>CM014101.1:14910800-15544869 GCA_004119915.2 Collichthys lucidus | reverse complement strand
ATTCGCAAAACTTGAAATGAGAGATGTTGTTTTTGGTAGCCTAATACCTTTCATTCTCTAATAGAGCGTAAGAGGAGACTTGAATTTCTTCTAATACAGCTTGCGAAATAAAATCCATCATAAAACCTTTGAAATACCAATATATGGCCTATTTGTTATAGAGTGTCCTGCAGTAAACAGAAAATAAGGTGTAATATTGTTTTCAGTATTCATATTTAAACCAAAAATCCGTAAATTGACAAGATAAATGAAATCCTTGCAGTTCATGCGCGTTCACATGAAGGGGAGTCAGATTCTGAGGAGTCCACAACACCGGCTCGTTCACGTACGTCACATCGGGGTGAGAAGTTTTCTGCAGAGACGTGTTCTGCAATCGTTACCACATTATAAATTAATAGAGAGACTTTAATTGAGTAGTTTAAATTTCACTGACTCATTTATTTATTTATTTTTTTCCACACTAAAATACCGCCATGTTTATTCAGTCAGCCCGGAACGTTCAATCTCAGCTGGGGACTTATTCACGGGCGTACCAGGACGGTTTTGGCTCCTAACAGGCGGACACGGTTTTCAACTTTTTGTCCAAACGCCGCGAACCGGAGCCGGTGTCGGTGCCGCTCGAGCCCAGCGCGTCATGTCGGACACATGGAGCAACATCCAGGCGCACAAGAAGCAGCTGGACTCTCTGCGGGAGAGGCTGCAGCGGCGGCGCAAAGACCCCGCACAACTGTCCGCAGGTACAAACCCGCAGAGGAGGAACCGAGCATCGTTTGTTATGAAGAGATAAACACAGAGATCAGTCCATGAGGTGTCAATAAGTGTCTGTGTTTAGTTACCGAGAGCTCCGAGTGACAATAACACAGTGGAGTGTAAGAAATAAACAGATATGAACAACAACCAGGCAGCTACTGCTTAAATTATTAATATATGAACACGTGGATGCTGCTAAAGTAATAAAATAACATAATAGTTTGGTTTTCTAAGAATTTCCAGCAAGTAAATTACTCACTTTATTGATTTACAGAGGACAGGGGCTGTACAATTAATTATATTAATTATTAATTCAGTGTTTTGGTGAATGAAATGTGACTTATTCACAATGTTTCTTGTTGTTTTTTTTTAACTAAAATCGTGAAATACAAAAGAAAACTGATCAGATGTTAATGTGGCGAAACATTTGAGAAGCTGGACTTTTAGGATTGTTTCACAACTGCTGCGTATGAATTTTTTTTAGTGACTAATTTCATAAACGAATCACTTCCACTCTTTTGCTGTTACCGTCATGCCTTCTTCTGCTTGTTATTATAGATATTAGTCACTGATGTGACTTATTTTATCAATGAGCTTTAGTCCAAGATGATGTCCTGCCTTTTAAAATTCTTTGTCTTGTGGGTCCAACAGTCTGAAATCAAAAGATATTTAACGTTCAATGACCTTAAACTAAAAAAATTTATAAAAACAACTGGAATCAGGAACTAATCATCAGAAATGTTGGTTCATTTAGATTTAATGATTCAGCTGACGCTTTTATCCAAAGCAGTTTTTTCAGTATCTGGCTCGAGGAGACTCCGACGTGCAGACCGGAGGAGCCGGGGATCGAACCGTCGACCGTCTGATTAGTGGACGAGACAGAGACACAGACGCTGTTGATGGACTGAATTGTTTCAGCTCCGATAATTTGCCTAACTGTGTGTGATTTGATGTTAGAGTGTGTGTCCTCATTGGTTTTGTGTCTAAATAGAAAAACATTTAGAAAGTTTAGCCGACTTGTGAATGTTACAAAATATTGCAAAGCTTGCAAAGAAAAATTCTTTCAGTCTGATATCTAAGTGATCTGGAAATCTTGTCGAGCTCTTTAAAATAATCGTCTGAACCTGTGTCGTCTCCTCTCGGTCAGACGCTGGAAGCAGCACGGAGGGTTCCACGGCCAGAAGCGACAGCCCGGCTCCGTCAGCGCCGCCGCTCCCTCAGGAAGAGACGGAGAAACCCCCAGACCCTGAGCTAGAGAAGAGGCTGCTGGGATATCTCTCTGATCTGAGTCTCTCACTGCCGACGGACTCCCTTTCCATCACGAATGAACTCAACAGCGTGAGTCTGAAGTGCAGAGATGCTTTGATCAGATTAACAGCTTCATGTTGTTTTAAATTTTTCTCTTTGATTCTCGCTCGCAGTCAGAAACCGACGTCAGTCACGGATGCATCCAGAGTCTGCTGCTCAAATTCTCCGCTCAGGAGCTCATCGAGGTCCGGCAGCCCGCCTCCGCCTCTTCCTCCACCGCTTCCTCCTCCTCAGTCGTGGTATCGGTGGACCACACCAAACTATGGGCCATGATCGGGTCGGCGGCCGGAGCCCAACGGAGCGGCGTGAAGAGAAAAGCGGAGGATCCAACGCACCTGAAACGAGCCGCGGGCTTCTCGCCGTCGCTTCAGAGCTCTGCCTCTCCACCGCACGCTTCTTTCACCTCTCTGACGCCGGCTTCCTCCACGCAGCTGGCGGGGCCTTCGGCGTCGGGCAGCGGGGCGGAGAAGAAGGGCAGGAGCAGCAAAGGACAGTCGTCTCATTTGGACATGGAGATCGAGAGTCTGCTGAACCAGCAGTCCACTAAAGAGCAGCAGAGCAAGAAGGTAAGGGATCTCCTCTTGTAACCGGTTAAAGGAAACGTAACAGGAGAGTTTAAAGACTGACGTGTTGTGGAATCTTCAGCAGCTGTTTGGGTTTGTTTGGGGAAGGCAGGCGCCGGCCTATCTCTACGTCGCCTTGTAAGCAAGGTCGAACTTGCAACATTCTCTTCAACAATTTCTGGGCGTATCTTATTTGTGGCGTTATCTGTCTGGGTTTAAAGTCTGACCGTCAGAGTTTGCAGAACATGAGACCGACTCCGGCGCCTCCCGAACACCGTCTTCTCCTCCTGACCCGACCGCTGATCAGCGACTTCTCCGCAACAGTTTGAATTTTTGTTTTATTTAGGTGAGCAGAGAGATTCTGGAACTGCTTAACGCTAGCACGGCTAAGGAGCAGTCCATCGTGGAGAAGTTCCGGTCTCGCGGCCGGGCTCAGGTCCAGGAGTTCTGCGACCACGGGACCAAAGAGGAGTGCGTGCGCTCCGGGGACACGCCTCAGCCATGCACCAAGTTACACTTCCGGTCAGTGTTTCTTGTCTTCACAGCTGGATTCTTCCTTTCTACTGTAGACTATCAAATAAACAGCTGGTTTCACTTCGTGTTCCATATTTTCTCACTCAGCCGCATCATCAACAAGCACACGGACGAGAGCCTCGGCGACTGCTCCTTCCTCAACACCTGCTTCCACATGGACACCTGCAAATACGTCCACTATGAGATCGACAGCCCTCCGGAGGCCGAGGGGAGCCTGCTGGGGCCCCAGGCCGGCACCACAGAGCTCGGACTCCACGCGGGGGACGCGGACAGCAACGTGGGGAAACTCTTCCCATCGCAGGTGAGGAAGAGAGAGAGGGAGACAGTAGGATAGCAGGAGACAAGAAGGATGTTGACCGAAGTTTCTTTGCAGTGGATCTGCTGCGATATCCGCTACCTGGACGTGTCCATCCTGGGGAAGTTTGCCGTGGTGATGGCCGACCCTCCGTGGGACATCCACATGGAGCTTCCCTACGGCACGCTGACCGACGACGAGATGAGAAAGCTGAACATCCCCATCCTGCAAGACGACGGCTTCCTCTTCCTCTGGGTGACCGGCAGGTAACGATTCAACAACCCACGACTTGGTGTCCTACAATGTCAAGACGTCCTCGAACTAAACACTAACTTACTTGGTAGCCTAAACATAAACCACATTTTCTTTTTCAGGGCTATGGAGCTGGGCAGAGAGTGTCTCAGTCTTTGGGGGTGAGTCTTTACTTCTGTACGCCACTAAGATATATTTGTAAGGACAGCACTTGATTTTATTTATTCACATGTTTGTGTTTGTGTCTTCTCTTTAGCTACGAGCGTGTGGATGAAATCATTTGGGTGAAAACCAACCAGCTTCAGAGAATCATCCGCACGGGACGGACGGGCCATTGGCTGAACCACGGGAAGGAGCACTGTCTGGTACGTGTAACGTATGGACGAATCGGCCTTTTGCGTGTTCGTGCTTGGTTGTTAGGCTGCCCTATGGCTAGAAGCAAGATCACAAGCTGCTACAAGTTAAGATGTAAAATGTAAATGATTGTGCTCCTCTTCAGGTGGGCGTGAAGGGAAACCCTCAGGGCTTCAACAGAGGGTTGGATTGCGACGTCATCGTGGCCGAGGTAAACAATCGTCTCCTTTCGCGCTTATTGAATTTACCCTCGTATGATTGATGCAGCCCCCCGAGAACGGATTCCTCCCTTCACTGCGTTTCGCTCGCTCTCATCCAAGGTCCGCTCCACCAGTCACAAACCGGACGAGATCTACGGCATGATCGAGAGACTGTCGCCCGGCACCAGGAAGATCGAGCTTTTCGGCCGACCGCACAACGTCCAGCCCAACTGGTAACACATCATCATGATTTCATTCTAAAATAAAACTTCACACGTGCCCGTTTAACCTTTTTTTAATTCCCCTCCTTCTTCTTCTTCACTTGTAGGGTCACTCTCGGAAACCAGCTCGATGGCATTCATCTCTTGGATCCAGAGGTCGTGGCTCGGTTTAAGAAGCGCTACCCGGACGGCGTCATCTCCAAACCCAAAAACATGCAGTGACGACTTCAGTGGTCAAAAAAGGTGTGGAGAAATCTGTGTATAGATTGTTTTTTGTTTATTATTATTGTTGTTTTATACCAGTGAACTCATTTCTTAAATAAATCTTGTTAACAAGATGCACTGTCTGTGTCTTGGTCAAGAAATGATCAGGAAATAATGTGAATCATGTGTTTCCTGTGCATGACTGTATGTGATCCCAAAGCTTCACATTCCCCACCAATAAAAAAAACACAGGAGACGTTTTTAATGTAGAGTTTTTGTTATTTTGTTAGTAAAGAAAGTTACTGCTGTTTTGACATACTGTAGATTCGAATAGCTGATTAGCAGTTTTGCGTTAAAAAAAAAAAATAATTAAAAAAAGACAAACTGAAGGATTTCAGCAGGTTTTTCACAGTCGTACGGGATCAACGCTTACATTCATATCTGTTCAGGCAAATACAGAACCCTGTTCATCCGGTGGAGGGGTGGGGGTTGTTTACAAACTAAACTCTTTAATATCGAATGCAAAGGTTCGTTTTAAAATCGTAAAAATAAAGAAATCAGCGTGTGAGCTGGAGCCAAACATGAAAAAACCTTAACAGAAATGCTAATGAGGCAGAAAACAGAGCGTCTAACGTGAGGGGTCATGCATCGACACCTTTTTCTGAAACTTCTGTTTGACCGTCACAGCAGGATTAGATAAAGTAAACCCAGTTCCGTCTCTAAGAAATGTCACAATATAAAAGTATGATTCAGTCACTCATGACCTTATCGTCATACTTTAAAACTGAACTCCCTCGTCCTGCTTTATGAAACACACGGGCCACATCACAGCAGCAAAAATGATAAAACCAAACCGTTTTTTTCTCCCAAAAAAGGTTTTAAAAAAGAGAAATGCAGTAAAAAAGAAAGTAATGCACTTTTTGGTTGTGAATGCTGTAAACAAGTCTCTCTGTCATCTCTCATCACGTCCCGTCGCGTGGTGGATCCACTCTGGTTTAGAAGTTCTCAAACTTTTAATGCACAGAGATCGAAAACCCGAGTCTGTTTTCTCTGTCCCAGCGAGAGTTCTTTTGCAGGCGGCGATGACGGGTTAAAAAGCAAACTGTGTCTGCGCACGACTACTGTTGATCCCATCTAAGAAGGTGATGATGGATGCTCAGCTATCAGACTTCCCTAGTCTGGGCAGGGCAGGGCGACGAGTCAATTTAGTAGGTGGCGTCCACCGCGTTGATGTTGCTGTCCAGCTGGTGTCTAAAAGACAGTCGGGCCTTGGTGGAGAAATATATCTGGGAGCCTCGACTCAGGCTTCCTGCTCCGTCGCTGTCACTACTCCAGGATGTCGTGGAGCACAGATGAGGCTTCATGTCGTCCGTGGGAACTGAGGGACAGATAGCGATAGAAAGTCAGGCATTGTCATCAGTGTTTTGATTTTTCTTAAATAGCCAAGAGTGTAGTTGCTCCTCACCTGCCACTGGGGGGCACTGCCTGCTCTTGCAGCGCTCTTTACAGCGTCTGTAGAAGGGAAAACACTGCAGCATCTTCACACCCATGGTGGCAGAGATATCTGTAGAGAGAGGGCGGTGAAAATAAGAATCAGCATGGATAAAAACAAAAGTTATGGTGCTTTTTTAATGCACAGTGTTCTGACAAAACCAACTACGGTGGCGGCAAACTGTCTCTCAAATATTAAATATAATATTCCAGGATGCTTTATGTTCTTTAGCTTCCATTTAAGCTGTTTTATCTCGATGACAGCGTGTCTGCGTGCCCGGGCTCGCTCACGGCTCCTCGTCTCCTCATCAGGTCACAGTTTAATGGAATTATGATCCTGCGCTTCAGTCGCTGTAGCCTAATGTAAGCCGACAACATCACTGAATGCCACAGTGTTCCAGCAACAAGCCAATCAGTCAGTATTTACAGTGCCGCCATCATCATCATCATCATCCTCTACGCCGCCTAATCCTAGAAAAGGACGTCAACAGGCTGTGGCGGGCAGAGGAACTGCTAAGCCTTCTCCTGACAACAAAACACATTACACAGGAGTCAGCTGATGCGTGTAAGTTATGAGCAATAGCGAGGTGGGCGGATATCCTAACTGAAGGTAAAGCTGCTGTTGCCCTGAGGGGCGTCCCTCTATCTGTGGCAAGTCTAATGGATAAGATAAAGCCAGGTCCACGCCACGATACAGTGCGGGGGGAAAAAAGGTATTTATTTTAGTCTAATCAGGTTAAGAAATAGGTCAGGTGAAATGGAGCAGAGGGACAAGATGGATCGGTTTCAGTTGTAATTGTGCTTTGAAGTGAAAGAGGAGCCGTGTTCAGTGTTTCCTGCTGAAAGTTATCTGAACTTTTATGTGTAATCTCCACACGATCAAACGTCAGGAGACACTGTACAGAACCGCCAGGTGAACAAATGCACTGCGCATTATATAAACCATCTCAAGAGTCCTTATGTAATAAAAAGGAAACTAAAATAGCTCTGTCACTTTATGACAGGAGGTGATAAATTGTCAGATGACAGAACGAGATAGGTAGTTTTACAGAGAACACATGCCAGTGTTTCCTTAACAAGATATGAACTATTAAGTCTTTTATTATGTAAGGCTTTAATAATAATATCTATTCAGTGGCAGAGCCAAAGGGGGAGGCACAAAGACGTAAAATAACTACGAAGATGCAAAATGACACCAAAGAGGCTCAAAACAACCACAAAGAAACAGAAAAGGACCACAAAGATATGCAAAACAACCACGGAGAAGGCACTCAAAGTGAGTATAAAAAAAGATTGAAAACACTTCAAAAATGCAAACCAACTACAAAGAGACACAAAATAATTGCAAATATACTCAAAATGACCAGAAAGATACATGAAACAACCACAAAGATACATAATACAACCACAAAGATACATGAAACAACCACAAAGATATGCAAAACAACCACAGATATGCAAAACAAGGCCCAGAAAGACTCAAACCGACCACAAATAGACAGAAAGTGACCACAAAGATGCAAAACAAGTACAGAAAGATTGAAGACAACTACAAAGACACAAACCAGCTACAAAGAGACACAAAATAATTGCAAATTTACTCAAAATGACCACAAAGATACATGAAACAACCACAAAGATACATGAAACAACCACAAAGATATGCAAAACAACTCTAGAGATGCTAAACAAGGCCCCCCAAAGACTCAAAACAACCACAAAGAGACAGAAAGGGACCACAAAGATGCAAAACAAGTACAAAGGCACTCAAAATGAGTACAAACGGATACAAAACAACTACAAAGACGCTCACCGGCTACAAAGAGACTCAAAACAATCGCAGTAATAGTCAGAATGACCACAAAGATGCAAAACAAGTACAGAAAGTGTGAAGACAACTACAAAGACGCAAACCAGCTACGAAGAGACACCGAATATTTGCAAATATACTCAAAATGACCAAAGATACATGATACAACCACAAAGATATGCAAAACAACTCTAGAGATGCAAAACAATCCCCCAAAAGACTCAAAACAACCACAAAGAGACAGAAAGTGACCACAAAGATGAACACAAGTACAAAGGCACTCAAAATTAGTACAAACAAATAGAAAACTACAAAGACGCAAACCAGCTACAAAGAGACTCAAAACAATCGCAGTAATAGTCAGAATGACCACAGAGGAATGCAAAACAACTATAGAGATGCAAAACAAGTACAAAGAGACTGAGAATGGCCACAAAGAGGCACCCAGCGACTACAAAGAGACACAGAGGGACTCTAAAAGAGATCTGAGTGAATCGCTTACTTCACTCTGATGAGAAACCCCATTTGCGTGATAAAGCGCTAAGCCCCATTGTCGGTTAATCACAGAGGGAAAGATGTGCATGCCTGATGTCAGACAGTGAGCTGCGATTACAACACTCAGGAGAACAGTGTTTGGCAAACGTCTCTTTCCTTTTTCCCCCCCGTGTTTACTGCAGATTCCTCGTGCCGCTTTACTCAGTTTCACGGAGACGTGACAGCTCTCACATCCGCGGAGCTGCAGAGCTGCTTGTAGCACACTACAGACAAACCACCGGGGAGACTTGTGTCCACGCCGTGTCTCTGATTTCAACTGTTTCTTTTGGGGGTAAATTCACATAGAAAATAAGTTTTTTTTTCTTTCCTCCTCCCGCTCCCCCCTCGTCTCATTTTCACGCAGGTGTGGTTGTGAAATCCTATCCCATTTAGACACACAGTGAATCCATTATGGTTCGCTCAATTTAGAGGTTGTGCCCGTGATATGAGAGCTCACAGTATAGCACGCATTGTGAAGGAAGACGGGGACCGTGTAGTATCGCCAAGATTTCAAATTCCATGCGTGTATCAATGACTCATGCAGCTTTCTGTTTCCTCATAAAAGCAACAAGTGTGTGTGTGTGTGAGGCATTTCCAAACACAAGCACATTATATTTTAAAAGGCCCTGGTCAGTAGTAGTGAGGTATTTTTTGGGCCCAGTTCATGATTGGCTGTGGGGGTCTGGCAGCATGTAGCAGCCTGGGAGCCTGGAGGAGGAAAAACAACCTCAGATGGCAAACACACACACACACACACACACACACATATATATACAAACATACCCAGAAAGCACAGAGAGGAGGAAGAGGGGAAGATGAACAACATGCATCACCTGAATAATGTGGTTTTACTCGTTCAATCAGTGGTGCCTCGCTGATGGAGCTAAAAATTGCGCAATCAGTTTAGAGAAACATCAGCAAGTGGCTTTTGGCTCTCGCACCTTTCGCTTCGAGGTGTTTACAACTCCAAGCGCATGTTTGTGCATGTGCATTTCTGAAGAAAAATGCGTCAGAGAGTCTTTAGATTTGACTCGTCCACACTCAGCCCCCCTCTGTCCACCGTGTAAGCAACGTTTAAAGCGAGCCGCGGGGTCACATACACACGATAACAATCTTCCCACAGATCCGCTTTTCCTCTGAGCTCCCTCTTTTTCCAGCCTGTCCCTGAGGATTTATGAAAAAAAAAAAAAGAAAAGAAAAGTACAGTCCTGTGTCACTGCCCTCAACACAAAGCCTCACACAGGCCTGCCAGGCTGCATGACGCACATACTACTCTGTATGTGTGTGTCCATTAATAGCAATCCTCTTTGAGTCATATTAATCATAGCCAGTGGACGAAGCAGGTTTCTATAGAGCTGTCACACAGGTACTGTGCTTAAATACTTCCACTTTATGCTACTTTATACTTCTCTGCATTTCACATTTCACCCTGCATACGTTCATTTTCCAGCTTTAGACAGAGCTTTTGCAAACAAATCACTCAGTTTGTAATATAAGCTTCAGCCTCCACCAGCTACACAATCAAAACACAGCTTACATGTTAATATATCAATAAAACAGGGATTATGAGAGCTTCTCATCAGAAAAGTATGAGTAAATCTTTTAATGCAGCACTTTTAGGGGCCGTGTGAAAATTATTAGGGTGGTGCCAGAGGCCGAACCCTCCTCGTAGAAAATGCGAGACACTCCCCAGAGTTATTCAAGTTTTCGCCTTTGAACACACCTCTTAGAAAAATACGACAACACACATCATGCCAAAAAAAAAAAAGCAGTGACAGTGTCCTGCTGGTACAACTTGTTTTAAATTTGCATAAATTTAATCTCATAATGAAACTTTAACAGGTGTGTGTCACAGTTTCGTGTAGCACGAAAGTTATTGACCTCTGGTGTGTTTTAATTTGATTTGATTTTTAAATGATTATAAAAAATAAAATAAAAAAAAGACACTCCCTAAATTTTTCAACCACAATTCTGACTCCCTCAAATCATTTTCACACAGTCCCTAAACCCACACACTCACACACCCCCTTTTACCCAATTAAAAAGTCATTGAAGTAGTTCTTGCACTGTTTTTACATGCTGCTTCCAGGCGCGCGTGCACAAGGTGTAGTCCTCCGCGCGCGTGCACGCGGCTGGGTTGAATGAGAAGCTGCTTGCCAGACAGGATGATCCAAAGCTTTCGTCTATATTAGAGCACTACGCGTCGATTATCCCTCTGCTCCCGTTAGAGACACGCGTGTTCACGTACGTGGAAGTGACACAGAGGTGACTGATGCATTTAAAATCTCGTTCCCACTAAACTGAGTAGAATGAGGCGTGCGGAATAAAGCTTGACAAGTGGTTTGAGACTCCAAAAGCGCATAACCAGCGTGAGTTATGAGGAGTCCCTCCCACTTGACGCTCCAAAAACCAAAAACAGCTCCAACCCCTTCACACACTCTTTTTTTAATAAGATTATATTCTGACCCTCTGAGCTTCAGGGATATGCAGTCTGCACCGATTCTCTTTACCTACCTGGTGATGTTTGTAGATCTGAGGGCAGGTTACTGTAAAGTGGATATTCTTGGTAAGTCCCCGGAGCTCAAACACGATTCTCACTTCATGCGCCTTTTCTTGACGCTTCCTTCATTAAAATAAAAAAAGGTGTCTTTGTTTTTTTTGGTGCGCTCGCACGTCCTCAAACGTGCGCCCTGATGCGTCCTCGTTGGCAGCGTGGAGAGGTTTGTGTGGCGCGGAGCGACTGAACTTTAAATAGCTAATCCTCTGCCTGGCGCATGTTGAGTGGACACGCCTGCTTTCTCTCACCCTCCCTCTGTTTTTCCTCCTGCTCTGCTCTCCCTCCCTCCTTTCCTCCCTCCTTCCCCTCATTTGCTCTCTCTCTCTCTCTCTCTCTCTCTCTCTCTCTCACCCATCACAGCTCTCACTTCCCCCCGCATGCCCCGCTCTGTTTTGCCTGCATGCATTTGTTGATACACATAACACAACTTTTTTTTTTTTGTGTGTGATAATTTATCAGAATTACTGCAGCTCGGGGTGTATTTATAGCTGTGCAGGGATCATGAGGGATGAAGTCATGTCTGCAAACAGATGAAAATTACTCACTCCTACCTTGAATTAAGGCGATTTGACCCCTTAAACTATCACCAGCAAGAGTTAATCACATTTCAACAATAGACTTGTTAGCGTCTAGTGCATTAATCACCGGTGAAGTGAGCTTTTCACCTCCTTCTGATTCACTGAGGGACCTTTTTGCCTTTAGAAAGGTCAGAGGTCGCAATCAGCTGTAGGGAAGGATTCCCGCAGATAGATAGGTCGATGCACGAGACACAGGAAACATTCAAATGAACCTATATAAAATAATCTGGATTTAAATTAAACATGCACAGAGAAATTAGGCCTGTGTTACGATCAGTACAAATAGAAAAAATAAGAAGAACTAGAACTACAAATAGAGATTCTGGGCTGTAGACACTGTATGACCGGAAAGTTTAACCACAAACACCGTGACCTTCATCGCAATGTCATATACTCAGCAGAGAAATCAGTTATATCTGAGTTTTTTTAAAAGAAAAACATCTAATCCGTCTGTTTTTAGGGGGCTTATTTCTAAATATGTGACCGTGAGGCGGTTGTGTTTGAGTGTTTGAAGAAAAGGGAGACCTCGATCTGCAGGGAAATCCCCACTTATCCCGTTAGAGTGAGACAGTTTTAGTCTGAAGCGGATCAGACCTACCGCGAAGAAGACCCACCTGATGAAATACAGGTAACGCACTCGCTTGGATTTCCATTTTAATGTCTTGTTCGTGAGAATTTTCCACCATTCCTCCTCATTAACAAGGCCCGGGACCCCCACGGATACAGACTCTTGTTACACGCCATGGACCTGTCACATTGCATTAAAGTCTACATCTAACTCAGTGGGTTAACCGTAGTACTTGTTTTCTCTCGCTATTCCAAGGAACATTCCTTATATGCAAAAACCTACTTTGCAGCCAACCTGACTAATTCTGATCTCAGTCAACAAGCAATCACTTGTTCCCTGGCTCCTGTCCACCAAATTCTATGTAAATCTGCCCAAGTTTTAGGCTGTCATAGTGAGAGTCGCACCGGGTAGCAAAGGGCGTACGCATAACCTTGGTGAATTCTGCTTTCCAGGAATTCAGGTGTGGCATGAGGGTACAACAACGGGCTGAGGTTGTCTGTACGCAACCCACAATACGTGCAAGCACAAGGTTTCATGTCGATATGCCCTAAATTGCGTCAACTCAAAACATCAACCGAAGTCGCACCCTGAGCCAGGATGTGAGGCAGCTCACGTCAAACCGAAGCATCGGTCATGGCGTCAGGAAGCAAAACCTGGAAAATTAATTACATTTTGACTTCACACACATGTCAAACACTGAGGAAATCTTAGCTGTTCTTGGCTGATTCGATGGTTTACTGATGTTTATTAGCCGGGATTTAAGGCTTACTGCAGGCCATGGAGGGAGATTATCCTGGTGGAAATGTACCCAGATGAGTTCTCAGAGTCCGTCTGCACCATCTGGTTAGAGATGAGCCAGGAAACAGTCGTCTGTGTTACAGGAGGCACGTTTCTAAAGCTGATTCTGGACGGTGAACTGTAACAGGGACTAACCCTAACCCATGGAGAGATTAGTCATTTTTCACATTGAGTTCAATGTAATGGAAATACATTTATGGGTTGTAATCAGATCAGGTGGAACGCTCCAACACAAGTTACTCGAAATACAATTAATGGGTCATTTATAACTAAATTAACCAAAAAACACACAGACACTGTAATTTCTATTTCAACATGCACCATTATTATTCCACTCATAGTCTTTATTCTGCGCTTTCTCCAAAATATGTTTGAAATATGTCGTGTTGGTCACAGTTTTTAATCACATAACGTATTAATTCATGCATTAGTAACATTATTGCACATATTTTTATTCCCCGTTGCACCAGCCTGCAAGTGAAATTCTGCATTATACTGGAGCTGGACCTGTTATTTGGTCTGAAAGTGATCACTGTCACTGTCGGTGAAAGGTTATATCTCCAAATGCCGCAAAGACGTACGGCACAGCACAGCAGCCGGGCCTGGACGGCGGCAGTTATGGTTTTGAATCGGACATAAAATCATCTAATGGCATCGATCCAATTTCAAAGTACAGAGACAGTTTTCTAACTTGAATTGTCTCGTAGATTGAGGACTTTTTAATCCCCATAAAGTGAACTTTGGGAGTTATAGAAGTCTATGAAGCAACACCCCTTTTCTTTTTTGCGTGTGACAGATACCAGGTCACTGTCAGGCTTTAACAGAGAGTCAAGTGGTGCCTCTGCACTGCAACCTCTGTGCATTCATACACTTGTTCGTCTCCTTGTAAGGTGACAAGTGTCCCTGCCAGTCTGCCAGCGGCCCGAACATGATTATTAACTTCCTGTGAGCCCACGAAGAGGCTCACATATCAGGGACTGAAACCACTCCTGTCTCGTTGGCCTCGAGTGTCTTTGGGATATCAGACATGTTCAGCTGGTCATTGTCATAAAACTGACATCATCCCCTGTGAATTTTTGCCCCTCTGGTAATTGAATCCAACAGTGGCGCTGCTCCACTGGCCGAGAGACAGGAATAGCAGCACTGTGAACGTGCAGCAAGGACAAGAGGCAGGAGCGAGGCCCATTTATAGCCTACAAATACTCAGCGTGACATAAAAACGTCTGTTAAATCATTTAGTATATGGAACTCCTAATTTTACGTCAAACAAACCAAAAAAAACCTCTGTATTTGGTCAAAACAACGCCAAATCAAGAACAAAATCACAACCTTTATTTCTTCAAATAAAGTGCCGCAACCTCCGAATTATACTTTTGTATGTGTTCAAGGTTTAAGGGTGCAAGAAGAGGTTCAGCATCCATGCTCCACAGCTGCTTGTCCTTTGGAGCGAGAGGCCAAACAACCGTTCACGCTCACATTCTCGCTCCTGCAGCCGGTTTAGAGTCACCAGTTAACATGCATGTCTATGAACTGTGTCCACACACAGTGACCTTCTTACTGTAACCAGCTCTGACCTCTGCACCCTGCTGCCACCCCATTACAACTATTTTAAGCTCTGCAGGTCCTCAAGCAGGTTTTTGACAATGATGAGTGTTGTTTAAAAGTACCTCCCTCAAGGCGGACTGTTCCAGTTTGAGTCAAAGCTTTTATCCGACTAATGCATATAAACATTCCTATAAAGAAATGTAGCTCTGTGCAAACTCATCAAATCATAAAGCTGAACACGCCTTACGCATCATAAACACTGTGCACAAATGGTTCTGTGAGTAGCTCAGGAGTTGGAGCGCTAAACCACTAATAACGGTTCAGTCGTCCTGTCCACATGTGTCAAGGTGCCCCAAATTGCTCCAGATGGTCAGGCCGGGACCTCGCATGGTGAGTCTCTAACCATCGGCGTGTGACTGGGAATGGATTTTAATGAGCCAATATGAAAGTACAGCGGGCGCAAGTTTACGAGTTGTCGCCGAGAGCTGTGTACGTAGTCACGCCCAAACTCAAGAACAAAACAACAAATCGTCTTGACAAGACGCTAAGATGCCACAAATACTCCTCAGCCCTGAAAATATTTATAAGATAAATGCATTAAAAATCAGAGACCAACTAAGGTCAGATCATCGCAGGATCAAACCAGTCTTGTCCCCCACCCCAACTCCCTGTTTTCTTGTTCCCTCCCTCCTCCCTCAGACGTCCAAACATACCCACACCGAGTTTGTTGATTTTCTTCTGGCATGCTTCTGTGGATCCTGGACCGGGACTGACTGGTTGAGGTCGCTCTCGGCTGGTTGCAGCCTCTGTCACCACCCCTCTCCTCAGCACACTCTCCCGTCTGCACATGTTGCCACTTATCTCATGTGTCTTTACCATTCACTATGTCAAGAGACACATTTATTGTCCTTGGTGATTGCGGTAATCTTTAAGTAGCCATTGTGAAGGGGGTCTAATCATGATTGTATCCTCTGTACGAATCGGCTGATAATGCAGGGTGTAGTAAATGGACAATCTGGGGGGGGCAAAGGTCAGACTGGCTTTATTTCTCTGAGGACAGCATTTAAACTGAGAAAATAAATTGGTGATTGTAATGATTGTGCCAACATTTTATGCCTATAATAAACTCATTAGGATTAAGATTAGGAATTTACAGCCCAATATATTTGAAAAGCAGCTAAACCAACTAAATCACATGAATTCCAGTAGAGTGAAACTGAATTTGGACCAAATATCTAAATATTGTCTCTTGTTTTTTTCATAGGGCAGATTTAAGGGTGCTTTCATCGCACATTGGATTTAACCTGCCGGAGCCTCGTCTCACAGTTTATATGTGCATGCTGCCATTAAGCAAGCAGTGATGCACAAAAAAGAAACCAGCGACGTTACGTCTCGGTGGTAATAACGTGTGGCCCAAGTGTAAAATATCACGTTTCAGGGTTATATGATAATACAGTGCTGTCAGCATCTTTAATCGATTGTTACCTTGGCGGAAAATTGCAACCAGTCCGTCTTCATGTTATTTAGGCTTTTGTGCATGATCTTACTATAAAAGTTTTTTTTTATTTCATATGCAACATGGTGAGCAATCAAGTCAATTTAGAGCGGAGATAAAAGTGCAATTAAATAATCAGAAAGTCGTACGTTTAGTTGCTGACAGAGTTGTAAATAAGCTGCTGAATGTGTCTGACTGTCTGCTTTGTGGCTCGCCGTGGGTCACTCATACTGTGGTTATGAGATAATTATTGGGTGGCGGTCAGTTGCTGACTTATCACTTACGTGCGTCTGAGTCGTTCAGCCGGTTCCAGCATGACTTTTAAATCGGTCTGCGGTTGTTGGGTGTGCTGAGGAGATTTCGACGAAGAAATGTTTAAAGCACAGCCCGACTGTTGTGAGAATTTTAGTGCAAAGTTAAAAAGATTTTATCGACTTGCAGTGATAGTTGCGTGCTATTGTTCTGTTATGTCTAAGCCAGTCTGGTCCAAACAGGACCGGTTCTGCTTCATGTCACCCTGTTTTTCTCCTTCTGTGTTACGTCAGTCGAGCCTAGAAAAAAGATCAAGCGGAGAGGAGGGGCTCATTTTTTGGGAAGGGGGTACATTTCTAAATAATGGCTTCACTCAAGAGAGAAAACAGCAGAACTTTGCGCTCCAGTGATTGTCCTTTTATTTGCTTTATCCCTTCTCGTTCCCCTCCCCTTCATTTTTATGAGGAATCGCTCTCTCTCTCTCTCTCTCTCTCTGTTTCTTTTAAGTCTCCCTCTGTGCGTGCATGCATGCGCTTACATCAGTGTTTGTCCACCAGGACATTAAATAACACCACTCCAGAGTCTTTCAGAGACAGGGGGGCCACGATTTGCATGAGAAGTGGCCGAGACTGGGCCCCCTTCCCGTTTTCCTCCCTTTGTCCCACCATTCTTTTATTCCGAATCCTTCTCACTTATTGCTCCTTCCTTGCTTTGTGCTGCTGTGCATTATATAAGAGAGCTGCGCTGGCCAATCAGTTAGCCGAGGCGGTCGCAGGACCTTATTTCCACAGCTATGTGAGTCGGCCTCCTTGTTGTTGTGAAAATGAACACAGGAGAAACAGTTGAAGCAAAGATTTGGAATCAGGGTGTTTCTGATTATTGACTCGATTCAAGTGTATTCAGCTGTTCTGACAGAGATTTGGCTTTAGCTTGGTCTCACTGCAGGGACTATATTTACCTGGGTGCAGCTCTGCAACAGGCTTTTAACTTTAAAGTTAGGTAACTATTATCACGAAGCAGCTCCCATGGCAACGAAAGATTATAAGCTTAACCCGCACCTATGCTAACAGGTCCAGACCGCGTGCCGTTTATGCAGCTGCAGTGTCCGCAGTGTCCACAGGGGGCGCTCTGACCTTTGACCTTGGTTTTCCACACACAATAATCCTGTTAGATCTGGCTGTCTGGCTGCATGGGCACAGCATGAGATGAGCCATTGACAGAGAAGCCTGTTCTGCACTAGTTCCCCGAGTTATACAGTGACACAGATGTTGCACAGTTGTTAATGTGAGTGTGTGTGCAGAGAGGCAAAGATCAGGCGAGGACTGATCGAGAAAATGTGTTTTTAATGTTGCACGGAAGTGATCGTAACTGCACAAATCCTAAATCATAAAGACACAAGGAAATAGTACGTCATCTTTAAATTCATCCACCCATGCCGTCGTCACATGCGACTGATATGCACACAACAAACATAAAAAATTATTTACAATTACGCTTTGATCCTTTTTTGTCCCACGTGTCCCAGTTCACTGAAATGACGTTTTAAATTATTTTAAAGAGGCATTCAACCAGTCAACAACAACACACAAACCGTCAGCTTGAATAAAATTTACACGTTAATGGAGTAAGTCTTTGATATGTTACAAAAAATCCATCAAAGACACAGATTCATGTTTCACAGAGAGAAATTGGCCCTCGTGGAGACGGGTCACAGCCCGGACGATCTTCTTCACTCTGCAACGGGACAGAAGTCAAATGTTAATTTCAAGCTCTCAGATGACTGACAGGGCTGTTAATCAATGAGAGCATCGTGTTAATGTGTAGACATAACTGATACCTGATTTTTTGACAAATATTCCAAATAGTACAATGATAAAAAAACATTTTAGATACTACCATGCTTGTTGGGTAACTACTGTGTCCTTAAGATCAACCTGTGTCACTTATTAGTACGCGTATGAAGTGCAAGTATGCAAATCGAGCAAGATATTTTTGGCACTCCTCCCTATACGTTCAACCATGTGCTAAACCTGAGCTTAATCTTCAACCTGCTGTTCAAAAGTACATGTACGCAATATGTTTTATTTCCACTGAACCTGAACCAGATATAATCCAAAAAAAGTAGGACGTGTTTTTAGGTAATAGGACGACTTTTAACGCGGGAAGCATCAAAGGTTGAATCATCGTATTGTAATCGATTACTTCTGTTGGCTTTTTGACCTTAAATCTCTGCGTCTGTCTGGATTTTTATGTGTTCGCATCTGTCAATCAATAATCAACGGACACTTCTGACAATATTTTGCCCAGAGTTAGATGAGAAAATTGGCACCACCTACTATATTTGAGGTGGGCGAGCGGCTGGTCCCTGTCCAAAAGTAACAAAATCCAGCAACCAGCATCGCTAATTAACTGCAACTAATTACCCTCTTGTTGTTTAATCAATATAAAAGTGCGAAGACAACAAAATGTGGCCTTGAAATGTCCAAACTCTTCCTGTAACTGAGTGCGGATCAATGTTCCTGTTTAATGTCTCAGCTCTTACTACATTCCCAGCCGTCTATCAACTTCCTCGAAGCCGTATTATCAAAACAGGATCAAAACTACAAAACTTTTTCCCTTTCCTGTTTCCTCCATCAGTGGCAGAGCTGATAGAAAACCACAATTGCAACCAAAACAGCGCTGAAACAACACTGTAGGAAGCCTTTGTAAGGCCTGGTCATTCTCACTCCCACAACCCCCGAGCCCGTTCGTACAGAACATTCTGCTTCCCATTGGTCCGGTTTGATAAAATTGTTTCAGATTTTATTGCTTCCTTTCTTTTATTGCCACTCCTTAATCTCTGTGTAGCTTTCACGGCCTCAGAAATACTGCGTCATTCAAAAGATTTGCATGGCACCCTCTCCTGAAGTTAGACTTTCGGGGGTTTGTTCACCTCTGTCTTTGCTGTCACGACAGTCACCGCAGATGCACCCTATGCAGCCGTTGACCACCTGGATGCCGCAAAGCACCAGCTGCATCATCCCCATGGCCAGCAGGATGAAGAACAGGACGACGTGCCACATCACTGCATTGTTAGGGTACTCGCAGACCGTCCACAGACTCTGGTTTGTAATGTAGCTGGCATTGCCTCTGCCAAGAGAGAGAGAACAACAATAAGGACCGTCCAAGACACACAGAGCATTAATGAAAATATGCGTGAAGCTGGCTATGATTGGAGTGCAGGGGGAAAGAAAGAAAAAGAGTGATGACTGGGTCGAAGAAAAATGTGTCAGTGAGAGGGTGAGTGGAACAAGTGAGGCGTAGAGAAGGAAAGCACATGGAAAATATAAAAAAGGGATCGTGATGGTTATAAAATAAGATTAAGAGTGAAAACCTCTAGAAAAAAAACACTTTTATAACGTTCTTCCTGAGAGTTAGGTGAGAATATTAACGCCACTCATTCGATCTTCTCGTGTAACTCTCTACAAGAGAAGCCAATAAACATAGTTCCCGAAATATAAGTCCTGAAAGAAAGATTGGAAACACAACTGGGAAAACTCCTAACTCGGCTGAAGGCCATGCGACATGATCAAAAGCACCTAAATGGACCTTGTGTCATGTGAATGAATTTAAGAGACAAGTCCAGTATTCTGCAGTCTGATAATACTAATAGATAGGATGCTTTCGTAAAGGGATTCAAACTATTTTCCATTACCTGTCTAATGTTGATTTATATTTATTAAACCTTGTTTTTCCCCCAACTTAATGTTTTTCTTTTGGAGCGTAGGAGGATCTGGCTAAATTGGCACCATGATAGTCTCCAAACTAAATGATGCAAGGTTAGGTATCAGATAAACTAGCTCCTAGATATTAGTTTCCTCATATTAAAGTAAAAGTATTGGATATATTGAATGACTAAAGTCTTGGTGCATGTAGAAAAACAGAAACAGAAAAAAGGGGAAATTTGAGTTTTGCTGGAGGAAGGAACAATCTGAGGTTGAATATTAATATCCTAACGTGCATTGTGTAATCATACTCAGTTCCCTCCCCGGCGCCCTTTAACCTGCTGCTGCATGGACAGCCTACATATTAACAACATGCTATGAACAATTATCCCTCCGTGGCGTGATGGGACTCTATCAGCTGATTGGGATAATATGAGCTGCCAGATCTTGTAGATTTTTATCCATAGGGCCGATTGTGTTTGAACTTGCAGCATTAGGACTTCAAGCGAGGAGACAAAGTACAGCACAGCGACTGCTCCTTACATGAATCTGATCTGTAACACATGATGAAGTGGCAGCTTATTCTGAGTGCTGGTTCAGTCTGCCACCTGCTGGATTTTTTAAAGATTTTTTTTTTGCCCTTTTATGATAGTACAGCTGAAGATAGACAGGAAGCAGAGAGAGGGAGTGACACGCAGTAAATTAGCCGTCTGATGCGGGATTCGAACCGGGGCCAGCTGCAGCGAGGACTACAGCCTCTACACACGGGGCGGCCGCTTAACCCACTACACTACCGACCGCCCCCACCTGCTGGATTTTAAAAAATATTGCATTTTTTTATCCTTATATTCAAGAACTGAAACTTCTCTGCATCTTCTGACAAAGACAATTAAAGTAAAGACAGCTGATGGAGATAAAAGTGAAGTGCAAAGACACTTCGGTGTCTGGGTGATGGTGGGAGAAACACTCACGCGCTGTTATCTTCAAAGGGGTACGTCCATTTACCGTCCACCCTACACTTGGGTCCAATAGCCAGACCGGCTGAGGCCACACTGGTGCAGTAGATCGCTCCAACCAATCCGAAAGCAGAAGAGAACACAGAGTTCAACATCTGAAAGAGAGCATAGGTTTATATTATTATTTGCTATCTTGAGTATGTGAACTACTGGCATGCACAAGCCCTAAAATGTGGTTTCCTTTTTATCTTATCTGTCATTGTTTTCTTGTCTTACATGGGTCTACGGCACGCTTTGAGGATTTTATTAAGACCAGTGACTGCGCAGATATCAACCTGACATGAGGTGATTTAAAACAGCCTGGCTGCAATGGTGGAAAGATCTAATGGAAATAATCTGATTGGAGATACAAGTGGTGTCTTTATTAAATACAACAAAGTGGCAGGGACAGTGGAAGTACTGCTGCTTTATTAATATCTTAAAGGACAAGATGACAGATGAGGTTTTTTGGCTCAAGAAATACAAGATTCATAGTCTCATGAGGTCCACTAACAAGTTTCATTCAGGGCTTTCTACCACATTTCACGATCTTCCTCATCAGAGATCCTCAGGGTGACTGTCGGAAGACCCTGAAATGTGGTTGAAAGGCTCTGGAATAACAAGTAAGTGGAAGATTTTCAAGTTGGAGAGGAAACCTTCACGCTAAACGCAAACAAATACGAAAACTATACTTTATTAATCGAATATCAATGAGAAGAACTTCAAATTAACAAAATAAAACACACAAAATAAAGGCTGCTTTTCTTTGTTGATTGGCGACAACGAGTCGATTAGCAGTTTAGTTCCTGATACTTAAAGAGAAGTGAGTATTTCACATGCTTTTACGGAGATTCTTGGTTCTCTAAAAACACTTAATAATTGCTTTAAATGGTAATTCAAAGTACAGTAAATGTAATCTGATAATAACCATATATGGTGGTGTATTGCTGATTATTATTGGTCTGTTCTTCCCTCTTTGGTATGACATCGCCCTGCCCTCTGCCTTTTACAGCCCGTCACTATCAGCCCTGTCTCTACACTGACGCATTGATGTAAATGTCCTAAATGACTTTGCTCACCCGGCAACGGTTACCACAGCAACCTGTTCCACAGCAACCCTTGCCCCCGGCCCTGATAGCCGAGCAGCTCGGGCACAGCATCTGAAACAGAGAATGTTTTTGTCATTAATCAAGGAAGACGTCACAAGAGACGTGTCATGTTTTTTTAAAATACAAGCCAGAGTTTGTCAAAGAATTTAAAAAGTAGGGAAGGTGTGTGTGTGTGTGTGTTTAGGCTATGCACACACACGTCTGCTTTTACAATTTGCTTTTAAATGTGTGTTCTCTTATCTCTCAAATCAAATATTTGAGGATCCTGAATCGAGTTTTACTCTCTCATCCCAGCAGGCAATGACATCCACACAGTTACAGATGGAAAAAGGAGAGAAATCTAACTTCCTGCTCGCTGTTCCAAACTGTAATATCACAGCGATTACGGGACTTTTACAAGACTCAAAGGTCTCTCTGATCCATTTATGAGTTTGCATGTTTGTCAAGAATTTATTGTCCTGGAAATAATCAGATGTGCTGTGCGTGAGGAGGAACAGGAAATCATACAGTGTCGTAATCTCTGAAATCAATAGTGTCATAAAAAGTTTCCATGAAAGTCTACCTTAAAATATATATATATATAGACTTTACACATATTCTGTTTGTACTTTACTCAGTTCAAGGCAGCAATACAAGGTAAAAGAAACACACTACATTATATTACAAGTAAGTCTTGTACTGTAAATGTTATTTAAGGAAAATAAAGTCAGATTATCAGCAAACTAGACCAAAAATATCAAAAGTTAAATGATCCATGGAGGAAAATGAGGTCATGTTTACAATAATGTAATAAATAAATAATACTAAATTACAAGTACTGCAGAATTATACTGTTATATTATCTATTATCTATTTGTTTCAAAGGCGTATTGTACGTTGACTCATGTTTCTCTGTAATTTAGCATGACATATTTTTTTGACTAGAATTTAAAGTAAAGTTTTGTCAGTTTGGACTTTGATTGACAGCTTAATTCTCCTATAAAATGGGAAAGGTACAGTTGGTACCTGGGTATCAAATATTTATAGCTCACGAGAAGTGAAAGGTAAGGCATCTGAATAGAAATGACTGTAAACAAACCAAAATTAGAATAATTTGACAAAATTATACCAGCAGGCAATTTGATTTTTACAAGTTTACACAGAGCGGAGTTAATGACCCCTAAAAAACCCAATAAAAGTAAAACATCAAACCAGACTTATAGAAGTATACTGAGTTACTCACAAAGAGGCCTCCTCCGATGAACCCCCCCATGAGCCAGACCTGGAGGGAGATCTGATCATTGTCCAGGTTCTTCCCGTCGGGGAAGAACAGCAGCAGGTTTGCGATCATGCAGATGAACGCTGAAGGCAGCAGGATCAGGCCCACCACACGGGCACATTGTCCTGTACAACACATGTTTGGTTTTTTTACCTTCTTTTTTTTAAAATTATTCCCCTATTTGCTGCTGCCTCTGCTGCCTCTCTTTCACTTCTGTCGCTACAACTTTTCCTCTGTTTAAGTCAGAAGGAAGTTAGTGGAAAAAGTGGGCGATGCAAAAAAAAGACGAAGGGAGGTGTATGAGTGAGTACCTCACCCCTCTCTCACGGTGAAAGTCAAACACAGTGACAGTTAGAGCAGGAAGGAGCGAGGGAACAAAGGCCAAGTATTGGTGTGGCTGCCTGTAATCTGATTTCAGACCTGTGTATCTCAGATAAAAATGAAAATCGTGAGGTCTGTTCTGCTCTTCTACACGTACAACAAGGTGAAAACGCAGGATAATCATTAAACCTAAACAAATGTAAAAGCACAGGATGGATGGAGCTATCAGAGTGTGTGTGTGTGTGTGTGTGTGTGTGTGTGTGTGTGTGTGTGTGTGTGTGTGTGTGTGTGTGTGTGTGTGTGTTTGTGTGTGTGTGCGCGTGTGTGTTTGTTTAGAGGGCTCCATGTGCAGTTGGACGCCCTTTGATACCTGCTCATGATTACAACAGGCTGTTTGTTCTATTTATGGACTAATGCAAACGCAAGCCATCGTTCTACCTAATAAAAGCTCAGAATCTAAGTCTTTATGATATTACTTACAGAGACTCAACTGTTCCCACCATAAGAAAACAATAACACCTTAGATATGAGGAGTATGTAAACAATCTGCCGGAATGCATTAATAATTTATGTTAGGATAAACGTGGGATCAAAAAAAGTGTTTTTTAATGGTTTTTAAATGGGGCACGTTTTGTCCCTGGGAACTATTGAGGATGCATTTTTGTTGCTGAGCCATTTTAGGCTTAATTAAGTACTGAGATGACAATTCTAAAAAAATTAAAATTGAATATCAAATTTTGCCAAATTTTAGCAATCTTTTTTCAGCACAGCCACATTTCTTAAAAAATAAACAAAGCAAATGGCACGAATGGTCCCCAGTATGGCCCAAGTAGTGTTGTCATTCTGTGTATTTTTGATACCAACCAAACTATGCTGCAACAAACGTATTACGTGTTATTCATTTTTGTATTTGCTTTACATCGGCACGGAGCAGCAGGACACAAGTTGCAGGTTTCTGGATATCAAAAAAGCGTGTTATTTATTTATCTAAATACTTTTGTGAGCGACACAACACAGCAAACTAACTCAATTACATGACATGAGGTGTGCATATACCACAAACAAAAAGGCTCTCTTCCCATATTTACATCTGCAGCCATGTCGTGTTATGTTTAGTTTACTCAACAAAGGCTGGATCATAGACAACTACCGAAGCCCCCCCAAACCATTTAGGATCCCTGAACATCTCAGATTCAGTGTTTGGAAATTAGGTTTTAGCAGGTTTGTCTGGTTCAAGCATTATATACACTGAGGATGAGGGCCTTAACGTGGTTCCTGCATGTTTTCCTCTTAAAGCCCTGTCTTGTGGAGTTTGGGGAAAATGCAATGAGTGTACACTTTGCACTTCACTTCAACAAGTCCACAGACCTAAAGTTTGTGTACAAACTACAAAATCCATTCTCAACTTATTCATTTAGGGGACATTAGTCCTTTTAAATGCTTTCGTTTTACAGATTCGGTAAATAAAAAAACTAAAGATATTTTACTTTCACTTTCTTTGCATAGTTTGCATGACATGAAGTGCCATCCTACGTAATAACAGGCCCGTCCTGTTCATTGTTGACCACAGCATCAAAACATCAGCTTGTAGAAATCCCCAGTTGTTCCTGTAAGTGTCTCAAACACTCAAGTCATTTGACAAAGCGCTGAGGGAGAGGAAGATTTCTAATCTACAATGGCAGGCAAGTGTGTTCTCGATAAAACTTTAAACTACGTGATGATGATGTTTGCAACCTGTGTCAAGTAAAGCGAACTATTACTTAAAAAATATGCTGGTCTCTCAAATATGGAGTAAAACAATGTCATAGTTTAGTTTAGTCATTTGTCATCTTTAAACAATATTGATCTGGACTGGATTTCTTTGATCTATTTGAATGTACCTGTACTCTGAAAGAGCCGTGCACACTTCATATATTTAATCACAGAGACTTGTGTAAAACATTAAAATTCCAATAAACGGTCAATTTTTTTAGACTTGCCAACCAAAACACGAGACTAACCAAGGTTTGGCAGAAACTGTCACCATCACTTTCACTTCCGCATTGAGTATGAAAACAATATTACAAACATAACAATAAGTATCTATATATTTTTATATTTATATATTAACTTCTTAAACTATTTTAATCAATGGATGCTTTTAGTTATGGCAATGGCTTCATGGCTCTGGGGGTGTAAATGTCAGTTGTCAATCACTTCTTGACAAAGTTGGATGAGATTTTGTGTTGACTTTCATGATCCCCAGAGGATGAATCCTACTGACTTCAGTGAAACCCCAACTTAACCCGTAGCAGGACCATGAGGTTGGCTCAGAGTGAACT
This sequence comes from Collichthys lucidus, assembly GCA_004119915.2. Classification (NCBI taxonomy): domain Eukaryota; kingdom Metazoa; phylum Chordata; class Actinopteri; family Sciaenidae; genus Collichthys; species Collichthys lucidus. The sequence continues at coordinate 15,518,852 of CM014101.1, read as the reverse complement.
ATCTTGAAAACTTTTGGATGGATTGTCTTGATAGATATTCAAGCTCCCCAGGGGTTAGATCCTCTTTTCAACTTTTCCTCTAGCACGACCATCAAAGGTTTCACTTCTGCTGTGAAATATTTTGACATCTAATTAATGGATGGCACAAATGTTTGGACAGACGATCATGATCTCCAGAGAAAGGATTGTGATCACTTTTATTTATGGTGCTTTATTCTAAAACAGGTTCAATAAAACATTAAAAATGTGTTCTGTCAGTGGTATATTTATTATTTCTAAAAAAAAAAAGGACATTATGTCATCAAGTGTATAAACTGTGAAAGTATAACCACTCTACCACTCTTTAGCCCCATCTACAGATCGCCCAGTGACAGTAACTCTGGGTGCCGTATGGCAGTTTCAAGTGGAGCAGCCACCACCCAGACTACGAAGACTATCAGGTGAGTATGACTTTGTATAGAACTTTTTTTTTTAAATGTAAAAAGGTTATGCATGACTCCAAATATGCTTTAAATCTCACATTACCTACAGTATGTGAATCTGACTTTTTTTTTAAATCCCTCTAGTTGCAACCACAGTAATATGGGCTGTTGTGATTCTGACGCGAGCCATCTTTGGTCTGTATGCTCTTTCTTCAGCATGTTTTTTACTGTAGTGTCACTCAACAGACCTCAGTTTTGTAACCACACATTGCTCTGGTCACCATCTATCTACAGGTTATGTGTATTTCAAGGACTGCCCTCAACAACCAAACATTCCCAACTTCCTGTTAGGTCTGGCTTTGGTACATCTGCTCATGTTACAATGTGTGACACTCCCGTGTGAGAGCCAGCCACGGGAGCAGCCAAAGGGTTTCAAAGCCTGCCTATTGATATTAATGTGTGTTTTTAGCTTCATATGGGTCGTGGCAGGTGAGCATGAAAACATCACAGATGTAATTTTCACTTTTAAACAGCCTGTAATCAAAAACTGAATATTTTTGTCTTGTGCACCTACAGGGGACGTGTGGATCTTCTCGGTCTATCAGCCCAACTATGATGCTACAGCAGCTGATGGTCTTTACTGCAACAAGACTCTGTACACATTCGCTTTGTGGAACGCAGTCTTGGAGACTTTGGGAGGTTGTGTCGCTCTGGGCAAAATCTGCAAAGGATGGCTGTTTTATGTGATCACGACTCCTGCAAACCAACACTTTTATAGGAGAGTATGAGGCATGGGTTTAGGTTTTCATGAGGATGTATCTTTAAGTTTTTCCTATTTGGCTGGGAAATTCTTGTTTCCTTGTGTACAAACAAGCAGCATTTACCCTCTAAAATCCAATCCAGTCTTTGGTTCTTTTAAATGCTTCAGTTCTAGAGATTCAGTAAATAAAAGTTATTTTAATTTTACTTTCTTTGCATAGTTTGCATAACCGGCCCGTCCTGTTGGCTACAGCAGTTATCCCTGTAATTGTTCGTGCACTAGTTAAGTCATTTGACTGAAGGTTCGCTGAAGATCTGAAATGGCAGGCAAGTGTGTTCTCATTAAAACTTTAAACTATGTCATATGTTTTAACTGTAAGTTTTGTTTTGTAATTTGTCATCTTTAAACAATATTGATCTGGGCTGGATTTATTTCATCTATTTGTGTGGACTTGACTCTGAAAGAGCCGTGCACACTTCCTATATTTAATAACAGAGACTTGTGTAAAACCTAAAATTCCAATAAATGGTAAAATATTTTGTAACATTGATATTTAATAGCTACAACATGTGGACAATCTAGGCGTCCATTAAATTCTCTTTTCTTTCTTTTTTGTTTCCTCCTCATTTTTGTATTTATGTTTCAAGATATATTTTATCATTTTTAAATTTCATACAACGTCTTAATTGAAACAATTTAAATCCACGGATGCTTGTAGTTACGGGTCGTGGCTTCACGGCTCTGTTTGTGTCAGCTTTAAATAAAAGTTGTCATTTTGTCCCAACTTTGTAGTTTTTTAATAATATTTTAAAAAAAGAATACTAGTTTACATTGTACAATATAGCACCAGCATAGTTACATGATATAAGGATCAAAAGAAAAAAGTAAAATTTAAACTTAGATATGACAGACTTAATCTTACATATAGATAAAGTTCTAGTTATAGCTGTTGTGACAGGTTACTGGGTGAAAATATCTGCATGAATATTCATTATAGATAGTAATTAACTTAAGAGACTTAAAATAATAATTAACTTCAATGAAAAACAGCTCAAATGATGGTTGATGGATCTTGAAATTTACACTTATGGATGTAAAATTTCCCTAATAAAATACAGAGGTTGACAAAAATACATAGTTTCTTTTCTTTGTATTCAAAATAAGTAATAATTCTATAAATAAATTCAAATAAAATAAATAATAATTTTGCCGTTATGACGTCACGCAGAGGCGCACCAATCAGGTTATGAGGCGGTTTTAATTCTGGTCAACGGTTCAATGTCCACTTTTTTTTTTTCTCGCGAGAAAAAGTCTTATGACAAAAGTCAAATCTGGTCGCAAACATGTCAAAGTGATCGATGACGCTCCCCTCCAGCAGCCAATAACGTGAGGGTAAACAATACGCGCTGTCCAGAATAGTCTTCTGCAATGACAGGCAAGTCCACCTCTCTGTGTCACACTCTGTCCAAGCCTCTAGCATTTTCCTCATTACAAACCTTTTTTCCTTTAAATTCATGTCTCATTACAAACGCTGTCTATTCTTGTTTTTGTTTTGTTTGTTTACTCTTTGTGTGTTACCCGCAGATAGAGTCAAAGAGCTGGTTTCAAAGTGCCTGCAGGCCCGGGACATGGCATACTGTCCATACAGCCGGTTCCCTGTCGGTGCTGCCATCTTAACAGCAGATGGCGCTATAATTACAGGTAACAACCCAACAGGTGACTTCTCTTCTTCTACTTCTTCTTCATTAACTGAGAGATGGAAGTGCAACTTTACTGTGTTCTACTTTATACTGAAATACTACATTTTTTAACTTACACTTTGCTGATTATAACGTTCATTCATAAATATGTGGCGTTAAACAATCAGCACTTTATTAAATATTGTTAAAATGAGCTTCACTTAAGCCAGCTGCAACAGTAAAACTCTGCTCATATGTTAATATGTGTTGTAATAACGCTGTGATAACAAAGTGTTTCCATTTTGACATAAATTACTGTAAGTAGGTGAACACACACAGGTGATATCAGTGTGATTAATTAAGGTTCCTTAATTAGTATCATTGGAAACACCTGATTTGTCTATATATATTTTTTCATGTCTATACTTCTACTTTTTCTGACATTTCAGTATCTTTACTTAATGAAATGACATAAAAACAGGGTTCCCACGGGTGCTTGAATTCTTTGAAAATGCTTGAATTTCAATTCAATGTTTTCAAGGTTGTGAAAACGCTTGAATTTTTTGTGAAGTGCTTGAAAATGCTTGAAATTTCACAATTAGTTAAAAATCAAAACAGTCAATCTACCACCATATGAAATAATGCTAATTAGACCCATATTATTATGCCATACAGTGGCACCGCTGCGCTTCCCATGACCATCATGGCAAACACAACTAGTAGGCTACCTATTTAAAGGTGCTGGAAAAATTGGTGCTTGAAGGTGCTTGAAAAGTGCTTGAATTTGTTCATAAAAAAGGTGTGGAAACCCTGAAAAAAGTTATATTTCTAAAGCACACACTATATTTTTCTACTTTTTTTTAGTACAAGTTAATTTCCCAGTGGTGGGATGAATAAAGTATCTAATCTTATATCTCTGTGCATATATTCTATATAATCATAACTGTATTACATGTTGTCATCTGCAGATACAAGATATTTCACCAAGCCACCCAATTTTCTATGTTTTTAAATTTTAAATCTTCGTCCTTGTAACTTTCGTCACAGCACATGGTCTTATCCGTCAATTTGTACACAGTACATGCTCCTAATTATTAATATTCTGCTGTTCTTTTATCTTAGCTTAGCTGAGGTGAATTATGAATTTGAAAAAGAAAGAGTTGAAAAAAAGTTGACAAAAGCTCCACCTCAACCGGCTATGGTATTAAAATGTTGTTGCTTATACACACATGCATTAGTTTTAATACATAAATAATGTCAAATATAGCAATATAACACTGAGAAGTGCTGTTCTTCCTTTTCATGCTTCAAGAAAGAAGTGGTTCATTAGGACAAATCAAGGAGAATCATGTAAACAAGTCATAAAGTTCAAACCTTGTGTTTTCAGGCTGTAACGTGGAGAACGCCTCGTACGGTCTGACAGTGTGTGCTGAGCGGACCGCCATCCAGAGGGCCGTGGTTGAGGGACACAGGCAGTTCACTGCCATCGCTGTGACATGGTGACACACTAGGAATAACGACATTAAGAGTTACAGATAGCGCATATTCCCGTTCGTTTATCTTCTCTCCCTCTATTCCGTGCAGTGATATCAAAGACCACTTTGTTGGGCCGTGTGGAGCATGTCGGCAGGTTCTCATGGAGGTGAGACGGCGCTTTAATGACCGGCATGAACATTACGCTGTGATCAGAAAGCGATACACTAAGTCAAAGTGTGTTTAAAACAGGTTGAATTCATGTAGTTGGTGTAAAACACCAGAAAACATTAACAACACCCGTATCTCCTTATTACCCATATCTGGGTATTGCAGGAGCCACTGTATTTTACAGGCACGTTAAACATTAATAATAATAACCTAATGCAGTAAAAGGTTGTAGCTTCCTCATGAAGTAGAGCAGCATCGTTCGGTAAATTGATTAGAAGTTGGAGTGAATTAGAAGGTTGAATTCAGCTATTTCAATAGCAAACTTTAATTTTTTGTCTTAAAATCATGATTAGGACATAAAAATCTATCATTCGGCTTGTTGGCTTTAGAGCACACCTATGAGGAAATAATGTAAAAAGTACAAAAAACACAAAACAAAACATAACATAAGACTTGTATTCTGTATTCTGCAGTCAGGGTCATAGCTATAGATCACTGAGGTCATGACCTCTGTGGTTTTTCCAGAGAATTTGGCAGGTTGAGCAACACGTGTGGCGTGACACAGTATTTTTAGACTCACCATTAAACTGCAAATGTGGCCCTTTTTTCCATTTTTTAATTGTTTTTATACATATACAAGAGTTCATACAGCTCACACCCAGTAGTACATGGTACTGTATCATTGACGTAACACTTTAATACAACAGTTTACATTGTTATCACTAAAATTATACATTATACATTGCTGATGTTTAAACCTATTTCATCATGAATCTTAGTTGTACTATATGAAACCCACTTTCTCTCTCTGGGTGGGTCCATAACAAGCCATTTTCTCGTGATGGCCTACTAGCTGTGAACTTTGTTATCTTATCTTCCTTCAGCACCACATCTGTTATATTGCCCAGGTATAGAATCATTTTCTTGGGAACTCCATACCATAATACCTCATTCAACTCTAACAACGCAAAAAAATGCAAAATTAGAATTTGAAGTAATAAAAATGTGAATTGTTTGTGACTTTTTGGGTGCTATGACTCTATGTCTATGTGTGTGTGTCTCTCTCTCTCACCAGTTTGGATCAGACTGGACTGTATACTTAACCAAGCCGGATGGATCTTACAAACAGACCAGCCTCAGTGAACTGTTGCCTCTCGCTTTTTCCCCAGCGCACCTCGCAAAGAACTGATGGCGCCTCAGCAGCATCCTCAGACACCACTGTTTAGTACTTTGTTACTTTCTAACTGCAATGTCTTTTTGCTCTGGCAACACTGCAAATGAGATAAACAATAAAACTCACCACCCGCCCCAACATGTGTGAGTAATATTAGATACTCTATTGATCTCAAGGGAAATTCAAGCATCCCATAATTTAAATTTAAATATTTAAAACATTTAGACATGTGACAGAATAAAACAAAAAATATTTTGAGTAAACTGCAAGCATTTATATGCAATAAAAAAAGCAACTTTTGAACTACTACTATTACTATTTATATATTATTGATAAATGATCCCATTATGCATGAACGCTTTACCAATCATAAACACATATAGGCTAATAACTCTAAGTAACTATTATTATTATTACTATTATTGTTGTTGTTATTATTATCATTATTATTATTTATATAATCCTTCATATTATTATTGTTATTATTATATTATCATTATTATTATATTATCATTATTATTTGTTTTATTATTATGTTATTATTATTATTGTTATTATTATCACCTTTAATTATTAAATATTATTATTACAATTTATTATGATCATTATTATTATTATTATTATTATTATTTATTTTTGTTGTTGTTATTATTAGTATTATTATTTATTGTTGTTGTTGTTGTTATTATTATTATTGTTATTATCATGATGACGTAACGGAGACGTTACTGGAAATTCTAACGATGACGTAGTTGGAAAGTCGACGTCATGTGACATAAAGTGGGCGTGTCCTAGCTCAGTTTCCGGAAACATGGAGGCAGTTCTGAGCGACGTCGTAGCTCCTGAAGATCTTTTAGTGAGTTTCTTTCTTCTTTAACCTTCTTAATTCATAAAACACTCACACGGTGACACACCACAGACACTCTCTGTGTTTGTACGAGGCGTGTTCAGTCGGTCAGTGTTTACACTTCGGGAAAAAAAAGCGACGTGTCGGACTTTGTTGCGTCACCTGGCAGCTAAATGCTAACAGTGATGTTTGTGTTTAAACTGTGTCGTTGTAATTCAATTAATTTAATCAAAAGAGTCACTCTAATAACACAGCAGGGATTATATGAAGCTCAGAGGTTTCATATGAAGTGAGACAGTGAGATTACATGAGGTGTAACATCAGCAAAGTGACTCGTGTTACATAAATTCATGTTTCTCTGAATGTTTCTCTGAATGTTTCTGTTTCTCTGAATGTTTCTGTTTCTCTGAATGTTTCTGTTTCTCTGAAAGTTTCTGTGAATGTTTCTCTGAATGTTTCTTTTAATGTTTCTGTTTCTCTAAATGTTTCTCTGAATGTTTCTGTTTCTCTGAATGTTTCTGTTTCTCTGAATGTTGCTCTGAATGTTTCTGTTTGTTTGTTTTCTGACAGAAATTTGAGAAGAAATACAAAAGTGAGCTGGCGAAGGGAGCCGTCTCCAAAGAGACAAAGTTTGAGTATGCGTGGTGTCTGATCAGGAGCAAATACACAGCGGACATCAAGAAGGGGATCGCTCTGCTGGAGGGTCAGTTTGTAATCATAATAACAATAATACATTTTATTTCATAGGCGCCTTTCTGTCACCGTACAATAAATGAGAGTAGACAGCAAATTACAAAAAGAACCGTAAAAGTATCAAATTACAAGAATACGACATTAAAAACAGGTTAAAATAATAAATAAAATAATATTTTAAACAGGAAAGGTTTTCCTGTTACCACATTCAAAGCTGCTATCTATCTATCACCTTTTAAAAACAGAGTTTACAGACAAATAGCAAAAGAAAACCAAACAAAGCAGGAAAAAAAAAGATTTAAGAAGATGCTGATGGCAATAACAAAATAAATCATATATCAATAATACAACAAATAATTGTATAATAAACAATAGTAATAGATGAAACACAGACAGAGACATCTATATACAACCCCACCACTTAATTAAAAAGACGCCATCACATGAAAGCAAGTCTATAAATGTGTTTTAAGAAGTAATTTAAAAGAATCTGTTGGTTCTGCGAGCCTCGTGTCCTCAGGCAGGGGCCCTGATGGCAAAAGCACCTTTTTTACTTTCGAGCCTTAACTTTGGAACAGCCAGAAGGGCCCGACCCGAGGAGGTGTCAGCATGTCTGTGACGTAACAGGGAGCCAGACACTGGCGAGCTTTAAGGGTGATCAGTAAAAAAGGAAGCCAGTGAGGTGAAGCTAAAATCCATGTAATGTGCTGCGATGGGTTAAAAAAACAGATGACAGTTCCTGACATTAACGCATAATATGATCGAACATTTCTGATAAATTATTGGGGCATTTTATAGTTATAAATAAACTTGTGTAAAGATTAAACTGTGAATCACCCTAAACATGTGACTATGATTCCTTCTTTCAGACCAGCTGTCATATATAGTTATATAGTATATAGTTCTATATAGTTTACTGTGAGAATGTAATTAGTATCACTACAAATATTCTGTTACTCAGAAAATACGACAGCTTTGCTATAGTGCAGATGGATTTTATGAAATGAACAGTTTGAATAAATGTCTGTTTTTTCTTGTTTCTTGTCTTAGAACTTGTTCAGAAATCGTCAAAGGACGACTCCCGGGACTTCCTCTTCTACCTTGCAGTGGCCAACTACAGACTCAAAGTGAGTCGAGGCGTTCCTGTTCATGTCTTAAATACTTTATTGTGACACACGGTAAACGTATGCAGCAGACCTAAAGAAAGCATCGATAAGAAGAAGAAAACAACACAAAAACAGCACATCGTGAATAATATTGACCTGGTTATTGGTCATCATATATCATCTTCCTCGTCTCTTTTCTTTCTAGGAATATGAGAGAGCCCTAAAGTACATCCGAACTCTCCTAAGGAACGAGCCGGGCAACAAGCAGGCCCTGGAGCTGGAGAAACTCATAGACAAGGCTTTGAAGAAAGGTCAGTCACAATACAACAACATAATATGATCTGTTACTTTTGTTTGTGAATCCACAATCCTGACATCCGCCTGTTGTCGTCGTCTAGATGGCTTGGTCGGCATGGCGATCGTCGGGGGAATCGGCCTCGGCGTGGCCGGTTTAGCGGGCCTCATCGGGTTGGCCGTGGCAAAGGGAGCTGCTAAATCCTAACCCGGACACGGGACGACGCGTCTTCATTTTGCTGGACTGATACACTGACCCTTTCCCCGCATAAAAAAACAAAATAAAACGTTATGAAGAAAAGCTCGAGGGATGTAACAGCTTGAAGTTTGAAGTTGAATATTTACTGCAGCACGTTAAAAGTGTGAATAACCTGTTTTCATATTTTAACAGGGTTGAGACTCACCATACATACGACATCACTTAGTTGTTTCACACACCATAGCATGGCACTTTCTTATTATTTGTGTAAATAAATTAGAATAATTGAGATTACAACTCAGTTTTCTTAGTTTGTATGCGCCTCAGCCTAAACTTCCTAAGTTGACATTTATGTTTTGTTTAAAAAAAAAAGAAAAGAAAGTCTTTTATATAAGTGCAGTTGTGGGTCTGTAACTGTCTGTTCAATTGTTTTTGACACAAAGAAATGCATTGTTAAGTGTTATTGGCGCAGGAGAACGTGTAGCAACGGCGTTGTTTGTTTGTTTGTTTGCGGGCGAGGTTGCGGTGACTCTGAAGTCCAGCTGCTGCAGTGGAGGCAAAGAGCAGATGATTTATCCCGGACACAAGTTTTCTTTTTATTTGTTCCTAATAACCATTTGCCATGAATTAAATAATTACCTTTTTGCCATTTAAAATGCATTTCCTTAACATATACCTGCACTGCGTTTAATGGGTTGTGTTTTCCATCTTGTTAAATAAAATGATTTTGAACTGAGAGGTTTGTGTTGTCATACACACATGTATGCGTCTCCTGTGAGATCTTTGAGAACAATTTCAACAGTCCTGATTGTAATTCTTGAAATCAGATGGTTTTGTACATTGTAATCCGACTTTTGAACTAAAAACAGCTGGAATTAAAGACCTGCAATAAACTAATGTTAAAAAATATATATGATCATTTCATATATTATTGTTGTGACTAATTAAATATATACTTTGGGTCTCCATATTCTAATATGAGAAACTTATCTTTGGTTAGTTGCTCCAGATCCGGTAACGTACATATTATTTAAGAGTAAGAACTTAATGTGCCTAACCTATCATCTGACATGATAAAAAAAGATATTACAAGTACATCTGATGATTACGAAATACCCGGTAATTTTCCATGTGTGTAAACCGGAAACTATTATCACGGCCATTTTAATAGAAACCTTTTTGTTGATGGGGCAAAGTCTAGCCTATAATTCAATTCTTATCGCCGCCGTTTATCAACCCTCTTATTACATTTACAATGAGGATTTAGTGGAAACTTTCTCTATCGTGTAATCATTATCCTGCGGAGTCTTTAGCATTAAGACGTGTATACGTGTTACGTGAGGCCTAGTTCACTCGTGTCGATCGTCCTCATTTGCCTTATGCATTTTTTTAATTTGTTCTTATATATTTATCTTTATTTTGCATATTATATTTTCCACAGAAATCCTTACACTGTTACTTTCTTATCACCTTATATTTTTAATACCTCCATACGCCTATCTTGTTCTTATTCTTATATTCATACATGAATCGGTGTTATGTGCATGCCATATAAGCTACTGGTTTCCTAAATCTACCTCATGATCAATACAGTATCTATCTGTCTATCTGTAACATCTTGACCCCCGGGGAGATTGAAGTTGCTGTTTAACAGCAGGAAGGCTTATGGGGGCTATCACTCGTGTGTGGTGTTATCAGCCTCAGGCTACTCATTAACCCAACTGACAGGACCGAAACTGCCCAGGGACAGACGTATCAGTGAAAACAATAATGTTTGGTGTGAACGACGTGATGAGTGGGTGAAGGAAAACAGAGAAGCAGACATTATGTAGGTTGACGTCCTCAAAAAGTCTAATATCCAAACAGAGGAGCGGATTATAAACTTAATCACTAACCAAAGCTGGACTTGTCTTCAGTGCAGTTTAAACACACTTTAGCATCAATGATTCATCAACGTCGGTGTAATTGAGATCAGGTTGAGTGAGTTTCAGTCACGGGGGCCAATGTTCATTGAGTATGCACTGGTTTGGTCGCACGGCTGAGAGATATTAATGTGTAATGACCATAAAGAAAGGGAATATGTCTGGGAACATTGTGCGTTGGTTAAATTGCACCCTGTATACATGTCATCACACAGCAGTTTGAAGTTACTGTATAATCCAGGAGGACATCGGTTTATTGTCTGACACTTTATATTGCTGCAGGCACTGAGACGGACAATAAAATTGGATTATTGTCACATTTTTATGTGCAGTTAATGTGTAATACATAAAAGTAAGCACCTCAGCCTGAAGAAATATGTAGGAAAAACTTTAAGAGATCTTATTTCTGGACACTATTTTCATATTTGTTAGTCTTCTGGATTCGAGATGATATGCTTCTGCAGGGTCCAAATGATTTCAGACATGTCACTGTTGACTATAATGTCATATGATTGTCATAACATTTCTTTATTTGTCTTGAAAAATGTTCCCCTGAAAACTTAAATTGAAAGGTTTTACTGGATGACATTATTCGTGACTAATCCAGCAAAGTTCAAGTTTGGAGAAAAAGCATCGGACATTATTTATTAGTTCAACACTCTCACTTTAAACTCTGTACACTGTTTCATCAGACGGTCTCTGGGTGTGGTTTAACCAGATTTAACTAGCAGCACACTGTATCAAACTCGGATGCAATTTTCGTGACGTCAACCCAGGTTCTGAAGAGCCGCCGTGAAGCTCAGAGTCTGGTAGAAATCTTGGCAGGGTGCTTAAACAAAACACCTGTGACGATAATATAATTTGAACTGGTGAGTTATGTAACCCTCAGTACAGTTGTCATGAACAAGGAAATTAGTTTTGCATCCACTGGCTCCTTTCAATGTGAAGCAGATGCAGCAGCTCTATTCCGGATGTCGGAGCTCCTTCAGCTGCTTGTATCTCCTTATTTACGGTAACTACCCAAAGCTTGTGACCATGGGTGAGGGTTGGAACGTAGATGGACTGGAAAATTGAGATCCAGTACAACATCGACAGTACTGCAGACGCTGCACTAACCCACCGGTCCATCTCACGCTTCATTTTCCCATACCCACGTACAAGACTCCAAGATTGAACTCCTACGCTTGGTGCAGCAACTTGCAATCTGGAGGGAGCGCTCCACTGTTTTCTGACACGAGAACCATGGCCTCAGACTTGGAGGTGCTGACTCTCATCCTGGCTGCTTCACACTCACGCTACAAATCGCCCCAGTGAGCGCTGAACGTCACGGTCTGATGAAGCCAACAGAACCACATCATCTGCAAAAAAGCAGAGGTACAATCCTGAGGACGCCCCCTCCTCATCCTGGCTGAGCCCTGAGTTCCCGTCCATAAATATCACAAACAGAATCGCAGACAAGGGGCAGTCTTAGCGGAGTCCAACTCCCACCAAGAACGTATTTGACTTTGTACCAACAACACGGATGCAACTTGTTATTCAAGGACCATATGACTTGTTGCAACTGCCCCAGTACCCCATGCTCCCTCAGTGTCCCCAACAGGAGTCCCTGAGGAACTCCTTTAAATGAAAAGGCAGTAATATTTTAAGTTAAAACTTTCTCGTCATATCTCTGTCTTTTAAAACAGCGACTTCAAAGATGTCAGAGACGCACAGACATCTTCTTAAACTGTATTTCTCTGTTCTGTGCCGTCTTCCCTGTTGTCCATCCTCCTCACGTGCTCATCCCACCTAACTTTAACAAGTTTTCCCTGGAAAGCACGTGTTACGGGCTCTCCTTCCAGGTATTCAAAAAAAATCACATAAACCTTTGTTTTCGCAGACACAAGTCATTCGGGACTTTTGAATCTGTAATATAACATAAACTCATCAGCAAACCTCTCTGCAAGCCAAGTGAGCTGTAAACATGGGCTATGCAAACAGCTCAGCCATAAAACGAGGCGTTTTTATTTTTTAATTTATGGCAGGGCAGGATCCAGTTTTTGCGACGGGGTTAGGTGGAAGTGAGGTGGATGAGTTAGGTTAGACCGACCTGTGTTTGAATGTCTACCTTTGTTTTGATAAACAGGCGATACATTGAAGGTCAGCGCCTTTTTTATCTTATATTTCATCGATATTTTTGAACAACTCTAAGACATCCATCCTGTAGGGGCATGAAACATCCTGCGGACACTCTCACAGTGATGATTCATTTAAAAGATGCACTTTGGACTTCTTCACAAAAGTGGGAAAAAAAAGCCAAATCAGCATTCCTGCTCGAGGGAGCGTTGCAGATCAAGCTCATATTCTTTTGGTTGTGCCCATCTGTGATATGATTTCTTTTTACCTTTTTGTACCTCGGAAATATTCCTAAAGACCTCAGTAAAAAAAAGCAACACGCACCATTTGACATTCTTTATGGCCCCAAGTAAAACAAATACAATTAGAAAATGCTGGCAGCGGAGGGAGCCTCCTACTACCAACCTACTTATTAACATGATCAATTCTATTTGTAGGAAAAGAAAGAAAAGGACCTCCCAAGAAAAGGAAGACCAAAAGTTACCTCTGCTGCAGGGTATAAGTTTATTATAGTTACCTGACTGAGAAATCACCACAATATCTCAGATTAGGTCTAAACCACCATGGTCAAGATGCGCAGAAGAACTTGTGAAATATTTACCTTGTTAGAATCCCAAAAGAAGAAATTCAAACAATGACGCCTAACCTATTGCAATAAGTAACGTGCTGTGTAAACTCTGGAGTGGATTTCACTGTGAAGATGTACGTAACTAAGTCAACTTTTAAATGTGCATCAAGATAATTGCTCGGTGACTGACATTACAGGGACTTTGTCAGCTGGTGTGAGCTCGACAAGCTTCACGAGATGATCGTAAACATCCCACTTCAGGGATCGGACATTGAGGTGGTGGAGAGCTACAAATTCCTGAGTGTTGATCTCAACAATAAACTGGACTGGACTGATAATATTTTATATTGTGCCACTTTTACCTTTGGTACTTGTTTTGCACACTGTCTGTTGATACTTCTGTCTGTTCGTTGTGTTTTACCCTTTCTACTCTAATCCTGGAGTGTATATTGCACTTTGCCGCTGCTGTAACAAGTGAATTTCCGTTGTGGGATAAACAAAGTATAATCTAATCTAATCTAATTACACTCTTTCATCACGCTATATGTACTGGCTTTTATTGTTGCCATGGAAAAATGTGGTCACACGTAATCAGTTTATTTGATAACTGCACAAGAGCAGTCCGTTAATGTTAATTCTTAGCAGTTTTCGCAAAAGTTTATTTCCGGCACACAATCTCTCTGTTGAGGGAAAAAGTACTGTTTTCAAGACTGAAACACAAAAAATAAACATAAATGTTTGCAGTTTGCATTTAATTAGATTACTTAATAGTTATTTATTTGAGTAATTCCTGTTGTCTGTTTCAAAATGTTCTTAATTAATTGGACGACCATTTCTGCGTCCGTGCAGATGATTTACAGGTTCGCTCCCTTCTAGAGAACCGACGAACAACTCGGATCGGGTTTATTGTTGGTAAACTGTGCGTCTATTTCTGGAACCATGTTCTTGACCTTTATACAAATGTGTTTGCCGGGCTCACATTTGCCTTTGTCTCTATAGGCTGCAAGGCTATGTCCGGAATGCAGGTTAAGATTTATCTTAATGTTATCTGTGTGTGAACTAGATGCCCTGGATTTGGCCATGCTGACCCAGCAGATCAGTGGGATAATTAATGAAGACATACAAACACAGGAACCATAGGATGAACCAGGTAACTTTAGACCTTTGTCATTTGCTCGTAGGTGTTACCTTTAGCTTCCTGGTAAAGCTGGTACCTTTCCAAAATGTTGCAAAACGCTGGGTGTGACGCTCAGCGATTGTGACCTTGTGTCTTACGGCCTTGAGATTTTTCAAACTCAGGCAATAAAACAACAAAGGTACAGTTGGCTTTATTTTAAACCTCTGTGTGTGATACAATAAATGTGAAGCTTGGAGTGTGATGAAAGTGTATCAGTACGCTTGCAGAATCTTCATCCGAAAAACCTTTTAAGAAACTGCTAAAAATGTTGAATTCATCATATCATTTTCTAAAATCTGCTCATGAATCGTATCAAATGTGATCAATCGATCAGCCTTTTGGAATACATATGTAAATTGTAATAAACATACACAGTGCAGTGTCATAGGGAGAGACGGATGACCATTGGACCCTGAGCGTGAGCTGAAAAACACCTGTTCAGTTTCAGGGGTGTAAAATGAAAAAAAAAAAAAGAGAGAAGAAGATAGAGAGTGAGCTGAGGGGGAGGAGAGAAAGCAAGGCATATAAATCATTATGCATATCTGTTGAGCTTCACATTGCACAGCGACAGAGCAGACGCGCCAAACTCTCAGACACTCGCTGACTTTCTATCCCACTTAAATCAGAAGTTTATTGATTCTTTTTTTTTTTTTTTTAAGAAACTGAGATCTGGATTTGGACTTTTTCGGTTGACCTTTGGGCCGATCTGGGGTCATCATGGATCCAATTGTGGAAGTAGTGGCTTTGTTGTTAGGCTTCATTGGGTGGGTGATGGTGGGTGTCTGTCTGCCGAACCGTTACTGGAAGACGTCCACCGTCGACGGGAATGTCATCACCACGTCCACCATCTATGAAAACTTGTGGATGTCATGTGCGACTGACTCAACGGGGGTGCATAACTGCAGGGAGTTCCCCTCATTGCTTGCGTTGAGTGGTATGTTGACAAAAAAAATCATCTTTACTGTGTAAAAATTAGTTGTATTACATGGAAAAACTGATGCTTTGTCAGGAAAAAATATATAATGCAATAAAAAAAATGCATGTCAAAGGACAGTTTCAAGATTTTATGGGCCCTTGGACACTGAACTTTTGCTCTGGTGAACTTCATGACATGTTTACGGGCCAACATTAAATCCCACAACGCGTTTCGAGCAATGTTGATGATTTCAGTGTCTGTTTGTGTTTATTTCAACGTTGCGTTCAGGTTACATCCAAGCGTCTCGTGCCTTGATGATCACAGCGATAGTGTGTGGCACCTTTGGACTGGTGGCGGCCCTGATAGGAATACAGTGTTCGAAGGCTGGAGGGGAAAACTATGTTCTTAAAGGGAGGATTGCAGGGACCGCTGGGGTCCTTTTCCTAATTCAAGGTAACAAAGATAAGAAAAAATGCATTAAAAGGGTCTATTTCAGGAGTCCAAAGTTAAGATCATTCTCTCTCAATGTGCGCCTAATAGACTACCCTATAAAATAATAAACTGATAATAATAAGTGATTTATTGCACATTCCGATCAATAATCATAAATTTCCTCCTGGTTTTATGCAAGACTTTGGACCTCTGTGTAACTATCTAGCAGCTGTCCCTACTGCTTCCTCAATGATTAAAGAATATTTGTTCTTTTTCTATCACAAGGTATGTGCACAATGGTCGCAGTGTCCTGGTATGCCTTCAACATCACTCAGGATTTCTTTGACCTTTATTACGCCGGGACAAGGTAAGACGGTGGGAAGTTCTCAGTGGTGGAGACTAGAAGGCCTAACATGAGCGACGGCTGACTGAAACTCTGGTGTGTGTCGCAGGTATGAAATAGGAGAGGGGCTTTACATCGGCTGGTGCTCGGCTGTGCTCGCCATCGCCGGAGGAGCTTGTCTCACCTGCTCCTGCAAAATGGGCACGGAGGAAAAATAGTGAGTTCAGTTCCCTTTCTGTCTGCCAACATGGACATCAGTTCTTCTTGGATTTACTGTTAATTGGTTGCTTGTGACAATGTATGCATCACTTTAGAAACATTTGCATTGCTATCGACTAGATAAAGTC
This sequence comes from Collichthys lucidus, assembly GCA_004119915.2. Classification (NCBI taxonomy): domain Eukaryota; kingdom Metazoa; phylum Chordata; class Actinopteri; family Sciaenidae; genus Collichthys; species Collichthys lucidus. The sequence goes on along the minus strand of CM014101.1, from coordinate 15,502,214 downwards.
GCTTTTTAAAGTAAGGTAGTGAAATAAAATGTAAAAAATCTCTCTTATCTGGGGTTAAAGAAATGACCTATACATTCATATATCAATACGTTGATCAAACACTTCAGGCAAACAATTATTTAATAAATATTTTCTAATAGAATAATTCATATCTAAATACACGTTTAAAACTCAACACAGTACAGGTTAAAAATAAAGAAATACGCACATTACATAAGCAAATGTGCCAATGCCGTTTAAAAATTAAATTAATTGATTGATTTTTTTTACTGAATCTTTTACAGTTCAGTCACATATATTAAACATGCGATGAATATTTTGCTGTGGAGTACCTTAAAAACCTTGAAAAACTCTGGCGCCTTCTCATGGCAAAACTTCTCCTGTGGGATGCAACAAGAGCTCTAATTGGACATTATCACCTGAACTAGTTCATCTAAATGCCCTTATTTCCAATCTATGTGAAGTTATACTTATGCATTATTTTACTGGTGCAAAATACCTCTATTAAGTGTCGCAAGATAGATGAGGTCGTACCAAAGTGCTCTGGTTGGTCACTGGTTAGTCACGACCCTCTAACCCAGTCAGATTGTCTCATATGTTTTAGATAAATAAATAAATAATAATTCAAATAATAACCCAGATGCACATGAAAAAACGCCTGACTAGGCCTCAGACGATTAAAGGCGCTGTGTGTAGGATTTGAAAACCGAGTTTGGCGCCACCTAGTGGTAGCATGTGTCCTAACATGTAGACTACACTTTTCAACATAATCTACTTAGAATTAAATTTTGCAATAGAGCTTTTTCACTAAAAACACGTTGGCAAGTATTGATAATTAAACTAAAAATGGCTTTAGCTGCTTCGAATTCAGTTCATCAGTCTCACTGTCATGACTTACCGGGACTGATTTTTTCCACTGTCTTGTTTTGCAGCAATGTGCCTTATCACGCCAGGGGAACTGTATATACGGGTGCCGGACCGGCCAGAAGCGTGGGTGCTAGTACTTACGGACGAAATGCTTACGTCTGAGCAGGATATGAACGCCATGCATCATCTTAGGTTTTGTTGACACGTAACGTGTCCAGTTTTTACACTGCAGTCGGAGCTTTTTTAAAATCTTTGACTATGTGTAGAAGCTAAAGGTCCATCGAATGTTTGCTGATGCAAGCACTGTATATATAATCACAATATCAGGTGTGTATTCTGTAAAAATTGAAATTGAAAATACAGCATTGGAAGTTGTAAAAGTTGTAAAAAAAAAAGCTACTTATGTAGCACTGTCGACGCACAAACATACTGTATGATTGCAATGATTCTATTTATGTTTCTCTGATGATGTCAACACAAATACATTTACATACAGTCACTTGTTTCCAAATGGATCCAATCATTTGATGATCGGCATACACACTTCTAGAAGAGGAAGGTCAAAAAAACAGTGATAATCCAGATATTTGTGTGTGTTGTTTTGTACAGTTTTATAGATAATACATCTATCTTCAGCTATCTTCATTTTGATGTTTTGTTTTGTTTGTTTGTTTTTTACGATTGCGCACAATAAAATGTGTTATGAAAAACAGTTTGGTTTGATTTTGTATTTCTGCAGTCAGTGAAGTTTTGATTGCTATTTGATTATAAATATATAGTACAAAATATATTATTACACATAATTTTACTTTATAGTTAACACACTTTTGGTCATTTTTATAAGAAACTAATTAGTAGTAGTAGTAGTAGTATTAGTAGTAGTAGTATGGTGTGGCATGGTATGGTATGTGGTATGGTACGTGGTACGTGGTATGGTACGTGGTATGGTATGTGATACGTGGTATGGTATGTGGTACGTGGTATGGTACGTGGTATGGTATGTGGTATGGTACTTGGTATGGTACGTGGTATGGTATGTGGTATGGTACGTGGTATGGTATGTGGTATGGTACTTGGTATGGTATGTGGTATGGTACGTGGTACGTGGTATGGTATGTGGTATGGTATGTGGTATGGTAAGTGGTACGTGGTATGGTACATGGTATGGAACTTGGTATGGTACGTGGTATGGTACGTGGTATGGTATATGGTACGTGGTATGGTATGTGGTATGGTACATGGTATGGTATGTGGTACGTGGTATGGTACTTGGTATGGTATGTGGTATGGTACGTGGTACGTGGTACGTGGTATGGTACATGGTATGGTAAGTGGTACGTGGTATGGTACATGGTATGGTATGTGGTATGGTACGTGGTACGTGGTACGTGGTATGGTATGTGGTATGGTATGTGGTATGGTAAGTGGTACGTGGTATGGTACATGGTATGGAACTTGGTATGGTACGTGGTATGGTACGTGGTATGGTACGTGGTATGGTACGTGGTACGTGGTATGGTACGTGGTATGGAACTTGGTATGGTATGTGGTACGTGGTATGGTACTTGGTATGGTATGTGGTATGGTACGTGGTACGTGGTATGGTACATGGTATGGTACGTGGTATGGTACGTGGTACGTGGTATAGTATGTGGTATGGTATGTGGTATGGTACGTGGTACGTGATATGGTACATGGTACGTGATATGGTACATGGTATGGAACTTGGTATGGTACGTGGTATGGTACGTGGTATGGTATATGGTACGTGGTATGGTATGTGGTATGGTATGTGGTATGGTACATGGTATGGTACGTGGTACGTGGTATGGTACGTGGTATGGAACTTGGTATGGTATGTGGTACGTGGTATGGTACTTGGTATGGTATGTGGTATGGTACGTGGTATGGTACGTGGTATTTGGTATGGTACGTGGTATGGTACGTGGTATGGTATGTGGTACGTGGTATGGTACGTGGTATTTGGTATGGTACGTGGTATGGTATGTGGTACGTGGTATGGTACGTGGTATGGTATGTGGTACGTGGTATGGTACGTGGTATGGTATGTGGTACGTGGTATGGTACGTGGTATTTGGTATGGTACGTGGTATGGTATATGGTACATGGTATGGAACTTGGTATGGTATGTGGTACATGGTATGGAACTTGGTATGGTATGTGGTACGTGGTATGGTACGTGGTATGGTATGTGGTACGTGGTATGGTACGTGGTATGGTACATGGTATGGAACTTGGTATGGTATGTGGTACGTGGTATGGAACTTGGTATGGTATGTGGTATGGTACTTGATAAGCATAAACAGCATAAAACAAACTGGACAGATCACCATAAACATTAAATGTACAGATAAAGAATAAAAACTGAATTTAAGACGTGAGAATAAATCATTTACACGTAAACAAATAATAAAGATGCACATACAGGTTTAGAAAATAAAACAAAAAATATAAATGTGCATATAATAAATCTATAAAAAAAACAAAAAAACATGACACACTGACTTTCGATTTGGCACAGTTTGTCTTCCATAGAGGAGACACACTGTTTACAGCTTGTTGTTCTTCATTAGCAGTTTATTTACAGTAAACACGCTGTAATAGTGTGTGTTTCTGCTGGTGTGTGTGTGTGTGTGTGTGTGTGTGTGTGTCTTGGCTCGCCTCGCGCATGCAGGGCTATGCGCTCGTGGTTAAAATAGTCCCTCCAATGAGAGCGGCCCACGTTTCTAGACGAACACGGATGTGCGACATGTGGACCAACCCGCTGTAATGTAGGACAGGAGAGGGACGAGCAAAGCTTTTAGTGACCGGAGCCGTCAGCTGTTCAACTTCTCCATCATCATGTTACGTGACGGTGTCCACTGAGTGCTCCTGTTCAAGGTGGGGAACAGCTGTTTTATTATTGTTTTATTTATTTAAAGAAAGAAAGAAAGGGAAGAGGGGGGGAACCTTTGAGCTTCTCATTTTCCACACGGACTCTCCTCACACCGGGAGCGTAAATACAGTCGTAGCTGTTCACTCCCGGTAGAAGAACCGATTTAAAAAATGATTTAACGGATGATTTCCACGAGAGTGACCGTTTGTTTCTTCCAGCAGCAGCAGCGGAAAGAGTGCGAGCAGTTCCCCGGGGGATGGATTCGTGTCGGCGGACAGGACTCAGCGGGGTGCTGTGCTCCCTGTCTCTGCTGTGTGTCATCCTGGACCTGCAGCTGGACGGTGAGACACACACACACACACACACACACACACACACACACACACACACACACACACACACACACACACACACACACACACACACACACCTAGGTTAGGTTACATGGGGGCACACCCTGCATGGATATAGACACAATTCAGTCTGTGACAGGTGGAGTAATAATTAACAACAGGGTGACTAATTACTGTCAGAATCAGAAATACTTTATTAATCCCTGCAGGTAAGTGAGATAGTAAGAAAACTTTAACAATATTAAATTTTATATATATACTTTATTCATCCCACCACGGGGAAATTCACTTGTAACAGACAAATAAAAGTAGAAAAGGCCAAAACAAAACCCACAATAAACAGACAGAAATATTTAAACTACACAATAACCACAAAAAAGTAATCAACCTTCAAAAACAGACGAGTACTGAGGATACGATATATATATATATATATATATATATATATATATATATATATATATATATATATATATATATATATATATATATATATATATATATTTAAGTGACTAGATTATAAATAAGAACTGCAAGGTGTAAATGAAATACAATGGAATAAAATACCAATGAACATGAGCCTACAGTGTTATGAGCATAAACAGATAAACATAAAACATTAAATGTACAGATAAAGAATAAAAACTGAACATGATCAGGTGCTGCAGGTGTTGTACAGTCTTTTAACACTATATATACACACATGTATAAATAACAGTTAAATAAAACCAAGTGTCAGTGAACTATGCAATGTGTAAATCTAAAACCTTATAAAGAATTTGAGAGACTGTACAGAGAATACACTGATTGTTTAGAGTGCAGTATGCATGTGTGGCAGATTTCACTTATTTATTGTACGAGCCAGTTCAACAGCTACTGGACTTGACTTGGAGTGTGTGATATTTTGAGGGAGGAGTTGTAGAGACGTCAAGCAGAGGTGCTGTCAAAATGAAACTTAAAATGAATGAATGAAATAATAGTGAGGGTGATCATAAACACATAACCCAGCATAAGGTGAAATAAAAAGTGAATAAATTGACACGTGTGGTGTTCTTGGGCTGAAAAAGGAGGATCAGCCTCTACTGTCTTGTCTGCAAAGGTGAGAAACAGACCTGAACAATCAAGTGTGATTCTAAAATCATATCAACAAGTTCAATAAAGTGATCCTGCTCACTGTTTTTTATTTATCTAGAAGATAAAGTAATGAATTCCTACAGGAAAATCTCTAAACCCTGTGTTATATAATGCAAGTATATTTATTAACAGACGCTGGAAAAGTCACTCTTTCAGTTTCGTTTCAGTCGTGTGGCAGCTTGGATAGTCAAATCAAAGTCTTCTTGCGTTCGGCCACGTCTGCACTTCAGATTTGCTTAAATATTTACATGCAGACAAACTTTTTCGTTGACGTGAAACTTAAAGGAATCAGCACAGAACGAGCAGCTCGCTCTCTCTAAGATCGTCCGTGTGTTATAACCGTTTAGTTCCTCTTTGTCGGTGATATATTTCAGGCGAGGCAGTCAAGCACTGTTTCATGTTACAGGGGTCTTGGGGGCAACTCATGTCGAGATCGAGCACCACTTGGAGATGGGCCGCAAACTTTTGGCTGCTGGTCAGCTGGCTGAAGCGTTGTCCCACTACCACTCTGCCGTGGGTAAGGTTACACACAGAGACACACACACGCCCGTCCTCTTCCACACTTTACATTGAGTACACTGATTGAGCGCGGACAGGAAATGTAGTGTTCTTGACTTTCGACAGAGGGCGACTCTAAGAATTACCTGACCTACTACAAGCGAGCTGCCGTGTTCCTGGCGATGGGGAAATCTAAATCCGCCCTGCCGGACCTGACCAGAGCCATCCAGCTCAAGCCGGACTTCCTGGCTGTAAGTTCACCTCATCACAGCCAGAGAAACCGGCCGTCCCATGACCTTTTTATTTAATTTTCTTTCGGTGCTCATCATATTTCTTTCTCTTTTGCTGCACTTTCAGGCCAGGTTGCAGAGAGGAAACATCCTGTTGAAGCAGGGCAACACGCAGGAAGCCAGAGAGGACTTTGAAGCAGTGGTAAGTTCAAGTTATTGTCTTGCTTTAAAAAAAAAAAGTGAATAATGCGGATAAAAGACGAATCTACCTGTTTTGTTCTCGTTTAGCTGCAGCGCTCCCCAGACCACGAAGAAGCTCGGGACCAACTGATGAGAGCGAACGAGCTGGAGGAGATGCAGGAGGAGGCTCACGCTGCGTACCACCAAGGCGACTACAGCACTACCATCGCTGTGCTTGAAAGAGTCATCGAGGTACGATGGAGTCCATTGCATTTTATCCATTGTGATCTTGGGTTTCTAAATTATTTACCATTATATGTCAAGTATCTGTCAAAAATCTGTTAAAAAAATAAGGATCGTTATAGATTTTTCTCTCAAAGTTGCCGTCTTTCCTCAGATCTCTCCCTGGGATCCTGAGTCGCGGGAGCTTCGCGCCGAATGTTACATCCGGATGGGGGATCCGCAGAAAGCCATCCAGGACCTGACGCCGACCACGAGGCTACGCAACGACAACCGTGCCGCCTTCCTGAAGCTCAGCATGCTGCACTACAGCCTCGGAGAGCACCACGAGTCACTCAAGTGAGCTCCGGGAATAAACAAACCACGTCGATTCTGTCGGCGGGGTCGTGCAAATGAAGCTGATTTCCATCTTTCTCGTTTCCGTGCAGTCACGTCCGAGAGTGTCTCAAGCTGGACCAGGATGACAAAGAGTGCTTCGGCCACTACAAGCAGGTGAAAAAGCTCAGCAAGCAGCTGGACTCGGCGGAGGAACTCATCCAGATGGAGAGGTGAGCAGTACTTCGGATCTTCTTATCGAACGTGTATTTACAAGATGTGTGCTTTCAATTATTTAATGTTTTTTGTACAATCAGGTATCAGGAGGCTATTGATAAGTATGAGTCAGTGATGAAAACGGAGCCTAACGTCCTGTACTACACCAATCTGGCCAAAGAGAGGATCTGTTACTGCTTGGTCAAGGTGAGTAAGGTTGTTTTCTGGATGCAATGACTCTATAGGCTGTGATAAATAATAGAGGAGATGTGACACGTGGTAATAAAGTGCCACTCGGTCAGTTTTTGCATCAGCTGACATCAAACTGCCAACGCATTGTCCCTCTGTCTTGCTGATTCTAGATAAAGTTGGCTCACGAAGCCATAGACGTGTGTTCAGAGGCTCACCAGAGAGACCCCCGAAACGCCAACGTCCTCCGAGACCGAGCCGAGGCTTACATCCTGAACCAGGACTACGAGAAAGGTGAGACGACTGGAGTAAACCGGCCTGCATTTGTTCTTTGTTAAGTCCTGTTTGTGGTTTAACAGGAAGCAGCACAGGCAGAAATCGATACATCATGGTTTAAGATGTCATAATACTTTAAACCACGAGGCCAAACACAGATTCAGATGATTAATTAGTCTTTTAGGGTTGTTAAACCCTTCAGAATAAAATCAGGTAAACCTTGTTTAGTTCAATAAGTTATATGTAGGATTATTGTACATGTATGAATGTATTTTGAAATGTGTTTATTTCCCTTCAGCCGTGGAGGATTACCAAGAGGCAAGAGAGTTTGACGACACCCACGAAATCAGAGAAGGTCTGGAACGAGCACAGAAACTTCTCAAAATCTCTCGGAAGAGGGACTACTACAAGATCCTCGGTGTTGGCAGGTAACCAGTCCGACCAGTTTCAGTCCAAACAAAACCTTTTGTGTCGGCATCCAACACCAAATTGAGCAGACCAACAACTCCAACTAACATTGAGGAACATTTGTTTTTTTTTCTCAGGAATGCAAATAAGCAGGAGATCATCAAGGCGTACAGGAAGCTGGCACAGCAGTGGCACCCGGACAACTTCCAGTCCGAGACTGAGAAGAAGGAAGCGGAAAAGAAGTTTATCGACATCGCGTCGGCTAAAGAGGTCCTCACCGACCCAGGTCAGGAGCTGAGATTGCTGTTCTTCGTCTTTTTTTAAAGGAACCTCAGTGAGAAGATACTTTAGGTCCGAAAAAACTGCTGCTAGTGCTAGAATGAAACCAGTGTCCGAGAAGGGTTAAATCTTTGGTTGTAGATCCGTGAAGACGTTTCACCTCGCACTAAAGAGGCTTCTTCAGCTCTGAGTGACTGATTAGGAGATCCGAGTATTCAGCCTAGGCCGGGATTGTTGACCAGGCCATTGTTTCAACTCGATAGTGCTCATTGATGTGACGATGGTCCGGTGTTGGACGACTGTCGTCTGAGTCGTTGTGGTCTCATGAGGTCTGGTGTGAACGACAGTCGTTCCGGTCACCTGAGCTCCAGTGTTTGATGATTGGACGATGGTCGTTCGGGTCGGTCCAGTGTTGGACGACTGTCGTCCGAGTCGTTGTGGTCTCATGAGGTCTGGTGTGAACGACAGTCGTTCGGGTCACCTGAGCTCCAGTGTTTGATGATTGGACGATGGTCGTTCGGGTCGGTCCAGTGTTGGACGACTGTCGTCCGAGTCGTTGTGGTCTCATGAGGTCTGGTGTGAACGACAGTCGTTCGGGTCACCTGAGCTCCAGTGTTTGATGATTGGACGATGGTCGTTCGGGTCGGTCCAGTGTTGGACGACTGTCGTCCGAGTCGTTGTGGTCTCATGAGGTCCGGTGTTGGACGATGGTCGTTGAACCAATTAGTAAAAACACATAGAGTATTCTCTTTATAATTATAAGAAATTGAAGGTTGTATTGCCACGTATCAGGTTTCACTGTCTAAGTTTTCTCCTTTTCCTTCTTGTGCTAGAAATGAGGCAGAAGTTTGACGCAGGCGAGGATCCCCTGGACCCGGAAAACCAACAAGGTGGAGGCGGAGGACAGGGCTGGCCTTTCCACTTCGACCCGTTCCAATCAGGTGGCAGCTTCCACTTCAAATTCCACCAAAACTAGAGAGAGGGAGGACTCGACGGACACGAGGGTGGTGGTGGTGGTTGTGGGTGGGGGGGGCATTTGGGTGTAGATCAATGACTGATTTTTTTGGAGAAAAAACTAAAAAAAGTCTTCCTCAGAACTCGTGCTTCAGCTTGGACACTTTTTTTTGTCAGTTACTTGAAACTTTTTGATTTTTAAAAATACAGTGGGGGGAAAAAAAAAACACAAAGGAAAATCACCACAAAAACAAAAAAAGGACCTAACAGTTGGAGACCGTTGTTGCTGTGGTTCGAGAAAATGAAGTCTTGTGTCAACACTTCAGATCCCCTAGAAACAGAAAGGTGGTGGTTAAAAGCAGTCGATGTGGGACGTTTGGAGTGTCCGCTCTTATTACTCGTTTCTTCCTTTGTGCCATTCTTTGAACCTTTTACCGAGGAACTTTTTTGTTTTAGGCAGTTGCTCCTGCGTGGACATTTACATAGGAGGACTGTCGGTGTGTAAGTGTCAGCTCGCAGTATTCTTTTAAAAGGAATCACATGTTTACTGATCGCAGTCTATATTTTTGACCATGTCAAACCTTCTCTGCACTAGAGAACCAAGATTTTTTTTATACACGATGCCACCAGGAGGCAATCTGTCGAGCTTCTATGTTAAGGGTAAGTAGGTGAGACTTCAGCACTATTAAAGGAAACTTGTAGGTGTTCAAGTTTTTAAAATCCTATGGATCTTAAATCAGTGCCGCTCTGTGATTGTGTTTGATTTTTTGTTTTTTCTGCAGATATTTAATTGGATTAATGTGTGAATTCTGTCTTTTGGCTGTATCCTCGACAGACTCCAAACAATACTTAAAACTTATGAAAACTTGGTTAAAACTCGCACATTAACCATTAACGTGGTCTGAAAACAGTTCTTGGACGAAAGCGTAGCCGCCGATGGTCGAATCAAAGAGTCGTGGTGTTTTTCTTTTTCACTCCCGTCGAAGCACGTCTTTGAAAACTTGCACTTTTAACCTTTTTTTGTTTGAAAAACCACTCCACATGTCCTCCACTCCTGATATGTTACTGCAGGCTTTAAAAAAAAAAAAAAAAAAGCTTTTCAAAGACTCTTTACAAAACCAGGTGTGTCTTCAGGTTGTTATCCGAGAGCCTCATTTTAAAAAAAAAAGAAGAGTTTACAGAAAAACGGAGCTGGAGCTGGCGTGGTACGTTAGTTACAGTCCTACTGAACTCCTGCGACATATTGTATGTAATTCATAAACAGTATCTTTGATGCACTGAGGCACAAACTAAAAGATCAAAATCAAAAAGTGCAACTTTGTAAACGGGGCCTCAGGACAAGACGACAGTTGAACCGTGAACTAAGACGACTTTCTTTTGAAGATTTGAGGTTTTAAGTTATTTCATTTTTTTGGTCAATAACAGCTTATGGATACAGTGACTGTAACTGCTTTGAATCCCATCTTACTGCTCGACCGTGTGAACCAAATGTGACAAAAGCTCTTTGTATTTAAGAAAATCGACTCGAGTGGGATGATTATGTTTCTGGGTTTTTTTTTTTTCTTTTTAAAAAGGGTTTTCTGCTGTTAGTGGCTTCGATTTTACTGTTGCCAAACTGAATCAGCTGACGTGCTCAAGCATATTAAAATACTGAAACAATCAAAATTTGCCCTGGTTTCTTAACAGCTACGAGTTTGTTAGTGGGTAAAGCTAAAGCAGGATAGACGCTCAGGGTTCCCAACTTTCTACTCTACTCTACTCTTCTGAACCTGACGCAGCAGAATCAGATGTTTTTATTCTTATTATCAAACCCCAGTGCCTACATTACCCATGATGCACCTTGGCTGTAAAATCTGTGAAGATACCCTTTTAAAAAACATGACAGTGAGAATTTCAGTCGACTCGTGATATATTTTAAAACCTTATGAAACATTGAGACATCTACTGTACACCAACATTTCTACACACATCCAGTTAGCTGCTGTTTGCCCACAGCTTCTCACACACACACATGTTGTATTGTACAGCCGTCACTGCACATGGACATGTCTTCAAGTGCAGAGGGAATGGCTCAGTCCAGAATTTTGAGGAGTTCTGTATCTGCGTCCGTAGAGGCGAAGATGTCCGTTCTCCTTTCGAGCTCAGCCCGCATGCGGCTGGCTCACCGGAGAGACAGTCACGCCGAGTAACGAGCGACGTCCACAACGGGCGAAGATTCAGTCAGTGGTGAGCGCCGAATCCTTGTGCGTCTTCAAGACTGTCTGCCTCCACCTCGATGGATACCACGTGGTGTCCGGGGATCATGGCCAGGCCCAGGACTCTGGGTTCACCCTGGGAGAATGTGTCTGTTAGAAAAAGATCATAGATCATGAAATCCATCGTCAAGCTTTCACATCTTTCTTCTCTTTCAGTGAGATAATTTGCCGTGATTTTAGAGTTCAATCCTGTGAGAAAATGACATTGTTACATGCGTGTGGAATAATGGCAAGTTAAAGTTTTAGTGACTGGCTAAAACCTTGTAATGACCAAGACTGTTGGAGAGCGTTGTCCTCTATTTAACATCTGACGGTGACATAACACAATGATGTAACATCAGACGCACTGAGTCATTGTGGGGAGCGGTGCCTTAGAATTACAAAAGCTTTGAATACAGCTCGTTTGTGTTTCAGACTGACCCTTTCCTCTCTGCTCTGAACGCCACTTGATTCTTACGAGGAAGTGACGTGAAGAGGTGGAAAAAGAAGGCAAGGAAAGTGAATAAGTAAAATAAAGAAGAAATTATCATGAAATTATGTTAAAACTAATAAAAATGATACAAAATTTCTTTAAATTAATTTTAGATCTGATGTTAGAAATGCACCAAATCTCAACTAAAAGTCCAACAAACCTCTGGAAAGAATAAATAATGGTTAATTTATCCTAAAACTTTCACTCTGAATATAAATATAGTGTACAACTTATGTTACTTACTCAGCCATACATGCCGTCTCTGACCAATGCACATATTTAGCTTGAAAGAGCACTAGACCTCGTATTACAGAGGTGGAACAGCTGGTATGAAATCAAACCACAAAACAAATAAAGCATTTTACCAGGTATAGTTTATGCATTGCAACACTCTTGTTAATTTTAGGCTGATAAACAAAATTCAAGATCTAAAAGTATACTGTAGATGAAGCGAATACAATATTCCTGGCATCTGGCTCAATGATATATTGATACAATTATATTTAAATACTACAACAGGAACATTTCTGGCAAACTAAGTCAACATTGTGTCTCTTTAAATAGAAATAAACCCAGCTACCCTTTAAGTTAAAGGAAGAGGATGAGTTCTTGACTGTGACGATGTAACTTACAGACCTGCTATTGTGTCCACACTTGTTTTAGAGATTTATTTTCTTACTGTGTCCTCTATAATGACACGTACAGTATGGTGGAGTGGAAGGCTGGTTAACCTATTTACGCTTCAGTGACTGGCTGGTCCCTCGTATAAGGGGTGATCTTGCAAAGCGACTTAAAACTCAACACTCTCGTACACTTTTGCAATGTGCCGTTACTCCTGATCTTGCACATTTATATATTTTGCTCACCGTGTTATCGACATCATCGCAAATCTCCAACCTCAATGATTTCTTTACGAAACTTAAAGGCTGAATGAAGAGTGTGCTGTTGGCATGTACTGCTGTGTGACCACACACTGTCTTCACCCACCTGTGGATTTGAGAAACTCCTGTGCTGACCCCAGGATGACGTTGCAGTCTCGGTCTGTGCAGAGGAAGAGCCCCACCAGGGTCCGTCCGTCCGTCATGCGGATCCTCATGTTCTTGTTCAGGAGCCCCTCCAGCTTCTGCCTGGCCTGGGACGACGAGGACACATCAGACTGATCCTGGACAGAGAGACAGATTTAAATATAATATCAATAAAACAACAATATTTGTACACGTTTGAACAGAAACCTGATATATTTCACCTGTTTCTATTCTAAATTTTTACACAATAAGTAGATATTTGGATGCAAAGGTGAAGCAGCTAAATAAAATATGATGACAGGAGGTAAACACAGTTTAAACGAGCTAATGCGTTAGCCACCGGCTATAGCTGCAGCTTTGATAACGATGATAAATGTTTCAATAAATGTTATGTTCTTTATAACACGACGGACAACGTGAGTAACCATGTAACATGCTAGATAACGAAGTAAAACGTGACATACGTGAGTCGAAGGACCGTTTTCCTCGATCATTGTTGCCATAACGCTCCGACTGCTCTCTCTATTTAACTGACGGACCAGCTCCAACCGGAAACTCCGTGTTTTTAAAGGGGACGACACCATCCAGCTGGGGAGCAGATCATTTCATAACACCTTTAGTGTAATATGTAAACAATTAGTTAACCAATATATCAGTAGTAAGAGGAAACAAAGACATTATGAAACTAAAGCTGAGCATGATTTATCACAGCCATGTTAAGTTTATATAATAATAAAAACAATAAAAATAACAACAACAACAACAACAATAATAATAATAATAACACATTTATTAATTAAAACCAAAATGAAAAAGCATAAAACTACAACAATAAAACAGATAAAAAAATGTAAGAAAATTCAAATGAAACCATGAATTGATTTGTTAAAAATTAACAAAATAACAAAGATAAAAACTGCAACAATAAAATAAATAAGATGCAGATAATAAGTTGCAGTAGAACATAAATCTGAATTTAAATGGAAATTTAAAGAGAAATTAAGCCTTGAATTAAGCCTTATTAGGCCTTGTTGCCAATGATACTAACTGAGGTTTCATTCCATTCAGGTCAAACAGAGTTGAGGGTGCTGCTATGGAGCATGGAAAGACCCTGCTGTAATAAATGGAACACAACCTTAATTAGTATCATTTGAAACATCTGGCTGCTTGGCAAGTAAAGGTAAGATAAGACCTGCAGTGGAAAACTCAAAACAAAGATTAGATACAAATCTAAAGAGAGCTGTACAGTGTGGATTCATATTTCATCTATTAAATAAATGAATGACTTACCCACAGTCTTCACTGCTATTGCTAAATCTCGCTCTATAATTTATGTGCAGTCACAAAATATCAAAAACATCCGTCCCTGGGTGGGCTCGAACCACCAACCTTTCGGTTAACAGCCGAACGCGCTAACCGATTGCGCCACAGAGACAGCTGAAGATGTGGGGGCGTGGTCTATCTTTTTGAACCCATGATGGACATGTATACATGGTTGTTTTAATTTGGGTCAATCAATTAGGGTACACTGGACCTATATTTTCCTGCAATTAATATACATATATAGAAAGAGGAAGACTGCTGTAACTTTACATTGCAAGTACCTGTAGAACTTTTTTTTTTTAATTCAAAAATTTTCATGTGATTCAGAACAAATGTAGGTGTGTGAGGCCTGATTGCAGGTGAGGGTGCCGGCTGTCTCTGTGGCGCAATCGGTTAGCGCGTTCGGCTGTTAACCGAAAGGTTGGTGGTTCAAGCCCACCCAGGGACGAATGTTTTCATCCCTAACTGACCAAGGAAAACATTATTATTTAATTATTAGTTTATAATTATAGTTTCAAGATACAAAAGAATGAAGAAACGCAATCGCTTAAAACAAACAAACTTTATGCTTTCGGTGTAATCTTTGGATGTGTATTGTTACTCTGTGAGAGTATCTTGACAATAATTCAGGATATAATTAATGCGATGTGAATTCGGAATCTTGACTGTATCGAACTAAACTAAAAAATATAAACAAAGGCATTTACAACAGCTATGTCTGCTAAATGTGACTAAATGTAATATTACTTTTAGTCAAATTAATACTAAATACAGGTGGGAAGGGCTTAAAAAATAGAGGCCACGCCCCCAATGTTCTGAAATATATTAAATAAAACTTAAAATATCTGCTTGTGTGTCATGTACATAGTTGTAAATATAGTAACATAGTGGTTAATATCTATTTTCTAGTTTATTTATTTTTCTAGTTTTGCTATTTCTATCTTACATTTTATTTATTCTTCTTTTCTATCTTATTTTCTTTTTATCCTTTTGAGTGGTTTTTTTGCACAGTCGCGACAGTCACCTTCATTTCACTGCCACTGTACCTGTACTTTTAGGCATGTGACAAATAAAAACATAAAAACATAAATAAAAAAAACTTGCTTTTATCTGTCTTCTACTCAATTTGAATATCATATATATAGAGCACAAATATTAGTGGGCGGGGCTTGGAACTGCAGCCCACGCCCCTCAGTCCACAGCTGTCTCTGTGGCGCAATCGGTTAGCGCGTTCGGCTGTTAACCGAAAGGTTGGTGGTTCGAGCCCACCCAGGGACGGATGTTTTCATCCTTAACTGACTGAGTAATTGCAAGTAAATTATTAAACGACTTTCAGGTTACAGAAACGGAATGGAAGTATGACTGTGGCAACAGAAATTCACACAAATACATACTGGAATATCATTGTAACCGCTGGTTACACTTGTAACGATACTTCTGATTCACCCATTTTGACTTGTTTCCTCAGGCTGTGACCCACATTGATCAACTGACTAACTGAGTGAAGTTCTTCTTTCAGCCCTCATATACTGACTGAGAATTTGGTGGAGTTAATGGTACCTAATGCGATTGCTTTGGATACGAGTCAACACCTTGACATCACAGTGTTACAGCTAGATGCTGGATTGCATCCCTTTTTGTTTGTTATTACAACCTTTTTGGTAGAAGTATCGTCTTCTTGTGGCCCCATATCAGAGGCTTTATTTTGGGACACTTAGTGAGGGTCACGACCCTCAGTTTCACAGTGTGCATTTTCAGTGTGTTTTAGAGGAACTTACAACTATATTTAGAGACGCCGATGCATGAAAGGTGACCTAAAACACATTTTTTGCACATAAAAACTAAAACGTCAACAGGGCTGTGATAGATGACCACTGTCTCCCTGTGACTTTGACTTGAACATGACCACGTCTTTGCACTTAAAACTATGCATACCGTCCAGTATATTAGTGGAAAGGTTTGGGGAGAGTTTTTTTTTTTATTGCAGAGATGGAGGTTGAGACCTTGCAAAAGCAGAATAAAAGATTCTAAAGCAAATTAAACGCAGCGAGACTTCAGAAGCCTCAAAGGGCAAAAGAAAATCATTTCTACCTATTAACTGGCTCATGCAAGACTGAACACAAAAAAGAGGATGTCATACTTTCACCCTGTTCACACTGTAACTTTATTCTCCACAGCCCCCCGCCGCCCGCCGCATGAATGTTATTTAAGCATCATCTTCTCTCTGGGTTGCCTCGGTTCAGACAGCTCGGCTCTGAATGGAGAACAGGAGCCGGTGTCTTCCTCTGTGTGTCACACTGCATAAAATCTGGGTTAGCTAAAGCGCAGCACCCAGGGGAGGATCTCTCATCCCTCTCATCCTCGACATGTCTCACTTGCCAAACGGACACGGGAGGTGTTGGGAGGAAAGAGGAGGAGAAGGGGAAGGAGGGGTAGGCAGAGCACAGTAGTGCAGTGTGTCAGGGCCTGCGGCATCTGAGAGTCCTGGCTAGTTTCACCCTTTTTTTTTTTTTTTTTTTTGCAGACGCATAGTGAGACACATGCACCGTCAAGGCTACAAATACCTCAAACACACACATGCATGCTGTGGGTGAGGGTACACACACACACACCCTGCAGCCGTCTCACCAGCCAGCCAATCTTGCAACAGCAGACACCTCAGTGGCCAGAGGCTTAGAGGAGGGGGGCACACACACACACACACACACACACATCCCCTCTTATGTATTGCACCATGTCTCAGTTGGCAGATGTGGCTGTTGGATCAGGCGCTAACAAATTCCTCTCTTCTCATTTGTGGGCACGTGGGGGAAAGCCGAGGCGGAGCAGTTCGGGCACCTGTTGCAGCAGATAGGCAAAGAGAGAGAGAGAGGAGTGTGCACAGCAGACGAGGCGTAATTGAAATGCTCGTTTACATGACATCCTGTTATTGGTGTAAAAGCCACAGCTGACAGAGTAGTAAGGCACCGAATGCAGAGAGGGTGAAACAAACAAAGTGATGCGTCACACAATGTTGTGGCCATGTGCTCAGGAGGCCACGGGTTCAATCCAGGCACCTTCTGTCGCTGCCTTGAAAATCTTGAATCCGAGGTCAAAGTGAGGACAACTCTCACTTGCATGACACAGTTACAAATGTGCCCATTTGTTATATAACTCTAAGTTTTGCTATATTAAAGATGAATAATGGCTCATTCCGAGTTGAATATCAAAGCAATCACATTTAATCTAGATGAATATCATCGTCATCTTTTGCTTCAGAACCAGCTGGGTCCAATTGGCCGATAGTGTCTTTGATTGATGCGAGGGGAGAACTGGCACGACATGAAAGTAGTCGAGGAGTTTCACTTTAGTTGCAATGCTTCAAAACTTCTGATGCTTTTCTTTCTTTGACTGCCTCGACCGTGTCCCCGTTTGGATCAAGCGTCCGTAGAAAGTCATGGTGTCACAAACCGAAGCAGCTGAAATGAATCCAACAATAATAATAATATCATTTTTAGTATTTACACCTGTTATTAGTCAGACTGTCTTCTGTGATAAGTGATTAACCTCGTAAAAGTGGACAAAAAAACTCCAGTTCCACTTGCTTGTGGTTTGTTTTGAAGGCTGCGATGAAAGAAAATTAAAAGAAAGCAGCTTTTGTTAAGACTTCTTTATTAATTTAACTATTTCCAAGGTCATTGGTGATGTTGGTCGTTGAGATATTCATGTGATTGGTGGCATCAGAGGCCTCTTAGGTACTCATAAATGCATCAAGGAGACACATTCGATAGTATTCCTGCAAAACGAACTCATTTTTACTAATTTAATAGAACAAATGCAGTGAAATCAGCTGGATGCGGCGGAGCATTAAGGCTTTTTTCTGTGTAGGCTTTTTATTTTCCCTTTTTTCCATCCACAGTTCCTCCTGTCTGACCCTCTGTTTCACGGTGAGGTTTAAATATGAAAAGGCAAATCAAAATTCCTTTTGTCAAAACACACACAGGCAAAAAAAAGAAAGAAAGAAAAGTGCCCTGAGCAGCCACTGAGGGCTGGATGGGGTTCTGCAGGGATTCCCATGGCCTTACTGCCATCCAGTTGACACAGCCCGCCGCTGCTTGCTTTGCTTTTATGATTTCACAGTGCGCGCTCACAAAATGGCTTGTGTTTTTTCCTTTGCCGGAGATGGATCGTGCTCTCCGAGCTGTTTAATGTGCTGCTTTCTGAGGAGGGGGGTGCAGTTTGCATACTGTGAATTGTTTTCATCCCCACCACAAGTAGTTAATTTTTAAGCAATACAATCTGATGTAAGTCTGGGCATGGCTGCGGCAGATTTTCCCAACCCCCCTTTCTCTCTGAATCCCTCCCCAGCACTCACACACACACACACACACACACACACACACACACACACACACACACACACTGCTCCAAAATACTTTTTTTTTTTTTTTTATACAACGGTGGGGGCTTTCGAGAGAGAATATAAGGTGGCCATATTTGATAGATTTGTGTGTCGGGGCTCTGCAATGCAGAAAGCGAGAGTGTGTGGTGTGTGTTTGCGTTGTGATCTTGCAAGTGACAGTGACACCAGGCAAGTGTGTCGGATTCGTGACTGATCCCGGACTTTGGGGAGAGGGGGGGGGGACTGGAAAGAGAGAGAGAGAGAGAGAGAGAGAGAGAGAGAGAGAGAGAGAGAAAGAGGGAGAGAGAGAGAGTGGTGGTCTGGGAGGGAGGGTGGGGGGTAGAAGAGAGGAGAAAGAGGAGGAGGAGAAGGAGGAGGGGGGGTACACAGACAGAAAAGAAACAAACAACTAACAATGTAACTTACATGCAGTCACACACCCCTTTTTTTCCTTGTAACAATGTGTACGTTTTTGAGGAGGGAGGGGGCGCGCAGAGGGAGAAAGAGAGACGGGGAGAGATAGAGAAAGGAGGAGGGGGGTGCGTTCTGAAATAATATAGTCAGCCATTTTTTATGTAAGGGGATTTTTTCTTATTGGGGGGGTTGTTAAAAAATAAATATAAGAGGGCGGCCATCTTTGTTGCTCTGCCTAGTGTAAAATATTTCAAAACGCCCCCCACTTTTTTCTGTGCCGATTTGAATATTAAATAAATATCACACATTCGCGCAAGAATCCGCTTTTTTTGAATAACAAGGACGGGATCCAATGACAGGAATATAATGTCCTCTCCTCTCCGGTCCTGTGAGGAAGACGAGGGCATGGTGGTTAATTCCGAGGGAGGAGATTTTGATGAAGAAGACGACGACGGAGACCTAGACGAGAACGCAAGCGACATAAACTCGCCGGCGGCGCCTCGGGAAACTGCAACACCAGCCGCGCCAGGTACAGTAAAAAAGAGAAAAACTGGCGGACAAAGTCGGGAGCGCGCACACACACGCAGACACACGCCACACACGGGATAAAAAACACTTAGTTTTAAAAAGCGGTAGAAATTTTGAAAGAGGAGGGGAGAAAAAACAAGAGGAGGCAAACCCGCAGTTTGTGCCCCCCCACACCTAAAAAAAAGAAAAAAGAAAACCTCTCCATGGTCCATTACGGTACCGGACAAGTCGAGTGCGCGCGTACAAAATCCAACTTAGAAGTCCTGGAAAAAATGAGACACACGTTTCACCACCTATATATATATATATATATATATATATATATATATATATATATATATATATATATATATATATATATATATATATATATATATATATATATACATACATATATATATACACCCTTTACTTATTGCACCTATAGGTGCCGTATTTGCAGCTCCAACGCGGGGCAGACAGAGAGTGAGTGCGCGTTAAAAGCACTAAACTCCAGAATTACGCACAAAAGCCGGCTAAAGGTGTTTCTGTGCCGTTGCGGGGCTATATGATTTTTCCTCCTTCCACTTCCCACTTCCTCTTCACACACGATCAGCACATCCCAACAAAAAGTTTAAACGAACTTGGCCACACAAACACAGCATGCTTTTTCTTTTTTTTGTTTTGTCGACGCAAGCTCACTTTGTCCACGCATCCAAAAACAACAACAACAACAACAACAAGAAAAAAGTTATTTGTCCCTTAAAGCCTGCTTTTTTTTTGGACATGCCATAACGTGTGATCGAGCTCGGTGTGCAGGGGTAATAAGGTCGCCCTGAAGGGTATAAAGCTCTCTCTCTCTCTCTCTTTCTCTCGGTATAAACATGGACTCCCCTTCTTGGCCGGAGGCTACATATATTTGATACCCATCATCGGGGAGGAGATGATGCGTTTTTTTGTGTGTGTGCCCGTGCAGACATGAAAGCTTTGGTGTGATAATCGCGGCGTGAGACAAGAAACTTGCCCCTTCCCTCCTCCACCTCCTCCTCCTCCTCCTTTTACCACATTGTCTCCATGACAGGTCAAAATAGGACAGTGCTGCTGCTTGCTGCATGCTGCTCACTTACAGGGCCAGAAAGGTGTGACTGCTCAGCTCCCTGCACACACTTGATTTATCCCCTGTGTGCACATGCATGTGTTTTGCAAGCATTCAATGCATATGACATTTTTTGGAAGTTTCTGTGACAAGCACGGCTGCATACAGGGGCGAGGGGGGGGGTTTGCAGTCAAAGCAGTGGCTGGTTAACCACACTGCAACAGCACAAGTCAAAAAATAGCAGTGCAGCAGCCCCCCTAAAGGTTGCAGTTTATTTCATGATTATTAAAATAACTCGTGCATTCGCTGGTGGCTGCAGGAGGAACACTTGAAAGTGTCACGCAGGGGAAATATGTGATTACTCATCATAAAAGTGTCATTTCCTATGTGAATATCACAGGAATCGTGCATTGCATTGTCTTTTAAGGCTTTAATTAGCTCGACTCCGGATCAGCCGCCATGCCGTTCCGGGCCGTGCCAGACGGATAAATTCCCGACTTGGATCTTAACCCCCCTCACGACCTCTACCCAGAGGGTCCCAGTGTGGGAATTTACACAGCAGGAGGTGAAAGCTGGAAAAAAAAAAGTGGTTCCACTTCACCGCACCGTCAGCCGTACCGTCCCCCCGGCTGGCGGCCTCTGAATCACCGAGCCCTGCGTGCGTACTGCCGCCGCCCCCGGCGTGTCTTCGGCGGTTGCGCGCTGCACACAGATACGCGGGAATGGGGAAGCGAGTTGTTTTGGACGGGGTGGGGAGTGAGGAGGAGGAGGAGGTAGAAGGAGGTGGTGTTGGTGGTGGTGAGAGCTTTCACCAACAAAGGCAGGCTGACAATAAAAATCCGACTAAACGCAGAATGACGAGAGGAAGACCGCAGACCATGTCTCTGGTCCTGCTTTAATGCTTTGCTGCGTTTTGTCTTTTGAAGCCGAGGCTGTCTCTCCAAAGCCAGGTTCAGGCTGCAGGTTAAATTACTTTAACCCCATTGTGGTTGTGGCAATGCACATGCAGGAACCATGTGGAGACATTTTCCACATCATTTGCTGCCTGAAAGCAGAGATACAGTCGTGTATTTCAGATGCACCGTGCCCGAGAGTCTCCGCTTGATATAAGACAAGGTTTCCTTAAAAATAAAAGTTTTTGGTTTTAGCAATAAAACACCAGATCTGATGCCGGTCACACATTTTCATCGCCATAAACCAGTTATCCCCAAAAACCAGCTGTCACACTGTATCTAATTTCGCATGTGTCGCCATTCAGATGAGGTCAGAGGTCGCGGAGGCCACCGTGCGGCTTTCATTGTGCGTGAATACGTCCAGCAGGGATTAGAGAAGATTATTGTTCATCTGATTCTAATAGCTGTCTTCAAGTGTGACGCTTTAATCTCTCTATGTCTCTATGCCGCTTTGCTTTTTTTTCCCTTCCAGGCGAAGAGCCGGAGATCTCGGACAGAGAGGTCCCGTGCAGGAAGAAAGGCCGGCCGAAGAAGAAGAAGGACACCAAGAAGAAAGACAAAGAGGGGAAACCTGTCAAACCAAGAAAACGCAAGAAGATTGTAAGTTCGTTGAGCTGTCATGCTTTGGAATTTAGTCTTTCCGTTACACCATCATTGTTGTTTTTCCGATGTCCTCTCCAGGACAGCGATGTAGACAGAGACTCGGACAGAGAGAGGGACTACCCCGAGAACTCGGACAGCGTAGCCAGCGACTATGGATCCGGCGAGAAGAAGAAAAAGAGGAAACATAAAGAAAGGAAGGAGAAGAAAACCAAGAAGAAGAAAAAAGACGATGGGGATCGAGACAGCAGTCAGGAGGAAACAACGAAGGTAGAACACCCGAGGCCGAGTCCGTCCTTCGTTTGATCTGTTGCATGTCTCTCTGTGCTGATTGATGCTTTTTCTTTTTCTCCTCAGCAACCCATGGAGCAGAAGACCTCTGCCCAGCTGGCGAAGGAGTGGGGTCTGGAGGATGTTGATCATACCTTCACTGAGGAGGACTACAGGGAACTCACTAACTATAAAGCCTTCAGCCAGTTCATGAGGTACAGGCTTTCTCTCTTGTTTCCATGTGGTGTTGGATGTGGACTGCTGGCAAACGCCGCAAACATCTAGTGTTGTGTCAGTTTGCTGTACGGTCGTGGAGTTGCAGCCGCATTCTTCAGATCAGAAGGAATTCAGAAATAAAAGGAGGGACGCTCAAGTAGTTTTGCAAAATGATAGGATGCCAGTTTAAGAGTTTAAGGACTGTTGATGTGGCAGAATAGTTCTGATCATCTCTGCTTCTTGTGATGGTACCAGGTGGAAACGCCTCACAGACACGAGCACGTTCTGACTCGTGATGGCGACCGATATTAGCGACTTAAATGCAAATTCACACGTTCGTTTTTCACTGGATTGCTTCTCATGGTCAACCGTCACAGCAGGTGTACGTGAACTTCTTGTATATCACTGCTTCTGCACCCTGGACAGATTGCTGAACTTCTTAAAGAGTTCACGGACATTGTTGAACATTGTTGAACATTTACAACCATTTAATCAAATGGTTGGCTAGATTTGGTCCATGTTCCTCAAGTGGAGTTGGATCAAGACTTGCTGCTGCTTTGATCTTGGATAATTATAGTCCTACAGAACGATGCATAAAGGGAAGTCTGTATGTATTTATAAGCATTAGGTGCAAAGTTCATGCCTCACAAGAGAAGCCCGGTTTTGGAGTGTGAGCTTGTTTTGCTTTTCAGAATCGGCTCCATCAAGAAGTTTGACTCTGGTTAAGTTCCTTTCAATGTTACAGGAGGAAAATAGGTAGAAATATATACGGATAAATGAACACAGAAGTGTTCTATACATACAGGTATGTGATTAAAATAGATAGATAAAAAGAATAACATAAAATGTCTCAATACAAGTCAAACTGTTTGTGTAAAGCGTGCTGGAATAAATATTGGACATTTCATGTAACAGATTACTTTATACAGGAAGCAGGTGGTTATGTAGAGTACATGCATGTGTACGTGTATAAAAATATATAGTTTTATCATTTGTAGGTACAGTGGATGTTACATGTCCACAGAAAAACCCTGGACTAATATCTGCTTCTGTTGTCACACACTTCAACCTCCATCCACACTGGCAGCACCACTCCAAAACCCAGATTACCACAGATCCAGGTGGCATGAGTTGCAAACAGGAGCACGAGTACTATTACCACCCGCCTCTGTCGTCCTCCGGCAGCTATAACTTTATCATCCCCTTTGCAAGTTGTGCTACTCAGGCAGCGGTGCTGTCAAATGTGTCAGCGGTAGCCGGAGCCTCGGCCTCCGTGGCTGACTCATACCTGCTTTGGCTCTGATAACGTGAAGTAATCCGTTATGTCCACTGCATGTGTATGGCGGGAAAAAAGGTATTTGGCTGTCAGGCTGAGCTGTAGTGGAAAATTAAACTCTCCTCGGCCACATTGTGTTTGCAGTTTTTTCCTCACCAAATCACTACGGCGATATCAATAACAACATTGTGTATCCTGAAAAAATGCCACAGCTCCATGTAGATTTCAGTTTTCTCACTCGCTCCCAGGCCGATGATAGCCAAGAAGAATCCCAAGATCCCCATGTCGAAAATGATGACCATCCTGGGGGCCAAGTGGAGAGAGTTCAGCTCTAACAACCCCTTCAAGGGCAACGCCGCTGCCGTGGCGGCGGCCGCTGCAGCCGCCGCGATCGCTGTCGCCGAGCAGGTCTCCGCAGCGACTGCCTCGCCGGAGCCGCAGCTGCAGCCGCCGCCGATCAGGAAGGCAAAGACGAAAGAGGGCAAAGGTCAGCGGTCATCGAAATGCCCTGCTTATACAGCATACATACTTTTTCTGTTATGTTATGTTATGTCATGTTATGTGATGTGATCCATCCAGGCCCTGGCTATAAGAAGCGCAGTAAAAGTCCTCGAGTCCCAGACAAGAAGAAGGCTGCAGCGAAGGCTAAAAAGATGGCACCCATTCGCATCAAGCTGTCACCTATAGGCGCCAAGAGGAAGAAGAGCTGCTCGGTGGGTACAGATCTTCAGCGTGCCCCCTCTCTGTATTCATTTTTGCTCCTTCTGTTACATGTGTAACCTCCTTTCTTTCAGAGCGATGACATGGATGAGGACGAGTCCGAGCAGGAGGACTCCAGCGTCCACAGCTCCTCGGTTCGTTCCGACAGCTCCGGCCGCGTCAAGAAGAACAAGCGAGGACGGCCGGCCAAGAAGAAGAAGAAAAGTGAGCACAGTTTACCTGTTTTGTGGACAATGTTTGAAGACTCAGCTGTTTTAAATTAGATTTCAGTCACTGAGAATATTATCTGCTTTAACTGTTCTCGCTCATTCTCGCACATTCAGATCTGTTGTCTCCAGGCCCGGGTGAGGAGGAGGGCGACGGCTATGAGACGGATCATCAGGACTACTGCGAGGTGTGCCAGCAGGGCGGCGAGATCATCCTGTGCGACACTTGTCCTCGAGCTTACCACCTCGTCTGCCTGGAACCCGAGCTGGACAAAGCCCCCGAGGGCAAGTGGAGCTGCCCGCACTGCGTGAGTACACTCCCCCCCGCTAACAACACGTCTGCTCCTGCTTTTTTTTTTTCTCCTCCTGCTCGGCAGCATCCTCACACGCGTATTCATCTTCGAGAGACACGTCTGAACTGTTTAAAGCGGTTTGTTTTTACTCGCTCGGAGCAGCAGATGAATAGAGGCTTTGTAGTTGCATCACAAATCTCAGCGGAGAGCTGGCTGCTTGCAGACACACACACACACAGTCCTGCCCGGACAAAGACAGATACCTGAAGTAATGCTGTTGGTGTGGAGCTATTCAGTCATGTCACATATAAAACCCAATGCTCTTTCTTTTTTTTTGGTGTTTTATTTTTTTGGTGTTTTGTCTCCCAAAGCCACTGTGTGTGGAACATTATCTGATAATTGCATCTTTGGATTTATCCTGGAGGCGTAACTTCTTGTGTTTTGGAAGATTGAACTAGTGGAACTAGATACAGTCTCAGGCCTTCGGTCACATTAAATCTGAATTTAATGTGGTTTGCTCAGGAGTCGTCGTGTGCACGTGCTGGCTAAATATTAAAAGAAATATAACTTGTCTTTTTGCATTTTTATGGAATAGATTTAGCCAAGTGAAGAAACGCTGTTAAAATAAATAAGATTTAGTCCAGGTTCTCGTGAAATCTGCTACCAGCAGCTGCCTGTTATTAGTTGTTCCTGTATCTTCAACTACCGAATCTGTAAACTCTGTGTTTGCAGCCCGTGCATTGGCACGAAAGATGGGTTGTCTAGTCTAGTCGAAGTGTCCTTGTGCAGGATAATGATCGCCAAGTTGCTCCTCATGTGCTCCGTTTGTGTGTATAGGATTGCGTCATTGACCAGAAAGTTGATTAGCAATGTTGTTGTACCCAAACATACTCTACTCACTCTAAATTACGCGATGGTGTGCAGGAAAATGAGACCGCGAACATGCTTCAAAGCTCTGTTTAGGTGGTTCAGATGAGGTAGATGCCGATCAAAAGTATATCCACTGTGACAAGGAGTTGTTTCCTCTTGCAGGAAAAAGAGGGAATTCAGTGGGAGGCAAAGGACGAGGACTTTGAGGATTTCGAGGAGGACAGCGAGGACAGAGTGATATCCGAGGTCAGCATGGGGATCCCCACCGGAGCCGAGGAGGAGGACGACGACCACATGGAGTTCTGCCGTGTGTGCAAAGACGGAGGGGAGCTTTTGTGCTGCGACACCTGCACGTCTTCTTACCACATCCACTGTCTAAACCCGCCGCTGCCGGAGATCCCCAACGGCGAGTGGTTGTGCCCGCGATGCACGGTGAGCCGCTTCTGTTTCACCTCCTCGCTGTTTGTGTCTGATTTCAAGCAAATAACTATAATTGCGCCTCCCGGGACTCGCTCCCTAAAGTCTATTTTATTATATTAGAGAAAGTATGTTTTAAGTTTTAATTGGCTCTTTTTCTTTTTCGCTCCGAGGTATCATACGGACTCAGCTGTGTGTTATTAGCCCTAATAACACCTAATCACCTAAGTGTGTGACTGAGTACACACTTCTAAGGATTAACCAGTGTTCCCTCCCTCTCTAGTGTCCGCCAATCAAAGGACGTGTCCAGAAGATCCTCCACTGGCGGTGGGGTGAACCGCCACCTCCGATCCCCGTTCCCCCGGCCCCTGACGCCCCACCTGATGCCCCACTACCGCCACCCATGAAGGGCAGAGCCGAGAGGGAGTTCTTTGTCAAGTTGACTGGGCAGTCTTACTGGCACTGTACCTGGATCACTGAGCTGCAGGTGAGGGAGGAAAGATCAGCAGTATTCTAAGATATTAGATGGTATACATTGGTAAAGGCTGGAGACAGTTTAAATTCTGACAGAAAAATTCAGTCTAGTAAATGTTTCTGACTGACTTGAAGGAAAAATCATTACCTTTCTCTCTCTTCTTCCTTCCAGCTGGAGATCTTTCACTCGGTGATGTACAGAAACTACCAGAGGAAGACGGACATGGACGAGCCTCCCAGCCTGGATTATGGTTCAGGCGGGGAGGATGAGAACAGTGTGGGAAAGAGTGAGAAGAGGAGGGCTAAGGACCCACAGTTCGCCATCCTGGAAGACAAGTACTACAAATACGGCATCAAGCCCGAGTGGATGATGATCCACCGCATCATCAACCACAGGTGAGGAAGTTGGCGCGTGAGCGTGCGGTATCTGGTCGGTGTGTTTCGAACACTGTTTCATTACTTATATTAAAAGTAACCAATGAAGTGAGTGAATGAGTGTTTAATTAATTCAAAATATGGTTTGTGACAGAGTTGTATGAAGATATTCACACTGATCTAGTACCAGATCCTTCATCACAGAAACTTCATTCACACAATGAGGACATTCCTGCTTGTACTTTTCGTGTTCATACCTTTAATACTCTACAAAATATTCCAGGGATTTCCCTCCCATTGAATTGAATGGAACAAATATTAAGCTGTTAAACTCATTTTCACTTCTTGTACGTTGTTGTAGAAAAATGTGTCCTCTTTCAAATTATGTAACACTGGAAACAAACTAAACACATTTTATGCTACGAGCCACAAAATGACAGCTGCCCCATTGAATCCAATGTTAACCGAGACCAGAAATTTCAGGAAACTAAGCGAATTTTAGCTTTCTATAATTCCCACGTCTCTGACACCACAAACATTTATCGTACAGCAACGCGTCCGCTCTCTGTCACTCTAAAAAATGTAGGCGATAGGTGATACCGCCGTTGAGTAATAAGCTAGAGTTTGAGGGACGGCTCTCCGCTTAATCTGCATTCAATGATCTGTCTGAATCGCCACGGCAACCCTTATTTAGCTAGCTAACTACCTAGCTTGTTAGCTAACCCTAGATGTAGATTACCTACGTTGTTAGGTAGCATTTCGCTAACATTAGCAAATTTAAGATGTGATTAAACGATGTCACTTTTATCTTTCATAATAAATATTAGCTTAGCACATAGCATATCTAAGTACAGGAAAGAAAAAAACAATGTAGTTTAGCGTTGACGCTTCAGAAATGGCCTTTTCTATTATGTAATGTAGTCCAGTGTCAGCCATTGTGATTTATTATGATTTTTCAGTGAGCGGGATATTGTTTTTTTTGTTATGTTTACAAGAATTGAAATACAAACAAGCTAATTTTAATGATGTAAGCACTGTACCATATGTGTCCCCCTGCCAGTGTGGATAAGAAGGGGACGTACCACTACCTGGTCAAATGGAGAGACCTGACCTATGACCAGTGTACCTGGGAGAGAGATGACCTGGAAATCCCTGAATTTGCAATTTACAAAGGCAACTACTGGAGACACAGGTAGGACCCGTTGGAAACATATCTCACCCTCCATTATTAAACAAAACTGCAATATACGCATATATACACTCATATTTACATATCTCGTTTGCATGCCTTCATGAGTGGCTGATTAACTTGCTGTCCAACAGAGACTCAATAATGAAGGAGGACCCAGACAAACCCAGGAGGATGAGGAGCAAGAACCAGGAGGGTGAAGAGGAGTCTCCTGCCTCACCGGTCACTGATGTGAGTTAACTGTAGCTCTAGTTTCAGTATCGTAACGTCTGATTTAAAGATTAAGGAACACAACAACAATCTGTTTTTTTCAAATTCCTCCTCCAGCCAACGATAAAATACGAGGAACAGCCCGACTTTGTCACATCGACGGGTGGGACGCTGCACCTGTATCAGCTGGAGGGTCTGAACTGGCTTCGGTTTTCCTGGGCTCAGGGCACGGACACCATCCTGGCAGACGAGATGGGCCTTGGCAAGACCATCCAGACCATCGTCTTCCTCTACTCACTCTTCAAAGAGGTTCTGGCACTCCTCCGGGCTTGTTATTGTCTTGTTGTCTCGCCTCCTTGCGAAGGCCGACGCTGACAGATTGTATGAATTTGTCCTGCTCCTCTTCTGTCCCGCCAGGGTCACACTAAGGGTCCGTTCCTGGTCAGCGCTCCGCTGTCCACCATCATCAACTGGGAGAGGGAGTTTGAGATGTGGGCGTCCGACTTCTACGTGGTGACGTACACGGGAGATAAGGACAGTCGAGCCATCATCAGAGAGAACGAGTTCTCCTTTGACGACACGGCTGTCAAAGGAGGGAAGAAGGCTTTCAAACTGAGGGTGAGGTGTTTATTATCTAGACCTGGAGGATAATTCAGTTTAATATTTAGATTTCAAGCAGATTGCCCAGCCCTGATGTTTTCATCACCTCCTACAGAAGGCCTGAAGGGACATTCTTTGTACCTCTTGTTCAGTGCATTGCCAAATTTAAACTTTAATAGTTAATTTATTTGTAATATTTACATATAAAACAATCTACATCTATTGTTTCCCTCTTATCTTCCTGCAGAGAGAAGCTCCCATCAAATTCCACGTGTTGCTGACCTCCTACGAGTTGGTGACCATCGATCAGACGGCGCTCAAGTCCATCGACTGGGCCTGTCTGGTGGTGGACGAGGCTCACCGCCTTAAGAACAACCAGTCCAAGGTACCGTAACTGCACTGAGTACTGGGAAGTTTTTACAGTGGAAAAAACTTGTCAATGCACTCTGGTGGACAAACTATGCAATGGCAACTCTCTTTATAAATGAACTACTGCAAGTTCTTCTTAAGTTTATTCAAAATAATCTACTCAGCCACAGTGACTTTAAATGGAGACATTACATGACATTAAAGCTGCAACAATTAGTGGATTAATCAATCAATTTATTAATTATTATTCTTTCAGACAAAATGTTAAAAATTCTCAGATTTTAGTCTCTTGAAATGTAAATCATTTCTGTTTTTATTGGTTTATTTATATTTATTTTCTGACATTTTATGGCCCAAACAACTAATTGATTAATTGAGATAAATAATCAACAGACAAGTCGATAATGAAAATGTGTTGCCCTAGATGACATTATGGTTATTATGGGTATTATATGTTTATTTTCTGTCTGATGTAGTGCTGCCTTTACATCCAATGAAGAAAATAATACTATTCTTGTATATGAAAATAATTGCAGATGTTTGTCTTCGCAGTTTTTCAGGCGTCTCAACGACTATAAGATCGACCACAAGCTGCTGCTGACAGGAACTCCTCTACAGAACAACCTGGAGGAGCTGTTTCACCTGCTCAACTTCCTCACACCCAACCGCTTCAAGTAAGACTTGACTTTTTCTGTAGAATACTGAATATTATTCATTGATGATGAGTTAAACGGTGTCTAATTTAAATCCACAAACTCTCCGTACAGTAACCTTGAGGGCTTCTTGGAAGAGTTTGCCGACATCTCCAAGGAGGACCAGATCAAGAAGCTCCACGACCTGCTGGGACCTCACATGCTACGGAGGCTGAAGGCCGACGTCTTCAAGAACATGCCCGCCAAGACCGAGCTGATTGTCAGAGTGGAGCTGAGCCCTATGCAGAAGTACGACTCACACACATGCACGGGAGGGTTTTAGGAGGGGGACATGTGAAACGTTCATCCACAAGCTACATCTTTGACCACTTAGCGGGTTAAAACTAGACTGAGAGTGTTTACATTAAACCATTATTTCACCATTTATTCAACTTTAGCCTGAACGAGTCACTGAAATACATTAAAATCTTTTTTTTTTAATTAAAAGACATGTTTTATTTGCAAATAACAACCTGAGAGTGAGCCCAACAGATGATGTGTGAGCTAAAGATGTCGTTTAATATAAAAATTATAAAGATGTTCTTGATTTAATCAATCAAAAATCCCATATTTGCCACTGATTAATGTGGTTTTAAGAGATTCATAGCTATTTTTATAGATTAAGCAGCGGACAGACAATCTGTCTGTATAAAGGCCCCTTTGATTTCTTTGATTATAAATTACATGTTATATGCAATGTTGAATAATATTGTAACAGCAGAAAGTAGAAACTGAGACGGTTACTTAGCAACTCTCCAGGATTTTTTTCTTAGAAATTGAACAATGGAGGACAAAAGTGAAGTTTATTGCCTTTGTGTGTCTCGCGTTGTTTACGTACAATACAAACATCACTGCGGCTGTCATTATAATCATTCATCTTTGGTTTTTTTTGAACACAGGAAATACTACAAGCTGATTCTGACCAAGAACTTTGAGGCTCTGAACTCGAAGGGCGGCGGAAACCAGGTCTCCCTGCTCAACATCATGATGGACCTAAAGAAATGCTGCAACCATCCCTACCTCTTCCCTGTCGCCTCCATGGTGAGAACAGACGACAAAGATAATAATTCACTGTGTTTGATCACAGACTTATTTGTTTTGCTTCTTTTCAAGCCGTTTGCAGTGAATTGCAGAACGGCGACACCTTGTGGCGGTAATCAGAAGTGCTTTTGTGTCATATTTGTATTTATTTTCTGAGACAGGACGTCATTTTTCATTCATGTATCATTAGTGCAGCAAATCAAACTTATTATCACGTCATAAAGCAGAGCCATGTTTCGCTTGTCTCTCTGTAGGAAGCTCAGAAAACGCCCACGGGTGCTTATGAAGGGTCGGCCCTCACTAAGGCCTCTGGGAAACTGATGCTGTTGCAGAAGATGCTGAGGAAACTGAAAGAGCAGGGCCATCGAGTACTGGTGTTCTCACAGGTACACACTCACATAGCCACACACACACGTGTGTGTACAGTATGCATAAGCACACACCAGATGGACACCCCTCTCTCTTCGCAGATGTTACATTAGTCCCGCGACTCCTCCAGAACGCTCGGCAGCAGACTGCAGCTGATCGTAGCCGCGCATGGGTGATCAAGTGTAGATGAGCGCGTACTCACATCATCAGCTTTTCTTTCTCTCCTCCGTTTTTTTTCTTTAGATGACTAAAATGTTGGACCTGCTAGAAGATTTCTTGGACCATGAAGGTTACAAGTACGAAAGAATCGACGGAGGCATCACAGGAGCGCTGAGACAGGAGGCCATCGATCGCTTCAACGGTGAGATACTGGATGATGTGCAGCCGTTAAAGGTGCAGTAAGATTTTCATGAGCCCTTCAAGTAGGATTCACATCCTTAGCTCCAAATCGTTCTCCCATGTTTCTTTTTTGTAGTTCCTTTTTGAAATCGACACGCAAACATCGTTTAAGTCGCCCAAAAAACTTCCAGAGATCCCAACAAAAGCGAACACGTACACTTAAAATACTTGTACAAATATATTGTAAACATAAAGTTCTTGACAGATTTATTACACCACCTGTCAGAGACCATCCGGCATCATGAAGTTCAAACTGAATTTGTCTTTTTTTGGTACCCAAATTTGCCGTGAAGCTTCTCCGTGAAGTCAGAAATGAATCAAGCAGAATCAGAATAAAATACAGTGTTCCCTTGTTTATCACGGGGGATACGTTCTAAAAATAACCCGTAATAAACGAAATCCGCGAAGTAAGTTTTACAATTATTATACATGTTTTAAGGCGGTAAAACCCCTAACCACACACTTTCATACACCTTTTTACACGCATTTTGTGCAGTACTCCCTTAAACAGGACGCAGAACACATGTGCGGTTCTCCCGTAGCCAATTTAGGACGATGCGCGTTCATACTGTACAGCACGCTGTAAAAAAAAAAGCATGAAAAAAATCAGCGAAACAGCGAGTTCGCGAAAAGTGAACCGCGATATAGCGAGGGACGACTGTATAGACATAGGTGCAGCGACAGAGGACTTGACAGGTAAACATAGACATAAACAAGAACAGTTATTGCTGATTAATGCAACGGATCATAGTGCAGGGATGAAATAATAAATATACGGTATGCACAGTATGAGTTTAGTAACATTCAACCACTTAAAATAATTCTTCTGTTCAGGAACGCAAGTAAATAACTATAATTTGATTCCTGGAAAACAATAATAATCACATGAGCAAAGAGCTTCTACATGCTGGTGTATTATAGAAACATAAGAAATGATTTGGATAATTGCCAATGCTGTTAATTTAGGACAGCTGTGTAAACTTTACATCGGGTGGTGGTCTAAAAAATGTGTGTGTATGAATGCAGATGCTATAAAAACATAAATCCTAAAGAAAGAATAAAATGGCATCATGATGCAGACACCGTAGTAACGCCGCGTTGCTGTTTTCGACTTCACGCCGTGCTGCTCTCTGCTGCCGAGCAGATGGGAGTTCAAGTAGATCGTAGGGAAAAAAAAAAAAATCAGGATGAGAACTGAAGAGCTGGAAGTGATGCCAAACTGACAGACAGATTCCTGAGATTTCTTTTTAGCCCGACAACTCCAGACACTACAAATATTGATGTGTGTGAGTTACAGAGGACGATAAGCGCCCGGAGCGCACGCTGAGTTTGTTTTCAAATGTGGAACTTGGCGGTGGCAGTAAAGCAGTCGTTGGCAAGGATTGACATTAAATTATACTGCATGAATAGTAGCCCGAGGATGAATGCTGAATATCCGCACAGCTCCCAAAACTTTAATGGAAGATAGCTGCGGTATAACAACGCTGACAGGAAACATCGTAAGGGGAAGAAAAATGCAGGAAATGTGACTGTCACGTCATGTTAAGGTAACATAAGGATCATTAATATTTCTGTCTCCCTGACTGCAGCTCCCGGTGCGTCTCAGTTTTGTTTCCTGCTCTCCACCCGAGCTGGAGGTTTAGGCATCAACTTGGCCACGGCGGACACGGTCGTCATCTTTGACTCTGACTGGAACCCTCACAACGACATACAGGTACGACAGACCAGCAGCCGCAGAGGAACATTCAACGCGACGTGAGTTTAATATTTTCCGCTCTGTCCCGTCTCTCGCCCAGGCGTTCAGTCGGGCCCACCGAATCGGGCAGGCCAACAAGGTGATGATCTACCGCTTCGTGACGCGAGCCAGCGTGGAGGAGCGAATCACGCAGGTGGCCAAGAGGAAGATGATGCTGACCCACCTGGTGGTCCGGCCGGGATTGGGATCCAAAGCTGGCTCCATGAGCAAACAGGAACTGGACGACATCCTCAAGTTTGGAACAGAGGAGCTTTTCAAGGACGAGGGAGAAGGTGAGGTTGTTTTTTTTTTCTTTTTGTCAAAGGAAATTAGGATTTTCAGTAAGTCATAATAACGCAGGAATCTGGAGCTTTAATATCTGGGTCAAAGTTGGGTCAGGGTTGATTCTAATAGAGAAGAGTTGGCAGGCCGATCCACCTGCATATAATTATTTTGTCAAACACACTCGCTTTAATGCCCTTTCATCTTGACACATTTGGCTAGTGCTTATTCTTGTTCAACTGATGATACAGTCGGGTTGACAAGAACAATCTACGCTTCTTCTTTTTTTTTTTTTAAACTCCAGGTATGAAGAACAGTTCCAGGGATAAAGTTGAGGAGGAGGGCAGCGTGATCCACTACGACAGCACCGCCATCGAGAGGCTGCTGGACCGGAGCCAAGACGCCACGGACGACTCGGACGTCCAGAACATGAACGAGTACCTCAGCTCCTTTAAGGTGGCCCAGTACATGGTCCGAGAGGAGGATAAGGTGAGAGGGAGGAGGCGTGAACGCTCCTCCTGCACACTAGAGTTGAAAGTAAAGCAGCCAGTGGGACTCCCGGATTGATTGCGGCTTCACATGCACGTTCGCAAAACATGTAAATTTAATTTCAAGCGTGATGTTTCTCTTTTTATTAGGGTGGCTGCGCTCCAACGTATAGTAAGCGCCGTCGGGCTCCTGATGGTCTGTTTTGTATAAAAGCGCAATATAAATACAACTGTTTTTAATCCTCTCGACGCACAAATAAAGTCCTGATACGAGTTAGGGGATGTCAGGGAAGAGAGAGAAAAATGTTTATTTGGTCTGTGCTTTTATTCTGGTAAGTCGCTCAATTCAGAAACGCACACACAAAGACCTCAGGTAGTGTCCTCACACAGATTTTTTTGCTGAACAGAGCAATGAAGTTGAAGTTGCTTTTTTTTTTTTTTTTTTTTTTTTTTTCAAAAAAAAAATTGAAATAAAAAAAAATTCACAGTTTTTTTAGGCTGTGATAATTTGCTGGGTTTTTTTGTCCAGACAATTTAAAGATCTTGCAAATTGGTTTTTTTTTTTTTTTTGGTTCTATTTCATGAAATCTTACAAAACCAAATGACAGGATTGCCACGGGTGCTTGAATTCCTTGAAAATGCTTGAATTTCAATTCAGTCTTTTCAAGGTTGTGAAAATGCTTGAATTTTTTGTGAAGTGCTTGAAAATGCTTGAAATTTCACAATTACTTAAAAATCAAAACAGTCAATCTACCACCATATGGAATAATGCTAATTAGACACATATTATTATGCCATACAGTGGCACCGCTGCGCTTCCCATGACCATCATGGCAAACACAACTAGTAGGCTACCTATTTAAAGGTGCTGGAAAAATGGAAAAACTGGTGCTTGAAGGTGCTTGAAAAGTGCTTGAATTTGTTCATGAAAAAGGTGTGGGAACCCTGAAATGATGAATCGGGTTAATCGAGACGAACTCAACCATCAAAATAATTAATTTTTGCAGCTCTGCCGCTAAATGCTAAAAGATGGTGTGGTTACCTCGCATGTCGGTGATATAGGAATAGAAATCTGTGCGGCAGCAAAGAGAAAAGTTCGATATAATTGCCACAAAATAGTCCATAAGAAAGCTGTTTTTGTCTTTGCAGCCCAGGAACAAATGTTCAGAGGCCTAATAACTGGAGATTAGGAACCTCAGGTGTAGAAGGCTGGAAAATGTCATTCAGATGCATCATTTCAAAGATAAAATCAAGTTTTAACACTGTATAGCAAGTGCGGCATGCGTTCAGGAAAACCCTGCTGCCTGCAGGACTGGAACTTTGCATGACTCTGCACTTTAAAGAGGGTTCTCAACTTCTCTCGTCTCTAGATCGAGGAGATCGAGCGGGAGATCATCAAACAAGAGGAGAACGTGGACCCGGACTATTGGGAGAAACTCTTGCGGCATCACTACGAGCAGCAACAAGAGGACCTGGCGAGCAAACTGGGTAAAGGAAAGAGGAACCGCAAGCCTGTCAACTACAACGATGCTGCGCAGGAAGACCAAGGTAGGTGACTGGGGTTTGGACGCGGCAGCTGAATAAACACCCGTGAGTTATTTTAAATCAATCACACCTCAGCGGATTTAAAAATGATTCCTCTTTCACATCCTGAGAATGATTTCTAGGACGATTATTATTTCTTTTTCAAAGATTTATGAGTCTAATCGCAGGATCATAGTAGAAATATTAGGATATTAGACGATGCCTTTTCTGTCTTTGAGTTATTTGCTTGCACAGTGGAAGTGAATGGGCCTGGCCTATTGACAGACCACCATGTGCTGTTTCAGAGTGGCATGCTGACATTTCAGATAACCAGTCCGAGTATTCAGTGGGCTCCGAGGAGGAGGACGAGGACTTTGATGATCGTCCAGAAGGTAAGACGAGATGATTAAAACAAAAAGAGAGAGAGAGAGAGAGAGAGAGAGAGAGAGAGAGAGAGAGAGAGAGAGAGAGAGAGAGAGAGAGAGAGACACATCAAACCGGGCAGCGCTGCTCATCAGGTCTGGGTTGAATTACAGGTTGAAACTGATTTAGTTGTTACAGTCACCTGGCAGAGTCGGACGCGTTCGAACGCCAAAAAACGCAAAGCTCCATCCAGAGAGTACTTCAGAGACTCTGAGGGAAATGCTCAAAAGTTTTTGATTAGATGTTCTAATAATCTACTCACTGTACATTTGGGAAGAGGAAAAAAAAAACTTTCCCTTATCTTTACATGTTTGATTCCTCTGCGCGTCTTCACCGTCCTCTCCGTCACCCGCAGGTCGGAGGCAGTCGCGTCGCCAGTTGAGGAACGAGAAGGACAAACCTCTGCCTCCTCTTCTGGCCAGAGTGGGAGGCAACCTCGAGGTTTGTACGGCGCTCTCGAACCGGTTCTGCTTTAATTATATTGTGATATTACTGGAATCTGTCAGATTCGCTCTAAGTTGGATATTTTTCTAGCGATCTAACAATCTTCAGCTGCGAGATTGGCAGCGGAGACATTACATCTCGGACGACTCTGAACTTTCCGAGCTCATTTATCATCCCGATAATGGCGGACATGATTATAATGGCTCGCATTGTTCGAGTGAGGATTCAAAGTTTATTTTAGCATTATAAGCCAGTATTCAAGGCCTTGGGAAGTTTGAGAAATAAACGCACAAGCTTTCATATCCCGACAGTTTTGTTTAATGTCTTCCAGAATAATAACGATTTGCAGATACATTTGGCCGGCCGGCGTCTAGGCAGCGCCAGCTTCACTCAGGAGTATCCAATATTTTTTTAATATCGATAGGTGCTCGGATTCAACACACGCCAGCGAAAGGCTTTCCTGAATGCAGTGATGCGCTGGGGGATGCCGTCCCAGGACGCCTTCGCCTCTCAGTGGCTGGTCAGAGACCTCAGGGGCAAGACGGAGAAAGAATTCAAGTGAGCTGTATTTATTGAAACAAATCTTCAAACATTCCCTGCATATCTATCTGTCCGTCAACCTTTATATTAATCCTCTTTTTTTTTCCTCCTCGCCAGGGCTTACGTGTCTCTCTTCATGCGGCACCTGTGCGAGCCGGTGGCTGACGGGGCCGAGACGTTTGCAGATGGCGTGCCGAGGGAGGGCTTGTGTCGGCAGCCGGTGCTCACCCGGATCGGCGTCATGTCTCTTGTCAAGAAGAAGGTCAGAGCGGAGTTGTTCGACCTTCTTTTCAGGCCAAGACAAACGTGGGGGAATGAAGCAAGTCATGCAACCTAAAGTTGTAACGAATAATATTCCCGTCCTGTGGATTGCGCTTTTGCAGGTTTACACCACAGCCCGACAAACTCAAACTATTTTATGAAGGAAGTATATTTAAAGCTGAAGAAAATGACAGTTGTCTTGTTTGGTAAACTCATTTTTAATGAACAATTCCTGTGGTTACTCCACAATAAAAGCCACCCTGCATCTTTCCAGTTCAAGCATGAGTATAAAACGTTTTCTCCAGCTCTGGTATGACATTAGAAGAGCGTAAATCAACAATGAGGCGAGATGAAAACTTAAAAAACACTGAATTACATGCATGCATCATTTCCTGTGGATGCCTCATGTGTAAGTAGGCGATTAGAAACCAGTGCGGGAATGGCGGACTCCGCCACTTGCAATGAAAACTGCTTTGTAGATGCACCGAATGCAGGGTTCCCACGGGTGCTTGAATTCCTTGAAAATGCTTGAAATTTCACAATTAGTTAAAAATCAAAACAGTCAATCTACCACCATATGAAATAATGCTAATTAGACCCATATTATTATGCCATACAGTGGCACCGCTGCGCTTCCCATGACCATCATGGCAAACACAACTAGTAGGCTACCTATTTAAAGGTGCTGGAAAAATGGAAAAACTGGTGCTTGAAGGTGCTTGAAAAGTGCTTGAATTTGTTCATGATAACGGTGTGGGAACCCTGCGAATGAATAAATATTATCAAATATCATAAAAATCTAAAGGATTGTAGCTTTAACAGTGCCTCCGTACGTCCGTGGCATTGTCTGCTGGCTCACATGAAGCACTAAGACGTCTTTGATTCTACAAATGACAAAGACAGTAAAATGTTGGAGGTCTTTTCCTAGTGAAGAAATCAACCGCGGCATCTCGACCGATGTTCTGATCGCCGTGGACTAGTTTCTGTTCGCCAGTTCACTTGAATTTACCCAGACATCTTCAATCCAGTTCTCGGTCCAACATGTCGAAACATGCCAACATCCTGATCTGCTATCTGCGGGAATGTATGATGTGCTGCCAGGGGAACGGGGCATGTGGGTGGTGCGTTTTTAAATAAGGTGGTTATCAGGAAGGAGTGAGTGTGTGTCAAGCTTCTTTTTTTTTAAAATCTTTCTTTAATTTTGTGTCCAGATCCAGGAGTTTGAGCACATCAACGGGCGTTGGAGTCTTCCAGAGCTGAAGCCCGAGGTCACCATGGATAAAACCTCCTCCAGGGCCTCCTCTCCTGCTGTGAAGACCGCCACACCCACGCCCGATGCCAGCTATAACAACACACCTTGCACCTCCAAGCCAGGTAACATCAAACGTGCGCTCACGAGATCCAGCAGGGGGCGCTTTACACACACGTAAACAGGCACCGGGTGAAGTTGGAGTTGAAGCTACAGTCATGTGTGTTTTTATGTGTGCGCAGCGACCCCTGCTCCTGCAGAGAAGCTGGAAAAGAACGGAAAAGATGCAGAGAAGGAGGAAGACAAAGAGGAAGGCGAGGCGGCGTCGGACAAGGAGAAAGTAAAGGAGAAAGAGAAGGAGGAGGGGAAGGAGGTGGACAGCAACAGGACTGCAGACCCCGAGGAGGTGCGACACTGTCCTCCAAACATCTCCGCAAAACTTTTCATGAGATCTTCTTGAACAGGGTTCCCACGGGTGCTTGAATTCCTTGAAAATGCTTGAATTTCAATTCAGTGTTTTCAAGGTTGTGAAAGTGCTTGAAAATGCTTGAAATTTCACAATTAGTTAAAAATCAATAAATCTACCACCATATGAAATAATGCTAATTAGACCCATATTATTATGCCATACAGTGGCACCGCTGCGCTTCCCATGACCATCATGGCAAACACAACTAGTAGGCTACCTATTTAAAGGTGCTGGAAAAATGGAAAAACTGGTGCTTGAAGGTGCTTGAAAAGTGCTTGAATTTGTTCATGAAAAAGGTGTGGGAACCCTGCTTCTTGAAACACATTTCAAAGTTATGCATCTCCTACTGTTTTTTTGCGTTTTCCCACAAATCTCATATGCTTGACGTCACCGTCAACGTTTTTTTCCAGGCATGCCATTGTTTATCAGTGTTTTCCGCTCACTCTCACGCACCGTGAAAATCCAAAATGACATTGTTATTGCGTGGCAAATCGAACCCAATCCATGCTTTTTCACATCCTGTGAAGGATCAGCGAAATGTAGATGAGTGATAGCATGTTGTTGCTTTCTTTCCAAAGCTTTCCTCCTCGACCAAAGAGACGTCACAAAACGCGTCCCCGGGTCAGAAAACCGAAAGCAAAGACGAGCGCGACCTGACGGAGGAGGAGAAGAAGGAAACGGCCGAGACTCTGACGGAGGAGAGGAAGGAGGAAACGAAGCAGGACACGGAGGTCAAAGAGGAGAAATCAGGTAAGAACGAAAACACTGGAAAGAAAAGAAAGTCTTTGTTTGGAGAAATTGTAACGGTTTTCCCTGCAGAAGGAGAAAAACTGGCGGAGGAGAAGGAAAAAGACAAAGAGACAACCGAGGCGACGGACGCCAAGGATAAAGCCGAGGCGGCTGACGTGAAGAAAGGTACGTCTCACCCCGTCTGTGACACTCTGAGCCCCCGGATGCGTGACAGTGACACCTTTGCTGTCTTTCTCCGCAACAGAGGAGGTCAAGGGTGAAAAGGATGCTGGGAAAGACGTCAGAGCGGCGAAGGAGGAGGCGCCCAAGGGTAACGGGAGGCCTCCCGTTGAGAGACCTCGCTTCATGTTCAACATCGCAGACGGCGGCTTCACCGGTCAGTTAAAACCATCAAAAGAAATGATCAAAATCAGTTATTGAAGCCATTTTTCATGCAGTGACGACAATAATTTGATGGTTTGATGCTTCTAAACTTGAGTTTTTCTTGTAAATCGAACATTTGGGAGGTTTTGGAATCTTTTATTGCACCTCTGGGCACTCTGTTCCTTAAATTCATCTTTAATTACCTCGAACAACAAACCTTTTGTTTCCAGGCACCTCTGTGTTACGAACCACAAAGTAGGATATACCGGAGCTTTAGGAATAATCTGTGTTTTCTTAGTGATACAAGTCGGAAACTCGCTCGGATATGACTTGAACTGAGTACATCTAGCATCGCACCTGAAAAGGTGGTTTTGTTCCAAGGCCTGGATGTTTGTTTTCTATACCCTGTCTGAGGTGTGGTCAGGTGACTGTACCTTACAGATCAAAAGCAAGAACTGTGTCTGTACCTCAGGGTTCCCACAGGTGCTTGAATTCCTTGAAAATGCTTGAATTTCAATTCAGTGTTTTCAAGGTTGTGAATTTTTTGTGAAGTGCTTGAAAATGCTTGAAATTTCACAATTAGTTAAAAATCAAAACAGTCAATCTACCACCATCTGAAATAATGCTAATTAGACCCATATTATTATGCCATACAGTGGCACCGCTGCGCTTCCCATGACCATCATGGCAAACACAACTAGTAGGCTACCTATTTAAAGGTGCTGGAAAAATGGATAAACTGGTGCTTGAAGGTGCTTGAATTTGTTCATGAAAAAGAACCCTGGTACCTGTATAAAAATCAGCTTTATTTATTGTAATGGAAACACTAGACAGCCCTTGAAAGATGAGGAGAGAAAGGTGAAAGGGTCTGAACAAGTGACTAAGCAGATAAAACAACAAAGACTTTGCAGCTCTGCACAAAAGCAGCATTGAGCCAAAATCATCTTCACCTCGAACGCAAACCTAGAAAAGACAAACACCTGCAGTCAGGTTTCAGCAAGCTAAGCACAACCTCGCTCTTACTCTGTGCTGACTTCACCCCGCAGAGCTCCACACTCTTTGGCAGAACGAGGAGCGGGCTGCCATCTCCTCTGGGAAGATGAATGAGATCTGGCACCGCCGACACGACTTCTGGCTGCTGGCGGGAATCGTGATGTATCCTTGACAGCGGTTGCCCGGGCGATGACCCCGGCGTGTTTATTTTTCTATCAGCCCCGAGAAGAAGCCCAGCGCAATAAGTCAACAAGCGCAGCCAGAGCTCGGTAAACAGCAGAGCCGTGTCTGCTGGAAGCCGATGTAGTGGCTCATTTAGTCCATGTTGTTCCCTCTATTAGGGTAATTAAGGCCACGCAGCATTCACATAAACTCTGTTTTCATTAGTCGGCGAGTTAATGCTGAGGTCTAGTTAGGCTGAAATGAAAAAGAAGAAATGCTGAGTCATGTTTTGTGTCTAAAATCAGTGTTCAGTTCAACATTCGGAGACATAAAGTTATTTTCTGCAGATCGAGAACACTCGATCAGCAAAGTTCAAGAGACATATTGTCACTTTTACATCTCTGCTTGTGAACGTATCAAGCTCATGAGTTACATGTTCATCAGGGATCTTCAGTGACACTGGCAGGTGGATTTGTTACCGAAAGAGCTTGAAATCTGGAAGGAACGAGAAACAGATGAACACTAAAACTATAAAATCATCACCTAGTCCTGTTCAGATACAAACATACAAGATACAAAATGTTAATTGGCGAGCTTTAAATGTGATAGTACACTAGTAATTTAAGTAATTTCCCTAAGTAAGTATAGACGGAGCCAGGCTAGTTGTTAGAAATCTGATTAGTTACATTTCTTGTGATGAATTCATCTCAAAACAAATCTGTTCAGCGTCGCTGTTACGTTACTTTTATGACGTTGGGTAGGGAGGACGATGAGCCACACATCGCCCATGCGCTTTATCTCTTCACCAAAAACCGTTACGTAACCCTTGACTTCTGCGGCAGTCACGGCTACGCCCGGTGGCAGGACATCCAGAACGATCCCCAGTTCGCCATCGTCAACGAGCCTTTCAAGTCACAGGCGAACAAGGGCAACTTCCTGGAGATGAAGAACAAGTTCCTGGCTCGACGATTCAAGGTAAGATCAAGCTGAACTTTGCTAACACAGCCAAAACAAATCAAGCAAGTTACTTACTAGCCCAAAAGCAAGAAGTCCAGCTCGCCGTCTGTCTTTTACAGTTACAATACCCGCTTGCCCAGCTCCGGTTCTGGCACGACACTAGCTCCACTCCCTCTAAGCAGCACCCCCCTCCACCCCGAACCTCCTGTAAGCCTGTAAAATTCCTCTTCCTCGGTGGTCCAAAAGCATCATGAGATAACTTCTGTTATGATTTAGTGCTATAAACATAAATTACATTGAACCGGACAGGCGTACAGGGCGCGGTGTGGGAATGACAGCTAGAGCGTTCACCTGAATACAAGTGTAGCATCCAAATGATTTAAAGTCTTGTTATTTTTATGATATGAAAGTCAGACAAAGTTGGTTTTAATACAAGAACGCTGCCTAAATAAAATATTATATATATGGCGAGCCATTCAAACATTGCGCAACGGGCACATTTTGGTTTTTATGAAAGAAGCCTTGCGGTTTTTTAAAACCTGACGCTACGTTTCCGCAGACAAACTATTTCAGTCAGATTTCGCAGTGTCTTCACAGTCACCTGACTCGTTTGATGGCCGTATGACGGATGCCCCTTAGACCCACATATTGGCTGGATGGTATTGCTGACGGCTGCGTTTCTGACACAGCTCTCATCCTGTTTTCGAGCGGCTCACATGTTTCAGATCCTGCCCTCAACATCCTCATTTACTGTATGTCCGTCTCCTCCACTCCCTCGCTTGCTAAACGATCGGAGGTTTTTCTTTATAAATCTGACGTCAAGGAAAAAACAAAACAAAAAAAATGCGGCAGAATAATTGTTTGCACAACAATTTCCCTCTCGGTATGTCAT
Source organism: Collichthys lucidus (assembly GCA_004119915.2). Lineage (NCBI taxonomy): Eukaryota > Metazoa > Chordata > Actinopteri > Sciaenidae > Collichthys > Collichthys lucidus. The sequence goes on along the minus strand of CM014101.1, from coordinate 15,458,635 downwards.
GGTTGCGTTTTGGTTGCGTAACACAATAACGTCTTACGCAGCAATAAATAACTCCTCTTTACGGGACACACACCCACACTTTCCTATGAAACGCTTGCATTGCTGCTGCTATACAAAAAAGCGAGACAGTGATATATCGCTGGAGCAGTTTTCATAGGTTTTGTAATATAAGCAGTTTTATATAATTGTATATGTTTTTTTTTCCGCTCTCTCGTCTTCGTTTTCGGTGTTTAAACGTGACACGAGGAATAAAATATTGCCTTTCAATTTCCCTTTAATTAAAAATGTGGGCGAGTTCACAAAGTTGTGATAAATCTTTATAATATCAGCTGGTTTTCATACCAGGTTGCTCCTTCACTCGGACACATGGACACATTCATCTTTGTTCTTTGTTTTCGGTACCTCTCAGTGCGATCAGTGGCATCGACTGCGCAGAGGAGGTGCGAAGAGAGTAAATAAATTAACTCAATGTGCAGGAATCTACCCTCTGACAAGATAATGAACTCCTCTATCCCTGCTCAGAGATAATAAGTCTTGTTCCTAATCTGCTCTGCTTCTTTTCTCTCTCATTCATTATTTTTCACGCATTGCTGGCAAGATAAATAAATCAGGCGGATGAATCAGAAATTGGGGGCAACAATAAGTAATGGCTCATAAATTCCAAAATAAAACGCCAATGTTTGATATGGACCCATGCTCCGGTTCCTTTCTTGACACTGATTATAAGCAGGTTTTGTTGTTACGTTATGTAGTGTGTTCACGCTGGAAAAGTGACAAATGGAAGTATACTACAAACGTTCTGTACGCACACTATTAAAAAAAGAAAAGAAAAGAAAACACTTGATTTGTTGGAGTGTGCCGTTGACGGGAACGGGTTTCCAACAACAGCGGAAAGTCTCACAGCTGTGAGGCATTACAGCGAATTGTTAATGGTGATGAGACGGCTGAGGACGATCTGAGAACGAAAAACTAATTTCAGATATTTGGTCAAACATTTTCAAACCTTTGCGATGGAGCGCGATGATGGGAAGTTTACTCCAGACTTTCTTTGTTGTTGTTGTTTTTATGTTTACAACATCTACCATAAAAATAATGGCCCATAAATTTAAAATACACAGTTACAAGATACATAAAGCTGCCTGGCACGATATGAGATTTTCACTATACGATGTATCACGGCCAAAAGACGATATACGTCATGATATCTGAAGAAAACGCTCTTAAATCTTCAGTTTTTATTGCGCGTTTTCCTCTTTGTTGGCAAGTCAATTACATTCATGAATGATTGAAGTGTTGGGAGTGGAAAGAGCTTTGGAGTGAGAAGAGAAAGAAGCAGAAATGATGCTGCTGGGAGTGAATTATCAACGTGACATCAATATCAGCAAGTATGAAATTAAACATTTGTATGTTAGCGCAGGTTTTTAAATCTAAAGTCGCAGTTTGATTGAGTACAGAACTTGTATACGAACTGCTGGACTTTCCACTGTTGGATGTTACAGACCAACTAGACTCGTAAACAGGGCAACCATGTACGAAAGCTCGGTACAAGGGTTCGAATTTGACCTGTGACGCCGTCTTGCTGCATGTCATCTCTCACTTTCTCCCCCAGGGTTCCCACGGGTGCTTGAATTCCTTGAAAATGCTTGAATTTCAATTCAGTGTTTTCAAGGTTTAAGATGCTTGAATTTTTTGTGAACTGCTTGAAAATGCTTGAAATTTGTGTGATGTCTATCTCAATAAACCAAGAGAAAACAAAAATGTTTCCTAAGCGGCTACGCGCTTGATCCGATGCCTTTACATGCAGAACTCAGTTATCATACTCGCTTGGTGTTCTGCAGAGAAATAACAGTAGACTACTATCCACACCTGTTGGTCACTGTTATTGCGCTATGGTAGTTACACAATACACCGCTCACAAGCTGAGAATACAAGCCAATTCACAATTAGTTAAAAATCAAAACAGTCAATCTACCAGCATATGAAATAATGCTAATTAGACCCATATTATTATGCCATACAGTGGCACCGCTGCGCTTCCCATGACCATCATGGCAAACACAACTAGTAGGCTACCTATTTAAAGGTGCTGGAAAAATGGAAAAACTGGTGCTTGAAGGTGCTTGAAAAGTGCTTGAATTTGTTCATGAAAAAGGTGTGGGAACCCTGCTCCCCACTTTCCTGTCAGTACTCAGCTGTCTCTATCCACTAAGGCTTGAAAAAAAACTAGTCTCCTTGTAAACATGAAACTATAAGATAAGTCAGACTTTAATTTACTTGTCACAGCGAGTTGGAATGAAGGACCTGCAGCAGCGCTCTTTCTTACATGGTGGGAGTAGCAGTCTGTTGTGTATGTGCGTTGCTTTAAAAATTTTTCTCTCTCATCCTCCAGCTGTTGGAGCAGGCGCTGGTGATCGAGGAACAGTTACGGCGGGCGGCCTACCTGAACATGACCCAGGACCCGAGCCACCCGGCCATGGCACTCAACGCACGCTTCGCAGAGGTGGAGTGCCTCGCCGAGTCGCACCAACACCTCAGCAAGGAGTCGCTGGCGGGCAACAAGCCGGCCAACGCCGTGCTGCATAAAGGTTAGTGATGTTGTTCTCTGTACAGTTATTAAAAAAACATTCACTGAGTATAAAAAAAGAAAAAGCAGACAGATAACCGCAAAGAGAGATACACATCAACACGTCTCAGTGGTCGTTGTGCAATCACTCTTTCCTGCTGCAGCCACCGAGCCATCCAGCCTGAATCTGACTTAAGCAAAGCCAAGCAGATAAGCTTACACCATGTTAAGTGATAGCTCCAAACATTTCCTCACTGGCTCCCTGGCAAGTCTGTCCATGTTTATATCGCCCTGTCGAAAAGGAAACACGCTCGGCACGCCGCGGCACTACTGTTCTCCTTCTCGTCTCTGGCATTCTCTGCACGTAATGCCACTGAACTTAACGAATCCTCCTAAACATTTTAATCAAATTGTCGGCAAATCAGTGATGAAGTCCATGTAGGGGTGTGATGACAGAGTGGCGAGATAATGAAGGACGGGAACCGACAATCTCTTGTGAAAATAAAACGAGAAACGTGCTTGTTTTGGAATTAAAAAGGCCCAAAAGAGAAGAAAAAATTTGATTTTAAACAGACTGTGTGTGCAACAAACCCTGTAAACTGTACTTATCGCCATAATAACTTCTAAAGAACCAGGAAGACAGTTTCTTGAATTTATTAATAATAATAATAATATGGCGCCTTTTTGAAAACAGAGTTTACAAAGTGCTTTGACAGACGAACACAAACGGGATACTGAGGCAAAAATAGAAGCAAAAAAAATAAAAAATAAAAAATCAGATTTAAGAACATGATGATGACAAAAGACAGAAGATGAGACAATATAAAACAATTCTGTATGATTAAAAACACACAAAGAACCACTTTTTAATTTTAAAAAAAGGCAACGTTACATAAAAGCAAGCGTATAAAAATGTTTTGATTTGAAAAAATTAAAAAAAGGAGTTACAATAATCGAGTCTAGAGAAGATTAACTTAAAATTAAACTTTTTCCCGGTCAGGAGTCTGGAGAAACTGGGCTATTTTTTTGACGTGTGTGTTTCAAAGCTGAGATTTGAGTTTGAAAGCATGTTTAAGAGCTGCGATTATGGATGTGAAGCATCCAGGGCGGTGGTTATTGATGCATTTGTTGTTGTCATCGCAGTGCTGAACCAGCTGGAGGAGCTACTGAGCGACATGAAGGCTGACGTGACCCGGCTACCGGCCACGCTGTCCAGGGTCCCGCCCATCGCCGCCCGCCTGCAAATGTCCGAGAGGAGCATCCTCAGCCGACTGGCCAGCAAGGGCACCGAGACGCACACACCCCCGGTCAGCAGTCTGCAGATTTAAAACACACACACACATTAAAACAGGTTGAAACCTGCTGGAGCTGCCTGCACTCACAGTGGAAAAATAATAAATGGGAGGACGGCCAATGAAAACACGGGGCCCATTATCTTGTCACCCACCTGTGGTTTTTCACTCCTCGGCTGTTTAGTCAGCAGATTTATTGTGTCAGCTTACATAACTTAAAAGTGGATTGTCTGATTTCGTTATATCCCCCGTTTCTATAAATCACTTCCGACACGCATGTAATTCCCTGTCTTCCTCTGCGCAGCCCATACCTCCGGGACCCTACGCGACCCCTCAGAACTACGGCGCCCCCTTCACGCCTGCACCCCCCAGCACCCTACACATGGGAGGGGCCAACTACAGTCAGATGCCGCCCGGATCCTTCATATCAGGTCAGTGTTTCTGTGTTTCTGTGGACCGATCGCAGGTAAAGTTGTTTGAAAAAAAGCGGCGTTTTTAAGTCGATATACTTGATTTGAAGAGCCTCCACGAGCAGCTTGAAATATGTTTTATCGCAAGGCTTCACCTGTCGTGAAGGTGTTTGTGTTATAATCAGAAAATGACAAACATCAAAGATATTAAGACAGTCGGTAATTGCAGTATTCGATTCTCACAAGTCTGTTTGATGTGTTTGAAACTTGGCACGCCGGCGATCCGAACCAGATTTATGCTTCTTTGTGGGGGTGTTTTTCTAATCTCGCTGTAGCTGCTTCTGGCACGGGAAGCGATTTTCAGATCTCAGCAGAGAGAGAGAGTTGAAGCTGTTGATCGTTGCAAGCCAGCAGCACCACAGCAACAGTAGACTTAGCAGTTTATTAAGGTCATGTTGTACACATGTTGTCTACCTGAAGGGTTCCTGTGCACAATCTTTCATTCACGCCGAGATAGAAGCTGACTCGGAACCAGGAGTTGCTTCACAATAAGATGCATCAATCAGTTTAACCCTTTATGACCTACTATAAAAGAGCATTTTAATACTTTATACATCAGTACAACCCAATTTTTTTGATATTTATTAAATAAATTGCAAAAAAAGTGCAACAAACCACACTGTTTTTTTTTTAAAAATACATATTTCTGGTGTGGATAGAGACACGCAAAGAAAACCACTTGACAGCTCATGCTCAAAACATGATGAGGAATTTTCCAGCGCAGGAAGTGCCGTGAATACCCGTGGTCTGGATTATAAAATTTTTTGTTGTGTTGTGTTTACTGGACTTTTACAAAAACGGTTAATGGAAGGAGACATCGCTCCGGGACAAAATGCACGTGGAACTCCTTCCAGGTTTTAATTTGGATGCAACTCTACCGGCATTTAATAATAGATATGCAAATGAGATCGCCTGCGCTCCCGTAGGTCATAAAGGGTTTTAAGGTCAGAGAACAACCCTGATGTTCGGAGGTCATGGAGTTTGAAAGATGCAGGTGAGACTAGTGTTGCATTATGGGAATGTGTGATGTCACGCGGGAAGCAGAGGGCTCGTTTCCCAACCGCTCTTAATAAAGACATGAAAGTGGCAGTTGCCTGGAAGGCTCGCTGCATTATTTTCCAGGTGCTTGAATTTTTTTTGTTTTTTTCCTTTCTACATAAATAAAGACATCATAAAAAGGAGGCACAAACCGGTGCAGAAAAATGAGCAGAACGCAGGAAACGAAGCGTTTCAGAAAGTTCCTTTCTTTTTAAAAATACATTTCCTGCAAGTGTCATAACTTCTTGGAAATTGTTATGGCGCTTATTTAAGTTGACTTTGTGGAGGTTTACGCAGAGAAGGAGACAGTGGACTGAGGTTTTTTTTTTTTTACAATCAATCAGAACTGTGCATGAGAAAACACAAGCAGGCCAGTGTGACTAATCCTGCGGTCTTCTGTAGCATCAGTTTTGTGTCGGTTCACATCAGCAGCAGCTCCGGCAGAGCTCCGCACACACAAACCTCCACGACACCCCTTGACATGAGAAAAAGCGCACACGAATCCGACTTTATTTATTTATTTATTTTTCAGAGATCTGGACTTGATTACTTGGCAAGTCGTGCCGATGATGGGCAAAACCCGTCCAACGACTTCTATTTAAAGATATCATCTGAGGAATTTCAGCTTTATATGGTTATGTTGTTGTGGAAAAACATTTAGCAGAGAAAATATATAAAAAGATTTAAAACAAAAACAAAAATGAGACTCTGGGAAATCGGGTATTTGGGGAAAAAAAAAAAAAAACTCCATGCAGTGCAGTTTTAAGATCAGCGTTGTTTAACTGTTAAATTTAATTCTAATGAATATATACTTTATCTTCCGAGGCAGCTTTGTTGTTAAAGAAGTTGTGAAACCTTCAAGGAGTTCATAATAGGAGAGAAAAAAACAACACACACACACACACATCTGTAGCAGAGTTTCTGATGTGGCTGCCAGATAGACACCTGAAATAGACATTACCGAAAATCAAACACAAACGTGCTGCGCTGCTATATTAAGGCATTTTCATCTCTTAACATGTCCAACCGCAAAGCCTCAATACTCGCGGCTCGGGCGGCGCGTTGTTGTGCAACAATAAAGCACGGTCTGGAGCGCTATCAAACCTGTCTGAGTCGGGGAGTGTTCATGTTTATTTTCCTCGTTTGAAGTCATATTGTGGCTCTCATTACTTATTGAGTTAAAAGCTTGTAGAATTAAAATTATAAAGAAGGGTGGGAGGGAGGGGGGGGGGAAGAAAAGAAAAAGAAAATCTGTTTTGGCTTCTTATCCGTCTCTCCCCCTCGCCTGCAGTCTGTCAGAGCGCGCTGGCAGTTTGCGAATTTATTTTCTCATAATTAGTTTGGTAACAGCATATGCTCACCAGACACACACACACACACACACACACACACTGTCTCTCTCTCTCTCTGCTCTGCATGTGTATTCGTGTTCGGAGATGTTTAGATAGCAGAGATGTGGCAGAGATAACTGGTAAAACCTGATATTCCCCAATAGACTTAGCCCTAAAAAAAAAACAATAAAAAAAACCTCAACACCCAGCTCTCTCAGCGCTGCGCCTGCCTCTCACTCAGTGTATCTTGATTTATGTAATTGTAGACCGAGACATCTGTCAAAAGCATTGCATTTTAGAGAGCCAGGGCCTATCTCTGAAAATGTCATTATGCCTCAGCTCAGTCTGAATTTGGCCATGCCAAGAAAACATTCGGACTTTGTACCAAGGTATTTTGAGAGGGACCGAAACCGCAGAAGGAGTTTGGTTGTGTAAACGTCGTGTTGTGACTTGTGAACCGGCGGAGGAGGGCTGGGCCCCGGCGCTGGCTGTTTCAGAAATAGTCTTAAGCGGCGCGCGTGCGCAAGAGTTGTGTTACTCTGTGTTTTTTTTTTTTCGCTTTGCGGGGGCCCTCGCCGAGCCGAGAGAGTGCAGTCTGGACATCCTGAACCCTGGCAGGGCACACAAGCATGCAGCGAATGAGGCCACATTTACCGGTCTTGATTGGGGTCACGCTGGTTCCTGACCTTCCTTTTTTGTTTTTTCTTAGGAGAAATGGACGGAGTTAAAACAACACGATTCTCTTGATTATTTTTCTTTTTTTTGCCGACCTCCTTTTAATAGCCCATCTCCTGAGAGAATCACTCGAGTACACAAAACACATCCAGAAATATGCATGTCTGCCGCGGCGCTCTTTAACTGCACACATCTACCACTCGGTGCTGGACTCTGTGAACTTTGCTACACAATGTAATGATACACCGAGTGCTCCGAGTGAAGGATTGTTTTGTGCTGTCTCACACATGGCAGTATCTCAGCATTTTGCACAATATCTTGAATTGCATTTTGGAAAAACCTGTTTCAGCCATCAGTACTGCCATGAGGAAGCATCTGCACTAAAAGGAGCCCCACATTCTAGACTTCATCTTTTAGGGACGTAGAAATTAGAGAGATTGCCCCTGCAAGTGGAAGCACACTGGTTCAAGCCCTCATGACTGCAAGCACCTGCCCTGCTGAAGTGTCCCCACTCCCCGCCAACTCCAGTAGCTGACCCCTGACCTCTCTGCAGAGGAGGGAGGCAAACTAAAAGAGAATTCCCTACGGGGACCAGTAAAGTGTCACATTATCCTGCTCCCCTCTCCGAGTCTCCACTACAGTCTGCCGCTTGTCTGCCCCCACAGAAGCCGCCGCCGCTGCTGGGGCCACCGGGGGAGCTGCTTGGGGAGCCGCCGGAGGGCCAACCGCCGCTTGCCAGAAGACCAAGGAGCACGATGTGGTGCAGCGGCAGCGAGTGGTGGACCTCTGGAAGGACGGCAAGTCAGAGGGGGCCATCGGACAGGAGCTGAGGATGCCAAAGTCCACAGTGCACAGCATCATCGTCAAGTACCGGCTCAGCAACACGGTGGAGAACCTCCCGCGCAATGGGCGACCAAAGAAACCCTGAAAGGGAGGGGGCACAGACAGAGGGGGGGGGATTAGAGAGGACATTTGGATAAAACGTCCTGGAATGTAACGAAAATAGGCTGAAAAGGAGAGACGCTTCGAGAGGACCCAAGGACGGAGCACTTTTGACGCCGCTGGAATGTGAGGAATACAAAAAGGGAGAAGGACGGATCGAATAGGAGCGGAAAATAAGCGGCGGCACTTTGATTCAGAAAAACGAGTAATTAAAAGCAGAGAGAGACGAGAGAGAGAGGGGTCCAAAATAAGAAGGGAGAGGTGAAAAGCTGGCCTTGAGATCAAGCACTAATGATGCGTGGGGTGGGGGGGAAGGAAAAGGAGAGATGGCCTGTCTGGAACAAACAAATCCTCGAGCAAAGAGAGAGAAAGGCGCTACTGGAAAAAAAAAGCGAAAGATGTCTGGACTAAAGAGAGGAGGGGGGAAAAAAGACAATATGTTAATGCAATCACAGGTTTTCAGGAATTCAGATATGAAGGCCGGAATGGAGAGAGAGAGAGAGAAACGCAACACACAAAGGACTCAGACGAAATTTCTCGAGACTGTTTGTTTCTTCCCCGGTGGCGGCGGCGGCGGTGGCGGCGGCAAAAAAAAAGAAAGGAAAAAAAAAAGATTTCCCCCCGGATCAATTCTTCATCCGCCGGCTGACTGAACAAGCCTGTCCCCTCGCTCTGACCCTGTACTCCCTCATTCCTCCACAGTCCTCCACTCCTCCGTCTCTCTCTTCCTCACACACACACACACACACATATATATATTTATATACATATATACCGTGGACCTCACACACAACCTAGAAACCTGCAAAGAAGTTCATTTATCTGCTGAGCGCGGACAGATGAAATCCAAGCTCGGAATAGAAAAACTGGATTTGCAAAAAAAAAAAAAAAAAAAAGTAAAGAAGATAAAGTTTGTTTTTTTTTAAGTGTAAAACACTACTTCCTATTGACTCTTTTAACCTAGCATTCCTCAGTCTGACCAAGCATAGAAGCAAGAACCATAGATATATATATATATAGAAAAACACTTAAAAGTTGCCTTTGTCCAATCAGAAGCAACTGACTCAATCTGAAGGACCTGTATTGAGACATGTACTGTATCACAAAGCTAATTTACTATCGCACCCTTTTTCCGAGGGGTAGCAGGGAGCAGCGGGTGGTTACTTAAAGGGGAATATCACTCCATTTCCTGTTTTTAAGCCTCATCACGGGCGAAATCAGTATTTATGAGCAGCTCTTCCCCAAAGTTAAAGACTGCAATCTGTCACTGCGAGGGAAAAAAAAAAAGGGGGGGAGACCCGCTTTGAAGCCCAAAGAGACATTCTTGTCCTTTAAGCTTCTTTATTGTGACAGCGTGATGGATTCCACGCTGGAAAATGTCCCCCGATCCCCGAGAAAATAAAACACACTCTGGACTGTGTCATCGTTTTTCCAGCTCTCTCTCTTTTCTTCTTCTCTCTCCCTGCGAGCGTGTGCAGCCGAGCTGTACATCAGCGTGTCATCCCAGACTTAAGTAGCGGGATGAACTCGTCTTCCTCCAAAGAAAGAAAGAAAAAGAGAGAGAGGAGGACGGTTTTACACTTTTCCAGTTTTTTTTAAGCTTGAAGGACATAAAGGCGTAAAGTGCGGCCTGCAATGAGGAGAATATCTTAATGTGTGTGAATGTGTTTTTGTTCGTGTGCGCGTTGTAGCACTGCCATTTTTATCAAAACTGTGTTTTCTTTTCAAGTTTTGATATCGGTGCCAATACGACAGCTGAATTTTCTCCAAAACTCCCCCCCAAAAAAAGATACTTTGAAGAAAATATTAATGTTTTTCTACAAAAAAAAAATTTTCTACTTCAGAATAAGCTAAACTTGCATCTTCTCCGGCGTTCAAGGGAACTGTAGAAGAATTTTTTGCCTAAATGTGTTAAAAATAAGCAAAATTATAACTTAAACCTGCATTAATCAAACTTTTTATATCAACAAATGGATTGAATGAATATTTGAGATGTAAATTATCACCCAACTCGGCTTCGTGGAACTTTTTAAAGCTTCTTTCAGCTCATTATTTTTGGTTTTCGGTCCAGCAAATTTACTGTTTTAGGTCTGATCGACGTTGCTTCCAGCTGCGGGCAGCTGTTTTATATCAAAAAAGGCTCTGGTAAACCAACCTGCACAACACCTAACAAAGTTAGCAGCCAGCTGGTGAACATAGAAAAGCATTTAGCAACTAAAGAGTCAGGTAACCCGTTCAGGAGGTGGTGGAGACCAAAACGGAGGAAATATATAATACTCATTTTAAGCATCATTCAGTATTCCTTCATGGCAAACATAACGGACGTGCACGCACGCAAAATAAGCATGCACGTGCACGCAAACGACTACTTCAGCAGTGAAAAAGCTTGATTGATGATTTTTACCTCCAAACCTCTTGCAACACATAAATTCACGAAAACTCTTGTGAAACCTCTTTTCAAGTCTAAAGTTGGACAGGCTCTTAATTCTAAAATCAAGCCTGTGCTTTCTTAGTTCCTGAACGGTTGACAGTTCAAACACAGAAGGTTGTTCCTGATGAAAGGTTTTGGCACGGACACACACACACGCAAAGCTTCTCAGCAAGCGAAAAATGCTGCGCTTCCTGCCAAGATGGCAACGTTCACCTCTATCAGATAGTAGGCAGGACCTACAGGGGAGAGACACAGGCTGTCATGTCGGCCAGGAATGTTTTTTATTGCCTTTCTGGACTCGATACTCCATCCAGTGCAGTCCCAGAGTCTTAAGCCAAGTAGACACATAAAACGGTTTAAGTTGTGTGAGTTCTTTCGAGATATGTCCAGGTGTTGGTTTTATCATTTTTACTCCATCTACAGTCGCCACTGCCAAGTTAATTTGGGACAAGTGAATGCTACTGTGAAGCTGCAGGCAGGCCGGAGAGAGTGATGGCTCTGTTTGAACAAAGAGGAGAAGTATTGCGAAGTGAGTTTGGCAGCAGAGTGAAATGTACGATGTTGGACGTCGCAGAAGGAATCTGTTATCTGGTCTAGTACAAGTGCCTCGCTGAATTCCTCCTCCTGTTTTATCTTCACAGCTTCTTTACCTTATATGCCCAACTCCTACTGGAGTTTTTTGATATCGATATTCGGAGCTGTAATCCTCACACCTGTGGTAACTGGTGGTAACAGGAAGCGTGGTTTGAATGCTACAACAGACGGCTTCTTTGTCAGGGGAGCAACTGGTGGATTCGGTTACAGTGCAGCTAAACAAACGCACATTGTAGTTAACAGTGAGGTTCGTATCAATGAGATGAAATCAAACAGTCGCATTTACATGTTGCGTCCTGTGAATCGCTCATGTGGAGCTAGGAAATGTGGCGCAGGAGTGGCGGACTCCGCCACACAGAGGGGTAATTACTGTGAATATATTAAATGACTGTTACTAAAAGAACAAGTTCTTTAAAGTTTGTGTAAAATACGAATTAATGTGTGTTCTGAGTTTGTCAGACCATAGAAGAAAGTGTTATTAACCACCCAGCCAAATTTGAATGATTAAAAATATCGACAAGTTTATGAAATTAGGTGTTAAAATCAGGTAAAAAATGAATTCTCAGCTCCAGGACTGTGGGGGCGTGTCCTCTAAATGTGTTAAAGCCACGCCTACTTGTGCGAGTAGTCAAGCAGCCGTTATGAAGCGACTGAAACGTGTCAGATGAGTTCAGACTAACTTTAAAACACTCTGAGCGAGTATCTCTCTGCTAGGGGTGCAGGGGTTTGCTCAGGGTGGCCTCAGCGTGTCATCGAGCCACCCTTTAAGGACCGCCCACAAAATCCGGGACTGAAAACTGGTGAAAAACAGTTTTAACCTCTAACTCCACACTTCATTAATATATCGTTCAAAGTCTTTTCAGCAACATATTTAATGTGTTTTGAAAGAAATCTCAGTATTGCCTTTATATGGACTTTAAATTTGTGACACAGCTGTGCACTGAGCGGGACATTTCACAATTAGAAAATAAACTTTTCAGCGCTCTCTGGTGGACAAAGTCTATAGTGGTGACACTGTTTTCTAGCTCTCGTCTTTTGTACTGGTGCGGTTTGCACACATTGCGACTTATCCGTCCTTCCTTTCTCTCTTTCTCTGTCCTCTGCTCCTGCATCTTCTTTTTTTTCTTTTCTCTCTTTCTATCTATGCACCCGTAATTCCTCTTGCTCTTTCACCCAGTCTTTACCTCGATTTGTTTTGCTTCTTATCAGATTTTGTCTGCCCCCCCACGCTCACACACACACTCTCTCTAACTCTCTGCATCCCCTTTGTTGGCCTCCATTGGCGAGATGCCATACGTTTTCCCATAAGTGGTCCCCCCTCTGGTTCTAGACACACACAGTTACAGCCCCCCTCACTTCACCCCGCTTCAAACGTCTTCAGCTCAATACACCCTTATCGCATCTTTGATCTGCACAGGGGTGTTATGACAGTTTATCTTTCCCCTTCACGCGAGTCAGAGTAGTATGCTATTCCTGGCTTTGTTTTGAAAGGAGCGCTAAACTCGCCGTTCCACTCCCCCGAGCAGATTCACGATAGCGCACAAATATGGGAAGCACAGACCTCTTTGTTGGCCAGCTGTGCAGTCCTGTAGAAAGATGTTAATTATCATGCATGTGTGCGTTTGTGTGTCTGTGACCTCATTTGCCTGTGTGTCTGTCTGTGTTTTCACTCATTGCCGGCCTCACTCTCTCCAGGTTAACAGCGTTCTATTGTAAACATGATACTGTGTATGTAATATGATATATATTGACGTACTGTATTATGCAAGTTTGCTCATTAAAGAAAAAAGAGTATTATGAAGCAAGCCTGGATGCAGTTTCTTTGCTTGTTCATGGCAAAACTATTATTTTAAGGGTGTCACTTATTATAATATTTTAGTTGCGTTATCATAAATTTGATTGGCGGGAGTTTTCTCAGCACCAAAGATATTTTTAGTGCAGAGGCCAAAAGAAAACCAAGGCCACATTTCCTATAAAGTTTGATTGATTGTTGCAGAAGAGGATGTCTTCTTCATGTCACCAGCTTAAGCTCAACTGCAAATACTCCTCTTTTGATTTCCTGAAGAGAATGTAACAATAAAATGTTTCGTCAATTTTCCACTGGCAAGTAGATAAGGACGACGGTTCTGTCCAGGTTTTTTCTCTCGGATCCTTTCCAGTAATAGGAGACGTGATGCAGCAGTCGCTCTAAGTGAGGCAGAAACTGTTGAAGTACAAAGTGGTTTGCGCTGCAAATTGTAGCTTTTGATCTTTTTATAACCAAAGCAAATAACCAGGTTTGAAAAATTAGAACGAGAGCGTGGAGAAATACAAACACTTTTAACCAAGTGCAAACCTCCCTGGCTTTAAAGTGAAGCCGATGGGGAAGCGCCAAAAACTGCAGTTCCTCAAACGTCCACTTGAGGCTGGATACAGAATGAGTCAGTCTCCATAAGTCCCCATGTTTCACAGCAGAAATAAACATGTTTACAGCCTGGTACAAAAAACAGTTTTGGTCTCTGTAGCTAATTACCCCGTTCATGACAACTGTACTGAGGGTGAATTTATATACAACTCACCTGTTCACGTTATATTAAGGCTTAAAGTTTGATTTGATTGACAGGTAGGTGCCGTTAGAGATGGTTTGTTCTTGGGGCACCCAGGCAAAATTCATCCCGCCGATGATCCGCGTCTTTGCCCATTTTTATTTTCATTTTTTGTAGTGTCGCTGCTTTTAACCTCTCTCTTTAACCGCTTTATTCACATCATTGCCTCAGAATGAACCTGTCATTGATGTTGAAAGAAGAAAGAGGATTCACAAACGTCACAATGTTGAATCTAATCGACTTCCACACAGATAATTAAGAGGTCCTAACAGCTTCTCATAAACATACAGAATAAGATATGGACCACTGACGGTATAAAGAAGGCTAATCGTGGATCATTGACAGAAGTAGCCATGCTGTTATTTATGCAAAACTTTATTACTTTAATATATTTTGCGATGCCTTCTCCTTCAGTACAGTTGTCATGAACGAGTAAATCAGCTACAGAGAACAAAACTGTTTTTTGTACCAGGCTGTAAACATGTTTATTTCTGCTGTGAAGTTATTTTTAACATGGGGACTGACTCGTTCTGTAGCCAGCCTCAAGTGGGCGTTTGACGAACTGCAGCTTTTGGCACTTTTGCGTTGGATTCACTTCACAGCCGCAGAGACTGGCGCTTGGTCTGCACCACTGATGTCTCCACAGTTCACTGATGTTTAATAGCAGCCTTGAAAAGTTGTCAAAAGTTGTGTAATCATGTTCACATTGAGAGTTTTCATAACTGAACTCTGGCGTCTCACTCTCTCTCTCTCTGTCTGTCTGTCTTATCTTTCTCCCACTGCAGTGCTGAACGGGCCTCCCATGTCTGTGAAGAAGGAGCGGGAAGCAGAGCTGCTAGTCAACCGACGGGAGCAGCGCAGCGGAGAGGTCATCTGTATCGACGACTAGACCACACACACACACACCACACACACACACACCACACACACACACACACACACCCATCTGCTGCAAAGATATATCTTCAATTTCTCCCTTAAGAAGTTTTCTCAAACTTTACTCTGCTGACCGGTACTCCCCTCCGAAAAACTACACACACACACACACACACACACACACACACACACACACACACACACACACACACACACACACACACACACACACACACACACACACAGTCCATATTGTCTCATAACTCCTTGTGACCTTTTCTCGTCTGCCTCAAACCATTATACTCCTCATAAGCGGCCTCCTCAAACAGGCCTCCTCTTCCTCCTCCTCCTCCTCTTACTCCTCTTGGGATGCTTCTAACCTCATCTACACACACACACACACACACACTTACACACACAACGCTCAACCCACCTCAATCCTAGAGACCTTTTAGATTTCTCAATAGACCATGTAACCTTCCTCCTCCTTCTCCTTCTCCTCTAAACTCTCGACAGGAAGCTGCATGTGAAAATCATTTCTACCGCCGCACTCCATCCCCTGAAGCATGCTCCCTAATCACAATAATGCTGTCTCGTGGAAAAACGGAAAAAAAAGAACAAAAAATGGTGTCAAGCTGTGCCTACAGTCGTTTTAATACTGTTTCTAATTCTCCCGGAGAGGCTGAACCTCTTGATTTCTCAGTCCGAGCAGCTCCAGCTTTGTTTTTTTCCAATGGTACCCGTTCAGATAGCCACGCGCAAGCAGCAAGGTATGATAACGGTGATTATATATTCAGGACTGTTTCCACCACGTTAAGTATTTGCTGCCCATCCCATCCTGCTTCCCCCGGTTCTACTTTATGTACAGAGGTTTGAGGTGTTTTGGAGGGTTTGTTCCAGAAAAGGCCGACGCGATGACGCCCAAACCTCCCATGAATGTTTTTAACCTTTCTTCAGCAAGTCAGTGTTATTAAAACCTATCGATCACCCCGAACACTCCTCCTCCTCCTCCCTACCAATTTTTTTGTTTGTTTTTGTTTCTATTTCCTTTCTACAAAAAAAATCCTGTGATATACTTTGCATATTTAAACCGCTCATCCGTGTTACTCTTGTGTTTTCCCACTCTCTCGATCGTGAGTGTCGTCGTCCGTCGCCCGTCGATTGTCGCTGTCGCTCTCGCCGTCGCTATCCGAGAAAGAGCTTCTACCAAAAGAGACATTTTTTTTGTAACTACGAAAAAGAGAAAAAACACAAAAAAACGATACAGTATGTGCGACACACAATGCACCTCTTTGCCATGTTTGTCCTATAATTACAAGAGAACGCAAACGAAGAAGTTGAGCTAACTTCAGAGGTAGATATATTACAAGAAAACTAATTTTTTTTCCTTGCTTATGTTTTAGATTTGGGGCTTGCAAATGACATATGCATATATAGAAAATAGGCCATATGTAACCCTAAATGCTTCTTTGAGCAAAAAATAAACTGTATACTATCTAACCCCAGTAAAAATACACGGTTATTATCTGGAAAATCCGAGGCTGGAAATCCATTTTATATACTACATCATTAAAAAAACGCCTTAATAAACATAGCTGAACAAATGTAAAGTCATCAAGCTGAATTAAGAACCTGATGTCAACCTGTAAATCCTAAGTCAGAGTCTGATTTAAGTTAAAAAAAATAAAAACAATAGCTACTGTAGGAGTTAATTTATCCCCTAAATCCCAGACATGTTGCACCAATCTTCCCAGGAAATAATCCATTTTACAAATTATGTTTTCACACAATGATTTTGCAACCCCTGAACTAAAACGTTGCGTCAACAAAAAAAAACAAGCACTTAGTTCTTTTTTTTTTTTTTTGCTTTGTCCCTCTCTCCAGATTTTTCGTGTTTGATTTCTGGGTATCTTTGTGTCACTGTGTACGTAGTGGTGCCGATCAAATGATGAGTGGCGGTGAAACATGTCAATGATGACGCATCTCCTTTTTTTTGTTTTTTTCTCCTTTCTTTAATTTTTTTTGTTTGTTTGTAATAAAACTGAATGAAATGATAAAAAAACACTGGGTGGATTTTTTTTTTTAATTATTGTTTTTAGCCGCGTTAGCCTCGTGGCTCAAAGGACGGTAATGTTGGTTGGTCCACCAACGTTGGTCCATGCTGAAATATCTCAGCAATTATTTGATAGATCGACATGAAATCTGGTACAGACACTCGTAGTTCCAAGCTGATGTTTCCTCCTGACTTTGGTGATCCTCTGACTCTTACTCTAGCGCCACCATCAGGTCAAATTTTAAATGGTCAAACACTTTAATTTATAACTGCGACCACTTCTCCAACTCCAGCAGCTTCCATGGCCGCCATGTTCACGACGTTGGCCAGCGTTCCACACTCCAAACTTTTGACTGTTGACACAACATTTGTCTTTTTCAGGTACGAAAAAGTGACACGTAAGCAGATAATTTCACTGTGACGACGTCTTTATGTCGTTGCTACGTTAACGCAGACACGTATCCACACAAGAAATGCTAAAACAAGTAAAAGAAGAGTGATAAATACAGAAATATCTATCAAACATCTCTTATTTTTGGAAATAATCTACATTTATTGCCACTAAATAGCTCGTTTTCACTTTTTCTGACAACTTTGTGGACACTTGACTAACGCAAAGGCAGATTGAAAGTTACATTTAACTTCAGTCCAGACAATTTGAACTTAACGTCTTAATTATTCCTGAAGTTTAAATAAAAGCCTAGGCTAGATGACTTAACATATGCAAAGCTCGGAAAACTGACATATGGCTTAAAGTGTGCTCTGTTTAGCTTTCCTTGATAAATGAAGGTAAATAAAACTTAACCTCTAACCGAACAAACAGAGAACACTCGTCTTCAGAGAGACCAGGGATTGTCGTGGCTCTGCTCGGGCGGCTGTGAACGCCGCGCAGGAGGAGGAAGATGTCGATGTGGGGGGGCCGTGAGAGCAATGTTGTGATTCAGTGTCTACTCTCCGCAGGCCTTTATCACGCCTTCTTCTGTCTCCCACACACACACGTACACACAACAGCAACCGAGGCGAGCAGATGGTTAGTGATTCATGGTGAATAAAGGTGAGGAGTCACCCTGCTCTGTTATTCAGAGCAGATTGATGCCACACAGTTCACTGTTTACTGTTATCTCAGCTTTATGATTCCTAGCGGACTCCCATTAAGTACACACTGACAGGCTCATTATAGATAATATATGAACTGTTTTTGGCGAAGGCTCCCCTGCACCGTACATTCATTTTACATTCATATTTCTGGTATGTGCCTCATGTGGACTTAAGAAACTAGCAGGCAGCAACTGAGGCTCTGACTTCAGGTCACTGCAGATTGTATTTAGATGTCAAAACGTAGGAAGTTTTAAATGATATCGTTGAAAACGTCCTCATAAATTCACCTAAATGGCAAGATATTCACTCTTCGGATGCTTTGTACTAGTATGACAAACAATAACACGATGTGTTATCGCAACAAATGAACGTTCAACTTGCAGAATTAACAGATTTCTGGAGGAAAATCGAGGTCACGTTTATTCCCAGTAACGATGAATCTTACCGTCATTATTTCATAACCTTTCCTCTGTCGGGAAAAATAACAGTTTCTTAAAATCCTCGAAGGGGGCCTGAGATAAATCTTTGGGGTCAGGGGTTGAATAAATACATACAAGATGATTTTATTGATACCTTTTCTATGTTTTAGAAAAATATCTTTTTTTCTCTCTCTCTTGGCTGAACACTGATTACTTGGCCACAACTCTTACTGCCTTCATTAATAACATGGCATGCGATGAGGGCTCACAAGCCAAACTAAATACAGTGAGTTATATATTTATATATATATATTTTTAGTTGAAGTTAATTTGATCAGTTTAATGAAGTTTACAGTCATATTTTGTTGTGTATATATATTGTATTTAAGGTTATTTCTAAAGTTTTTGACCACTTGGTGGCAGCACAAAGTCATGAGCCATGAAAACCAAAACATTTAGCTTAAAGATGCTAAAATGGTCTATCAGGCAGTATTTGTGAGTTTGTTATTACAAGCAGAGGAACAAAATATTGATAAGTTCAGTTTTTAATTCATTGTATACATAGATTTGTCTTAATCATTTACATATTCTGATTATTCTTCATGCTTTTTTTTATTTTTTTTGCTTTTTTTATGAAACAAATCAGGAAAGTAGGCGCTTTTAAAACGACAACAACAAAAATGTTTATTCGACATTTATGACGAGTGAGTTGAGAAGAAATTGCATTGCATACATCATCATTTTTACAGAGAATTTCTTCAGAGGACTTCACAAGAACTTTATTTTTCCGAACTTTGACATTTTAAAAGAAAAAAATAGGAATCTGGGTAGGGGAAGTGTGTAAAACTGTGAGTCTTTGTGTGTGTCTTTGTGTGTGGGAAGGGACGAGGCATGTTTTTCCTCAAAGACTTTCAGCTATGTGGTTCGGGTCCAGATTCAGGAAGTGAAAATTTAGATGACTGTGTGCGCAGAGGACACTCAGGGGGATTCAATGTGTGTGTGAGTGTGTCTGAGTGTGTCTGTGTGCGCCTAATTGCTGCTGACGGGGAAATATGAGGTGCGCGGGGGTGGTGGGAGTGTTGCTGGTGGTTAGACACAAAAGGGAAGAGGGAAAACGATGAGGAAATCAAACAGGATATAATGTCTACACTTCAGAATCGGACATTTTTTCCATTTGAAAACATGAATGTTTGGCTCCAATTAAAAACACTACGTCCGCTGCAGTAAAGTGCTGAGGAGAAACCAATGTGGTCCGTCCACAAAAACTACTTATAAACAAGAGTGGGAGTGCTGAACCCACTGCTAGAAATACACACTGTTTGTATTGTAGCAGGGAATATTACAGAAAGTAGCAACAGAAGCAGCAGCAGCAGCAGCAGCGCATGAGAGAAAGGAAGAATTTCCAAGAGGGAGATAAAAAATAAAGAAGTGACAACGTGACTTGAGATTAAAGTGAAAATCAGAAAGCAGAACTTTCTAGTAAATAGCAGACAATAAATAGCGATAGCAGTAATTTCCCAGACTTACGGGGGCTGGCTGGATCTTTTCCACGTTCTTTCAGAGCTGTGCTTTGTTTGGGACGAACTTATCATATCTCAGTTCAAGAAACTAACTCAAGTTGAGTCACACAGAGAGCGTACAAAACATATAAACTATTATTAGTTTGGTTTTTTTTGGGTACGCTAACAGCTTTACGGATGGTGGGTCAGCCAATTTGAAAATATCTCAACAGCTATTTGATGGATTGACATAAATTATGGTCCCCTGAACTTTTTTCTAGCCCAATAATCAGGTCTAAGTTTTAATATTTAAGCTCTTTTATGACAAAATAGAGACATTCATGTTTCCCAGAGGATGAATCGTAATCCCCTGAACTTTCTTCTAGCCCAATCATCAGGTCTAAGTTTTAATATTTAAGTTCTTTTATGACAAAAAAGGCCTAAGAGCTAAAAAATAGAGACATTCATGCTCCCCAGAGGATGAATCGTAATCCTCTGAACTTTCTTCTAGCCCAATCATCAGGTCTAAGTTCTAATATTTAAGTTATTTTATGACAAAATAAGCATAACACAGCTAAACAAGAGAGACATTCATGCTCCCCAGAGGATGAATCGTGATCCCCTGAAGCTTTTTCTAGCCCAATCATCAGGTTTAAGTTTAGATATTTAAATTATTTTATGACAAAATAAGTCTTATACAGCTAAAAAAAAGAGAGAGAGAGAGACATTCATGCTCCCCAGAGGATGAATCATGATCCACTGAACTTTCTTCTAGCTCAGTCATCAAAGCTAATGCCACAGCTGCAGCTGTACTTTGGGTTTAGTGCTCGTTAGCAGGCGTCCTAACATGGTGAAATAAGAGGAAGATGAACATGGTAAACATTATTAACAATTAAGCTCACTGTTGTGCCTTAAGCCTTGCAGAGCTGAGCCGCTAGCACGGCTTGGAGATTTGTTTCGCTGTCGGCTGATATTAAGACTTTTCATGATGATCTGTTAGTCGCAGAAAAAAAAAAACTCATTCCAATTCAAAATCTGTGTAATATTTAATATCTAAGGCTTTGGACATATGAGGGCATCTGCAAAATACTCTTTAACGACCGGTGGCAAATTAACGATTTACACAAGGCGGCTTGGAAGGAGGAGGCAGAAAAAAAAGAGAGAGCTGTGATTAAAGCGGTGCGCTTTCCTTGATATAACTTGCAGCTACTCGACAAAAAGTAAAGCCAATACTATACATAAAAAATACCTTACAATCAAATTTGAAAAGAGCACAAATTCACATCCACGTTATTTAAAATGTTCCCCTTTCTTCGCCAGCTCCTGACTTGATATGCACATACAGTATATATATATATTTATATAAAAAAGTGAAGTATATACAAAGTATTTAAAGGAAAAGGCAGTAATTTCACACGCACGTTGCATTGTAAAGATCATAAAATCAGTATAAAGATGTTGATTTCACAAACACACTCACACGCGCGCGCACACACACAAACAGGCGCTGCATTGTATAAAATATCGACTCATGTCGGCTCTTTATAGTGTCGAGATCTGACGCTTGCAGACGTGCGCTCAGCTTCTTGAGGCACTGGGTGATATAAAAGTGGAAGGTGCATGCACAGCTTTACTGTCAGTCTTATAAAGAGAGTGTAAGCACAATTTATTACAAGATACAAAGGCTAAGATGAACATCCAAGTATTTTTTTTTTTTTTTGCGTTTTATATCAAGCCCTTTATCTACAGAACAGCTTCCATCACATCTGTTCTCTCGGCAGACATTCATCGAAGGCATTTCGTCCACTTCTCCGGGTCTTGGTTTTAATCCAGAAGTCTGTGTTTTGCGTTGCAAAACAGCGCCGCTGTCCAGAGGAAAAAAAAAAATCCACAACAACTTCCACAAATGTCAGGTTTGTCTTTCAAATTAACGTCTTTGGGAAGAGGCTGTGTCACGATGTGATGCCCGCGGCTGCTCATGAGGGGGAGAAAAAACAACAACAAATGAATCTCATCCACACAGAAACGAGTGGATTTCTCTTTTTTTTTGTGAGAAAAAGATTCCAAGCTTCAGTTGACTTTAAAGATGCTGAAGATGTGAGGCGAGGCTGAAGGATTCCCCACGGTGTGGAGCCTAAAGGACGAGCCGGTGATGGCCTGCAGCTCCGTGCCTTTGTCCAGTCGCAGGAGGCCGGACACCTGGCAGGGCTTCAGGAAGTGGAAAGGGTGCGGCCCGGCAGAAGGAGTTGTCCCGTATCCCTCCATGCACTGCAGCCTCTGAGGCCGCAGGCCGCTTGTCACCACTTCCAGCTTCACATACTGTGACTGTTGCTCGTTGAACAACACCTGAGGAGACAGAGAAGATGATCTACTACGTCTCACAGAGGGAGGTTAGCACAGACATTAGGAGAATTTGTTTCTTCCTTCTCAACTATCCAAGTGAAAACTAACCAGACTGCCTCAGGCTTTCCACAGTCCTGCTATCATAACTCTTTCTTTGTTTTTTTTTTGTTTGGCTAGATTTTCTCCAGACCTCTGTCAAGACCGAAGTCTGGCTACATAAGATTACGTGAAATATGATATGCACCTCTCCAAAAAAAAAACATTTTGTACTGGTACGTTATGACTGTTAATGCAAAATAATGGCTTTAACGTTTTTTGTTTTTTTTTGTAAATCTCCCACCAGGTCGTCGGGGCTGCATCCCAAGACCTCTGCTGATTCACTCTAGATACAAACTTACCAAGAACCAAATATTTGACTAACCACATGTTATTTTTTAAAAGATATTTCAAAGAAGCCTCAACTGGTTTGTCACCAGTAAGTTTTGCTACTTGATAACGCGATATATAACTCCTATTAACCCACTGAGGTCTGAGCAGTCACCCATGATTGCAAAAGCAGTTGTTAGGGTCACTGATATGAGTCACTTTAAGTTTTAGATTGTGTGATTTACAACAATGACTTACAAACATCATTAGAGTTCATTTTGTAGTCGTGTTTCTGCCCACCTGGCCACTCTACTTTTACCTCCGTTTTGGTCTCCACCAACTCCGTATGTGTCTTTTTCGCTCCACTACTGTCACCGGCTACTTGCTAACTATATGTTTACTGGTTTAGTGCTGGGCAGGTAGTGTACAGTTGGTTTATTGAGCTTCTTTTTGCTGAAAACAACAGGTAACGATGGGAGAGGGAACCAAAACATTAAAATAGCGAGCCCGAAAACCAAAACAAGAGCTGAAAGATGCTAAAACGACCACAGAAATCAATCGACTACACATATTATATAATATGTATTGATTAGTTCAGCTTTAAAATGGCATGTTGAGTGATGCCGATGTAACTAGGTGCCTTGTAGTTCGACTCTGTTAATAAACTACAACTCCCAGCACAAACTCACCTGGCAGAACAGGAAGTAGACGCCCGCTTTCTCCACAATGAAGGTGCCTTGTTCCTTGTTGTACCTCACCGCTTTGCTCATATTCAACGTCCTCTCTTCCCAACCTTTTATCACTCCGCCCTCTCCCACTGACACACACACACACACATATCCAAAATTATTCATCTCATAGAGAAAAGTTTCGCAGATTATCCACCGTCCTTCATTTTTACGAGCCTTACCTTGCTGAGAGGAGACTTTGGTGACTGGTGGAAAGTAGAAGAGCCGTCGAAAGAGAAAGAAAAGGGAAAGTCAATTAAGATTTTATGAGTGCAATCGTATAGGGGTATATGATTGAAACCACTTCAGCAGATGCTACGCGAGACGGCCATAAGCGATCTGCCAAGCCACTTACTCTCAAAATGAGACGCCGCTTTCTTTCCATTTCCATTCCTCCCTCGCATCGTCCCCCCTTTTTTTTTTTCGAAAAAGGCAAAAGGAGAGACAGAATATGAGTTTGAATGGCAGAGAAAGGACGTCTGTGGTTTTTTTTGATAAAACAATCATTGCCGTCTGTATCTGTCTAATAACAGAGTGTGTTAATTTGCAGCCATTAGGATTCAACCTGGCTCGCTCTAAACGCAGTTAGCAGATGGGCAAAGGATTTCCTTTCACGTGCTTCGATATATTTCCTCAAACTGTTATTTTCAGTCAGAAGCGTGTGCCTCTCTCTCTCTCTCTCTCTCTTTTTCCTGTGGGGGCTAATCTTAGTGCCAGCTGGTCGCAGTCATCTAGAAAATACAGAAGAAAAAAAAAGAGGAGATGGAGTGAAGGAGGATGGAGAGCTGACGGGGGGAAGGAGGGGACAAGATAGACAGAGGGCGAGTGAATGAGAAAGCATTAAAAAACGTAGAGACAAAGCCGAGGACGTTAATAAGAGAAATGAAGTGCCGGAAAAAGAGAGTCAAAAAGGTCTTTGGCTGCGCCGTGACCTAAAAAGAGTCGATTAAGTCCAGAGTGAAGCAACAGCTACGGGGCTTGTTCGAATAAATACAATAAATAAAACACAACGCTAAAAGGCCCAGAGCTCCAGAGTGTCTGCTCTTGTTACTCTCTGAAGGTTTATTTTAGCTGTTCGAACCGGCCTACGGGGAGCGGTTTCGAAAACGGTCACAACTCTAATACTGTATATATGAAAATATACTTTATGTTTCGACGTGGAGCGAGCCAAACACACGAGGGCCCCCCGCACGTCATGCAGGAATATTAAGTCCCCCGCTAAAATAACTCGCAGGTGGGTGACCCTGCAGATTAAGGATTTGCTATGGCCGAGCGTTGAGCCCCTCGGGCCGGCCGGAGTTTCCTGACTTAGGCTGTCAGTCATCAGGAGGGAACATAACAGCAGTGTCCTGCTGAAACGTTGCACCGCAGTGGTCAACTTTCCACAAACTGGAAAAAGCTGTTTGAGCCTCTCTTTTTTCTCTCTCTCTCTCTCTCCCTCACCGATGATAGTCATGAATTTCTGAACACTGTTTAATGTGTTTTGGAAGACAGAGTCAGATATCGGTTACTGAAGAAAAGCGCTAATATCTGCAGGATATCAGCGTAGATGTTTTGGCGACGGGACGCGGATCGCTAAATGAATCCTTTTGTCAAATCTGGATATTCATTCCTTTGCTGAAATACGGCAGAAAACCAAAAAAAAAAAGCGCCTGAGGTTCACTTTCGGACAATCAAGCGAACCCATGACGGTGACGCAAGCAGAGGCTATAAATACTGCAATGATAGGTCATCAAATATCACCGCTTTCACAACAAATCATAGCTGTGTCAGTCGTGTGCTCAGTGGGGGGAAGAAAAAAAATCTATTTCATTGCCCAAAAGCGTGCAACAAGGCCCCGCTACCGCGCCAGCTGGTTTTTCTGGGCTCCGAGGCCGCTCTGGTCAGACCTGTAATTTCTGTAACAGTCATCCAGCTGCCTACTTTTTCCTGTGTCAACTTTTAGCAGCGGGTAGTGCCTGCGGCCCGCTAGACCCGACCAAAGTGGCATGTGGGCCAAGACTGGCCAACGTTTGTGTTAAATGTTCTTCCCAAAAAAACAACAGAGTGCACTTGGTAAGTATTGTGTCTGTGGTGATTTTGGGGGGGGGGGGTTGCTAAAAAGCAGGACTATATGTCGGTGGTGTCGAAGTCAAGAAAATGCAGCTTTTGATTTGCAGTACCGTCTCTCTTCACTCTCTGTCCCACCAGCAGCTCTCTCTTCTCCAGTATGAGCTGAACAATGGCCTTCCTCTGTGTATTGACCTGTTGAAAGAGCAAGAAAAAAAAAAAGAAGCCACACTATTAACAAATGTCCAATAAGCTTATTATGACTTTTTACTGGCACCGATCCCACGCAGCCACAGACGGCCTCTTCCATCCCAGCCAGCCACATAAACAGGCTCGTCTTTTCCAGTATCCTGCCCCTGCTGCCATGCTAGCTTTAGAATAGGTCTACCACTTCCTCAGAGACCGGTTGCGACACCTAATGCATGTTTTTAGTGCTTTGCATTCCTGGCGTCTTTTCTGAAAAAGAAATGATTTTTGTCAAGCCAGCAAAGTTTGAAAATCCTTGGCTGGGGGCCCACTCGAATGACCGGAGGAGGCCCTTATACATATATGAAGTAAGAGGAGAAGTGGCTCAGGGAAAAAAAAAAAAAGTATGTTTAAATTTACTGCTACTGTGGAAATGGAGGCAGCGAGTTGCTCTGCGCTCTCCAGACGTGCACTCACTGGCTCTCATCAGGAGTTGGCCAACGGTCAAATGGACAGAACGGGGCCCCTTGGGAAAGTCTCCAGCATCAACACTCCACGTGTCCAATTTTGGGGGTGTTAGTGTGTGTCTGTGTGAGGAAGAAACTATGTGTGTGTGTGTGTGTGCAGGTCTGTCAACATGATACACAGCCAACCTGTCCCCCTGATCTCAAATCCAGTGCACAACCTGGTTTTGTAAATACTGTGAACTTGAAACCAGAAGAATTTCCATCAGCTCCTTTTGGCCGCTTTTTGGAGAAATAATTCGCCTTGTGATGCAACCTCGTGCTGGAATCTAACATTTGCTGCAAGTGCAAGAACGAAAAAAACAAAAAATGCACTTTGCACGAGAGTGCACAGGATTTAACACTGTTCCTTGCACAAATTAACTCCCCCTCCCTTGCTCTTTGCAATAATCTGATGCATGTTATGTTGCAAATAACTTCACACTTGCCACACTTTATCATCCAGCCTGTTTCACGCCTCGGGGGCTCTGCACACTCAGTTGGGTCTGATGTGCTCACATGCCAAATAGTTGAGGCTTTCCAGTAAATTCAGATAAAAAAACTGGAGCACAACTGGCACCAGAGTAATTAAACATGGCGAGGGAGGGGGGGGGATTGGACACAAAAATAAGTAACCCCACACACAACTTTGACCGCACTTATTGGTAAGCAATAAAAGTGCCAAGGGAAATGGTGCAACAAGAATAGAGTACGTGCAATGGGGGGGTTGAGAAGAGAAGGGAAGGGAAAGGGGGGGGGTGAAGTGTGGAATTGCATTTTTCCATATACCCCCCGCGAAGATTCCCAGTAACCGCTGCCACAAAAGAAGTTACGTAACAGACACTTGAAGGTCTGAAATAGTTGCATGCGAGTAAATATTATTGTTGGTGCAAATATGCATGCTACTCAGAGCCTTGATTGTGTGTCTATGTGTGAAAAAAAAGTATGATACAAACCTGCTCCAGTCGGTCTTGCAGGATCTTAAAGGACTGAGACAGGTCCCGCGTTTGTCGCCAAGTCCACGCCGTAAACAGCGCGCTGCATGCGGCTAGAGACAGAGCCACCAGGGCCAGAGAAGCCCAGACGACCCGCAGCTTGCGCACTCGCCTCCTCTGCAGAATCCGATGCATATTGGTGCAAGGCTGCACTGCTACTCACCGCCGCAGACCATCCGAAATCCCCCACCGCTTCAACTCCATTTCAGCAGAGCATGAAGTCCCTCCAAATGCACGTCTGTCCAAATGTCCATTTTGGTGAGAAAAAGACGCGCGAGTGGAGAGGCTGAACAGCTGAACACCCACTGCTTCTCAGACGCGTGGATCTCGTTTTTAATTCTCGGTTTTATCTGATGGATGAAAGGGGGTTAAAGCAACAAAACATCCGATCCTTCCTCCACACAGATCAAAGCCACCATCCTCCGTGTGTGCGGGTCGTCTCCAAATACGAGAAAACTGTGCAACTTGCGCACATCAACTGTTGCATCCTTCTCCCTGTGATTCGTTGACTCAGCTCTCTTGTCTTCCCTTTAAACAGCGTGCTGGGGGGTCACTCTATTAGACAGACAGA
Source organism: Collichthys lucidus (assembly GCA_004119915.2). Classification (NCBI taxonomy): domain Eukaryota; kingdom Metazoa; phylum Chordata; class Actinopteri; family Sciaenidae; genus Collichthys; species Collichthys lucidus. Next base: position 15,431,028 of record CM014101.1, on the reverse strand, counting down.
CTGAGCACACATGAACGTTGAATTCACACACACACACATACGCGCGCGTGTACGCACGCACACACACACACGTACGTAGACTTGGAGATGAACTTTCCGTGCGTAATCGGTGAGCTCTGATGTTGTGATGCCAGCGTGCATCCGCAGTAAAAGTCAACGAGGTGAGCAAAGAGGAAAAAAAAACCTACGAGAGCTTCCTCTGCTTCTCGAGTCACTTTCATCAACTTGCATGCCTTGAAAATATGTGCCATTCACGCGTGTGGCAGTTCCGCTCGTGACCACACGGTGGCTGTACTGTATAGGTAAAGATAGGCCTTCAGCATTGTACTATGTCGATGTGTACCATCAACAGGTGAGCCAAAGATTGATTATGAGCCCACTGGACATTTTTAAAATCTCACAAACAAGCATAAATCATTGAGAATCATCAAGTTTTTACTGGAAACAGACAAATTATCCCTTAAAACATAAACATGTGTACGATAATCTAACTTTTTAGATGCAGAAGAGACAAATAAACAGAATTTAAGTTTTTCACCTTAAAGGTGCAGTGTGTAACGCCATCTAGCGGTCTGTGGAGTGTGACCTAGAGCCAGTGTTAGGTCATAGAAACATGGTGGATCAACCAAGCTCCTAGCGACAACCTCAAACGTCCACTTGAGGCTGGCTACAGATTGAGTCAGTCTCCATAAGTCCCCATGTTAAAATGACTTCACAGCAGAAATAAACATGTTTACAGCCTGGTACAAAAAACAGTTTTGGTCTCTATAGATAATTTCCTCGTTCATGACAACTGTACCGAGGGTGAATTTTTATCTAATATACCCATTCAAATTAAATTAAGGCTTAAAGTTATGCAGGATTAACTGTGTGGCTGCTTTGATTGACAGGTAGGTTACATTACAAGTGTCTTTGTTGAGCAACCAGGCGTCATTCAGCCCTCCCTCGGTCCAAAATGATCCACGTCTGAGCTTCAAATCGGCTCTTCAGAAACCTACAAATTCACCTTTTTCTTGGAAAGAGAACTGGAGGCGAGCGGTATTCAGTTGGATACAATATAAGTTTCTACCAAATGTATCCTACACAATGTATCTTTAGGGTGATCTTTCGTTTTTTCAACATTTTGAGCTAGTGACATACATCAATGTGTGAACAGTTCAAGTGATTTCCCTATTTCGAGTTGCTTCATTTTATTAGTTTGAAGTAAAGTCCCTGTGAGGTAACAGCATTTCACAAGAGTGACGCATAATTTACTGAAAAGTCATTTATTTTTTTATTTCCTACGCTTAGGATCTTCCTCATTCAACTTGTGACCCCTTGTGGGAGGAGGATGTAGTTATGTTTATTCAGAATCAGACCACTACTATACTCATACCTACAAGGCTATCATGTGTAAAGCAGCAGGGCAGTGACAAAAGTTTCATGGGTACTGGTTTGTAATTTGTGTCCCCCAACAAAATTAAAACCAAGAGCCTCTTGGAAACCAAACAGGGTTGGGTACTCTTCAGTTTTAGAGTAAGCCCAGGTAAATATAAGGTACCTTTTGGATTTTTGGGGGGAACAAACCTATACTTACAAAAAAAAAACATTTAAAACGCTGATTTAATAGTTTGAAACCTCCATTGCTCATGTCCATGTTCGGTTGCAGGTGCATAACTACTACTCCTAACCATTATTTACTAATGAACATGGATAAATTCACTCAAATTCATTCACACGACACGTCACTTATTAACTACAGTCTACTTTATTCCTCAGTGTCAACTGGACAAACTCGTAGTTAACAGAAAAACACACTCACTGCACTTACACACTTTCAAGAAAGGGCGACGGCAGGAAGCCTAAATTACTTTAATGAAACCAACATCCGACTCTCGTGCAGGTTCTAGTGTACGGGTGACGTGGCTTTGGATATTTTCTCAGGATTTCTGAAATCACGGCATCAAACATTTTTATGGGTCATGTGAACAACCTACGAAGACATTTTTGGTGAGCTTCGTGTCTGAATTGAGGAATTTCATGCTCCCTTGTGGGTCGAGGTTGATGAAGCCCTTTAAAAACCCAGTGGATGAAGTCTAGAGATAGATCATGGTGATCATGGTGCACTGAACACATTGGACATATCTCGTCATGTGAATAGATCACTTGGTGAAACACTTAGGCCCTTTTCTGACAACTCAACATGACTCATCCACATCAGCGACACGTCTAATCTAATTAAGAGTTATACCGTGTAATAAATACACATCCTGAACACGGAAATCTAAATAACATTTGTCTTTTTTTTGTCTTTCATATGCAAAGTTACTCTTGAAATTTATTGCAAAGCTTTTGACGAGAATCAGGTTTGAACTTTGATTGGATGTTGAAATTGTTTGAAGGATCCATGCTGGGAAAAAAGTAATAATTCCTATGATTTATAGCTCTGAGTCTGGACTTCTGATGGGTAGTTGCAGACAAGGGAGGTTATAAATATCTCTTCATAGTCTCCTGGACTCTATGTTGATTTTTTTTCTCATGAGCTTTGTGATAGCACGTCAGCAGGATATTTTACATCTGTAAGTCTGCAGATTTTTCTGCACATTGAAGCAAACATACATAAATATTTCACAACACCAATGTCTCCAAAGATGATTAAAAAAAAAAAAACGGCACATTCTTTACTCAGTGATTTTGCACAGAGTATGAAAAGAAATGCAAAATCTAAAAGCTACAAAAGGAAGGTCAGCAGTTCTTACTTGTTTAGATTGAGAGAAAACAAACTAAATATAACCCACAACTCAGATTGTTTTCATTAAGTTGTTGGAAATGATATGAAAAGCTCTGCTTTTCTTTTTTAGAGTAGACTGGATATGAAACAGGAGTGCAGACCAGAATTATGCCCATTTCGTTTTAGCAGGACAGGTTCAAAGACGCAAACTGAGCCCGGTCCAAGACTTTTTAGTTTTTTCTTTTTCTTTTTTAAATCTCAACAGATGGATTGATTTTGTCTGATTCAAGGCTTCAGCCAGTTCTTTCAAACCGTCCGCAAGAGTTTGTTTTTTGGCTGCGCCGGAGTAGTTTGAGACCAGCTGATTCATCTACTTCACGATTGTTACAGCAACTTAATACACGCATAGCTTTAGAAGGAATAAAACAGTCTAAACACCAACATTGTGCTCGCACAACAGCTTTACAGTACTCCTCACCTGGAAGACGAGGGAAGAGAGGTGACCAACTTTTTATAATTTATAGTGCCGTAGATTTAAAGGGATAACATACCAAAAACTCCAACAGTCGCACAATAAAACACACAGCTCGGATTTGCGATGCTTAAGGATTTTTGTGCAAAGAAATGACTTCATTTCTAGATGATGAATGGTTATATCGTATGCTCAGACTTTCCCTACACACACACACACACACTCCTGTTCTCATCCCCATATAATTAAAAAAAAACACATTTTAAGCATAGAGGTTAGGTTATATGAACCATTTAACACCAAAATCTAAAGGTGCTCTGGGTCATAACAGTTCACAAGGGAAACACACAAACACAGATTTCAGTGCCTCGGCTATGTACTATTTAAATATATTGCATAGGCCCCATTCCAATACTTAAAACTGCATCCTGGACTCTAAATATTTGACTCTTTGTTAAACCCCTTTTCCAGTCATAACAAGGCACAGCAGGTACATGTTGAAGTGGTGTCTGTGGTAGTAAATGTAGTAAATGGGAATCAGTTTAAAAAAACAAACAAACATCTAATTAGCTAAAAGCATTATGTTGTGGAATTACAAATGAAATTGGCTGAGCTGAAGCCAAAATGCCGCTACATCAGATTTTTAGGCTGGCGTTAGCAGTTCTGTCCCGCTCATTATTGGATTTGGGAACGTTTTCGACTCCAGCAACTCCGGCCAATTCATTATCCAGGATAACTTTGTGTTTGTTATACACCAGCGTAGTCTTCATCCTCGAGACCTTTTAGCTTGTGAAAGTGGAAAAATGCTGTTTTGAAAATGTAATAAAACACAACACGGGTTTTTTGTGAGGCCAATTAAGCTTTGAATCAAATTTGTAATTATATAACAATACTACAGTACAATACCACAGGCGGCTCCTCAGTTTTTTTTAGCATTAGGTCACATATGTAGTACTCGAAATGTTGGCAACAAAACCCGCTATAAAATAAGAAAGTGCAATTTAAATACCCGTTGTTACTGTTATCCCTGTAAGCTGCGTTAACGTGTTACGTTAGCATGAGAACACAACTAGCTTTGTTCCGCCTTGTTTCCGTGTCTTCTACATGATTATAAAAGATGCTGAAACATGTAGCTCAGGTTTTTTTAGCATTAAATCATGTATGTAGTACTTAAAATGCTGTAGATTAAGTTGCCTTTTCAGCCAACAAAACCTGCTATAAAATAAGAAAGTGCTATTTAAATACCCGTTGTTACTGTTATCCCTGTAAGCTGCGTAACGTGTTACGTTAGCGTGAGAACACAACTAGCTTTGTGCTTCCAAGACAAAACAAGTTCCGCCTTGTTTCAGTGTCTTCTACATGATTATAAAAGATGCTAAAACATGTAGTTTGTTTTTTTAGCATTAAATCATGTATGTAGCCGTTATTGACAGCTAACTCAGTGCGCTAGGTAACGTTAGCCAACTCCTGCTAATGAAATCTGCCTGTGGTTGTTGTTTCTTTTTTCTTTGTGTAACTAAATACCCATTGTCTGAAGCACTACCAAGAATTTCACTTGGTAAACTCACCACTGTGATTATTGTAAACTGTATATGTGCCGTGCTAGCATGGACAACTTATAGTTATGGTAATAGAAGACAGCTAGCTTTGTGCGTGCAGGACAAAACAAGTTCCGCCTTGTTTCCGTGTCTTCTACATGATTATAAAAGATGCTGAAACATGTAGCTCAGGTTTTTTTTTAGCATTAAATCATGTATGTAGCCATTATTGACAGCTAACTCAGTGCGCTAGGTAACGTTAGCCAACTCCTGCTAATGAAATCTGTCTGTAGTTGTCTTTTATTTTTCTTTGTGTAACTAAATACCCATTGTCTGAAGCATTACCAAGAATTTCACTTGGTAAATCCACCACTGTGATTATTGTAAACTGTATATGTGCTGTGCTAGCATGGACAACTTATAGTTACGGTAATAGAAGACAGCTAGCTTTGTGCGTGCAAGACAAAACAAGTTCCGCCTTGTTTCCGTGTCTTCTACATGATTATAAAAGATGCTGAAACATGTAGCTCGTTTTTTTAGCATTAAATCATGTATGTAGCCGTTATTGACAGATAACTCAGTGCGTTAGGTAACGTTAGCCAACTCCTGCTAATAAAATCTGCCTCTTTTTCCTTGTGCACCTAAATACCCATTGTCTGAAGCATTACCAAGAATTTCACTTGGTAAATCCACCACTGTGATTATTGTAAACTGTATATGTGCTGTGCTAGCATGTACAACTTATACGGTAATAGTAACTCAGAGGTTGGGGCTTAACAGACAGTCAATTATTTGAATGATCTGCTTTTTTTGAGAAACTGGCTTCATGATTGTCGCGGTCAAGTTTTGGAACGGGGCCGTTGAGTGGTGCTCAATCCCTGCACTCATGTTGGGTCAGGCCGTCACGAGCCCATTGTCCGGTTAGGGTTGGGCAAGGTGCTGCAGCGCTTCCCCCTCGCAGCGCATGCAATGGTAGCCCATGTCGGCCGTGACATCGAAGCAGCCCTGGTTGAGGTAAAAGTCCAGAGATGATTTGTTCCAGTCCAGGACGGTGAAGTTGAGCTGGTTGCAGCCGGCAGCCAGGCCCAGCTACGGGACAGCGAAATTAAGTAGGAAGACAGACGTGAGTGCTGCTGTGCTGACATAAGACATGGAAGTTGGAACGGTATGCAAGCTCCATGACTTACTGTATGATACACATTTTTTCATTTCCTGCTTGCATACTGTGCAAATGATATACATCTATGTCACGGTTAAGTAATGGGCTGATGTCTTACTCACCTGTGCTACCTTGCTCATAAGTGCTTTACCAATTCCCTTCCCTGAAAGACAGACGCCACAAATTACTAAAGATTTCCTGCACATACACATGCACATACACATTATCTCCATAGCAACAAGTCCATTTTTTTGTATACCTCTGAACTCAGGCATCACGTACAAGTCCTCCATATAAATGGCTCTGCCCTTCCAGGAGCTGTAGGAATAGAAGTAAAGTGCATAGCCTATCTTCGTATGGCCTGAAAGCAAAGAGCGATAGATATGAAATCAATGCACCAGAAACAGGAGTTAACTAAAATATAGTTGTCCGATCACTCTTAAATAATAACAGCACTCTGCATATCATTCCCTGCTTCAGTCCTGAAGCTGTCAAACATTCCTGCACAGTCACTAAATGTGTGCACATCTTTACAAATGCAGCATGGCTGGTTTATAAAGATGTTTTTAGTGTGATGCAAAAAAAGTAGGTATGATGAGTTTGCAGAAAAACAAAAGTTTGAGGATGCTAAATAGCTCCATAGAGTTAGAGATGGTGTTTGGCAGCATGTTATTGAATCTTTTTAGGTATCTTTCAGTTAGAAAATATCTCAGTATCATATTTAAACCACACTAACTCAAAGGATCAAGAGTCCAGCTTATTCTATTACTCTAATCTGCATCAAATGTGGAAAAGGAGCTACCGCTATTACATTACACGTTGTCATTTGAGCCATCATTCACGTAGAGAATATTTCTAGTGCAGCTTTAACGTCAAACATCCTGCCGTGTCGACATCTGGAACACACTCTGTGCTGCATTGCAGTAAAGACAGTTCGGTACGTTGTGTTTAACCTTTAGAAACCGCCACAGATTTTCATCTTCTTTTAAGTCTCTGTGGTTATCAGGTGCCACTAAGTTCATCTGTCAGGCGACTATGTGTAATTTCAGAAGCTGTGCTCGGTTAAGCGTAGTGACTCCAAACGCAGAGAAACGGGCAGCCACTCCTGAGTGGAGAGTGGACAGCGGTGACTGTATGGAAAAAGAGCTGTGTCATGGAAGAAGAAGGCCCAGCTGTACTGTACTGTATTCTGAGGACACGCAGTGTGTTGGCCTTGTTATGTAAGCGGTGCATAAGGAGCCACATCAGCAGGACGCGGTTACAATAGCTGAACAAGCTTCAGTACACATCTACACATCTACATATCTATATAGATAGATATATATAGATATGTAGATGTGTGTGTGTAGGCTTGGAGGAAATTTGCATCTGACCTTTGATGACCTTGACAGTTGGACAGATAAACAAATCAGTTGTCTTAAAGGGACGACAGGCGAGTAGAGTAAAAGTTGTAACTGAGATATAGTATTTTTTTTATTCCCAGTATTATGAAAGTTCATGTTTAAATATGCAAATCATTTTGCAGAACAGAAATCTGCACATACGTAGGTAGAGTCAAAAGTTTTTACAAAGTAAACTTAGGAAATTTCTGTTTATCATTACTTTAAATGAGAAAAAATACTTAAAAAAACATTTTTTGCCATATTTTATATAAATAAATGTTACATGAACCATGAATTATATGTTAATTAACCCTAATTTATATATAAATTATAGATATGAATAAAACTGGAAGGGTTTGATGTGCGTCAGTGCTACTGAGGTGGAAACTTTAATGAATGAGGGTCCTTCATAATGTTTGTTACACCTGTACTTTTCCTACAATGACGTCAAATATAAATCAGATTTTCTGAAACTTTTCTAATCCGGGGACAAAATCATGACGTTACTCTGAAGCGTTTCCTGTTTTATGTTGAAAGAGTTTTTCCTAGGTGCTTTTTTCTTACTTTACTTCCTGCCTTTGTTTTTTTTCTTCTCCCACCTGTTTTCCACATCGCCTGCATTTAATCAGTTAATTAGCTCTCTTGTGTTTAGTCCATGTGTTTTCCTTTTTTCACCCGTCAGGTTGTCTGTGTCTGTTTCCCCAGTCCTGTTCCTGCTCCTGGTCTTTCTCCGTTCTGGATTTTTGTTCGATTGGATTTATTTTGGACGACGCAGGCATTCCGGAGCCGTGACGCAGCGGGGACGGAGACTGTGTGAGCTGACACATTGGCTAAAATTGAACTTATTGGCTCCGTCGCCATGGTGGAGGGTCACTGCTCTCATGAGCTTTGTTTTGCTTTAAAGCTTTGATAAATCTACTTTACACCACCTGCCCTTGCACCAGTATATAACAGTATCAGTAATCGGGGGGAAATAGTAGTATTGAACTGGTAAAGAGCCAGAAATTTCACTCGGGAGTTGGTGGAGACCAAAACGGAGCTGAAGAAAAGAGATTTTTGGAATTTTTTCAATTCTTTGAAAACTCTGGCCACAGGTCAAAGGCACAACAGGTGTTTCTTGTTATAGAAATAGTAAAAGTATCTGTCTGTGAAACTCACCTTCTTTGGTTTTGTGTTGTTCCGGCACCTCAGCGATGATCCCGTGGAAGAACGGGTTCTTAGAGAATCCGTCCTGCTCCAAGTCTGCACATAAAACACAAAGACGCTGTTACTTATATGCAGTACGTGATACATTTACCATCTTTTCATGGTTCAAGCAAGGTCCATATAGCAGCTTTTGATTGAGTGGAACTCATGTTGGGATAATAGTTTATATTAAAGCTAAAAATCTCAGCACAAGGTCCAGCTGCTCTGAAGTTCATCATCTTACGTTACATTCGTCAGGAATAAACTCGCTGAGGTGGACGGAAACTTTCATGACAACCGGCTAAATTCCAGTGGTGGAAGATATTTTCGTTTCTCCGTTCAAAGAGTTATATTACTAATAACACTGATGCTTTAGGACATAAACAGTATTTTATCGTTACAGCTCTGGGAGGTCTATAGAAGAGGATACAGGCATCTGTACATATAAAAGGCTTCTTATTTCTTCTTAGGTTCTTATTTACAGGGGATTACACACTAATGAAAACATAATAATGAATATTAGATTTACTTTCTTTCGTATTATGCAAATTGAGCCCCCCAAAATCTGACACACTGGACCTTTAACTGCTTTATATAATGTTAGCGGTCTCATTTTAAGACCCTTCCTAAAACCCACCTCTTCTCTTTGGCTTTTAACAGCATGTAGTTGGTTGATTTTATGTGCATACATGCATTTTGTTATTTATTCTTGTCTGTTTTTATTTATTTCATCCAGTGCCTTTTATTCATTTTATTTTTTATTGTTTTTTTATCTTTCTATTATCTACTTGATGTTTTGTTGTGTTTCTATAGTGTTATTTATTGTGCTCTATCGTACCGTGCAGCACTTTGGAAACCCTGTGTTTGCTAAAGTCGTGCTGTATAAATAAAGTGGATTAGATTGGAAGGGATAGTTTGAAGTAACTCCAGGTGTCAAAGTACATTTGCGTAAGAAATGTGTTGCCTAAAACTGAAATACTCAAAACAATTGTACTTAAGTACAGGGTGTGAATAAGGGTTCCCACGCCCTTTTCATGAACAAATTCAAGCACTTTTCAAGCACCTTCAAGCACCAGTTTTTCCATTTTTCCAGCACCTTTAAATAGGTAGCCTACTAGTTGCCATGATGGTCATGGGAAGCGCAGCGGTGCCACTGTATGGCATAATAATATGGGTCTAATTAGCATTATTTCATATGGTGGTAGACTGACTGTTTTGATTTTTAACTAATTGTGAAATTTCAAGCATTTTCAAGCACTTCACAAAAAATTCAAGCATTTTCCCAACCTTGAAAACACTGAATTGAAATTCAAGCATTTTCAAGGAATTCAAGCACCCGTGGGAACCCTGGTGAATGTACACTAGACTCATGTGATGTGATCAAAAGCTCCAGAGCAGCTACTAAACAGGCTTTTGGGGGTGATATTGATTGATCGCTCAAAGGTCAAGGGGACATCTCTGCCGGAGTGCTGTGTCATCCGTCGGATTCGTTTTTGATGAAGGTCAAGGCACATTTACCTTTCTGTGTGACTTTCACATGCTCTGAAACTTTCTCATATTCAGCCAGTTCCTGCGAACACACACAAATAAATCACATTAATCTCTTTATTTATTTATTTTATAAATCTCATCACTTCATTGGGCTGTGACCCAGAAACATGGTTATAATTAGCTCCACACACACACACACACACACACACACACACACATTTACGCACATGTGATGCGCGTGTCCCTCTAATCAAACAGCAGCTAACACAATAACATTTCAATAATCTAATAATAACATTGTGTTGATGACGTAAGCTCGTGAGTCACACGGGCCGGCTCTCTCTCTCCCTCTCTCTTGCGCGCACACGTGTCCGCCTTACCGTGATCATCCGCGCGATGTCTTTGCAGTCCTCCACGTTGGCCGCGCGGATCGAGTACTCCATCGTCGGCTCTGGGATGTGCACAAAAGGTGTGACGCTCACAGTGGATGTAACGTGGGACGCGGGAGTGACAGGGGTTGGATGAGGTTGCAGACTCACAGCGGTGAACTCAACCACGCCGGAACAAGGCTGGAGAAGTGAGCTGAGAGCGCCCTCCTCCAGGAGAGAGGTGGCCGGGGGGATCTGATGAATTAAAGGGGACCTGTTAAGATCATTACTCAGGGACTCCATTAGAGCAAATAATCCATTAATTATAAACATATTAACAAGTGCAAAACTCTTTTATTAATTAACTTTGGCCATCTGGTAGAAAGAAGAGGGCGTTCGTTGATGATTCATTAAATTCAAGTGAGAAACACATTAGTCCTTGAATAGATTTTCATCCTTTTCCAGCACTTTTCCAGGAGGACTGATCTTATTTGATCATATTTTACCCTTATTTGTAGGACACATAATAAAACATCTATATAATTATAATGCTTGGTTGAGTACATTCATGCTCCCCGGAGGATGGACCTTTTTCCATTTATAGCATGGGTTTATACAGAATAAGTCAGAATTTACCATGCAAATTTGTATTGATTTAGACAACGTCCATTTCCCTGGGGTAATCTTTACTTTCTTTCCCAAATCAGTTTCATGGACTGTAATAAACATTGCAGCCTCTAGGGGGGGTCCATTGAGTGGTGCTCAATCCCTGCACTCATGGTGGGTCAGGCCATCACAAGCCCATTGTCCGGTTAGGGTTGGGCAAGGTGCTGCAGCGCTTCCCCCTCGCAGATTATGCAATGGTAGCCCATGTCGGTGAAGTCGAGCTGGTTGCAGCCGGCAGCCAGGCCCAGCTACGGCACAGCGAAATTAAGTAGGAAGACAGACAAGAGTACTGCTGTGCTGACATAAGATCCAAGATTTGCAAATGATATATATCTTTGTCAAGGTTCAAGGTTTAAATGTCATTTTACTCACCTGTGCTTTTTCCAGGAGCTGTAGGAATAGAAGTAAAGTGCATAGCCTATCTTCGTATGGCTTGAAAGCAAAGAGCGAGAGATGTGAAATCAATGCACCAGAAACAGAAAGTAACTAAAATAGTCTTCAGCGGTTTGGTGCGGCGGAACCTGAACATGCCCGTACAGTCACTAAATGTGTGCACGTCTTTAGAAATGCAGCTTGGCTGGTTTGGCAAATTGTAGATTTGGGCTGTGATGACACGTTCACACAGTATATCCGGACTCACAGTAAAGTAAACTCAAAGTGTTAAACTCACCTTCTTTGGTTTTGTGGTATTCTGGCACCTCGGCAATGATACTGTGAAAGAACGGGTTCTTGGAGAAACCGTCCTGCTCCAAGTCTGATAATAAATAAATAAATAAATAAATAAACGTGTTTAGAATATTAAAGGTCAAAGGCATGAACTGTGAGTACTGTGTCCGATTATTAACACTACCTTTCTGTGTGATTTTCACACGAAATGTATTTTATGGAAATTATTTTAGTTTTTTGTTTTTTTTAAAATAAAAACCAGCAGAGTTATGTAAACATACTGGCATTTAAAGGGTTAAAAACCAAAAAATATAATTAATATTTGATATGTATATTTCAGGCTGAAGTAGTTCTAAAAGACTGACGTGTTTAAAGTGGAAAAAAATATTTTTATATATCATTTTTATAGCAGTTTTTAGGAAGGAGCCACGTTTTGTCCTAGGACCTATTCAGGACACATAACGGGAAGACCCTCCAAGGGTTAAAGTCACTCAATTAAAACCCCAAACAAGGCCTTAAAGATGTAGTTCCAAAGTAATCTATGCTCTGGGGCCTACGGATGGCGCTGTCAGTCTGTGTGTGACTTCAAAGTGATTACAGTGGTCCAAGACCTGATGTGTTAATCTACAGTCAAGCTTTAGGAAATTTAGACTTTACTGATACCACACCGGGGAACTTCATTCACTCTCCCCAGAGGATTAACCTTTTCTATTTGTCTCCCTGGGGTGATCTTTACACTGTTGCCCCATATTAGAGTAGCAAATAAATTGCTGTTTTGTTTTCCCCTTTCTGCTCCATCCAATACTTCTTGTGTGGTGTGTAATAAACATTGCACCCTCTAGGGGGCCCTAGCAAAGTTTTTAGACTTTGTCTCTTGTTGTGTCTCTGTGCGGTTCAGATGCATGAACTGTGTGTGATCAGTAGCAGAAAGACATTTTAGCATTTTAATATTTAATCTCAGTGACCAAACTTATTGTATACAAGGTCAGTATTGTAGTGTATTTTATATCTCTGGAAAAGTTTTAAGATCCTAACTTTAGTGGAGCTGCCTCAGATGTAAACAGAGCTGAAGTATTCTGCAGAGAGAAAACACACGGTTTACTTTACCTGACTCCCTCTATACAACAGAGCAACAATAGGAAAAATACACAATAATAGAAAAATATAACAAAGATTTTAATATAAAAATTTAACTATTAAGCATTGTGACAGAGTTTTGACGTCTGAAGATTATTTTTATTCAAAGTATTTCTCAGAAGGTGTCAGTACCGGAGAGGTTATATTTAGTTAACACTTCCTGAGATGACGCACAGCGTGGACGTGTCATCAGACTGTGAAGTTCAGCAGCAGCAGAAGCGGAGATAAAAAAAAAAATGATCTCATGAATTTAGAGTGAAGAGCATGAAATCCCCCCCAAAAAAGACCAGAGCGCCAAGTCTGAGGAACTGAAAGCACCTTCGAAAAAAGAGAAGCAAAAACAATGACCGCATGGATGGATATAGAAATGAAACATTCATCTCGGAAGGGTTGGAATGATGTCAGTCAAATGAATTCCCCCTCAGCACATATAAAAAAAAAAACAAAGGCACGATTAAAACGGTGAGACCCAGCAGGCATGTTAGTGAACCACGACCTCGAGGGTGGAGGTTACAGTCTGAGCATCATTATTAGTCTGTGTTGTTTGTTGGTTTTACCACAGCGCTGATGGAGAAGTTGAAAAAGCACGAGTGCGACAATGATGATCATACAGTGTCAGTCTTATGACAGTCATAGAGGCAGTCAAAAAAAAAAAAAAAGATAGAACAATATTAAGTTAAAAAACTAGATAAGATACATCAAAATAAATGGAATAAACACTTTACCGAGTAACTTCTCGCAAATGCAACAAAAGAAGCAAAAGTTCTGCAGAGAAACTAGAAATTTAAGGCTCAGGAGGCGTCCAGGTGAGATCACGGAAAGTTAGTTATCGGCTTCACCGTCACCTCTTTTAAATATCTTGGTGGAAAGAGGGAAAAGGGGATGGTAGCAACAAAGTTTCCAAGCTGTCATCGAACGGGATGCTGTTGTGATCACATGAAACGTGTCATGTGATCGCAAGGTGACTCCATAATATATATCTGTTAACTTTGTTTTTGACACCCCTATAGTGAAACCTGAAGCGGTGACGTCTGTGCTCAAGCCAAACAAAGACTTTCCATTCAATCAAACTAGTTTTCGGTTGTGTTTCTTCGCACAGCCAAAGAGAGCGAGCGTGAGTTAATCTTTGCGCGATCCTTCGGTTAAAGCACGGTGTAATGATTCCCAGTGAAACCAGACGACATTCAGCCATGTGTGAAGTCTGGTTTGAAGTAATAATTGATGGAAGATTCAGCAGTCAAACATCTCAGAGAGGGGTCACTGGTCAAGTCTACATCTTGGTGATTTACTAAAAACATGCTTAGAATTAGGCGTACCTCGCCGCCTTTGCTTGTTTATGTGTTGATTCTACACACATGTCACAGTATAATTAGACCAATGTGGTTGCTCGGGGGCCTAAAAATACATTATGAGAGATTTGTCACAGTACATGGCATTCTGCAGACTGGAGGGTGGGGAGGAAATGAGCAGGGAAAGGGGGATTTTAGCCAGCTTTCTCCTGCCTGGGTGGCTATTAATAGCTCCGGCAAGATGGTGTGGCGCTTTAAGGCTGACTAATGGCTCCTTTCATAAGACGCAAGCAGAAAAAACCAGAGCGTTGCCACCGTTTTCATCAGCGTCCTCTCTGACGTGCGTAAGACGACCCCGACAGCTTTTATAGACGCACTTGAGGACTCACAGACCGCCAGAAGCAGCGACAGTGTAGAGAATATTAGTCAGTGGATTGTGAGTAAGAAAGCGTGGATATAGACGTCTGATAAATGCTACAAAAACCTTGAGATATATTAGTCGGGGCTTGACGTTACTTCAGAATGCAGAACTATAATCCTCTGTGGTCTGAGGAGTAGCAGTGTTGGGAGACCGGGATACAAGTCATGAGTGTTGGGTGGGATGTTGAAATACCAGAAATGCCTGATGATCCCAACCGTGCATCATGGTACATCATCGCTGTCATCACCGCGATGATGTACCAAAGTATGTTCTAGGCTCTGTTCTGGAAGGAAACCGGGGCGGCTGCCAAACATAACATGAACAAATGTAAAAAAAAACTATAAATATACTGAAATTTTCAGTCAAGATTTTGCAGAGAAAGACTGAATTATTACAATCAGGCATGTATATAATGAGCCACATATTAAATTACAGATAATTATTGTCGTTTTATTTGTATGCACTGTTAATTTAAGAAAGCAGGAAAGAATCCACAGAAAACAAAAAAATGTGTTGTTTTTCATTTTTTACAGTCTTAAAATCAAACGTTCTTGTACCTATTCTCGACACAAATACATTTATCAGGGTTCCCACTGCTTTTTCATGAACAAATTCAAGCTCTTTTCAAGCACCTTCAAGCACCAGTTTTTCCATTTTTCCAGCACCTTTAAATAGGTAGCCTACTAGTTGTGTTTGCCATGATGGTCATGGGAAGCGCAGCGGTGCCACTGTATGGCATAATAATATGGGTCTAATTAGCATTATTTCATATGGTGGTAGATTGACTGTTTTGATTTTTAACTCATTGTGAAATTTCAAGCATTTTAAAGCACTTCACAAAAAAATTTAAGCAACCTTGAAAACACTGAATTGAAACTCAAGCATTTTCAAGGAATTCAAGCACCTGTGGGAACCCTGATTTATTCACATTCTTGCTGAGAGTGAGATGAGAAGACGCCACTCTCATATCAGTCCATGGAAAACTGTAACGTAGTTACACTCAGTTTGTCTTAATTGGTTCCACGTCTCATTACTAATTCTCCTGTCATTTCAAATCCATGCAATCAGCTCATTTCCCTCACCTGGTTTTCCTCACCCATCTCCTCACCTACAGTCCATTTGCTCATTAGCGGCTCAGTTTATATATACTAGTCCATTTCCACTTGATCCCTGCCAGATTGTCTTGTGTTGTTTTTAGCCAAGCTCGCCAACAATTCCAGTTTTTGACTTCTCGTTCTGACCCTGGTTTGCCTATCTTGGACTTCGGATACCTGCCTGCCCCTTGTCGGATTTGTTTGCCTGTTTAATCTCCTGGTTTTGACCCTGGACTGAGTAAATTGACTTGGACTTCCCTTCTGAGTCGTGCCATTGGGTTCTCCTTGCCAGTACCAGCAACCGTGACAGAAAACATCCAATAAACGGCTGCAACTCTTGGCAAGAACGTGAATAAACGTCTCTTTAAAATGTTGAACTATTCCAGGAATAAAAGACCATTTTTAAATAAATAAACATGTATAATTTTACATAGAAACAAACTTCCCCCTTCACATCTATAGGACAACAGGTCAAACAAGAAAAATGGTACATGAAGGAGGCAGACGCTCCTGCAAAGAAAAGCAATATAATAGCCACGCTCTCAAATATCCAAAACATGTCAAACAGAGTAGCTGGTGCCAATGAAAACGATACTGTGTATATTGTTCTAATCGTTGTTATAATCTCTGAAGTTTAAAAAGTCATTGTCACCTCTTTGGGACGCGATATTGTCGCCGCGCACCGCATCACATGCGGCACAAAAGAATAAGGCCAAGGTTGCGTCCCTCTTTATTCAGCGCTTATGAATAGAGCACTTATTGCGTAACGCTGACATTATTCACACCTCTGAATAAAACTTTTTTTTAAAGACCTTCACTTTACAGCCGAGCTCTGTTAACGTAATTAAAACCATGCAATGCGCTGTTCGGTTAATAGTCCTGGTGATGCAACAGAGCAGAATTCAAACCAGGCTTTTTTTAAAAGGTCAATAAAGAGACGTTTGTAATGTTCTAATTATCGTAGACACACACACACATCCAGAAAAGGCCTGTAGCCAATTATTGGATTGTAACTTTGGACTCTTGTTGTTTCTGTCTGTCTGTCTGTGGAAGTTGTTCCAGTACACTGGATAATGTCAGCTCCTTCAGGGCCCGGACAGGAAGCCACCTCCTCCTCTTCCTGTTTAGTCTAGATTCTGATTGGTCCCTGGGCAGGAGAGCATTTCCACAACAAAGCAGTCATCACCACATTTATCAGTTTCTACAAAAACCAGTCAGAACGAACGTGGCGATGACAACATCCACCCTCCTCCAGCTTCCAAGTCCATTTTTGGTTATATTATTATTTTGCCTTTATATAAGCATAAGTAGCTACTTGAACATATTTGCATACGCGTGAGTGCATGAATACAAAGCCCAGCAAAGCAGTGTGATAAGAGCCATTCACTGCGTCCTATCATGAAAAGCTCACTCCGGGAATACAGCGGCCACAAGAGAAAACATCAACGTCCCATTTTAAGGTTTATTCTCGGATGTTACATAATCAGCTGGTCCCTCTTTGGCATCATGTTCCCCACTTTATGAAAGACTAAACTAAAACTTTAAAAATAGGACTTATGATTTGAGGAATCCCCCCAAGACAAACCCTACCCTGTTTTTTCTCACGTTATAAACCGCAACCTGTTATCTCAGCCCGACAAAGAAAGAAGAAAAAAGGAAATTAGCTCATCAGCAGACTGACGCAACCGTCATGTAAAGATAGAGGAGGAGAGAAAACAGCTCATTCCCTCGCGGACACATTAACATGCCTTATTAGGACATGTGCAGTCGGGCAGATGTTGCTTTTTTGTTTTCTGTTTTTACTGGTCTGCCTGCTTCTTATATCTGAAACGGACTGAGTCATGTGTCTACCATGAAGGTCAGGTCACTTGGCCACTTGCTCACCGAATAACACGGCAGGGGCAAAGACAAACAGACAGCTGGTTTTTCTGGAAGGGGAAGACAGAAGTTTCTGGCACGGCTCCACGTTCACTTTCAGGAAGACGCTGGTGATCGTCCAACCGGTGTTATTAATCTGGGTTGAATTACCTCCACTCAATCACTCATGCAAACAACAAAACTGACCTTGTATTTATATTAACCACTGAATGAACCCATCAACTTCCCCTTTCTTGATCCCAGGTCAAACACTGATAAAAGCTTCTTTTTTAGCCTTGAGGCCGGCTCAAAGCTGAGGTCAGTCCAGTTTACACACAACACAGATTTACTCGTAAACCTGTTGCTACTGCAAACAAATAGTTTTAGAGCCGTACTGATACTCACTACATCTACGCGCCCTAGGGGCTACAGTTAATCTGACTTCTTTGCCTTATTTGCATACATAATACTAAAACCTAAAAACATAAACTTTCTAAATGCATCCCAGTTTGTTTATTGTTCCTGATAGCAGGAGCTGACGGGAAGTTAAAAATAAAGACCGGAGAGTTCCCAAGCAATAACTTTAAAGGGTTGATAAAAGACTGAGAGTCTCTGTGGGGCTGTGTTTTAGGCACATTCGGCTAACATGCTTACTACGATACATCAATGACAGTATATGTAGAATGGACAAAACTGCCGCCATGTTGCATGTACTGCTTCAAATATGGCCAAATGATGCCTGCATGCTCCAATAAGCCATCTGTAACAGCACTTACCTGTCAATCAAAGCAGCCATGCTGTTAATTAAGCATAACTTTAAGCCCTAATATAATCTGAACAGGTGAGTCATATTAAAATTCACCTTCAGTACAGTTGTCATGAATGACTAATTTAGCTATAGAGACCAAAACTGTTTTTTGTACCAGGCTGTAAACATGTTTATTTCTGCTGTGAAACATGGGGACTTATGGAGACTGACTCACTTCTGGAGCCAGCCTCAAGTGGACGTTTGAGGAACTGCAGTTTTTAGCACTTCAGCATTGGCTTCATTTCGGATATTTAGCACCATGTCCGTTTGGTATATCATCATGCTTCCGTTCACTTATTAGCACTGATGCTGCGTTCATGTCATATGTGGTGGATTGTAAAGATGTGAAAGAAATTCCAACTGAAGACGATTCTGTGCTTAAATTTACTGATTTAATTTAATATCATTCTTATTGCTGAATATTATATTGCAAAACTGCATATTATTAAGGATATACAGCTTCCATACTGGATGTTGTAATAATGATTTTAAAGTGACAAGTGAAACTCATTATTACAATCCAGTATGTACACATTAGCATAACTACAGCTGAAGCTCATGGGGATGTCATTATTTCTGAGCTACTTGGTTGCATTTGATTGATTGATAATGTTGTTTGATGACATTTAATTATCCCTGCACAGGTCCTACAAATAGGTTTCTGCTGTGTTTACCTAGCCTACACCCTCGCCGACTGCGCACAGAAAACAAACAAAGCTCTGCACATCAGATCCACAAATTCCTGCATTTCCACCAAAACCAGCAGCTTGTTAAAATGCACGTAGCATATCTGAACTCCAAGACACACAGAAGCACATAACCAGCATAGCGACATCCTGAGGAAATCGCCTCTCCCTTAAAGGTTTCTGTAAAGCATCAAAGCTTGGGCTGCAGCCAGAGAATGGGATACGTGTGTGAGATGTTCAGTAGGTTTTAAAAATAGCAACAACGCCCCAGTAAAGATGTAAACCATCCCATACTATAAAGTCACAGTTTACTGGAGGACTTTTGAATTTATCAGATGTCGCCACCCAGTTCTTCTCTCTCCCGTCCCTCTTTAGTGATTTCCTTGAATCTGATTCCTTTTGAATATGAGCGAATAACAGGAAAACCTCACAGTGAGGCCAGCGAGACACAATAAACCCCCGCCGGTGACTTCTCCTTTGAGTAAGTGAGCCATTTCCTTCTATGAAACCGGAGGCCCGTTGTACTCGTTCGAAGGGGGTGTAACCAGAGAGCGGAGGAAAGAATTGGATTTACATGATTAAATCCTGTTACTTTCACCGGAAGAGCAGTGAAAACATGCAAATGTACTGCGGGGGTTAATTGTCTGCATGTTACTCGTACTGTTTCACAAGAATATCTTGTATTTTATGTGCAGCCGTGACAGATTTTCCACACTTGTGATCAGCAGGAAATTGTGTCTACAACCTCACCGGCTCACTGGAAATGCAGCTTTTATTTTTACAGTAACAAAGAAGAAGTTTAGTGCTGAGTTTACCACAGAAAAGCAAAGTCATGCTAACAACACAGACAGCTTAAGATCAACAGACAGATTTATGCAACACGCCTCGGACTGCCGATTACGAAATCTAACTGGGATGACACTTCAAACCGCTTCTCATACCGTACATGGACAATAACAAAGCACTCCTCCTCCTATCATGTTCTCTATTGTAGTAAATATTTAGTGTCCAAAAATCTCACAGTTACTATTCCTGTTTTCATAACTACACCCCCCATCCGGCTTCCTCTTACAGGTATGAACCATGCTGGAACATACTGTAAAAATGTGCGAGCAACTTGTCTAAATAACAACAAAAACCGGTACGACTAGAAATAATGAGGTTGGTAAAATGACAGCGCAGTGACATGCAGACACGGTGACACAAATCTGTCAGACTGTGGAGAAACTATGTTGCATGGTTTACTGTAGAAATGGGCCTTGATATACTTACAAGTGCGAAAATAGAAAATAACATATAATTTAATTTTCTTTTGGGTCGAGATAAGCAGCAATAATGAGTTACAAATAGACAACATATCAGAATTAGACAGAAATGCAATTATAATATAAATATTATATATAAATATGTTCTGAATCATTTAATCTGTAGCCATTATGGCCAATTATTGGTAAATCAAATTAAGATGTTATGAGATAATAAAAGTAATTAGGGTGTATCCTCTGGGGAGCATGATTGTTCTTACCATATTTTTAACAAAACCCAATCGTCATTGAGAAATTTGACTAAAAACCCACAAATATATAAATCTTATGGTGGCACTAGTGGAAAAAAACAGCTGACGCCAAAGTCAGAATGGCAAAATTTTCCATTTAATAGTTGTTGAGATAGTTCAGCCTGGACGAGATGCTGGACTGACAAGCCATCCACGCCCTAAAAAGTGATTGACAGTTCCAGTAGTTATCATATGAAGGTAAAAGTTCATTCTGTTTATAGCGCTGGCTGTAATGGTGCCAAGGATAGATGGTGATTTCTGTTTCAATAGGACTCTGCGATAACAAACTGGAATGCTGCCTTCATTGTTGACAGGCCACCATCGGTACACATCAGTAAATGCCAATGATATTTGATTTACAGCCAGTTTGGAAAAAGGGAACTCGCCATAAAACATTTCTACAGTGAATGGACAGCAGCTTATGTATTGTCAATTCACTTCCTAAAATTTCTCTGCTGCCAACAATAGCTGCGTTATTTCCCTGTTCAGCTTCTCAAGACACTGAATGACAACCATAGCAGCGGTCACGACCCTGTGATGTACGATGTTCCTTGGAACTACGCCTCTGCTTCACAGGAGTTGTTATAACCTTCAAGTCTGGCTCACTCATTCTCCATCTTTAGGGTGAATTAAAAACTAATTTTATCAACAAACATTTCATTTTTCCTTTCTCGGCAACTCGCTCCTCTCGTGTTTCCATTGTGATTTTGTTCCTCACAAATCCCCAAATTTCCTCTCAGCTCAACTGTGAACTGTGTTGACGTGAGCCGTTCAAGGAACTGTTTTGTAAGACCTTTTTTTTTCTTCACCCTGCCTCTTGTTATGGTCAGTGATTGTCTTTGAGAGGGTTATAAACTTGTTGGTTTCAGTCACAAATGGCAATCAAGACATTTGAATTAATGGCGCCAATTAGTTTCTGAACAATCGGGTGTGTCTGTAATAGCGACACACCTACTTATGATAATGTGGCTAGTTGTCAAGTCTACAAAAAGGACATTTAAAACATTTAATCCACCTATCCACCCATTTTCTGTAACTTGTTCTTATCAGGGTCGCCTATCCCAGCTAGCATTATGGGCCGGAGGCTGGGTACACCCTATACAAGTCAAAGCATTTTGCTGGCAACTCTGTAAGGCTGCATGGTGGTGCTATGGACTAACATCAGTGACAATGCTATGCATTAGTATAAGAAGATAAAGTTCATTATCCTAGTGTCGGCAAACTAATATTTGCCTAAACACAAGGTACAGCTTAAGCTGAAGGAAATTCATCTTGACAAACAATAATACCTGTTATGGTATTCAGTTGTCGAGACATTTCTCTGAATCAGCCTCGTGGTTGCACTATAGGAAGAGGCATAGGATCATCAAAGTAATTAGATTACATGGGAAAAGCCATCGAATAGATGTTTCTCATGAACGTCTGGACAAAAGTTTGGAAATCCGTCCAATAGTTGCAGACATTTCCAGAGTATTTTAGTATTCGTAGCATGGTAAACGAACAAGTAGGGCTAGAAATGTGAGGTATATTAGTTAAAGTAAATGTTTTAAGAAGAAATAAACATGTCCAGCACTTCTAAACATGTCCAGCACTTCTCTATTGTTATTCTGTAGGTCAGTGCTTTCACGCCTACAATCTTTACCAATCAAGTGGGCAATGGTTCACTCAATGGGGCCAACACATAAACTATACCTCCAACTGAACATGCGTCAACAAGAACTGCAGCTGCAGTCCTGCCTATGCGACAGTTTGGATGCTGACTCTAGTTATGTACCCGTTGTAAGATGCATAAGGGAGGGTGGGTGCCGGTCTGAGATGCTCCATTATGTCACCGGTAGCCCCAAGAATAGTTCCAGTGTGTCCCGCAAGGCTCTGAGGCGAGTGTGACGTTCAGAAGTTAACTGTTATTGGGCCAAACCCAGAAGAAACAGGGGCTCTACTGTTTCCCGACGTCAGGCACACCCATCTGCACACACACATACAGATGCACAGACGCGTACACACATGGAAACATTTAAGGTTTTCCCCTCTGCCACTGTTCGAAATGCCCCCAGAATAAACACTCGAAGTAGATCTGAACCAGTGAGGCCAGTGATCCCCATTAGAGACTGGCTGTGACGCAATGTGATGGTAATGAAAGGTAGTGGGTTTCAGATGTTTCCTCAGCCTTGGATTGTACTTAGGGAAAGTAATGTGAAACTTTCAGTCGGTGGATCATGTCAGAAGCTCGTGAAATGATGACGACTGATATATTGTTGTAAAGGGGCTGCGATTTCATGAGTCGTGTCGTCAAGTAATGTGATAAAAAGAAGTGAATAAATCAACTCTACAAATAGGGTTAGCTGCTTTTTTCAGTTTTACCGAAACCGAAAGATTCATTCATAATGAAAGTAGTTTTAGTAGTTTTAGCAGAAGTCAGAATCATCTTGGAGACGTACCATGACCGTCTACCATCCAGGCCGTCCAATAGTTGTATGTGCATTGAGGATTTTAGTATTTGTAGCACGCGAAACAATCAAATAGGACTAGAAATGTGCGCTACATTGGCAAAAGTGGATGTTTTAAACATACTTCTCTACGGTTCCCCTGTCTGAACAGTGCTTTGACCCCAACCGGTCAATCTATTCGCTGTTCCGCTGTATGTACTACATCGACCAGTGTTTGTTTCTTACATGCAAAATGTCATTATAACCTGTTCAGAAGTCAGAATCGTGCTGTTTTGGTAAATAAAAGGCGATATGAGAAGGAGTCAACTATATTTTCTACAGCTGGTTGGTCTTGTTGTTTTTTAAAATGCAAATTTAAATGCCCGTACAAACATGCGGCCTGCTGGTTGTCACATTTTACCTCATTTGTTTTGGGAAATTTACGTTTTAAGGCTTTTTTTTATCAATATTTTTTTTGACAGAAAGCACAGTACATCAAAACATTCATACTGATAATTCAGGATTACAGTTAGAGGGTAGACTCTTAAACAGTGGGCACACACAAGAAGGAAACACATCACCCTCAGTTATCTTCACCGTTCTGTAATGTATTCATCTTTTTTCATCTCATTGATCTCCTTGACGATTTCAATCTAATTATCTCGTGCAGGCGGATCGATTTGTAACCATTTACGGCCGATTGCTTTCTTTTCTGCTACAGTCATTATTTTCAGGAGATATCTGTCATTTCCTGTTATTCTTACTGGCAGGACACCCAAACACACACTCACACACTCAACAGGAATCTTTGTCCCAATAATAAGCTGCATGATTTTTCCGAATACACCTTCAAAACAACTGTATCTTCGGGCTTTTTCAAAAGACCTGGTAGTTCAAGACATTTTCTCCAGTGGTTATGATGGACTGATGTCAGACATGTCTTGATTTTTGGGTGGAGAAAAGAGAGTCGCACATCGCTGGGGTTTGAATATTTCACTCAACATCATATTTACAGTGTACGATACTGTAACAGTGTGAAAATTTAACACCAGGCACACATCTGTTTTTGTCTGTTCTCCACAGAACGCTTCTGAACAGGACTGCAAAGGAGCCGGTGGGGTTCGAAACATTGACTAAAATGGCTGCGTATTGCTTCGCCGACCACGGCACTTGGTGGAAGTAAAGTTACTTAAAGGTCCGGTGTGTAGAATTTAGTGACACCTCACCCTCTCGTTTTAAACACGAAGGAGAAAAGCCAGTGTATTTTTATTGTTTTGTTTTTTTTGTCCCTTCTGGGCTGCTGTAGAAGCATAGTGGATCAACATGGCGGACTCCATGGAAGAGGACCCGCTCCCTCTGCCTATTTTCTCATAGTTATGCATTTTATATTGCATTTCTGCCAACAGACGCCCTTAAATGTTACACACTGGACCTTTAAGTGACATAATCTGACTGTGAGAAAGGGTTAAATCTAAATATATAAACAAGGTGTGCCATAAATAAAAACAGCACTGCCAGTAACAGACTTTATGTAAGGCAATAGTTACCCATCCTGGCATGTAATATAAAATCCGCTTAGGTTGTAAATCATCACTACTTTACCCTGCAGACACACACACACACACACACACACACACACACACACACACACACACCAACCAACCAACCAGCCTCCTCCTCGCGGCTCAGACGCAAGCGCTCGTCCACGTGGGTGACGACGAGCTCGCGCCCACGCCTGCTGTTTAAATACGGTCTTCCCACGAGCCCTCTGATTCACTCACCTCACACAGAGAGCAGAGAGAGGACAGAGGACAGAGGACAGAGGACATGAATCAGTCAGTCAGCGTATATAAACCGTCTCACCATTACGCACGAGGAA
Organism: Collichthys lucidus; assembly: GCA_004119915.2. NCBI lineage: Eukaryota > Metazoa > Chordata > Actinopteri > Sciaenidae > Collichthys > Collichthys lucidus. Next base: position 15,406,239 of record CM014101.1, on the reverse strand, counting down.
CGCTGCCGAGCTCGCGAGGAGATCTTTAAAAAAAGCCGTCGGTTAATCGATTATGTTTTAAACAGAAATCGACTCGTTTTGTGTATGAACGTGCAGGATCGCTGACTTCCACCTGTCTAACAACAAAAAAGGGGGAAAAGGATCACGAGGTTCACCTGAGACGCACGAGGACATCGTTTGCATGAAACTGTGGCCAGGTAAGGAATAAAACTTTGAATGACATGCCTGGATTTCAATGACACTTGTTGTTTTTTGCCTTGAGGTGTGAGCTCAACGTAACTCGCTCTGAAATCTACAAATGTGAAGTTACCTCGCTTATTCCTCATGTCACTAAAGAGATTGTTTTAATTGTTCAAGTAATCATTGGGCTGTTTAAGAAGTTTGAGGAACAAAACTCAAATAAAACGATTTAAAAAATGTTTTATATCAGGTGAATCAAACTTTTAAGTCCTGTCCTGTTGGCTGCATCTTGAATTTATGAATGGATCCTTAATTTACTCCCTGGTTGTGATTCTTCTGCACTGTTTTTGTGTTTTGCCACATATTTTAAGGAATAATCTTTTTATATGTTGGAAACACTTTCAAAGTCTTTTATTCTTCATCTGTGGCGTGTCATTAAACCAAAGGACAGTTGTTTATTTGGGTGACCAGCAGACCTGCATGTGAGGTCTTGCGTAGATGCAAATTTAGGTTGTGTGTTTATTTGAATATAGTGCTCATCTTTGTGCTCAATGAAAATCAGTGGCTTAAAATGAATAGCTGTCTACCTGGTCTTGCTTGTGTTTGTAACCCACATGACATGTACTGCGTGTCAGTCCAAGTCTTGGTCAACTTACATCCAGCTTTTTTCTGTGATGTGACACACTCGCAAAAACACGCCATTGTTTTGTAAGGAGAAATATTTAGGTGGGAATGCAAAGCTGTTTCCTGCGCTGCTGGGTGGACTAACAATGGAACCGCCACCTTGGAACAGTCGGTGGTTTTCTCTCCGCGACTCAACTTCTGAAGGGACGGGGTTAGGATGTTGTAAGAATGGCCAAGAAAAGAGAAAGGGGGGGGGGGTGAAAAAATAAAGTTCGACACAATAGGAGAACATGCAGTTCTGTGGGGTTTTGTAGGATGGGAGACAATGGGAGGCCAGATGTTGGAGGGTTGCATAAGACTTGAGCTAGCAAGGTCACGGACACCTTCAAGCGTTGCAGTAACTTATGAGAATTTTTGACATAATTTTGTAGCGGCTTGACTTTAACCTACGTGCGTCCCAGAGGACAAAGCCTGAAGCCAGACCTGTCTGTAAATATTTAATGTCATTCCGTGGTGAATGAATATTCCTCGGGGGAATGCGTCACCTTTGTAACTGATCCTGTTCGGTGGCCTTTAGTTTTTCCACGCTGCAGCTGCTCGTCAAAAGTTGCACAAACTGTAACGAATCAAAAGCTGCTTCGTGCCTGCGATGTACCCTCTACTTCACCTCTCGATCATCTGCTAACGTCACTGTCTCTATCTGCCTCGTTTTTAGATAAAAGCAGTGGATGCAACTACGCTCCATCTATAGGAGGAAGGTGGAAGAGTGGGACAGGCTCTGAAGAGGACCAGCCGACCGCCTCATCTAAACTTGCCTCCAAGCTGAGCCGGAAACCCACCATGTCTCTCAGCACTTTCCACCTCATGCAGACCCTCAAGAACTCCCCCGCCGCGCTACGTCGCCGCTTTCGCCGCGACCGCACAGAGTCTTTGTCCCACGGTGACCCTCTCTTCAAGGTCCACTACCTGGGCACGGAGAAAATCTTCTCTCTGGACCGAGAGCAGGCCCAGGACGCTATTAGCCACCTGCTAGAAGGGATCGCCAACGGGAAGAAGCTGAGCAAAGATCACGCCCTGGTGGTGCGCCCGAGATACGTCGAGGTCAAGGAACTGAGTACGGGTCGGCAGCTCACTAAGACCTACCTGCAGGACATTGCGTACTGTGCGGCCGACGCCAAGCGGCCCAACGTCTTCCTGTACATCTGCAAACATCACGGGCAGCAGCTGCAGTGCAGAGTGTTCTGGTGCAGCCGGGCGGAGCGGGCGAAAGACATGACGGCTTGTCTGGCGCATTCTTTCCAGCGGGCGCTGAGCGACTGGCAGCAGGACGGCTCGGCCACGCTGCAGCCGGTGGACGTCAAGGGGAAACGAGTGGACGAGTCTTCCAACTCTCCCGCCAACGCCAAGAGCTCCACGCTGCCTGCTAGTCTGGGGAAAGGTGAGACCGACAGTCCTGCAAAGAGCTTGAGAGAAACAGATTATACACAAGGTAGCTTTACCCACCTCGTCCCACTAAAGTCAGAGGCTGGAGGGCAGCTACTCTGCTAAACTAGGTTATTCTCCTATAATGATTAGACTTACTGCCCCATTTATGTAGCATCCCAACTACTGAGATGTCGGCCCAAGTTCCAGGAAAAACCAAATTACCTAATGCGATCTTTCTAGTTGACCTGAATTTTTAAGGAAGTGCCATCGTTGTGGTTTGGGCATCATGTTGTCCAGCTCTTGCAAATTCAACATCCTGATTTGGTACAGATTTTTATGTCAAAAGTTTTATACCGGTTTGACAGATTCAGAAATTTGATCAAATCAGGCAGAATAGGCTCCTTTAAGGGTGACTAATGATTTCCCTGATTCATCGCCCTTATCGTAGTTTCCTCTCTTGTTCTCCATGTTGTTTAGAAAAGATAAGAGTTCCACTGAAGCAAGCACATTTGGTGAAAGCAATGAAAACCGAGTGCTGATGTAGGTAGAAGTAAAATACCGTGGAGGGGGAACTTTTAGAGTCAAGGTTGACGACTATTTGGCCTGTTTTTAGGATTTTAAACACTCGCTTCATCTGCAGCTGTCGAGCTAACGTCACCGACTCTTTTTCTTCTTTTCAGTTCGTTGGAAGAAGAGGGGCTCGGTGTCTCGCAGCCCCCTCAGAGCCATCAGCAGAAGAGGATCTGCCTCCGACAGCTGGAACTGAACCCCCCTCCGACGCCACCCACACAAACGCAGCTTTATCTCTTCAAAATACGGGGGGCCGCATTAACCCGATGACAAACCTCAAGGATGACAGCACTGACGGGACGGGACGGGAGGGGAGGGAGTGATTACGAGACAGAAGGAAGAACAAAGGGGGGACGTAAACCGGGAGGCGGGGGGAAAGTCCATATTTGGACTCTGCTTGTGAGAGGATGTCGCCGTAATCGGTGAACGCGTGGAGTTGAAGGTTGCTTTTGACGCACCAGAGTTGTCTGTTGACTTTGAGAGCGGTGTCCAATGTAGGACACAATGCTTGTCGACAGCTGCCTTTTGTTCCCCTGTCAACAGCTACGCGAGGACTTGTGACTGGCTGCAGACCGGACTGGTTCCTTTCCAGGGCTGGCTTATTTGTTTTTAAGTAGCCCACTTGATACTTAAGCCACCAAAGAGTTTAGCTTGTCGGAAAGAGACGATAAAACCGGTCAAATGATGCACAGAGGACAACTTTAAAAACTGGAACATTTTTATTTAACTGACATTTGTGACAGGTCATGATGATTTTATATTTTATTTAACCCTGTGGCACCAGGCGGCATGTTTCTCATCTTTTTTATTTTTGAAGTGAATGGACAAAAACCACGATTTAAAACGACCACGTGAGAATTTTTGCCTTTTTTTTAAATGCCAAATAAAATCTGCAAGTAACCTCTGAGCACTTTTCTAAAAATGTCCAACTGCATAATTTGATCCATCAGTTTAAATCAAGTCGCCTGCATGGCCCAGCATTATGCATTATGAAATGGGCACGACGTGGACTCGAGCCTCCACTGCAGCATCCTGCATTAAACTTAAAAAAAAAAAAAAAGGAAACAGATCCTAACTGTCCTCTTCGATGAATTATTTGCATTTTTGAGGAAAAAAAAAAAAATCAACACACCACACCCCCCACCATGACTTGCAGGGTCTGTCCACGTCCGAACACTGGGAACGCTGTGTTCCCGATGTGGAGCCTCTGTGTGGAATGTGCGGCCATGCACCTGCATTCCAGTTGGGGGAATTTGAGATGGGAGAATCTTCGCCATGTCCAGCCATGACTTTGCATATTGAGCAGCCACACTTGTATATGCTACACTGAGCCCCCCCCTCCCGTGTTCACGGCAAAGCCATAAAGAAAAAGGTGACCGCTTAAGTTACAGTGACTCTTGTAGGCATGTGCATTTCTGTCTTAAGGTTTACAAATGAGCCTTGAGGATTAGTGGTACACCTTTTTGAGGCTACCAGTCATTTTATGTTTTCTGACCAAAACTAAGCTAGAAGTGTTGCCTTTTTTAAATTTTTGTTTTAAACCAGCAAAGGTGTTTTTTGCATGATGTGCCACTAGGTTTTTTTTATTTTAACTTTTTGTATTTATGGTGTATCTTTTCCAATTACAAACGGCACAGCTCCAGTCTCAGAGACATGGGGTTTAACGTGCCTGCTTTAAGGCGAGCGTATTTTATCAGTGTACTGTTTTTATGTTATTGTACATATTTAATTAAATATGTATTTTATGAAATATTAAAACCTTTTTTTATACAACAACTTTGTTGTTTGTTCTTCTCTGCACTGCTCTAACTTTCAACAAGACAAATATTTAACCAGCTTCGACTTCTGCAGCTTTGACCCCTCAGGGTTGAATGCTTAACTTTAAAAAAAGAAGTTATATTTGGCTTGAAGAAAACCAAATTCCTGTCGTTAAGTGTGTGTGTGTGTGGGAGAGCGGGATTGGACGGTTGGTGTGGCAGGGCAGGACATCCAGAGAGGTCCTGGGATGTTTAATCTCAGTCATGTGACTTATTTCCCAGGGTTGTTCCTTCAGCGTTTTCAAAAACTGACACATGTGACTACCTTCCGACTGAAGTAAAAGCTCCGACTGGACAGCCTTGAAGCTGAACGGTTTGTACAACACTGACCAGACGTTTTGTTCGTACATGTTCCATAAACACACTTGAAATCTTATGAAATGTGTCAGACGCGCCATAAAACAAACCTGAAACGACATAAATTGAGTCTTTATGATGAGTTTTCACACATTTTACTACTAGAGGTCGATAAACGTGCACCAAGCACATCTTAGTCACTCCTCTCCAGAAGAGTCCTGCACCGCGGGACTGCCGGTTGACCCCGAGCTCTCTCTGCGTCGCTGTAACTCCAGCAGGGACTGGACGTGAAGACGCCGGAGAGGTTTCACCTCCTCTACCACTGGAAGGAAAAAGAGAGAGAGGAGGTCATCAGAAAACCTGATTCCTTAAAATTCAAATGCAGTCTGCGTGTGGAGGCTTTTTTTTGTAATGTAGCTACACAGCACCACCTGCTGACCTCCAACGGTTTGTAGTTTTGCTTCTTTCACTCACCCACCTTTGTCATAGTGCAGCTCGTCCCTGTTCCCATACACCACGTACATCTCCAGGAAGTTGAGGAGAGCGCCCGTGACGAGGAAGCGGTCAGGGAGGGGAAGGCTTTTGATGTAACGCATGTCCAGGGCGAAGGGGTTGGAGGGAGATGGAATGGTGCACAGGGACACCAGCTCGCTGACGACGTCCCACACACGAATACCTAAAAAAATCGGTAATATCACGACGGAAAAAACAGAAAATTATGACATACATTTAATAAATCTTGCAGCGTGCAGTCATATTTATAACTTAAGCACCTAGAGCTTTTTCCACAAGCCCTAATCCGCACCACACAGTAGTCTCCAAGAAGGTTAAACTCAAGCACAGGACATCTGTGTCTGATTTAGCCTCATGGAAAATGGTGTAATTATTGAATCTGTGCAGTGAAACAATAACTTTCTCCTGTTTGGATTCCTCGCATTGTTTCCATACCTCGTGTCTGCCAGTCTGCGATGGACTTGAGTTTCATGGGCGTGTCCTTGACCATCGAATCTGTGCCTCCGATGTTGACCAGGCGCTCGTGATTGGAGCGGATCCAGGCGTAGGGCCGTCCGTACTTGACGTAGCCGGCCAGTAAAAACAGAGTGCAGTTCACCTCCTGTCAGGGGAATGAGGGGGGGGGGCAAAGTCGAAGTTGTGGGACAGAGTCACTGCTGACATTCAAATGAATCTGGATGAAGCACTTACAGGCACTGCTATCTCTCTTTCGCTGGGAGATGCTGGGAGGAGGTGCTCTTCGCTGCTGGTGTCCCTGTGGACACGGAAAGAGGTCAGTCAATGAGTCTGCGTGTAACGGAACGGAAAAGCCAAGCGCTCGCCTCTGGATCGGGCCTTTTTAGGTTTTTCCGCACATTTCGGGGTAGTAGTTTCTCCTTCATGTAGGAAGGTGAAATCAGGGGGTTGCACTCTGCGATCACACCACTAGATGCCCCTAAATCCTCAAACCAACAGGAAGTCACACCCTGACGGATGTCAACATACCGCACAGTCACAAACACTGCACTGTTTGCATGCTCATCAATCACCTGGCAGTCTGTGGTGGTTGGGTCTTGGTGTGTGACTGAGGTTCTCGTGGGCCCGGAGGCTCCCCGGGTAGGGGCGAGCTGCTCCGGCTGTCAAGGCATGGGGAGCTGCTGCTGCTGCCGGAGACATCGCTGCTGTTACAACTGCTGGTGGAGGAAAAGGAGGAGGCTCTGGAGACAACGAAACCCGGGGAGCGCCAACCCTGCAGAACAGGACGGGTACGTGAATAACACTCATTGTCTTCAGTATCATGGGCAAGGCTCATTGATGCACGTGGGGAGTGTAGTCCGATCCAACAGGCGAGCTACTGTAGCTCAAACTGCTGAAAAGGTTCATGCTGGTGCCAACAATGGGCATGTGAGCGCCAGAACTTGACCATAGAGCATCGGAGGAAGGTGGCCTTGACCTAATGAATCAGAATTTCTTACCTGGGTAGGACACACATGGCACCAGGATGCACTATGGGAAGGAAATTTACAAGACTTATATAGTCTGCTGCTCATCTTGGACTCCACGGCACACCGTCAGAGGTCTAAGTCTTTGCTTCGACGGGTTAGAGCAAAAGAGTGACCTACATGATATTAGGGACTTTGTCATGATGTCCGATGACAGAAACTTACCAGATCCTCATTGACGACCGTCAGCAGCAACTCCTCTTTCCCTCTTAGCCAAGGCTGGAAGTATTTAAACCCCTGCGACAAGTAAATACATAAATACATCTGCATAGGCACAGTTTGAAATGTTCTTTGCACGTGCATCCACCGACCTGCAGTGACCCCAGTATAGCCAGGTCACTTAGAAAGTGCTGCAGCTTCCTCCTCTGCTCCCTCTCTCTTTTCTAGTAAAAAAAAAAACATATTGACAAGAGATCTGAGCACTAAAAGCTCCTGACCTAAAAATCCTCCATGCACCTCAGGGGACCTCCATCCCCATCTCCTCCCAGTCTAGTTAGTATCCTAGCAACACATGCAACGCCTCCTCGCAGCATCCTGCATCTCTAATCAACAACAAAGGCATCGCCCTAATGCAAAACGTGATAGTGCATGCAACAATTTTTTTTTTAAATCATAAGCAAAAACCCTGCAGCTGAGAAAAAATAAAAGCACATTATGCATGAAACAACTCACACTGCTCATCTTGCACCAAACTGCAGACAAACGTCGTCTCCTTCACAGGCGATCATGCTACAAAAACAAGAAGAAGAAGAACAACAGCATCACATTGTTCCGTTAAATATGTCTTTCCTTTTCTGGTTTAGCGGCTGCGGTGACACCACCAGACCGCAGCAGTGAGGTCTCGCTCGCCTCGGGTGTGTCTGCTGCCCCTGCTGCTGCTGCCGCTGCCGCTGCTTCTTGTTTGCAGCATGAAGTCGGTTTGGTGATGGGAGTTATGTGCGGAAGCCCCTAGCGGCCATGTTGGCAGACTGTTTTTTTTTTGTTTTTTTTAAAGCTGCAATTTCACAGCAGAGACAAAGACAGTTTGACTTTGTTTAGGGCCAAGCAAGCAAAATAAAATAAAATAAAAAAATCACAGACCGCATCATTTAAATATGAGGAAAAAATATGCCAAATGTTGTTTAGCTCGCAGATTTCTGGACTGAAGTCTTTGTTTTAGTCAACCAAAGTGGGTTAACGAATATAAGACACTTCTGTTTGAATTAAACAGAGACATAATGTTTTAATTAGTGAGTGTTCAGGTGCTGGTTGCAACATATTTGTTTTTATCACCAACAGGTTTTATGATGAGTCGCTATGGAGGCTAAACTAAAAAGATGCAAAAAATTGCATCATCGGTGGAGCTGAATGATGACTGTGCGAAATCAAGACACCTGAACCGACACCCACCTGTCAATCAAAGCAGCCATGCTGTTAATTATTCATAACTTTAAGCCTTAATATAATGTGAACAGGTGACTTCTATAAAAAAATCAGACTTGGTACAGTTGTCGTGAACAGTCAAATTATCTACAGAGACCAAAACTGTTTTTTGTACCAGGCTGTAAACATGTTTAATTCTGCTGTGAACATGGGGACTTATGGAGACTGACTCACTTCTGGAGCCAGCCTCAAGTGGACGTTTGAGGAACTGCAGTTTTTGGCTTCACTTCACAGCCACGGAGGGTTGCCACTTTGTTTTTCTTTCCTGCTTTTATTAAATCATACAGCTTTTTGGTGTTGATGACGGTTAGTGGAAGGAAGCCTATGTTGTACGATATCTCTCTTATCATAAACAACTCTGTATATCATCCATTCACTTCCACTGTGATGTTTAAACCTGGACAAAAACAAAAACTAGATGGACACATAGCACTCATGCACCCTGCGAAGAAAACTGTATTTTTAGTGAAGTGTCTCTGTGGTGTGTTGTTCTTTTTGAGCCAGCAAAACAAAACTACCCCAAATATGCTGTTGACAAAATCTTGTTGTTTTCAGTTTTTAAAATGCTGCTACTCTGAATACCGTGAAACATTTAAGCCACCAAGCTTAAAAAAAATCTAAAAATTTAATTATATCTCTTTGTTTTAATTTTGACTTTTATTTGTTGATGTCAGCTGCTAACACATCATGTCCTCTTTGACCACTATTAGTCATGGTGAAACCAGATTTTCAGGTTATTTATAATGGTAGGGGAAACTTTTCAGCAACGTTATTATTGGCCCACAGTGTTTCTCGTCTATAATTTGATACAAATCCCCAACATCAGACTGCGTCGTTGGCGGGTAGGTGCGTGTATGAAGTCAGACGTTTGACAAAAATAATCACTTTATTCAGCTGGGACTCATCAACACGTCATCAGTGCGTCTCGACAATTTAACATGTGCAAAAAGTGCAGTGTGGCATCTTTAAAAACAGAATTTGTCTCAAGGTTTGGCATCACGGGTTGAACCTAAAAGTTCCTGGAGGCAAAGTGAACGAAGAAGGTCCTGATCTCTTTGGGTGAGACGGTCACGGTGAACGCTTCATCTCCGCAACTCTGACACTTTTTGTTCTCTGAGGAAAGAACCACGGTAATAAAATCAGAAACAAGTATTTCATAAAATGCATTTAAATGTCTGTACCAGTGACTCACTTGTTTCTAAGTTATCTTCAGTCTTCCACTTCCACCTCTGCAGACTGCTCACATCCCAGGTTCCTGTGAGAGAACGCTCCTCCAGCACTTTTACTTCCCCAATGCCCTGCAGAACTTCCTGTTGGCACAGGAAATGAACATTTAAAAAAAGTTACATGTATATCTATTTTAAAAACGGCGTTTCCTCTTATGACATAATATGAAGTTGAACACCTTTAAGTTGACGGTGACTGGCTTGGAAAGCTCGGGGTCTTCTCCCTCCTCGAACAGATGCATGATCCTCAACAGGACCCGATCGTAGTCCGGCTCCGAGTGCGAATCCGTACCTGGACACGTGTTTGAAATGTCTTTACTGATGGGTTGCTTTTTTTCTAAGACTTTCACATCCACGGTATTTCCACCAGCTGACCTGAGTGAATGTGGCTGAGGTGAACATCGTGGCTAGAGCTGTAGTTCCAGCCGGGAATGCTGAGGCTGAGGAGGTGGAGGTTGGGCGGCAGGACGACCGGAGGCACGGGAGAACTCGCTCTGGGTTTCTTTTCTTGCCAGGACCTCTCTGAAGGTACAAGAAAGAGCAAGGGACAGAAGTATACCTGGGGTATAATTTGTGTTTTGGACTGGTGCGAGAACATTTGCACTTGAATTTGACGTTTGACAGATTTCCTGTCTCATCTTTTTGCTTTTTTTTGTTCGCTATTTCTTCTTTGTGATTAAAAATGGTCCAATTCCTATCTACGAATCCTACAGTGCTTTCAGCCAGAGCCTCTTTTTCACTGTTCCAAGATTTCTCTCTTTCTTTTTACTTATCTGCTATTCATTTTTGTTTCAGGGTTCCCACACCTTTTTCATGAACAAATTCAAGCACTTTTCAAGCACCTTCAAGCACCAGTTTTTCCATTTTTCCAGCACCTTTAAATAGGTAGCCTACTAGTTGTGTTTGCCATGATGGTCATGGGAAGCGCAGCGGTGCCACTGTATGGCATAATAATATGGGTCTAATTAGCATTATTTCATATGGTGGTAGATTGACTGTTTTGATTTTTAACTAATTGTGAAATTTCAAGCATTTTCAAGCACTTCACAAAAAATTCAAGCATTTTCACAACCTTGAAAACACTGAATTGAAATTCAAGCATTTTCAAGGAATTCAAGCACCCGTGGGAACCCTGTTGTTTGCTGAACGTTTCATTGTCATCTCAGTGTGCAAAGACACCCAACATAAAGACATCAACTCTTATGACAGACAGTTATGTCCCTGTGTATTTCTAAAGCTCCGGGAAAGTTTCTCTGTAGTCGAAGATTTCTTTGCAGAGATTCAAGTATGAAGTGTCATTATTCCTGTGTGTGCAGGTTTATTGTGACACTTCTTTGTGTTTTTGCAAACCCTGATTCAAAACCAAGAAAAAAAAAAGCTCTCTCACGTGGTTGGTCTATGGGCATGACGACCGGTCTGTGCTGCAGCTCTATTGCCTCCCTCTGGTAGAGCTTGGACATGGCACCGATGGAGCCCAGCATCATCCACAGGGTGGGCCTCACGACCGAGCTGTCATTGAGGGTCAGGTTGTAGCCGAGGTTCCAGGTTAAGTCGTTCCAAAGACGGCGATGGAGCATGACCTGGAAAAAAGAAAAACGTTCGAGTTAAACGAAAGAAAGAGAAACAAACGTGTGCGTCCGTGTGTCTTTTTCTACCTCTAGTTGGCCGTTCGATTGGCTGGACACGCCGTGAGCTCTGTCGCTGACCAGCACCAGTCGGGTCAGGTCATCCTGGATGTAGGCCGCCCGAACCATGGGGAAGTAATTCTGCAAAAACGCATTTCATATAGATTATTCTACATATTTTAGTATTTCATCCAGTTCGTCCAAAGACTTACTCTTGCTACGGTGTTGTTCGTAAACTTCCTGTGTGTCCTCTTCATCATCTGGTAGCCGTTGTCGTCCGTGTACAGGGTCTTGTTGTTATTGAGGGAGGAGCTGGTTCTGAGGACGACCTCCGTGTTGAGAAGGAGCGGCCCCAGCGTGTAGGTCTGCTCCAGCCTGTGACACCGTACCCTGCTCCCAAAGCACTCCGGGACACGGGTGGTGATGGAGTAGGCGTAGTCTTGATCGCTTTCTTCTCTGGGAGAGTGGAGCGAATGTCAGAAGACATCGAGATGAAATTGTGGGGAAAAAAAAAACTAGTCGTTAACGGTACCCACCTGTAGAAGTACTGCCTGATCTCCGTCTCAATCTTCCCGGGGACGATCTCCATCTCCACAGCCTTGTACGCCCGGACGGCTGAGCCGTTAGCGCTGAAGATGTAGTTATCAGAGATGGGCCCTTTTTTCACTTCTCCGTTCGCGTGGTACTCCCAGAAATCCTGAGTCATCCTCACTCTCCTTTTGTCTTCACTGCCGAGGAAGGAGAAAACCGTTTAACGAGCTGTATGGAGTACGGAGCTATAGTGCAAATACTACTTCAAACCTCACAGATAGGTGATGCTGTGCAGTAGATTCGTATCCTGGTCGAACATCAGCTTGTAACATTCATTCAGAACAGGCAGGAGCCTCCTCCCCGTTCTCAGCCAGTCGCGGACGTTGCGTCTTTCAAATGAAACCCCTCTAGCTCGATAAGTCCGGACGCACTTGGACCTCCCGGAGCATTTCTTCTCCGAGAACTTAATCAGGTATTTCCTGTGCTGAAGGCCTCCGAGTTTCACCACGACGAAAAGATCGTGTGTTGAATTGGACCGTGCCGACCTTTGGATCTGTGACAGACGCAGTATTATTACAATATGCAGCAAATTTTGTGTTTCTACAATCAAATTACACAAAAAAATTATGATTTGTCATTATGAAACATATACAATTATTCATCTAGTATAAAAGACATCTGATAACTTCAGTAACGCGCAGTAATGTTGTAAGAATTCAATATTTAAAAAGACACCATGTAACTTCTGAATGAAGACATGCCACATTTTTTCTCTTACAAAATCAGTTTTGAATTAATACTCCTGCTTATTTCGATACACTCAGTTTTGCTTTAGCCTTTCCTGGTCTGGTATGACCAGTCGATAATTAGATAGATACCACAGTTAAACATTTGTTTCCATCGGTTCTCATGAGTCAACAACTCGTTACCTGTGCAGGCACGGGCTGTCCGTCGTCGTCAAAGACGGCGGCGTTGGAGAAGTTCACGGTGACGTTGATGATGGTCGTGGTGTTCCACGCTAACGGGTTGTAAACGATGATGTGTTGCTCCAGAGCCTGATGAACACCTGGCATAACGAGATGAATGAAGCTTTTTGTGCATTAGTAAAAGGTTTTGATTTATTTATTTATTTTGTGTTAGACTTAAGATGATTAGTTCCTTAGCTTAGACCTACGAGCACCTTTAAAACTCAAAAAGTAAAAACAAAAGAGCATGTTGTGGCTCGGAAATCTTTCTATATTAGTATGCTGTGAAATGTCTCCACCTTTTCTGCGGTAGCTGCCGTCGAGGATGCTGGGTAGGACGAGGCAGTGTGGCAGCAGGAACAGCGCAGCCAGAAGCTCCTCCACTCCCATCATGCCCTGCGTGAGATGCTGCAGGTACATGTCCGACACCTTGGGAGACTCTGTGCCGGTGATGCCATCATGATGCTGGACCTAAAAAAACAACAACAGCGAAATCAAACTTTTTTTAATCATGTATTTCATCATGAACCACATGAGTGAAATATTTGGACGTATTACTTCTGAGACAGCCCAGCGAAGCGCCCTCAGCTTGTCCAGGGCCCAGTCTTTAGCCACAGGCCCGTCAGGGAAGCTGATTCGGTACCGGGTGAAAAGAGTCTCCGCCGCATGCAGCTTCGAACTGGCCCGTCGGGCGACTCCTTTCAGGACATTTCTGGAGGCGTAAAAGCCGGTCCATGCCTGCTGCGGCTCTGCGAAATAAAACATCGGAAGAAACTTGATTTTCTGTGAAGCCGGTTGATGCTTTATATCCGAGTTTTAGTCGCAGTCGATTCTCACCGGTGGAATATGGTAGAAAATCTTCACTCCCACGTTGCTCCCAGACCAGATCTGATTGGTAGACAGCTTGGAAATATTCACCAAGGGTGGCGTACTGCACCGTCAACCCGAGATCTTTGCTGTTCTCGTTGATGTACTTCATTAGAGGATCCATGTTGTTGAACTGGACAGATGAGTTGTAGAACTGTTTGTCGCAACCCTGGAAGACAAAGGTTTTAGTTACATGACCATCTTCTCTTTCGATGCACAAGGAAATAAAGGGAAGACGATTAAAGATACAACTATATACTGACCCATGGCCAGAGCACATGGTTTGTCCTAAACCACGCAGCCCTCTGCTTGATGTTGTCCACCATAGTCTTGGCGTAGGCATGAACCGTCTCCTTGGTGACGGGCAGGCTCATGTTGGGGTAGACGCCGTCTTTAGGGGGATCGGGGAACAGGGCGACCCCGTTCCAGTAGAAACCGGAGCTGAGACATGTTCAAATCAGCTGTTTGTCTATTCAGTAAGAATTTTATAGAAGATGCTGGAACCAAACACGGACTTACCTGTTGGAGAACGACAGGTGTGATGGCGTGCAGTAGCTGAACTGGTCCATGGTGTGAGTGAAGATCTGCTGCTTCTCTTTCAGCGAGGGGGAACCTCTCCAAACAAACTGTAGCTTCTGTACCGAAACAATACAAACAACATGTTTATACAGATTAAATGACGAATTAAAATGTGTTCTTCGGGTTGTCGGCGTTACCTTGTCTTTCTGCATGGCGTCTTTGAGGTCGTAGTCGATGCGGGAGATGAGGTGGGCGTTGAACCCGGCCAGGGCGAAGAGGACCGGCGTGGTCGCAGAGGCTCCGAATGGATCCACGTGCCAGGAAAACTGAGGACGCACGCCGAACGTCTCGTAGAGGAAACCGTGTCCCTCTGGAACAGAAACACACGTGAATAAAGGCTGAAAGAGGCTAAAACGGACGCTTACAATGCGCTGTGCTACCTGTCATCTGTAATATCTCGTCGTCCAGGTCCGTCACAGCCTCGTCGTGCATCACTTGGCCCCCGATAATGAACTCAAGTCGACCCTCTTTGACAAGCTGTCGCACCTAGAAGGGAATATAAGTGAATTTACAACTGATATCAGAATATTTGCACCTTGGACCACTCTTTTGTGTCCTTACTTGTCTCTTGTGGGAGTCCGTGGCCACGGTATCCCACCACAGTCGAAAGAACTCCTGCTCCACGGCGATGAACCTGCGATCTTTGGCCTTGGACAGCTCCTCGGTCACACTGGTGTACACGTTGGCTGCATAGGCGTGCATGCTCTCCTGTGAGGTGAAAGGATTTGAATAGGCGACACTAGTTATTAATGGTTCGGTGAAAGGATGCACAACATGCTTCACACCTTATTAAAGCATGAAGGGACAGAAACCCACCTGGATGGTGTAAACCCAGCCTACATCCATGTGACTGTGAGGGATCACAAATGTCTGAACTGGTTTGTTTCCAGCTGTCACTGCAGAAGAGCAACAACAACAAAGAAAAAACACAAAACTGACTAAAGATCTCATGTTTCTGAAGCAGAGAAGCGCCAAACAAGTCCTCAGATCATCACCCAGACTTCCTTGTTATTGTTGTGCAGCAGCAGCATGTGACTGTGACGACTCACGTCCAGGAAGAACGGAAGCCCTGAAAACCAGTGATGGGAAGTTCAGCTCTTTTTCAAAGATTTGTCTTTTTTGACTCGACTCACTCCTCAAATGGCTCTTCTATATTAGCCTAAATTAAGCAATTATGAATGCTAGTAAGCATTTTTTTCATTTAGTGTTTTCATGAAATGCTTATTTTAATGCATTATCTGTCTGTGCAGGTTTGTTGTTTACCTTTTTTTTTTTACGAACTCTGCACTTACTTGCAGTCTCCAATATTATCTAAATGCAGCCTTTCTTTTTTAGTTTTCACCGTTTACCATCTCCCTGTCTCTGTTGTGTGTGCCCACCATTAAAATAAAGTCCCGTGCCCTTCGTGTAGCTGACACTAGCAATACAGCCATGTGTTACTATGGCAACACCAGAAGTTAGGGTGATATTGTCACATTTTTATTTCATTTTCTTTATTATGTTATACACATTTATGGAAAACTTCTTGCAGTTTAATTCAGGGTTCTTGTTCTGGTTATATTGCTGAAATGTTTAAGAAACCAATTATTTTGAAAGGTAAGTTTGAGTGAGAGTGAAAGAGACAAGAGAACTGTCTACTACTGGTTAAGCAGGCGTACACGGTAATTATTCTGAATGATGAAAATGTTGTACCCTTTGTGTAAGAAAATAATTTGAGAATGATGTATATGAAATGTGTTTATTTTGCTACAGTTTTCACGTGTGTTCTGTAACTTCATTGAGAGATTAAAATCGTTGTGGACATCAGTAAGAAGCGTGAGTCGTGTTATCAGGGTAGACCGCCTGCATGATTTCCAGGAAGAAAGATTCGAGTCTTCCCACCGGGGAGTCGCTACAAAGAATCGGTTCGTCCGCGAACGACACATCACGACTGCGGACTAGTGACCTTTGAACCGGAAACACTCGATGTAAACACAGCGTACGTTTGGAGGTGAGAGTGTGACATCGGCTGCCGACGTTAAAAAAAATGTCTAAAAACACGAGAATAGCGATGATCTTCGGAGGTTTTGTGACGGTGGTGGCCGCTGCGTTTTACCCGATATTCTTCTACCCGCTCACGCATAAAAACGAGTACAGTAAGTACCGCAGATCACGCAGCGTTTGAACCGCATGCCATTTAGTGTGGGTTGTTTTTAGAGATAATTCTTTACAGATACAGTTAAAGTTTTTATTTTTTTATTTTATTTTGATGTTCCCAAAACATTAATACATTTAGCTATTTGTTTTTTGTTTTGTTTTGACACTTAATTTATATTTCAAATAAACAAATAGACAATCATAATAATAACATCCATAAAATATACAGTCACGTTTTCCACAAGACATTTTTCACACATTTAAAATAAATAAATAAAATAAATAAATTTAAATAAAACACACAAACACTCAACAACACAGCAGATTTAAGATGCACTTTGACCTTCCCCTCTGTATATATATATATATATATATATATATATATATATATATATATATATCAGTTTTTCCAAACACAATACACAATACAATACCTTTTTTCACACATGTATCGAGGGCAAATCCATTTTTCCCCAAGACTTTGCGGTTATCATCAATCCAAAGTCAAGTAAAGCTGACTCCTTAGGACAATTAAGTTCTTTGAATGTATACCAAGTTTACTTAATTCTGCCTGGTGAGGCACCTTCACTAAATTAAACTAAAGTCAGAACAATAAGACATTTAGCTGTTTAATATAAAGCTTGTTAGGCTTATTATGTTTTATTTTCACCTCTGATTGTCTTATCATGAAGCCAAAAATGATTTATCCTCGATTATTGATATATAAATCTATAAAAAAAATTGTATATGCTGTACGTCTTATACAGTCAATTGTTGCAAACTTATTATTATTTATTTGAGTCTTGAACAAAGCTGCAGGTTGCAGCAGGAACATCATAAAATTGCAACCAAAATGCTTCAGCAGCGTCAATTATTGTAAATGCAACTAACCTGAACAACATCCCGATGAACGAAGACACACCCTGTGCTCTGTTGTGCCTTTTTGTGTAATAATACATTTAAAAAAACAAGCAAAAAATGTGAATTTTAACATCTTTATTTTTGTTACATTTTATTTTGTGTGCATGAGATAAATAATATTTTAAAAAATCACTTTTTTTGGACATTAGGGGCCACCCTGTCTTTTCAAACAACAATAGAAGTTGCCAGTTGGACATCCAGATGTTTATTTTCCACTGTTCTAAAAGCATAAACATGTAGTCTGACCAATAAAGTCGAAGCTCGAGTTAATGCCAGGAAAATTCATTATATATCTTGTACAGCCACTTTAGTCTGATCTGGCCCGGCACAGATGGAAAGTTATAGTCAGGACATGCAGTCGATGTGAGGGATAAGCTCCCAGTGTTGCTGTCACCGCAGACGAAAGAGAGAGAGAGAGAAAAGCTGCAACGTGAATAAACTGTGCTGTTGTTTCTTTGCTAGGAGAAATACAAAAGGTGAACCGGACGGGAATCAACCAGGCAGATATTCAGCCTGTGGGTAAGAGCATGTGGATTTATTTACACAGCACATACACAGGGTTCCCACGGGTGCTTGAATTCCTTGAAAATGCTTGAATTTCAATTCAGTGTTTTCAAGGTTGTGAAAATGCTTGAATTTTTTGTGAAGTGCTTGAAAATGCTTGAAATTTCACAATTAGTTAAAAATCAAAACAGTCAATCTACCACCATATGAAATAATGCTAATTAGACCCATATTATTATGCCATACAGTGGCACCGCTGCGCTTCCCATGACCATCATGGCAAACACAACTAGTAGGCTACCTATTAAAAGGTGCTGGAAAAATGGAAAAACTGGTGCTTGAAAAGTGCTTGAATTTGTTCATGAAAAAGGTGTGGGAACCCTGCATACATTCAACTAGCTCTGTCATGTTTTCTCTACACTTGCTCTGACGCTTTATTTTTTGTCTAAAGGTGTGAAGATCTGGTCAGATCCCTTCAAGCCTGCAGGAAAATGATGATTTCCAGACACTGATGCTGACGAAGACTTCGAAATGAGAGAGAAAACGAGTGGACGAGTGCTTGGTGTGTGAATGTGTTCGTGAGTGTGTTTTTTTTGGTTGTCAAATGATGTATAAATAAAGTTTAAAGCTCTTACGACCAACACACGATTCTTTAAAATGATTGCTAGTTCTCTTACGTCCACAAGGGGGCGCTCCCTGCCCGTGCGTTGACACAAAAGCCACTGGACTCTGTGTGTGATGTTTTGTTTGTGCATCTTAGAATATTTTGGAAAAACGTTTGCATTTCCAAAAAAGCCCTCGCTCTGGTATGCGGCCTGTAGGAAATTATAATAAAATACAGTGGTTTTGTTTACCCGTCCTGTTCACAGGAATCTCTGTTGACATTTTATTTTGATTTAGTCGGTATGAAAGTCATAAAAACAGTTCAACAGATGAGAGACAATGTCCAGTAACGTGGAGTATCATCTTCCCAGAGTGGAAATGGCACAGACAGAGTTATTCCAGGACACATCACTCTGTATTATCGTTTCCCTGTCGCACACAGGGTTTAATTGTTGCTCGGTTGTTTATATGGCATGTGACTCTCTAGCTGTGTTTTGCCCATAGGCTGAAAGATGAGGCAGAACTCCATGTTCGTCTTGTTCGAAATCCTGCTCGATGTGATCCAGACTCCCTTTACGAGTCCATAAGCAGGGAATTCCAAAACTTCCAGTTTCTTCTTTTTTCCCCCTCCTGTACTTTTGTGGTTTCCTGACATTGACCAGCATCCCCTTCCAGAGTTTGGTCCATCAAAGTCCTTCTCGGTGGAAAGATAGATTAAGAAAGAACTAAAGCATGTGTTTATGGTCCTTCAGAGATGGCGCATTTTGAAAGTTGCCCTTAAATCTTTTTTCACAGTCCCCCGATGTAAGCCTGTACTTTGGGGAACTTTTAGGACTCGCTCGCGCGAGGGGCCCGCTGCCAGCGAAACCGACTGCACGGGCCAGCAACGGCCACTCTCCTTCTCAAACCCCCCAATCAACAAGCCCCATTGTTTATGAGAGGTTGTTATTGTTGGGCCGCATTCAGAAACAAGAGAAAACTCAAGAGGCCGGCTTGTGCGGAGGCATCCAAAGTAAAGAGAGCAAGGGGTGAGGGGGTGGTTGAGGGGAAAGAAGAAGAAGAAAACGAAAAGCAGAAATTCCTCTCATTCCCCGCTGGTGTTTTCCAGATTCCTCAAGCGACAGCTTCTCGGCTGTGCGAGTGAAGTAAGCAACCGGAGGGGAAATTGTAGAGAACGGCGAGAGGAAGAGAACCACATTCTTGAGGGGACGCGTCACCTACACACAGAATAGAAAGACACTCAATCTCTGTTACTTTGCCTGGCAAAGTATATAACAGGTTGTGCGGCACGGCCTTAAGCTTTTTAAGCCTTCCCCTCGCCATGAATCACTTGTTTGAATCACTGCGATAATGTGACGCCTAATTCCAAACTCTGCTCCTTTTACGTCCGTCTTTTCAGAAGCGGGCCTCCGAAGTCCAGCCGTACCAGGCTTTTATGGTTCTGGTGTTGTCTCGCCCTCTTTATGTGGCCCTTGTCCCCATTCAGCCTGAATATGTAGATAGACACCCATTACTATAAAAGTTTCAATAGGGTCACAGCACACTATAAACCAACATGAACTCAACAATGTCCCCTTCGAAAGCATTTTTACTATCCCGCCATTAACCAATCACACAAATCTCCCCGCCACCGCCATTGAGGCGTTTTTTTTCCCGAAAGGAGCGGTGGCACGTCGTCAATCGGCCGTTTGTTAGGCGTGTGCAGATAATTGGCCAAAGGTTTCTAACTAATTGCCATGGGAACAAGGGTTGACAGACGGGTCACGGGGGGTTGGAGAAACGACGGAGAGGGTTTTGGGAAGGGGTTGGGATGTGAATTACGAGCAGAGCGAACGCCCATGCTAAGTCAAGTGCAGTAAACAGAAAACAAGTGAACAAAAACAGAGAAGTGTGGAGAGCCCTGAAGAGCGTCTTGATGACACGCTCCGTAACTGGAGACCGAGAGCTGGCGTCGGTTTGTATCTGAAGAAGTGTTGTTCTTTTTATAAGCTCATTTGCTTGTACGCGATTAATTCATGACGCACATGGAAAACATCAAAGTCGGGGAGGACGATCAAACATTCAAAACTCTATTTATTACACGTTGCACTCTTCGAGATAAAAGCCAGTAGTGAGTACAGTGCACAGCTTGTGATTCAAAGCAATGAAAGTCAGCATAAACTTGAAATACAGTCCATAGAGAGGATGTTTGTCGCTTAAAAAAAGAGACTCCGACATCAATATGTCTACTTTATGAGAAGTGAAATGCAAAATAGAAAGACGTTCCAGATGTTTACGATCACGTTATGTAACGCATCTTCAAAAGAATGCAGTCAAATAAAAGAAGAGCAAAGGCTGGATCTAAATATATGTTATTTGTTAAGCGCGGCTTCAAACAATCATTAAAAAAAACCAGAGACTCGTGCTGAAACAATTAGCCCAGAAACAGAAAGACAGACCAAACAATTAATCTATCAACTGAAAAATTATAATGTGGTTTATAAAAAAAAACATGTATGCCTCCTGTATGAGGCTTTGGAGGCCTTAAACAAGCTCCTTCAGCAACAGACTGCTGCTCCCATCATGTAAGAAGGAGCTCTACCACAGGTCCTTCATTCCAACAGATTTCTTATTTATGAATCATTTCTTATCCACCTTGTGTATACGTGCTGCTGTGACAGGTGTATTTCCCCAGTGGGGGGCTCATTAAAGGATTTAGTGACACCTAGTGGTGAAGTTGCAGATTGCAACCAACTGAATACTCTCCCAAGTTTCACCCTCTCCTTCCAAACGTGTAGGAAAAACTGTAGCTGTGAGATTTACGTCAAAAAAAAATGCTAGAACACTGTTGGACAAAAATACACATTTCTGTATACTGTGCCTAAATGATGCAGTACATTTGCAGTATACAGGGTTCCCACGGGTGCTTGAATTCCTTGAAAATGCTTGAATTTCAATTCAGTGTTTTCAAGATTGTGAAAATGCTTGAAATTTGTGCGATGTCTATCTCAATAAACCAAGAGAAAACAAAAATGTTTCCTAAGCGGCTACGCGCTTGATCCGATGCCTTTACATGCAGAACTCAGTTATCATACTCGCTTGGTGTTCTGCAGAGAAATAACAGTAGACTACTATCCACACCTGTTGGTCACTGTTATTGCGCTATGGTGGTTACACAATACACCGCTCACAAGCTGAGAATACAAGCCAATTCACAATTAGTTAAAAATCAAAACAGTCAATCTACCACTATATGAAATAATGCTAATTAGACCCATATTATTATGCCATACAGTGGCACCGCTGCGCTTCCCATGACCATCATGGCAAACACAACTAGTAGGCTACCTATTTAAAGGTGCTGGAAAAATGGAAAAACTGGTGCTTGAAAAGTGCTTGAATTTGTTCATGAAAAAGGTGTGGGAACCCTGAAGCAATGACTATATTTCACCAAAGATGTCGCCAAAATGGAAAAAAACAAGAACGTGCCGCTTCAAAACAAACGTGCAAAGACACACAAGCAGGAGTGAACATTACACATCTCAAAACACAATGCTTCAGCCTTGTAAAACAATGTACCGGAGCGCTGTCCGCATTCTTGGGTCAGCAGGCGCACGGCTGTGGAAACAGATAGTATAAGTCTGAAGCAATGTCTAGGAAAAAAGGCACCGGCCAGGCTCGCAGCAGGCAGGCAAGGCAAACCAATGACAGTGTGGTCTGGAGCGAGCTAGAGTTACATTTAGTGCGTGCGTGAGTATATATGTGTGTGTGCATGTGTCATTCAGGAAAGAAAGCGAAGAGGTTCAGTCTCCCCTGGAGACTAAACTGTGGTTGTGGGACTTACTGGAACTCCAAACATCGTGTGTGTGCTTTTGTATTATGTTCATATTTGCCTGAAGCAGGACCACAAATAGATAATTATGGTTTGTTTTAGGTTGCATCTCTGCTGCCCAGTCGTGAAGGCATTGCAGTTCATTGCTGCGGTGTGTCGGTTCTGAGTTGAAGCCGTGTGCATTGGGAGCCAATGGTAAAGGGCAGATGATGCAACGACAGTCTCTCCTTCTTCTTCTTGGCCGGTGTAATTTATTTGTAACTCTTACCGGAACTTGCAGTTATAAACAGTCCGTGTAGCTGTTTGGCCACCCAGAGACGCACGTGTGAAAACATGTTATGCGGTTTCTGCCTTTTAAAGTCTGTTTTTAGCCGAGCTCATTATAAACATCCATCTAGTAATTAAGAGTTAACATTCCTAACATGGTAATTTTCCACAATATTTAAAATAGTAATCAGCACAACTTATGTTTTTTGGGTTAAATGACACGTTAGTGGTGCAGAGCATTCCTTGCTGTTTTAGGTTAGTATGGTAACATGCTTTTAGCTATGCTAAAAACACTGCTAGATATGGTTTAACAATGCCAGTGTCTGTCAGTCATTGGATGGTAGGTCCACCTCTTGGTCCACATTGAAACTATTCGATGAACAGCCACAAAAATTTACTAGGACCCCTTAAAACTTAGTGATTTGAGTGATATTTATTATCTCCAGATGATGAATCTTACTGATTTTTGCCACAATATTTACTAGGGCTACAGCTACCACTTTAAATTTAGCGATTTGAGTTACATTCATGGTCCCCAGAGAATGAATCCTACTGATTTCTGCCACAATATTTACTAGGGCTACAGCAACCCCTTTAAAATTTAGTGATTTGAGTGACATTTGTAGTCTCCAGATGATGAATCCTACTGACTTCAGCCACAATATTTACTAGGGCTACAGCTACCACTTTAAATTTAGTGATTTGAGTTACATTCATGGTCCCCAGAGAATGAATCCTACTGATTTCTGCCACAATATTTATTGGGGCTACAGCTACCACTTTAAAATTTAGTGATTTGAGTGACATTCATAGTCTTCATTAATATTTGACAAGGGCTACAGATACCGCTTAAAATTTAGTGATTTGAGTTACATTCATGGTCCCCAGAGAATAAATCCTACTGACTTCAGCCACAATATTTACTAAGGCTACGGCAACCCCTTAAAACTTAGTGATTTGAGTGATATTTATAGTCTCCAGAGGATGAATCCTACTGACTTCAGCCACAATATTTACTAGGGCTACAGCAACCCCTTAAAGTTTAGTGATTCGAGTAACATTCATGGTCCCCAGAGGATTACCTGAGAATCTTACTGACTAGTGAGACCTTCCCACTTATGCTACGAGCAGGTCAGAGTTTTCTTATATCTTTAAAACTATCTCAATCTTTAGAGAGTGGCACTAAATGTACAAACATTCATGGTTCACAGATGATGTACCCCAGTGATCTCCTGACCTATCTTGTAGCGCCACATGAGGTTACCATTTGTGCTTTTTTGTGAAATATCTCAACAGCTATTGGATGGATTGTCATGAAATTTGGTACACACATTCATGTCCCCCACAGGATAATATTTACTCATTTTGGTTTATGACCAGCAAAAGCTGTGGCACTACCATCGTTACACCTGCTAAAGATCAGCATCATTGTCATCGTGTAAGCATTACTTTAAGTTCCAAAAACCACTGTGTCTAAACACAGAGCCGTCACAGACCCTTGAGCGTGGCTGTAGACTATTTACCTCGTTTTTGCTGAGATCACTTGTGAATTAGACTGTAAATCACAGAGGACGAATGGAAAACATTAATGTTGAGACTTACTCTGCATCACAACGGTATTTTACCATTCCACGTCATGCTCTGGACTTCTTTCTTTGCTTTTTATGACAGAAAATCTTGATATAAGACAAAGATGATGGAAAAAGTTGAATTTTCTTTTTCAATATATAGCATATACAACATGAGGAAGGGATAGTTATAAACAAATACAAAACAAATCAAATAAAACATATTGAAGGTAAAGTGGTCTCTGCTGTGTTTGTGGCTAAACTCAGTGGAACTTTCCTTCTTCATGGCTCTTCGGGCAGCCAGTGCATGTGATTAAACAACACCTCTGAATGAGGTGAGTAGGAACATCTCAAATGTGCCTTGAAGAGCGCCAAAAGTCGCTTGGCTCATGTCCACATATGGATCCGTAGAGGAAATGTTTAAGCAATTAGTTTGAGTTTGAAGTTGGAAAAAAGTTATTATTTCCTTCATCTTCATTCTTTTTTTTTTTTCTTCTTTTTTTAAATGGGGAGGAAAATCTTTGTTATGGACAAATCTCATCATGCAGACCATCTTTTCCTCTTCCAACGTGTTGTCCCATGTTCCACTGATTCTATGGAACCAAAATGATGAAAAACCACAATTAGATTTAGATTTAGATTAACCTACAAAACCTGATTGAGATGTTATTGTCACCCGTTTTAAAAACGCGCCATTACAAGCACCGCCGGGCCAGAGCTTGTGCGAGCCTCCGGCCGTCAATCACGTTATATAGCAGGTTTCCGTTTTACAGTCCCATTATAATCCTAAAAATTTCTTATGCACTAAAATATCAGGGCGATTGTTGATTTAGGCAGGGTTACTGACAAGGAGGGCCAGAGCTGTAAGCAATCACGCTGCTCTTCCAAACCTCTCGGAAAGGCTAAGAAAAGAGGGGAGCCGAGAGTGATTTATAAGGCACCTTAATACTTGACACGTTCATTCGTGAAAATAAGTCTGCGGCCTATCAAAGCCATCGCTTACATTAAAAAGCCATGGAAAGCTCTTTTAAACTGCCTTTTCTTTAAGAATACTCGGTGGGCCAGTTTTCATTCATATTTCCTGGCACGGTGTTTTACTCCCCCCGTCAGTCTGCGAGATGATATCAAAATAAATAGTATAACCTCAAGATGGCGATTAAAAATTATATTGTAGTGAACAATACAGAAGGTATGCAATTTCACAGAGCTGTTTAACAGCAGGTAACGCAATAAAGACTGATAAAAAATGTGTAATATTATGATCTAATACGACACTGAGTCTTGTTTTAGTTGGACTCGGCGTATCCGTGGGCTGGATGATTCACAGTGTTGAAAATACTCACAATACCCTGCTATTTTCATACAGTTAGATGAACTATATCCTGCTATTAGTGGTTAAATTAATTCAATAAGTCAAACCTATATCCTATGGCACACCAGCAGCTGTAAAGAATAAAAAAATCTATTTTATTTAATGGATATTTAGCGTCCACAATGGTGCGTGATGAGTCATACTCGGTGCGTGTTTTAATTTTAGCGTAAATGGCGTGTGGGTGAGCAGACATGGTGTGCCTCTGTGTTCCTCGTGGGTTTTCATTAGGGCCTTGCGGATGACAACAGAATATATGACTTGGCTCGGGACGGGAATTCTGGGAAAGTCATGGAATTTTGGACGCCTTGACGGAACACAGGCTGTCCGCTCTTGGCCCGTTCCCCACCAAAGAAGAGGAGGAGGAGGAGGAGGAGGAATCTTGCTGCAGTATGTCTTTGCGTTTGTCTGTGTGGTGGTGGTGGTGGGCCTTCGGGACATCCTCAGGGAGCTGACCCAGAACAATGACAGGTTTACAACAGCAGCACCAGGCAGGCTCACATGTGGCTAAAATCAAACAGGAGACCAGGATTGTGCTGAGCACTCGAGCAGATTCGACATAACTGGATCGTCCAGATGATTAGTAAGGATGGTAATCTGTACTTCTGCCTAAGTCTCTACTGTATCTGTTCAATGCATTTGCCTTCCCCACAGACTCAAAAATCTTAAGACTCTTAAGACGAAGGAATCACTTAGTCTCTTGTATTCTGGAACAACTACCTTTTTAGATTTTTTGCCGGTGAGCAGGATATAGTTTTTCAAGGCCTAGAAATTTAAGTCACAAAAGGGTTATTAGGACTTGACTGCTCTGAGACATACTTAACTCCCTTAAGACCTGGCTTCATCAGAGACTAGAGAGCAAAGTCCTATGCCCTACTAAAATCCAGAGGCAATAAAATGTTAATAAGCAAGTGGGAGGTCAAACCAAATATTAACAGTTTTGAAAAGGAAAAATGTTCAAATGCTGTGTCATTTTAACAGCCAGCTTTGGCGTGAACTTATCATGGCTGCACTTGGACTTGGAATGACTTGGAGCTCAAATATCCTGCGTCTTAATTTTAAGCTCAATTTTATTACAAGATTCGGGGTTAGACTCGTTCCTCTCTTGATTGACTTGAGATTTGACCCGAGACACACCATTGCAAGATGTCAGACTCGACTTGGAATTGTCTTGATTGACTTGTGACTTGTTATTTTTGTAATACAAGGCTTGAGACATGATTTGGATTTGTCTCGAATAACTCAATCTCAAACTTAGTTGGACCTCAAATGACTTGAGAATTGACTCACATGGAGGCGAAAGGAAAGACTTTACTTGAGACTTCAACTTCAACTTCAGAACCTGAGACCTAATCTAGAACTCACTCTTACAAGATCTGAGACTTGACTCAGACTTGATTTGTCTTGAATGATTCAAGACTTGACAAGAACCTAGATTGAAGGACTTGAGACATGAAATGGACTCGACTAGAATTGATTTGTGCTTTGACATAAACTTGTTGGATCTTGAGACTTATCTTGACATTTGCTGTTAAATCTCTTGACACGCGACTTCCAACACCTGAACTTTTACAAAATTTAAGATCTGAGATGTGATTTGAATTCTCTAGGACGACTTAAAATTTGACTTGACGTTGTCTCTAACTTGCTATTAACTAACCCCAACTTGTGACTTGACTTGTCTTGAATGAATTAAGACGAAGACATGTCTCAGATAAATTCAAAAACTCTCAAATAACTTGTCCCTAAGGACTCTGAGATTAAACTTGACACTTGCCGTTGCACATTCCAACTTCATAACGCTCGCAACCTGCGTTTGACTTCGCCGTATCCAAGCCGCCGAGGACGGCGTCGTAAATTTGAAGTTAAGATTGTGGAAATTGTATTATTTAAAAAAGAGCTTTAAAACCTTGGAAAGGATTTTCTTTCCACAACTGCTCAAGAACTTCATTATTTCCTACATTTTGTTCGCCTCAGCTGTACGTGCAATGGAGGGTCAAAAATAAACCATGGTCATGTCATGTGCATAACCCTAAGCCTAACCACAGGATTAAATAGCGGCCATATGCACTGATGTCAGTAGGAAATTTGCAAAAACGATTGAATTGCATGCATAAACCTCATCCTCATATTCTGTCCAAAGGGTATATTTCTGCTATTTACCACCGCCACCCCGAGATGAAAGCAGAATCATATCCCACCTGAGCTACAAATGATCTCTCCCTTTGGGCTATGAGCTTACTTTGTGGTCTCCCTTTTCCCTGCTCCCTGCTCTCCTCATCCATCCATCCCTCCGCCGCCGCTCCATTCAGAGAGAGAGAGAGAGAGAACAAACCACATGTTTCGGGGAGGAATCCTGAACGGGCAACATCCCAGACCAAAGTACCTCCAGCTCTCCTGCCCCCTGGCATCACTTAGCTCTACCCTGTCATTAAGGACAGGGTTGGATGATTTGTGTTGGAACGCAGCCCTTTGTTCGAGTAGGATGGGTGCAGGAGGAGAAAGACGGGGAGCGAGGAGGGTTGGGGGGACGGGATAGAGGAATGATGTCATCTCAGGTCTGTGCTGGAAGTCGGCCCGGGGACCTGTGGTGGTGGCAGGAATGGTGTTGCCTTTGGGTTTCTGGTGCAGGAAAAGGCGGATGGAGATGGAATGATGTGGAATATGGTGTGTGTGTAATTTGGTGTGTGTACTTGAAGTGTATCTGGATGAGTAAATATGTGTGTTTTTTCTTTCTTTGTACTGCGCGAAACTTTCGGTGAACGTGTGTGTGTGTGTGTGTGCGGGGGTTTGCTAGGCATGTGGTCGGAAAAGTATAGGCTGTTTTATGTTGCATTCGCTCTTTGTTTCAGTGTTTCTTTAGTGGGTGGATGGTTGAATGAATCATTTGGACGGAGGCTGAGGTATCAGAGAGAGCGGTTTGGCTTGGGGGCGACGGGGGGAAGACGAGAGGGGAAGGAAAACCAACTTGTACTTGTGGCTTCTGGATTCCTAATGCACACTACTGCACAGTAATATCTGTCTCCCTCCCGCTACCTACAGTATGTAGTGTGGAACATATCAGATGCACCACAGACAGCGAGGACTGAAAGTGATTATTCTAAGCATTTGTGTTCAAGCTGTGCTGAGCCGCCCGTGTATTTTTGTTATACTTTGCCTTAGAGGATAATTTCAGTTCATAACAATTGTATCCATCATAACAATACCGTGCAATCCCGGACAAGAAGCTCCGACGTTCAGACAATAACAAAGGTTTTAAACAACAACAGTGAAGAGGAAATGAAGGCGAAAAGTAAAACCATCCCGGTTCCACCATGACTTATCGTTTTTTTGCATTTTTTTGTTATTTCCGTGCACAGATGGATTCAGTTTCATGTGTGCGACCTTTTACCTCTAAATAAAACGACTGTTCATAACCTGAGTGTGTTTGGAATCGATAGAAATAAAACTATGAAAACAAGACCCAAATTGTGGGGAACTGAACTCATCATGTTGGCTCCTGGTGCGGCTGTTAGTTAAGTAGGTAAAGACTCCGCAGGCGAGGGTTCGATTCCCACCACCACTTTCCTGTCACTCTCAGCTGTTGGGTCTTTTTGGTGCCATCGAATCTAAAGATACAGTTTTTAATTTCATGTCACTTGTGACTTTAGACTCGACTCCACCTGGACATTTCGACTGTTCATAACCTGAGTGTGTTTGGAATCGATAGAAATAACGGCCAAAACTATGAAAACGAGACCCAAATTGTGGGGAACTGAACTCATCCTGTAAGAGCGTTGGGTCGTGGTGCGGCTGCTAGTTCAGTAGGTAGAGTGTGCACCCCGCGCGCAAAGACTCCGCACCCCATGTGCAAAGACTCCGCAACCCAGGGTTCGATTCCCACCACCACTTTCCTGTCACTCTCAGCTGTTGGGTCTTTTTGGTGCTATCGAATCTAAAGATACAGTTTTTAATTTCGTGTCATGTGTGACTTTAGACTCTACTCCACCTGGACGTTTTGACTTGAAATCACTTGACATACTTCCTCAGCAGCAGATGCATTTCGAATCAACAACCTTGCTGCGTGAAATGAAAAATTTAGGACTTGCTGTCTTGACTTACTGTAAGGCCTGAGTTAGGGAGCTGAGACGTGACACTTGCATAACAATGACTTCTCCGCATCGTGTAAAGGGCTGTGGCGAGGATCCAGCCCCGAGAGGGTCAAAGAAGGACTCACCAGACAGATAAACGATATACTTAACTCTTCTATTATGCAGTACGATCTGTATGTTTGTTACAAATTGCTTTTGGAGTGACTCCTGCAGAAAGATGATGCATCTTTTGACTCTCTGCCATGTTGCGAGCAATCAGATCGACCGTAAATAGACCCGCAGACAATTTAACATGACGGGCGACTCAACCTTTAATGGCCTCGAGATGAGACGAGTCCTTACTCCGAAGAATTCTATAGACAGTCGAATCGAACTACAAACAGAGAACTTTACTTTTAAGCTAAGGTTTGTTTAACCGGTGCACACTCCACATATGCAAAGTGCTGAGGGAATGGACTCGCCGTGCACTCTCGATGTTATTTCACATATTTACTGCATCTTTTATTGTCTCTGCCTCCAATAATATTTAGATGGAAGAGGACTGATAGGAGCAGTCTTCCAATAACACAGATTAAGTGCTCTGGGGGTGATTGTGCAGCGTTTTTCGAGGAGCGAGGCGTCTGCCTAAGTAAACTCAGCCCAACTCTGAGGAATTGCGCTCTGGAACGTGGTGGTGTAACCGGAGCGCGGGTTTGGGAATAGCCCAAGGGAACTGGGCTCAGTTTTCCAAAAAGCCTCTATCTCCTGCGATATGTAGTGTGATTTGAGGAGAGGACGAGGATTGTGTGTGCGTGTGTGCGTGTGTGTGTGTGTGTGTGTGTGTGTGCATGTGTGTGTGCATGTGTGTGTGTGTGTAACAGGGGAAGTGGATGGAGGGCTTACAGAATGGCTAAGTCAGGAAAACAAGTCTCAGGAAACCCTATACCTCACCCTGGCACCAACACAGACGTTCTTTCTTTCTCTTCCTCTGTCTCACTCTTTCTGTCTTGCTGTCTCTCTCTCTCTCTCTCTCTCTCTCTCTCTCTCTCTCTCTCTCTCTCTCTCTCTCTCTCTCTCTCTCTCTCTCTCTCTCCTGCCTGTGCTGGAGAAAAAGAGGAGTGAAAGCAACAGCGGTCCGAGCAACAACCCGAACAAAAGCTACCCTTGACACTCGGTGCTGTTAAGGAAACAGCGATGACCTTGTTGGGAGTTCAAACCTCTTCATACCAAGAAAGAATCTCCCATGCTTTCTTTTTCTTTTTTTCTTTTTTTTTGTTTCCACTCTTTCTTTGCTGATTAGAAAACAAAGCGAGCTCGGATAATCACAGAAATATGACATTACGTTACGACGATTAAATTAGCTCTTGGACCTCGAGATAAATAAAAGGAAAAGAAAATAAACAGGGAAGAAAAAATGTGCAGCAAAAAAATTTGATTTCACAATAAAAGCATAGCGGTGTATGCTTCCCCCTTTCAGAAAATGGCGCCACAGCTAAGAGAAGTTCAATTAAAATATGCTCTGTAGTCACTAACGCGTATCTTGCTCTTTCTTTGTCTCGCCCTCCGAAGCGCTCGCACACTTCCCCTGCCTGCACTCCTTTATCTTATCCCTTTTCCACGATCCCTAAAGCCCCTGTCTGTCCTTGTCACCCCCCCCCTTTCCTTTTTCAAATAACACTTTCCACTGCTTTTCCACTCGTTTCTTGTCTTACCCCCCCCCCCCCCCCTTCCCCTACTACCTCTTTCCACATCTCTCCCTGCACCTCCCACAACAAACACACCTACTCATAACACGCCCCACTCATCCTTCTTTCCCTTCTTTCCATTTGTTTGCTGCCATCTCTTCCCCTCTGGTCTCTCTCCTGACACCTCATTCTCCCTGTCTCTTCCTCTCTGTTTTCCTCCATCTATCATTATCGGCCCTCTGTTTCCATGTCTCCCTCTCCCGTCTCCACCTTATCTGCTTGTCCTCTCTCTGCTCTCCCCCGCAGTTTCTTCCCTCCTTTCTTTCTCGTCTCTTGCCTCTATCCTTTTCCTTCCCCCGGCTCTCGAATGTGTCCTCGGTGTGTGTCTGCGGGGGCAGCGAGTGGTCAGGCCTGCCTGCAGGCATCAACAGCACAGGGCCACTGCCTCGGGCAATGTGTGTGTGTGTGTGTGTGTGTGTGTGTGTGTATGTGTGTGTGTGTGTTGTCTGTGCAAGGCTGATTGGCACGGTGCCCAGACCCACCTCCTGTGGTGAAACTCACTCCTTTTCTTCTTAGTAGTCTGGACCGCTGCCCAGACTGACCCTCACAAACACGCACACACACACACACACACACACACACACACACACACACACACACACACACACACACACACACAGGCATGCAAACACATCCACAGATAGCCTGACTGGCACACAGATGTGAGGCATTAATACACACAGTAGTACACACACTGATAAGTCTTATGAATATCCGAAAAATTACGCTTCTATATATCTTTCAAATGCCCTCTATGAGAATTGTTCGTAAGACTATTTCTACTCTGTGTGTGTGTGTTTAAATTTCCTTGGCAGCCAGTGTGTGTGTGCATGTCACACACAATGGGCCCGACTTCCACCGACTCTCTTTGTACAAATTGACGTGTATATCATTAAATTTTTAGGATGTTTGCATTAGATTAAAGCGTGTACACAAAAAAGTACAGTAAAGAAAAAGTTACACGCTCAAATAAATTACATCCGCATGTGTTGTTACTTACCTACAGTTGAGAAAACAGTGTACACCACGAGGTTTGTTCTGGAGCCTTTCGATCGTCATCTCATAATCTTTATCGGCAAGTGGAGGTTTGTTTTTTTTCCACAGCTGTTTCCATTTTGTGGCTTAAAATTTGAAATTTGAACATTTTGGAAGTCATTTGTGTTTCTCCTACATTTCCCATAATACCTTTGACAACCCACAAACAATTAGGCATTAGTATAGTTAGCATAGTGAAAGTGATTATTTTTATTTAATTTAAAACTGTACAAGGTAAATAAAAATGTTATTTCTGCTTTTTTCTACAAAGAACTTCTACTTGAGGGGGGTCAAGTACAAAATGTGGCATCTTTTGGAAATGTTTTGGGCACATTCAACTGGTTAAAGATCCCAGGGCAGAATCAGATCTAGCCTGGAAACGCCTTGGGATCCTCCAGGAGCAGAACACCCCGCTAAACCTGCTGCCACTACGACCCGACCCTGGATAAGCTGAAGAAGACGGATGGTTGGAATACATACTTGGATTTAGTGTTTGAATGTTATCCAGAAAACACTAGTGAGACACAAATGGAAAGCTAAATTTGTCCCTTAAAAATGTGAAGTGACACTATCTGTGGAGATAATACAACGTTAAAGACTGTAAGAGTGGATTCTTTTTTTCCTTTCAACATCTATGTCAACAGGAACTGGTGCAGCGATGACTTTATACTGGAATCGTAGGAGGAGCCGTTGGTGTTTTATCAGTCCTCTGGCACATCTTGCACAGTTGTGTAACTCTTTCCATGTCATGGTCAACTAGCATGTGGCTGCTGGCCTCCACACTCTCATATCTGCTCCTCGAGACTCTAAAATGTGAAAAACGGTGTTATTTGTTCTAGCTGTCGCTTTGTTTTTTATTTTTCCTCATGTCCCCATCTTTTATTAAGTGACTCCCTACTCATTCATCCCTCCTTAGAGTAATAGATAGAAGAGCAATAGAGATAGAAATATCGAAAGCTACCACAATTTGTCCCAGATCCTTTCCCCAGATGTAATGCAAACGAAGGCCAGCGCCAGGCCAATAGCAATCCCGGGCCGCTTGTTCCCTGACACTTGGATGCCAGCTCCTCTGTGGTTTCAGCCAATGAGCTCACCCCTATTGAAAATAACAGCAGTGACATCACTGTTTTGGCCCATCGCGACTCCCACCCAGTCAGAAGTCAGAGGTAACCCGCAGCGAAGGCAGGAAGAGGCTAAAAATGAATGGAAAGAAAAGGAGAAAAGGGGGGAAAGATGGTTTTTATTTAAAGGTAATAAGGTTGGTTTATAGCCTGAAGAAGGGGAAGGAGAGGGTGAGGCCGGATTGAGCACAGACAACAGAGACACATATACACATTTATAAATAGATACACATTCTGTCGGCCTCCTCTGTGTTTTGGCTCCATCTTCGTCCACCAACTTTAACTTCTGTTGTAGCGGTTTTCTTCCAGCCATTTTTTTTTTAGTCCTAACCTTTAAACACAACTTTCCTCTCTGCCGTTTTTTTTTTCCAAATTTATTTTCCCTCGAGGTCATCAGCTGATGCACCATCTGCTCTTCATGACACTGCCTCGCGTTGATCTCTTGACCCTTTCAACTTTGACCTCTGCAAGGATCACCCAGCCACCCACACTCGCTTTGAATTTAATGGCCAGTATGCTTCATTCGGACCACCTGACGCACATTCATTAGAACACGCGCGCGCAAATAAAGATGTCTAACAAGCTTCTGTTTCTCTTGCATGGGTAGCCGACACTACATCTACACCTACACCTATACCCAGATATTGGTGACCTCAAATCAGGCGGTCCAACGTCAATCTGTTGAAGTCAATCTGACTATTTAAATTTCTTTTTTCTAAAGCACTATTTTGAATTTGGGACCCTTCATTTCTGTTGAATAGACCCATTTGTCCAGATTATGAGCCATCCAACTAATCTAACAGCAGACATGCCAAAGAGTTGTTGGCATGTTGGCTGGATATTGCTAATGACAGTATCATCTGCATAGAAATGTAAAATTTTTGATTGTTTTACGGAGCGACGCCAATTTTTAATGCATGGAGAAAACAACAGAGGTCCGAGTACAGGCCCAGGCGGGTTCCCACACGTGATTTACTGTAAAACTGCTGGTTGTTTTCCTGTGAAAAGAGTGGTGACACCTCCTGTACCTCACATGATGATGGTCGATGTAATTCACATCCAACTTTGTGGGGGTTTTTCATGATTGTTCCCTAATGTTACCATGTTAATCATGTTTAGATTCCATTCGTCTCAAGGCGTTAGAGAGAAAACGCTCTTGTTATTGTGTCATTTGAATGTTCCTAAGAAATCCAGCTTGAGATGTGTGATTTAGGGCAGTTCCTGAACCAGGAAACCTCTTGTCATCGAGACGAAACGAGCCAAGTATGTGGAAAAAATGGGCCACTACTGTACTGTTTTTCCCTCGTCAGCTGAGGTGATATCATTTAATACTAGCGCAGTGTAGAGATGGTGCTGTGCTCTTTATCACAGCAGCGACCAGATACAAACTAGACTCATGTTACATCAAATTGTCCCACTGAGACGGAAAAATATTCCGTCCTGGAATGGCTTTTTCCAAGACGTCCACCATCGTGATTTGAATTTCCAGCCCCACGGTCACGTCACTAACCTTGAGAGGGTTAATGTCACCTTCTCCCTCCCGGTGATGTCATGTTCGGTGATGGGGACTTCTGTATGTGTGTGCAGTAGGGTGGAGGAAGACGCGGGGGATCCTATTTGTTTGTTTTGCCCTCCAGACGTGTCCGAGAGCAGATTAAGGGATTTAGCTGGAGGGGGGGTAGGCACAGGAGGGACTTAAACTCCTCACATTTACATCCCGGGTTGATGAACACAAACACACCGAGGAGGTCAAAGATATCAAGAAGTTTCCCTTTGTTTAAGATAAAAGCGACGGCCGCGAGAGGATGGATGTATGAAATGATGGAGGGATGGTGGACGGGGAGAAGGAAGACAGGAAGTTGACACGGTGATACCTCTTCCAACCGTCTGATCCTCTCTTGTTTGGATGCTAATCCCAACTTTAAGCACCAACAGAATTAGGGACCCTAAATCTTGCAGCTTTGCCAGGTCTTGCACGTAATTTCTTGGAAAAGCTTCTCTAGAAAGATTCAACCACACGGTTCTTCAGTATTAATACAATTAAACATTGAATTTCTGATGGCATGATTAGGAATTATCACGCATTTAGGTTTTTTCTTTGTCTGGAAAGTACCTTTTCTAAAAGTATCTTACTGAACTACAATTTTTAGGTACTTGTGCCTAGTATTTTCACTTCACGGTACTTGTACTCAAGCGCTTTTCAAAGGGCAATATTTCATACATTTCAATAAATAAAAGAGGTTGTAGTACAATAAACTACTTACAGTGTGTGAGGAAGGTGATAATAGCTTTAAAAGGAATAAAGAGTACCTTCAATTTTGATACTTGACATACATTTTTCTAACACTAATAGTATATAATAATATAACTAATAATAATAATTTGTATTTTTTAGTTAAATCTTTAATGCAACTTCATCTTTAAAGTATTTTTACTTTGCGCTTTTGTTATTGTTACTTAGCTATTAATGCTTTTTCGCCATGTGAAACAGATTATTTCATAATTTTCAAAGTAATTAATTGATAGTTCATTGCACAAAATTTCCCAGACCTTGATGTGATGCCTTCAAATTTAAACACACAGCACATTTTTAAGGCTGCAACCAGTATTTAATTTTTTATTTTAAATTTTCACGAGATGAATTACTCAAATTATTCATCCGTTATCCAAATTGTTCTTGATTAATTGATTTTCTGTTGATTCATTTTCAGTTTTAGTACCTGCTTTTTCTTGTCTTCGTATTTTATTTTTTTTTCCAGCAACACCTAACACCAACCTGCCACGTGCTTGTGTGTGTGTGTGTGTAATTTCGGTGGGGTTAAGAGGAAGGAGGTGGGGTTGGGGGGAGGGGAATAAAAAAAAAACAACAACAATAAAAAAAAACAAAAAACGAATGAACGCCAAGCTCAAATTCAACCGCAGGTCGCCGAGGCTGGGCCCGCGGGCCCTACCGTGGTGTAGCTCTTTTGTAATGTATATCAAGTTCACCAAGGGCCTTTTCATCTGACAGGCCATTGTTAAAGGGAGGCTAGCCGGCGTTTCTACTCCCCTCTTAACCCCGCCCACCCGACACGGGAGCAGGTTGGCTCGCAATTGTTTTATGGAAATGCACGCGGGCCTGGCCGGGTGTCTGCCAGGCGAGGATGGAGGGATTGGGGTGGGGGGTGGACTCGGTGCCTCTGTATGTGTGTGTAGGTGGGTGGGTGGATGGAGTTAGGGGGGCGGGGGGGTGGATGTGACGCCGACCCCTTCGAACGCCCCTGACCCTGAGCAGATGGCGAGGCAGGGTCTCTCCGCTGAGCCAGAATTAATAGCGTGTGCCATGTCACATTGTCTGAGACGAGCCTCACCCCCACGCTCCCCACCTCCATCCTGATTTTTGCATCCACCCTCCCTCCTCCCGTCTCTCTCTCTCTTCCCCATCTTTCTCCTATCGCTCCTTCAGCATTTCTCTTTTTTCTCTCCCTCCTCCTCCTCCTCTTCTTTTTTTTTTTACCTCCTATACATCACATCACTTGTCACCCCCACCACCTCCACCCCGCTCCTCCTCTACATCCACAATCTCCTCCGGCTTCCCCACAGAGTGCTTACTCTTCCAGGCACTCGTTCGCTCATTCACTCACCCATTCACTCATTCATTCATTCACGTGCCCCTCATTCATCCCCCCTTTCTAACAGACACTCATTCACAGGTTTGCCCACTCGCCGAGGCTTTATTGGAGGACAATTAAGGCACCTGCGTTTCTAAAGCTCCCCCGCTGAATGCCTGCCACCCCATTTCCTCACCCGTCTGTTCACACTACTACTACTGTTCACTCGCTCACTTGTTCTCGTATCCGGGCCCTTGCTCACTCGCTCATGTACAGACTTGCTGGCTCAGCCCAATCGCTCGGTGTCACTCAGTCACGCTGCATAAATGCGAATAAATCTGAAAACGCGCCCCTTCCAAGACCGCAGAGAACTTAAATGCTTCCCAATGTGGATACATTTGAAAATCCTCATCTCGCATTGCACATTTGGATGAGGGGTTTCTGTCAAGTGCTGATTTACGATTGTCATGCGATACATTTTTAGAGCGTCTTGACTCTTATGGTGCACAAAGCGTTTCTTAAAAAAAAAATCCAAATCAATCAATGAAAAGCCACTTGGTTTTTTTAAAAGGTGCAGGTGCAGGCTCAAGTGGCCGACGCGTGTCCAAAAGCTGGATTTACGACTTCATTTTAATAAAATGAGCACAAATCATCACTTCTTGACATGCAGAAATAAAAAATCTTAATCTGAATTTGTGAGGCCTCTCATAACTGACAATGGTGAAAGAAATAAAATAAAGAATTTCCTGCAGCTTTCAGCCACGTATTTTGGACTTCTTCAGCTCAGTTGTCATAGAGATGGATTACGGTTTATGGTCATGTTATTAAATCCTATAGTTTTATATAGAACGGTTTCGAAACATAATAAACCGTGTATGACCCGCAACATCTAAAAGATTCAAGTGCCACTTAGTGGCTTTTTAAAAAGCTTTTCAGTCAGACCTTATGAAGGAGTTTCCTCTACTACTACCTCTTTCAACGTCAGCCTTCGTTTGGTTTAGTAATGTAAGAGGTAGGAAACACTTTAATCCACGCTGTCGTATGAATAAGTAAATGACTTGATTTTAAAGAGAGGAGGAGGAGGGAAATTGATCATTTGTGGATGCCAAAGAAAACCTCGTCAGTAAGCAAAGAGGTTTACCTGTTACGAGACTTGTTCCAAAAAGAGGTGAATACATAAATAACGTGACTAAAGCTTTGCTCGCGGCTCTGTGAGGCTGTACTTGAGCTAAAATGCTAACGTAAGAATGCTAACGCGTTCGCGATCACCTCATAACATGCTAATGTTTCCGTCTGACGGTGGTCCTGCCTCTTTTTCCTCCCAGGTAATCTAAAAATCGGCAAAGATGTATCTCATTGGTGGACCTCGGTGCTAACGGGCCACCTGTGATGATTCCTACCTGTCAATCAAAGTGGCCACGCTGTTAATTATGCATAACTTTAAGCCTTAATATAATTTGAACAGGTGAATTATCAATAAATTCAGACTCGGTACAGTTGTCATGAATGACTAAATTAGCTATAAAGACCAAAACTGTTTTTTGTACCAGGCTGTAAACATGTTCGTTTGGACATTTGAACATGGGGACTTATGGAGACAGCCTCAAGTGGACGTTTGAGAAACTGCAGTTTTTGCCACTGAGATTCGTTGGACTTGATTAGACAGTGATTCTTTGAGCTAACATACTTACAGGAGCAAATATAATGTTACTGTTCACCACCTTTTTAGCATGACTACAAGACCCAAAGGTCAACTGAGGCTGCAGGAATCGTCACAAACCCTGTTGGACAAACTAAATTGTTTGTAACCTGAGCAGTAGTTGCCAATAAGTTGAGGCTGATGGGAATGTGTTTCGTTTTTTGGTCATAAACTAAAGTATTCGACAAACATCAGGGGGATCAGCAAAGTTATTGCAATTAATCCTGAAGGGAAAAAAGAATGTCTGTCCCACATTTCATAGCAATGCGTCCAGCAGTTGTCGAGGTATTTCGAGTCTGGACCAAAATGGTGGACCGCCTAAATGACTAGCTGACATTACCATCCATAGAGTCATGAGTTTGGATGTCCACTATCTAATCTGTGGGTGTGGATCCATCATAAATATTTGCAGGGCCTCCCTCTCTGCTCCCTCGTTCTCTCCTGGAGCGGCAGGGTGGCTGCCAAGAATGGGACAGAGGGTCAGGGGTAAGTTCACCCCCCTCTGATGCTCTCTCCCCACCCCTCCATCCTAATCACCAGTCCTCTTCCTGCTCGCTACGCCCCCACCCGCCGACCCCCGCCTCCTTTGCCTCTATCGGCCTCCAGACAGACAACCTGGGAGATGGCGGGGGAGGAGGAGGACGCAGAGGGTCACGGCCTCGGCGGAGCAGTCACTTGGCCGGAGAGTGCATATGTGTGTGTGTCTTGCATCTCTTCCCCTTTGTGTGTGTGTCAGAGAGGATTTTTCTTATTTTTGCGGACGAGGCATGCGCTTCAAAATGTTTGCTAGTCTGTGTAAATTTATTTGTGTGTGTGCGCATGAGGAGATAGAGCGAGTGTGTGGGCGTTAAAGAGGCAAAGGTCAAGGTTTTTAGAGGTTGACTTGGCTGAAGCTTGTTCCCTTCAAACCCCCACCAGCCAAATATGCTGCGGTCAACAAAGTGAAGCTGTCTCTCTAAACACTATCTCCTAAACAATTGCAAAAGCGGCCCAGAATTTTTGCAAAAAAAAAGAAAAAAAGAAAACAAGTCGTATAAATATACAATATATCATGTTCTACAAGTTCATGCGGAGCAGGAAAAATGAGAGCAAACTTTACACGAATATTAGTTTAATAATCGCAAGAGCATTTTTCATTTTTCACCAAAACAGTTTATGGGAGATGTCCTCAAGAAACAAAAATGTGTTTCTTTGGGTTTTGGATTGAGCTGACCAAAGTACTTTGTACCCACTAATAACTGTCCATCAATCTTTTTGTCATGATATAATACAGCCTGTCACTCGCTCTTGTTAAAAAAACATTAACATTCTGTATTGTAACATTATCAGGCTGCTTCTGCTATGAGCCTTCACCAAACTTTGGCTTTAGAAGTCTTAACTGACATAGGGCGTCAGGCCAAACTAAACGAGTTATGCTCTTAGTTTACTGGATGTGAATATCCCAGGAGGGTTTTCACAAAGTGGAGAGCTTTACTTTTGTTGGATGGTTCCATTGTTATGACATTTTGACCCTGTTCCTGATTAGTCTCTTAAGGGTTTGAATGTTGGAAGAGATTTTACTCTTAAAAAAAAAAAATTCTGGGACAAAACCTCTCTGAAAACACTGGCTCAGGGCCTAGCCGACCGCGATACCGACTCTTTAGGCTCAGGAGATGATGTTTCAACCACATCCTGACAACAAACAAAATAACTTGTGTTGAGGTTAGAGGATTCTTGCAGCCGATGCTTCGTATAGCTTCCATAAATCAAGCTTTGGATTCGTGCAAATGCAAAGAAACAAAAAAAAAAAGGGGTGGTCGAGACTTTGTTTGGGGCTGCATGCGTCGACTCAGATTTTCCGAGGTGGAACGTAGATGTCACTCACAGTAACGCGGGTCCAATGAAGCACTCCAGAAGTGAAAGTGACTGAATGCATCAGAGCTGAGTCATAAAAGAAGAAAAAAACTGACAGAGGGAAAAATACAAAGACAAATTGAAACTCAGTTGCCCTCTCTGCATGTTTTATGATTATCTTGCCTCTATTGTATCACTGCCACTTGCCTGTTTTTTGAAATGAATTGCACAACAACACCCGCAACAACTTATTGACATATAAAAATGAAGAATTTTTAATTACTTGAGCTTTTACGGCTATTTTTTTAAGGGTCCGATGAGTGTGTGTGCGTGACATCGTTGCATCTTTCAGAGAACAGTCGTGTTTTTGAGTCTTCTTTTGGTTTAACGGCTACACTACAGAAACTGGGATTTATGCTCAGTACGCTGCATAAGGGAGTCTCAGTGGTAGTTGCTGAAGGATTGGAGAGCATTACCTCACTAACTGTCTCCCATCTGGGCTAAAATATTGGAACCAGCGACCTTTCAAGGAGCCTATTTTGCTGTTGGCGGTTCCTAATACTCCTGATTCCTAATAGAGCATCTGATCCATCGGTATTTACCAGTAAGAGAACAGTAAGACAAAGCTGTCTTTGCATAAAGACTAAAAGCAGCTAACTTATAGCCACAGAGAACATCTTGAGCTCACAGGTTAATGCACTTTTATCTCTTGGTTTCAACGAGGGAGTTACATGCTCAGACTATTGTGTGAAAAACATCAGCGTATCACA
This sequence comes from Collichthys lucidus, assembly GCA_004119915.2. Taxonomy (NCBI): domain Eukaryota; kingdom Metazoa; phylum Chordata; class Actinopteri; family Sciaenidae; genus Collichthys; species Collichthys lucidus. The sequence goes on along the minus strand of CM014101.1, from coordinate 15,365,075 downwards.
AATTGACAGGTGAGCATGGACTCTGAGAAGCTGTGCACAATAACTGCATCCACCGACTGTTTGCCAAGAAATTGTTACACCACTAAACTCACACCAAAACCACAAATTGTTGTTTATACACCTCTGTTTGTGAACAGATTAAACAAATGAGTGTTTGTATTGACTTTGGGCAGAGCCAGGCTAAGCTATGCTAACTGGTTCCTGAGTTGGTGGTTAAGACTAACCACTCACTCAGACTAAGACTAAGACTAAGACTGGAAAACAGCTAGTTAGCTTTGGCCGGGTAGCTGTTTCCCTCTATTTCCAGTCTTTGTGCTAAGCTAAGCTATTTTGGGATATTATTCTACAAAAACGGCCGTAACAGCTAGATGTTTCCCTCAGTTTCCAGTCTTTGTGCTAAGCTAAGCTAACGGCTACTAGTTGTAGCTACATATTTACTGAACAGACAAATTTGGTATCGTTCTTCGTGTCTAAATCTCCACAAAATAGCAAAATACTTCAAAATTTTTGGAAATTATTCTACAAAAACGGCCGTAACAGCTAGATGTTTCCCTCAGTTTCCAGTCTTTGTGCTAAGCTAAGCTAACGGCTACTAGTTGTAGCTACATATTTACTGAACAGACAAATTTGGTATCGTTCTTCGTGTCTAAATCTCCACAAAATAGCAAAATACTTCAAAATTTTTGGAAATGATTTTACAAAAACGGCCGTAACAGCTCGATGTTTCCCTCAGTTTCCAGTCTTTGTGCTAAGCTAAGCTTATGGCTACTAGCTGTAGCTACATATTTACTGAACAGACAAATTTGGTATCGATCTTCGTGTCTAAATCTCCACAAAATACTTCAAAATTTTTGGAAATTATTCTACAAAAACGGGCGTAACAGCTAAATGTTTCCCTCAGTTTCCAGTCTTTGTGCTAAGCTAAGCTAACCAGCTACTATCTGTAGCTTCATATTTACTAAACAGGCACAAGTGTGGTATCGATCTTCTCGTCGAAATGTCGGAAATATAGCTAAAATATTAATTTCAATTTCTTTATGATTTTTGTAGTACTATTATACTTTGTAGTATTAGGAGACACTTGTAAAGCCCTCCAAGGCGAATGTATTTTGTGACTTTGGGCTATACAAATAAAATTTGATTTGATTTGATTTTGATATCCATACAAGTTTCTACGTAGCAATGTCACTAAAGGATGATGAATGAACTAAAGTATACAAACGGACAGTAATGTCTTTGCTTAATAAATATGGTGAGTTATGTAATTAAAGAGTGCAAACCAAAACCATGGGAAAAGCTCATAAAACAAGCAACGGATGTCACAAAAAAAACTTAAAAGTACTTTTAGAGCTTCTCTCTTCCAGTTATACAATGTGTTTCATTTAAAGAAAGTCAAAATATGCGATTGGAAGGTCACAAATGTGGGATTTCACTTCATTTAGGCCCACATCTCCCCCTTGCTGTGTCACATGTTTTTTTTTCAAGCGACAGTTTGGAGGCATAAATAAAAAGGCAACAAGCTGCTTTTATACTTTCCAAAACATAATGCATTCGACATATTTTCAGCGCTCATGATGAACTCTGCTTTCTTAATCAAAGTACAATACCCTGAGGCAAACGCTGATTTAAAAAGAGGGCGACAAGAAACAGAGCCAAGTCAGCCCAGACCGGCACTCGTATAACATTTTATGAAAAGGCTTCCCTCTAGTGAAAACGGGAATGAAATCTGCCGTGCACAGTCCTCGGAGATGTGATTGGAAAAGCGCTCTGGCTTACAGAGCTGACATCTCTCCTTGGGTAACAGAGGAAACATGCTGGGTTTTTTTTTTTGTATTTTGTATCTGTGCTTGTTGTTTCTGCTGATAACCATCGCACTAATGGATTTATGGGCCTTTGTGATTGTGTCATGCGTGCGAAAGCCTATAATCCAGCTCTATTACCACAGTATGAAAGGCGGTAAACCATGCACGCTAGGGATTGATTGCTCTTGATTATAAATTGGGAGTGTTATCAGAAAAAACCGAACACATCGAAAAAGGCTTTAATAAAAGCAATAAACCGCCTGATTCTGTTTCCAAAGGTAGACTCTACAAAGCCGCTGTGGTGCGAGTCAATCATATCATATTGCTTATTTTCCAATGTCATATTCAGGCTATGTCAGAGCTGCCACATAGCGTGCCTGTGCAGCTCTCATCCCATATACGTTTGGCAGCTTGAACTCACTGTGAACCGCACAGGTCCAGGAAAGGGGAAATGTCTCTTTCCTCATGCCTCTGATATGGCTCTCTTTCAAAAGCTTGCAAAACAGGCTTTAGTTCCCTCGACAGTCTGGAAACTTATCACCCTGTCATTTTTTTTATTTTTCGGTGTTGGATGTCTTTGGGACCTAATTGTAATGACAGTCATGTGATAAAAATGGGAGGCTTTGAACAGAGGGCGCGAGGGGACCGATCATCCTATCCATTTGTCAAACCGTCTGCCCTCGTCCACCCTTGGGTTTTCCCGCGTGGCTGTAGAGCAAGACAGATGGACACAACGGGCGGGTGGACAGACAGGGACGCCCCTTTCCTCTTCTGCGGTGAACTCAGACTCACATGAGCCAGACTTGATTCATTCTTGACTTTTAATCTCGTGATGTTCACTGGGGGAATATTGTGAACTTGGCTCTGCTCTTGGCTCTGCTGTGGTAAATGTATGTAGGAGTTTGCGTCGAGCCAAATTCTGATTTCCTGTGCCAAACAGGGACACGCTCACCACGTCTAACATCTGACCCAGTGTCTCTCTCGACCCACCTTTTGTCTGTCAATCCGTCTGTGGCTGGTTCTCACTTTGACTGTGCTTCGGTGCGTCTGCTCATTTCAGGAAGTTTCACCACCCTCCAGCTGTATCAAATGACTTCGAGTCAAAGTGCTGCTAATCAGGAAACCCGAAATGCACTTCCTTAATTGGCTCGCTTACTCACTCGCACTGTTTTCACTTGTCAAATCTAAAGATAAAAATCACCCCCCTACTCCCGTCACTTCGCTTTTTGTAAGAAGTGCTAGTAGCGCTTCAGTTTAACGGGATAGGCTTGTTAATTTCACCAATTTCATTTTAGCACTCAACAGAAAAAAACTTAACTGTCAAGCTGTGCAACACCAGTTGGAAAGTTGCTTCATTCTGTGACCCGTTAACCTTTTCATGAACCAATGCATGACAAATGTGCTCAACTCTGTAGTTGTAGGGGTAACACAGACTTTCTACATGGGGACAAGAATCTTTATATCTCAATCTCTCTCTTTTGCTTCTAAGCCTAAGTAGTCAAGTGAGTGGATTTATAGAACCGAGGCTTATGGCATTAGTCACGATTGCTTGAATTGGCTCAGTCTCAATTAAAATAAATGGATTTTACTCCTAATGAGAGAATGGGACAATGGAGGGGGAATTAAGACGTTTGTAGTAGCTCGTTGATTTAAATAAAAGCATTGAAAAATTGCCTCAGAGAAAGCTTGATTTATGTGTATGCGTGACCTTTTAGAGCAGCTAACAAAGGTCAAAGTTCAACCCCTGAACAGCTCTAAATATAAAAGTTAACATATCCTCACTGAAGGGCCTCTTCTCCTTTCCTTACTATGCTCCCAGTTTCTCTGAAAAGCTCTTGCACTTGTGTAGTCTATACTTTTTTTTTCTTTTTTTTTTTACTGTGTTCAGCTGTAAAACATTTGAGGAAACTTTATGCTTCCCCATTCAACTGTGAGTGTAACTGGAGGTTCTCCGCCGACTATAAAAAAGAGAGGGAAAGGAAAAATGGTTGAGGGCAGGATGAGGTCCTCGTCTCTGTGTCTTCATAGTGCGGGATGCAGGCCAGGCACACTCTCATGCAAAACCTCATCCCTGCAAACTCTTTTTCTCTCCCCCTCGCCTTTTTTCTTTCTCTCTCTCTCTGTCCCTCTTTCTTTCTGGCAGACCGGCGAAGCTCCATAAAAATGAATTATGCATCTGAAAAATCTGAAATGTGTAGATTTCTACAGCACACACCGTAGGAGATCGCATCTGCTACTTTACACAGATAAAGTTAACTGGTGTGTAATTTCTTAAATTGCTCTTAATTCATATTTCCAGAAAGTTAAAAGAGCAGTTCGATATTATTTTGAAGTATGCCTGTAAGTTTTCTTACTGAGAGTTTGATAAGAAGATTAAATAAATAAATTTATTCACATTTGTTAAATGATACCACTGACATGTTTGTGCGGTAGATATGAGGCTGGAGCCAGTTAGCTTAGCACTAAGACTAAAAATGGGGCAAACAGCTAGCATTGGACCTTTGAAAGCTAAAAAAAAAGTTAAATATGATGCTGAGCCAGTTAGCTTAACACTAGAGCTTGAAAGCTCTAAATGAATATGTTCTTTTGTGTTTCTTGAATAATACTACTGACATGTTTGTACGGTAGATATGAAGCTGGAGTCAGTTAGCTTAGCACAATTAGCTTAGCATTGGACCTTGAAAGCTCTAAATGAATATGTTCTTTTGTGTTTCTTGAATGATACCACTGACATGTTTGTACGGTAGATATGAAGCTGGAGCCAGTTAGCTTAGCTTAGCACAATTAGCTTAGCATTGGACCTTAAAAGCTCTAAATAAATAAATTCATTCACACTTGTTAAATGATACCACTGACATGTTGGTATGGTTGATATGATGCTGGAGCCAGTTAGCTTAGCACAAAGACTGAAAACACCTAGCATTAGCCCTTAAAAGCTCTGAATAAATACCACTGAGATTTTGTACAGTAAATATGAAGCTAGAGCCAGTTAGCTTAACACTAGAGCTTGAAAGGTCTAAATAAATATGTTCTTGTGCCATTTGTTGACATTTTTGTATGGTAGACATTTATGTGGAGCCAGTTAGCTTAGCACAAAGGCTAAAAATAATGGGAAATAGCTAGCAATATACCTTGAAAGCTCTAAATAAATATGTTCTTTTGTATTTCTTGAATCATACCACTGACGTGTTTGTACGGTAGATATGAAGCTGGAGCCAATTAGCTTAGCATAGCACAGTTAGCTTAACTTTGGACCTTAAAAGCTCTAAATAAATAAATTCATTCACATTTGTTAAGTGATACCACTGACATATTTGTATGGTAGAAATTAAGCTGGAGCCAGTTAGCTTAGCTTAGCAAAAAGACCGAAAACGGGGCAAACAGCTAGCATTGGACCTTTGAAAGTTCCAAAAAAAGACAGATATGAAGCTGGAGTCAGTCACCTTGAAAAGTCTAAATAAATATGTTCTTTTTGCATGTGTTAAATGGTACCAGTGACATGTTTGTATGGTAGACATTAATCTGGAGCCAGTTAGCTTAGCACAAGGGCTAAAAACAGGGGGGAATAGCTAGCTTTGGAACTTTGAAAGCTCTAAATAAATATGTTCTTTCGTGTTTGTTGAATATGCACCCTTGCTGTTTCTGGTCTCATATAACTCCTGAAACTAAATGTCAAACTCTTTAACCAGTCATGCCCATCTAATTTAAGAAACCCCCCCAACTAAGCTTGTAGTTTAAAATATTCAATGCATTTAAATATAATGGCAGCTCTGCCAACTCTTTGTTTTGTATTCTTCCTTTTTTTTTTATTTTTATTCAGCAACTTTTTTCCCCCCATACAAAACAGCCGCAGGCAGATCACACGCCCGGCATCTAACAAATGGGAGCATTGACTTTGCCATCAGTGTGGTCTCAGAAGCTTTTACTTTTATCTTTGAAGTCGGGAAAACTCCCACTAGAAGTCACTTGTAAGGTGAACAAAGATGCCAAACACATTTAAATTAAGGCTGTTGAGACAACAAGACCTACATGAAAGTTTTTTTTTTTTTATGGCTTTCTGACCCCTCCCAGATAAACAAGAATGACCTGACCTGATTGTGGTGGGAGTGATATAACACACACAGTCACTTCTGGAAATGTAATGTGGCTGGAGGAGAAACCGAGGCAGTCACAAACAGAGAGAGGCTAATACAGCCCCATGCCACATTTCCGAGCATGATCTCTCTCTAAATAATAGCCTCCCTTGTACTTAGAGTGAGGTTTGGGCTGTGAGGAGGGTCATGGGGCTCCCCGATGTGATGGCAATGCACTAATCTGCCCTGTATGGCCCATTCACATGTGTTCACACCATTGTTTCCACATTCTAAACAGGAACTGCAATGTTACTCGGGGGAATTGTAAATGCAGCGTGCCAGTAAACCCTCCATTAATTCCTGCTCTTATATTTAAAAGTCAGCGTGTCCTTGCAGTCTCATCACCTTTCCCCACACCACTTAAAAAAAAGACTGCATAAGAGACAGGATGCATGCTTTAGAAATCTGTGCGAGCCTGGGAAAAAACCTCGGCTTTTCTCACCACTCTCTCTCTCCTTCTCAAACCAATCGGTGCTGTAATTTATTACCCGGTAAACACGTGGGAATAGTATTTCAAGCGCACACAAGATAAACAACCCCACTCCTTTGGAAATCTCGCGATACCGGACGCTCCCACTGTGCTCGCCTATTGTGAGAGTTTTCCAACTCTCGCGTGATCTTGGAAGTTTCCCACGCCTGTTGTTGTGGCGTCTCTCTCTCTCTCTATGTGTGTGTGTGTGTTGCTCATACCAACCGCCGCCTCCCCCTTTTTTCTCTCTCTCTCACTCTCTCTCTTTCCTCACCCACCCCCTTTTTCTCTGCGTCTCCCTCGTCCCTTACACCTCCAGTCTACTCTTGTTGTCTCGGCGGATTGTGTTGTGAGAGGAGTGAGAGAGAGAGAGAGAGAGAGAGGGAGAAGAAGGATATCGCGAGTATTGGAGTTTTGGTGAGAGTTTGTGGAAGATGGCGCCTGTTGTGACAGGGTGAGTCTGAGATTCGGGGCTGGTTGTTTTGGGGGAAGGTGGGAGCGGAGAATACAAGTTATAACCACGAAACTGTTTCGATTTAAGCCGTGTGCTTGTAGCCTGAGCGCCGGTTAGTGTTTCGGCTACAGCTTTAACCTTTTCCAGAAGTCATTTCTTTGTCTCAATGTGTTTGCGTGCGAGTGTTTTTTTTTTCTTTCCTCCTTTTCTCCGTGTGGACAGTTAACGTTACTCCTCCTTGACTGTTGCTTTGCGTTTTTTTTGCTTGTTGCGGGTGTTTTGTGAGCTTAGCCTCCAAAAAGCTAAAAAAGCGATACTTCACCCTCGGTGGTCTCCCCTTCTTTTTCTCCACCTCCTCCTTTCTCCTCCTCCTCCTCCTCCTCCTGCCCAGACAACGGCGAGCTGGGGTTAGCTAAAGCAAGCATGCTAAAGCCAGCCAAGCCGTGCTAGACACAATTTTTATTATTTATTTTATTTCATTTTTTTTGTGTGTTGGGTGAGAATTTAACACCGACTCAAAGCTTAAAACGTATAACCGCCCCCTTTTATTTTTTCTTCCTCCGGTGGCTGCGGTTTGTTTTCGTAAAACGTGCCGGGGGGCCAGCAGCACGTTTACGGACAGCGCTGTCCGATAATGGACGTCGGCTAGCGGTGTATGACTTGAAACACGTTGCGGCGGCTTTGTGAGCTATATGAGCAAGTAGTGTTTAAAAAATAATAATATATTAAAAATAAAATGTTACACTTAGGTTTGTAAATATCATATAATATAATATTTAACACAGAGACACACGGTGACGACGACCAGCGTGTACTTTTTATTTTTTTAATTTAAAACGACTTGAAAACTATTTAAATAAAATAGTATTTACTACTTTTACTACACGAGCAGCAACGATAAACACCTCACACAGCCTCCCTCATGTGTGCTTTAACCCTATCCTCACTGAAATAAATGATAATGTAACTAAAAGTGACCTCAAATAACTTCAAGAACTTTAAATATTATAGATAACCAGCTGCTTTAAACTTTTGAAATGTAAGTTGTTTTTTTTATCTCGCATCCCCCAAATTAATAGAGCTCATTAGGCTTAGTGCACGTTCAGTAATTGCTACAAGATAATACATCAGGAATAAGTGTGTCAGCCGTTGGCTTTTTAAATGGGGAAATTGCCTTAAACTGCACGTTGACTTGATGTATTTCCTCAGAGAAAGCGCCGCAGAGGCAGTGCTGTCTGTGTTTTTGTGATTTCGGGGCTGCGGTGCTTGTATGTTTTTGGTTTTGAGCACTGTCTGTCTGTCTGTTGGACTAAAAAAAAAGCCTGATTAAAATGATTTCCCTGCACATTAGCTAGACACAAACCTATTACTCTTGAGGCTATAATCCCCCCACAGACAGCTCAGTGGGTGACAGACATTCGCTGGGCTTGTTTGGAGGTGTGTGTGTGTGTGTGTGTGTGTGTGTGTGTGTGTGTGTGTGTGTGTGTGTGTGTGTGTGTGTGTGTGTGTGTGATGGTAAAAAAAAAGGGGGGGGGGTTTAGCTGTGCATGTTCATTTGGGGCTTTCCAGCAGACCTGAACTGATTTCACTTGAGGAGGGGCGAGAGGGGGGGGTCGATGGTGTTGGTGGGAGTGGGAGGGAGCGAGCCAGAGGGCAGGCGGGTCAGGTCTGGGTGGCTGGCCACCTGTCCAGATGATATCTCCAGATTCGTGTGTGTGTGTGTTTTGCTGCGAGTCGGTGGGGGTCAGTGTGGGGAGAGGTTTAACAGAAAATTAAAGTGCCATAAGGGCTTTTTTTTTTTTTTTTAAAGCTGATGGCAGGCCGGGTTCACGCTGCAACCGACCACAGCCTCGTGCCCCCCATGTGTGCTGTTTGACTGGTTCAGGCTTTACACAGGGAGGGGCAAGCTTGTTAAAGGTGTTAGACTCTCTCGCAGAGGGACTGTGGTCGCATGTTTTTGTCTGAATTAAGAGTTCTAGCACACACCGACTTCTGCGTCACTAAAGCTGCGAGTTTGTGGAATATATATATATATACACGACTTTTGTGTTTCTGCCTAACTCGGTTTGCCGCCCGGAAATCCAGTTATCAACAACCAATAGAAGATCATCAAGTGTGCGCCGTGAAGCCCGTTCTCGCTGTAACCTGCACAATTTCAGCCTGACGATCCATAATGCACTTTTATGAAGCGTACGGCTCCACAGGAGCTTTGTCGCACGGATGAAATTGGCTGTATATTTAAAGCGTCAAACATTGACTCCGTGTGTGGGGTTTCAGTTTGTGGCTCGCTACGCTACATCTGTGGTTAGATTTATTTCCTTTCCAGTTGATTTCCATGGCAGATATTAAAGTAGCATTTCCTTACGTTATGTACCTCGAACTGGGGGTCCCCGAAAAAATATCAATAAATGAATTAAGTTATGAAGAAGAAGAAATACTTTATTGAGTATTATGATGTATCATTTAAGAAGTGCACAACTATGAATAAAGACCAGTACGTGAATTTAAAAAATATTTTTAAAAAGCATCCTGAGCCAAAATGCTGGACATTAAAAACTCCTGATATGATCATGACGCTACATATAAATCTGATCTAATGAGCACAGCGGACACATATTTAAGTCTGAGTGATGCAAACTGGCTAAACTTAAACGAAAATATGACGACAGTTACTCAGAGTTTGGTTTTATTGAGAACAACGATGGAAGACCAACATGTGTCATGCGTGTCCAGGTACGAGTAAATGAAGCCGCCCAAGCTATGAAATCTAAATAATCTGTATTAAATAATTCGTATGACATCTAAGTGTACAAACGGCAGTAAGGATATTAAATAAAACAACATTTCTCTCCTGTAAGGGGTCCCAAAAAGTTTGATAACACGTGGAATATCCTTTTCAAACCAGACATACAGCATTATAATAAAATAACTTTGCACCACCATAGAAAATACTCTCTGCTGTGCTTATATCGACTATCAGCTGCGAGAAAAGCAAAATGCATCAAGTAATATTTAAAAAAAAAACATTCATCAGTACTGGAAAATGTCTCTTTATTCATCGATTGTCACAAAATTTTCCCGCCCTGGTTATTTTTGTGGCGCGTTGCACGCGTGCACACGTTCCTCTTCGGGCGTATCACGGCGTTACTCATAACGCAGCACGCACGATAAGACAGACGTGTAAACGAGAACGAAACAACAACAACAAACGCAGCGTTGCTTTCGTCACTTTTCCTCTTGTGCCGGAGCGAGCGACGAGCTGAAAGAGCGGCACTGTTCACCTGGCAGGATAAAAGCACTCATTTCAACACGGCTCTGCTTTTTGCCGTGCCCCCTCGGGGTGAGGGGGGGGATTCCATTTAGCTCACCCCCTCTCCTCACCCCTTCCATCCCTCCTCAAAAAGTCTTTCAGGCCAAAAAGCCAAGCATCTCTGCGCCAGTGTAATGATACCACTCTCTTTTTTTCTTCTCTTTTCTTTTCTTCTTTTCTTTGAGGCGCAAACCCTGTGTTCTCGATTTGTCAGCAGAACTGGCGTGCGGTTTGAGCTCTGAAGGTGATCAATGAAAGAAAGAGAGAGCGAGCGAGTGCACCTCGAGATAAAAGTCTGATCTGCGCGTTCATGTGTGTGTGTTTGCGTGCGTGCACGTGCATCCATTCCCCGGGGTCCTCTCCTCTTCCCCGCTTCCCTTTTATGAAAGGAGAGGTTCAGAGAGAGCAGCAGATGTCGAAGCGCTGACCTTTACGGTGGCAAAGGCTCGAGCTGGAGTTAAAAGGCACCCCCACCACCAGCAGCAGCAGCACCACCACCCCTTTGCCCCTCAAAGCAACAGCCTTGTGTCCACTTACACACACACACTGACGGATAGGTTAATGACTGAGATGATACAAGCCACCTGATCTGTGTGTCACCTCAGTATCCTGCAGCTTTCCTATATCCAAGCAGAGCCGTGAAAATCTTCAAAGTGTGTGTGTGCAATAGAGAGAGAGAGAGAGAAGGTGGGTGTGTGTACAGAAGTCGCAGGCGAAGCCAGACATCTTTAGGGGGATTTATCCTCATGCCTACAGTAGCCTATTGTTTTGGAAGTTCATGCATATCCATTACTTCACATGATTGAAATATCCCCCGAAGCCTATAGTTTCATTCAGGGTTCAGATTCAACTTGTTTGCTCGAGCGATGACGGGCCTCTTAAAGCAACCAACACGCCCCCCCCTTAGGTTGACTCAGTGTCTTCGTGCTCTTGTTTCCCCTATTCGAGCCCGTCTTGGAGCGACAACCACAGGAGACACCCAAGGGGATAGAAATGCACATTTTTGCGTAATTTGTCTTGGATCCGTGCCATTTTCCGTCTCCAGCCACGTGCTAAAGTGTGCACAACACCAGATCTACCGTCACTGTGCGTCCGTACTGTACTTTTACTTCCCCTCTTGTGGCTTATTCATAGCAAATGTTCCCTTTTTATTGATTAAAGGCTGCATCTGACTCAGGATGTTGTCAGTCGAAGACTTTCAATGCCTTTTCTTCGTCATTTGTGATCTTAAACATCAGAAAACAGTTAACAGTGCTGTCAGAGCGGACTGCGATAGAGGCTGGACCACCGTCTAGTTCAGAAGTGGATTAACCGACAGTCATCAGAGCGTCGGAGAAGCCGTCTGGCATCAAGCTGCCGTCTGTTTCCATCAGTGACAGACTAAAAAATGGACAGAGCACGAGGGACGTCACCCACAAGCCTTCCGAAGCCTAAAACCTGCCAAATATCGGCATCGACGTGCTCAAACAGTCGATCTTTATCAATCAAAGTGGCCACGCTGTTAATTAAGCATGACTTTAAGCCTCAGTGTTATTTCAAAGGGTGAGTTAAAAACCAATTCACCCTCGGTACAGTTGTCATGAGCTGCAGAGACCAAAACTGTTGCTGTAAACATGTTTATTTCTGCTGTTTTAACTTGGGGACTTATGGAGACTGACTCATTTCTGCAGCCAGCCACTGCTCGGTTTCTACCAACTTTCTCTTTCGCTTCCGTCACAGTCGCGGTCACTTTGAAGCTCGCTGTTTGAAGTACACAGCTCCTGCCCCGTGTGCAATGATGCAGCAAAAAAAAAAAACGAACTTGACTGATGACTTGAGTCATCGACTTCCAGGGGGCATCCCTATTACCGATAATGACCTTTTGAGTGGCGCCTGTTACCTAATTTCTCCAAAGCTCTCAGCTCGACGCAGGAGTTATATTTCTCATGCAAAAAAAAATCCCGACATGGGGGCATTTATTTACTTGTGCAAGACTTGGAATGCATCAGTCTGAGCTCATGCTTTTTTTTTCTCTCGCTGCTGTTTGCTTCGGCGAGGATGGGACGGAACATTCTGATGTGAATCTGAAGCCAGTGTGGTTTTGAAAACAGCCCTGGCGTCATGTTTGATAGAGGCCCAAGTCCTCTCGGTGGTGGTGTTGTTGTTGGCATCGTCCCTCCGCTGCTTTAGCTAAAAGACAAGAAGAGGCAGAAAGTTAACACGAGGCGAAACGCGACAGGCGGTGGAAGCACGTACCGATCCGCTGACTCTTGTTTTGGAGCGTCTCGGCATCGTTCTCGCTCTCGCTCCCACCCCCCTTCACTTTTCCGAAAGAGTTTCCTCCGGCCCCGGCGTTCGCCTTTCCCTCGCCCCCGTTCCTTTCGCTGTTTGTAGCGATTGCAGCTTTTCGCCAAGGGAATGGTGGTTTCTACTGTGTCAGCACTTTTTGCCCCCGCTGTCCCTCCACATTCAGGATGTTTCATTCAGAAAACATGAACCAATCCCCCCCCTCTGTCTGACTCCTGTTTGCTTTCATTCAGCTTCAGCGAGCAGACCGCTCACCTACTTCCTATGTTGGGGGCAACCGAGAGGAAAACAATACGAACAGTGTTAACACTCGTGTGTTCTTCACGTTCATTTATTTCTCCTCAGGGATGACGGAAGGGGGTCCGCGCTTTGGAGTTGTCTCTAAATTACGTCAGGCCTCTCTCAGACTCACAGAGAAAACCTTTATTCTCTCTCTTCTGCAGCTTTTGATATTCTCATCCGTGGCACCGAGCATTGTTTCAAGTGTTCTCGCGACAGACTTTCCCCGTGCCGGTACTCCATCCACATTTTTAGAGGAAGGTTACAAATGTACACAGGATCTCCTGTGTTGGGAAAGCCCCCAACGAAGCCACCTCCCCATGGCTGCAAGCAACCGCCACTGTTACTGTATTAGATAAGAAGGGAGTGGCGAACAAGGAGCCAGCCTGTAGTAGCAAAGAGAAAGAAATGTTGTTGTGGCCTTTGCGTGACTGTTTGTGGTGAGCACAGAGCAGTGTTTGACCCTCGCCCCCTCTAGGTGAATAGCTTGTAACTGATGAAAACAAATTGACATTTGCACAGAGCCGTCCAGTCGATACTTTCGAGTGCGGCACCTTGTTGGAGAGTTTACACATCCAATTCGGTGTAACACAAACATTTTGGCTTATTCTGAAGCAGTTTTTTTTAAATGCTGCAAACCGGATGCAAGCCCAACCTCCAGGGACACACCGCTGCTGGAGTTTGCCCAGGCAAGTGATGGCAACCCCGGGGACAGACAGACAGAGAGAGAGAGAGAGAGAGACGAGACGAGAAGCCTGAGTTATCAAGTGTCGGGGAAAATATTCAAGGAAAGAACAAAGACAGAGAGAGGGAGAGGGGTTGGGATTCCAGGAAAGGTACTCTGTTATCTCCAAGTGTTTCTTTGCATTGTCTGGTTGTTTAACTAAGGCTGGCGGAGAGTTTCACTGAAGAATCCGCCTGGTGGCATTCCTGTGGCTGTTGACGTCAGGAGGTTTTGGCCTTTGCTTAGAATCACAATGAAGTAATAGACATGTGTGTCATTTTGTGGAACAGTCTATTGATTGTGGTCGAGGAAACAATGCTTCTTCTTCTTTCTTATTTTTAAATTTTTATATATATATTTATATTTCGGGGGTTTGTTCATGTTGTGGTTGATCGTCTTGCACTCGCGGGCTGCAGTTCGATGCTCTCTATCATTTCTGGAAGCGCCGGGCCGAAGAATGTATGTGAGGTTTCACATGAGCTCATGGAAGGAAACTAAACTTTTTGTGATGGGGGGTGTTTCTGCTTCAGAAAGTCACCGGCAAACTCTTTACTCTATTTATCACCCCGCTGGATTTATTAGAAGATGACCTCAAATATTCTAACCCCAACCCCCAAATCGCCAAAGTGTCTGGTAGACAAATGAGTTTCGGCTTTTTTCGCCTACCAGGAGCGATCGAGACGTGTTCCACTTTCGTCGAGCTTGAGGACGCACGCAAAAGTGCGCGTGGTTAAGATCTAGGAAACCAACCCTCGTCTCACGTCGAGTGTTTAGGAAGGGATAGCATGTTTTGAAGAGGAACAACAACCCCCCTCTTCCTCATCACGACAACAACAGTGAAACCAGACAGCAGCCCTGAGCTCACACACACACAGCGTTCTGTGGTCTTTACATTTGGTTTGCTGGGGATCATCTCGCAGCATGTGGGCTAAAGGTCATCTCTCTCTCTCTCTCTCTCCGTCTCCCTCTCGTTCTGTTTGCCTCCCTTGCTCCCGCTTCATGCCAGGAATTCTATTTTTTTCCTCCCGTCGCAGCGCAGTCGGTCCTTTGGGTGGTTTTTCGAGGCAAGGGCAGGGCAAGACAGCGGTTAGTTTGCCTGAGTCTGATAGATGTCCAGAGAAGACTGTGCCTCGTTCTCAATCGAGGCTTGTAACGCTGGAAACATACAGTCACAGTCACATTGTTGTTGAGCTGTGAAACGAGCGGTAATTTCGTCCATTTTTCCTGATTAATTACTCCTTTCACCAGGGAAGACCTGATCATGTTTTTGGGCCTCTGATGCCGGGTATCTATGAGTCATATTGGCCACAGCAGCAGGATTGAATAGTCAAGAGCTGGATTACCTTGGAAATATTAACGAACCGCTTAAAAAGTCCTTGAAATTCAGGGTTTTTGTTATGAAGCCAAGTCACTGCTCCTCCTCTCTTTACTTCCTAACCATGGCGAGCATGTTCCTGACAACTAAACATCAAGTCAACACTGCCATATGTCCCGGACATACAGACATAAACAGATGAATATGGCAGGCTAGCCTCTTGTGACTACATTAAAACCGACATCCAAAGAAACATTTGGTCTCGACTCGTTTCAGGCCGTCCGCTGATTAATTCCATACTCAATATTTTTATGATTTACTGAAGCTGGACACGATGTAAGATGAATAAATGCATGTTTTTAGTTTTAGCTTTGCAGCCGTCCCGACTGGACCGTAGCCTGCTGCGTGTTGCTGCGTGGTCGCCGTATCGGAGAGGTCAAGATCCATCGGTTTTTGTGCTCTGCAACTCGTAAGCATCGATCCCAAATGTGTATTTTTACTAAACACATATGCGGATCGCTGCTTTTTAAATAGTTTTTCTGGTCGCAGCTTTTCGAATTTGTGACAATTTGCTGCTTTTCTCTGCCTTTTGTGTATATCTTCAACGACTAGATAGTTTGGTTTTTTTTGAAATGTTTTTATGCCCAGTCAGTGTATTACCAACAACAGACGGCTCCCAGTTTGGATGAAATGTATTTTGTATTTCAGGCAGGTAGTGTACCATATAGCGTGCATATTCTCAGTGCTTCCCGATTCACGGCGTGAAGCGTCGTGCCGTCAAAGAGAAAGAGCTGTGCAACCGGCTCGCAGTGACATTATATAATATGGTCGCTATGATGCTTTAGCAATGTAGCACAGCCACAAGACTGACCCGCTGGTCACATTACAAAGCAAAGTTTTCACTTTGTAAACCAAACGAAGCTGTTCGGTAATCTGCGCGCTCAGTGGTGCTTTAGGGTAAAATGTGGCAACGTTGGCGAGGACAAACCGGCTTGAGCTCCGTGGACTAAAGGAAAGGCGGTTTGCTCTTAACGCTGTAAGATTCAAGCGTCGTCACAGAGCTCCAGCTTCTTTAAGACTTCATTTTGACTGAGCAAAAGTTTCATATCATACGAATCAGCGAGAAGCTGAAAGCAGATAATGAGTTATTATTATTTATTATCACTAGCCTGAAGTTGCTGATTAAGTTTCTGTCCGTCTGCCAGTTCGACGCCTCGTCGAGGATCAGATCTGTTCTCGCTCCGAGTTGCAGAGCGTTTCCTTCGAGCCGTCCGGCTGCGAGTGCAAAAGCAGCGGTGCACCGATGCATGCTTTTTTTTTTTTTTTTTTAAAGGATGAATAAATAGCAGAGCATCAATGAGCGTTGACAAGTTTGTGGTCAGCGCTGCAGTTCAGCAGCGAATGTGTGCACACAGGTTAAGGGGCCCCCCTCCGAGTTTGATCCTCAGTGTGGTTATCACATCCTCTACCAGAGCTGCTGCCTTCCCTCTCTGCTGAAGGCCGCACAAGAGCGCGATCCATACGAGCTCTGCCGCGGTCGATGGTGACGACTAACAACCCCTTCCCCCTGGGTTCCCTCTCTCTTTCTCTCTTTCACTCTTTCTCGTTCCAGCAGTGAGTCATCAGCTCAGCAGAGAGTGAGAAGAGGGGAAAAGGGGAGCGGGAAAAGGGGAGTTCATTCAGGGTTCAAGGCCTCCCTCGCCTCGCCTCGTCTCCTCTCTTTCTTCCCCTTCTCCGAGCGCGTGACCCGTCTCACAACCCAGCCGTTCGTATGCGGGTCTTTTGGCCGGAGTCACACTTATCACTTACGAAACAAGTGTGTAATCCTGTGAGATGCTTTCGCGTCTGGCCCTGAAAGATTTCTGCTCTGTGTCTCCCCCGTGTTTACTTAAAACATCTACAGCTACATCACTTCTGTCTCGCGAAGCTGGCCCTCGACTCGGTTTGTCTTTTTTTTCCCTCCACCAGGTAAAACTAAACACTGTTGTGGTTGGACTGTGTTCTTGATTAGATACACTCTGAGTCCAATCCAAACTTTATCACCTTCCTTTTTGTGTGTACAGACGTGTTTTAACAGCACGCTGACAGGATCGGACAGTAAAACTCAGTGTTGAATTTATTGAGATTGTGCAAGTGCAGCAGCCTCTTCTCTTTTATTTTTTTTATCAAATACTAAATCAGAATATCGAAAGACGTTCACTACAGACAAACAGACAAATTTCAGGAGCGTATTTCAGTCACGCCCGTACGTGTGTTCGGTTTTTCAAGAGGTTCCTTTTGTTTTCCGTCTCTGTGACCTGTCTGAGGTGTGATTATGCAGCCAGCGTGTTTCCTCCATCATCTGTCTGGCTGAACAGAGAACAACAAGCCCGCTCACGAGTCCAAGCCTCCACCCTTCACCTCCACCTCCACCCTCTCCAGCATCACCACTTTCATTTCTTCATTCTTGCCGCAGAATCCCAGTGAAGCTTTTTAAAAAAAAAAAAAATTTAAATGTTCGCCAGTACCGTGTTCCTTCTTGAATTTTTCCTGAAAACGGAGGCGACTCAGTTCAGCGACGACCTCTTTTCGTAGATCCGCCGTGGCCTGGTCAGACGTGGCGGACTATCTCGTGTTTTTTTTTTTTTTTAGGGACACGGCGACGTTATCTGAGGACTGAATGGAGCCAGGTGGCAGGCAGTGTAGAGAAAACAGAGTCAGAGCTGCGGGATTCACAAAGGAGACTTCATTAAAGATAGAACAAGCATCGAGGGAGTGTGTGTGTGTGCAGGTTGGCTCCTGAGCGCACACTGGAAATTTCATTATGTCGTGTTCGGGACGTTGGACGCCGTACGTGTACAAGTAATGGAGTACGCTCAGTACTTTATGTTCCAGCTCCTGCGCCAGGTTACAGTCGTTAATGTGTACGTTTTTTTGCGTACGTCTTATTGATTGTGCGCCAGGGCCAAGACGAGTTTAAAAAAAAAAAAGTCTGTCCAGAGAGAGAGAGAGAGAGAAAGAGAGAGAGCTCCATATGGAGCATTGATGTCGGAGAGTGCGGTCAAGAGGGGAGACATGGAGGGAAGGAGAAGGGAGGGAGGGAGACAGAACGAGGAGGGCCTTTTCTTTGGCTTTTCTGCCTCTGTCATTAAGCTCTCCCATGTCAAAGACAGATGGAGCTTGTGTGTGTGTGTGTGTGTGTGTGTGTGTGTGTATTTGTGTATGGAGGCACTTGCAAGTGCAGACTGATGTGACCCACCCAACTCTACACACACACACACACAGCATCGAGCCCAGCCCTTGATTCTGCCTCCAGCGGGGCGTCTCAGGGCAGCTACCAGACCTCTGCCATCTGCAGTCAGTCAGCCTTGAGGGTCGGACAGCTCATCAGTTAAAACAGTCAACTTTCTGTTTCTGTCCGCTCCTGCAGCATTAAACATTCATTCCTTTTTTTTTTAAGAACAGATAATTTTCCATCCTTTTTTGTGATTCCGATCACGTCATCCTTCCTCATTTAATTCCTTTTGTTTCACCCTGTTCTTCTTTTTATTGCAAACTTTTAGGAGTGGATTAATGCGAGGAGGAGGATGGGGGGGGGTGTTTGACTCATTTTCTCAGTCAGCGGTTCGCCACGCCCGCCTCAAAACGAAAGAGGGGCCAGGCGAGGTCACGTGCGACGATAGTTGAGATGGGTTTCACATCCAGTTTAGATTTAAAAACACACAATCCTACCCAAGGCTTAAAGGTCCCTTCGCCCTCACAGTGAAGTTTGCAGATTGCAGCTCGCCCTCTCTTTCAGGGCATGTAGGAAAAACTCACATAAAAAAGCAAAAACATCTAGATCAGTGTTTGGTTTGTCCGCTCTGGGCTACTGTAGAAAAATGGAGGACTCCACAGAAGAGGACCCGCGCTGGAGATAAAAGGGCAACAAAAACACTAATGAAAACATACTTTGGACCTTTTAATGTCGAGCAGAAAAGCATGTAAGGAAGGGAATGGATTAGCCAAGGCAAAGCTGGATAATAAAATGAGTCATGCAGCCACAAACGTGCAGCGTGCCTTTAATTCCCTTTCATGTGGACAGTGTTTGGCCTAACCGTACATTAGGAGAGCAGCCGTTTTTGTAAAGTTCAACCTGCAACATCGGTCGGTCGTCAACCAGCGTCCTCTCTCTGTCCTCGAGGCAGGATGACGGGAGCGTTTGCAGCGACTCTGCCCTCGCCACTCCTAGCGATTGTTGGCAGCAGAGCGAGCCTCCAGCTCGAGCCACGTCCGTCTAGGACGACCCTCGTCCCCCTTGTTTACGTCGCTCTCATTATCACCCACCTCCTCTTTTGAAACACCCGTCCAAAAAGGGCGAGTTCGGTGCCCAAACTTGGCCGCCTCCCAGCCCCCCTCGATTGTTTTTTTCCCCTCCGATGATTAAATACGTGCTTGACGGATGCGTGCGTAATACTCTTGCTGCAGGCCACACACAAGCATGGCACGGCGTGCTTCTGAGGAAGCGAGTGTAAGAAGGCTGATGTTTATGCTTCGTGTGTGTTAAAAACTGCGTAACAGTGTTGCTAGTGAGTGAGTGTGTGTGTGTGTGTGTGTGTGTGTCGGGGCTGTGACATCAGTATGCAGGTATTTTCTTCCAATAAGCTGCCAGGGGAAAATGTAGCCAGCGGGCTCGAATTTCCAAATTTCTCTCGCTCAGTCCCCCCCTTCCACACGAACACGTTCGCTTGCTTGGCGAGACATGTTTCCATTTCCACCCGTTTCTGTCTCTGTCCGGTCTTGAAAAGTTTGGAAACGCACGTCACAGACAGGTAACTACAACAAGGAGCGCAGTGTCTCAATCTCAGCCCGTTCTTATCTTTCAAACACTGCATGATTTGTTTTGCCAAGTTCTTTTTTTTTTTTTTATAAGCCTCATAACAGGCCAGCTCATTATTTAGTTCATTGCGTCTGGCGGTGATCAATAAGCTTGTCGACAGGTGTCAGGTTTATTCAGGCCGGTTGGTTGTCAGCCTTCACCTGACAAGGATAAAAAAGATATTTTAAGCGCCTGCTCTGAATAATTGTTGTTGAATTCTGGGCAGCGGCGTCACCCGAACGCGTTGACACGTCGCTCTTCTTTCCCGCGTCTCTCGTTTTGACCTACATGTTGTAAAAGTGAAACTCCTCCACGCTCGTGTTTACACCACGTTTTATCTAGATCACCTTTATTTTTCCTTTGTCTACAAAAACCGCTGAACGAATGTTTAAAAACCCCAGCGAGTTGAAAACAGGGTTTCCCCGCGGTGTGTGCGTGCGTACGAGCTCCTTGTTTTCAGCTTACAGTTAGAGCCGGGTTCATATATTCGGTGTCACCGAGACGGCCCGTGGCTATGGAGGCCAGTGGAAGCTGCGAGGGAGCCACAGTGTTGATAATGAGGTGTACAGCCACTCGGAGGAGTTGTGATATCTGCTATCAGCCCTCGGGCAGGGAAACCAGACACCTTTTTATAGGCCTAATCCCTCTTCCCATCCCTCCTCTTCCCCCCTCTCACACGGCTGTTTGTGTGTGTGTGTGCGCACTGTCCTGGAGCTCTCTGCGTACATGCAAATCCACACACACACACACACACACTCAGATATGTTGTCTCATATTCACACAGGGACCCGTGTCAGAGTGCAGCTGACCCGCCCTGGCGTGCCGAGCGTGACAGATGTGTTAAAAACGCTTTAATTGGGAGCAGATTCAAAGCTTGGAAGTATTGAAAAAATACACGTTGAGTGACATTTCTGATGGAATAATGATGAAGATATGTGTAAAGCAGCGTCTGAACCGCTTTTATATTTAGCTGAAAATGTATTTTAACACTAAACCTAACGTGTATTTCTTCCTGACGATAACGTAGGCTGACGGAGCGGCGTGCATCTGCTCGGCACCATCTCCATTCAAAGCAAATAAACGCAACGTCGCCGCACACCCACCCAAAATATACACATGCACGAACAACACACTGCCTGTCGGTTGACCTCAGAGGTCACACCATAACCCCTTGACCTTGAGCACATGAACGACGGCGTCTGGCGCCTGTGGGGTTGAGTTTTTTGGTCCCCCGGGAAGAAGAAGTGCTCTGCAAAAGATAGATGGTGCGTGTTTGTTCATCTGAAACGTAGACGAAACATGAAAGCACTTGGCCTATTACATTTTCTTTTTTTTTTAAAGATTATTTTGTTGTGTTTTATGCCTTTATTATAGTACAGCTGAAGATAGACAGGAAGCAGGAGGCAGAGAGAGAGGGGGAATGACACGCAGTAAAGTAGCCGTCCGATGCGGGATTCGAAACCGGGGCCAGATGCAGCGAGGACTATAGCCTCCACACACGGGGCGGCCGCTTAACCCACTCCGCTACCGACCACCCCATCGATCATCATTTTCACAGTGATTTAAACAATACGGCCAACAGTGATCGCATTTTTTAAAAAGGAGTAGTCGTTATATTAAGTTTATGAATTTCAACGCTCTACGGAGAAACAGTCGACTCATCGTGACGCACAGATCTCCGTCTAGCTGCTTTTTGATCTCTCAGGTATTTTGTAACTAACACAAAGAGCTGATGTGGTTGCTGAGACACACGAGGAGCGTTTCGCAAACACTTTTTTTTTTCTTTTACAGTATTACTAACAGCCTGGCTGTTGAGTAGAAGCCAGACACTCTTGAGCAACACAGAAAAAGTCACCGCACATCAGTTTGAATAAAGAGCGTTTGTTAGTAAACCGTAGTGTCATATGTTGCGCGGGCTAATAAGGTGTCAACATTCATACAGCGAGTGCAAAAACACGCAACAAGATACCCAGATATGCTGCAGTCTGTGCCTTTTCGTCAACGCGGCCTGTAGGTTCCGTCCTCGAGTCGACGGTGTCTCAATTTCCTCGTTTCCTGTGTACTGTCTCTCAGTTCCCTTGAAGAGGGAAAGGCCGCGAATAGTTGTTCAGTGTATTTTTGTAGAGACGAGTTGCGGGATTTATGCTCCTCTTGTCAGGACGTTCCAGTTATAGGCGGCACACGCCGTCTTTACCGTGGGACACCTGACGGCGGGAAATGTGATCGGCCATTGCTGAGAAAACACCCAAATACAGGCGGGCTTGGTGGCACATGAACTGTTTCCAGGGGGACTCTTAAAAAGTGATGAACACGACAGGGACTTGTATCCGTAGCTCATATTCCAACACCGCTGATGGAAAACCAACTTCGACAACTCCCAGAGTCACTGACGACGGCGACAACGAGCGTGACTCAGCACCTTTTTTTTTAAAGTGTCCCCTGGAAACACCGTCGCCTGCGCTCCTGTGCTGTGTTTCCTATATTCGCAGCTCATTTCTGTATTCGCAGCTCATTTCTAGCAATAAAACCATGATTATTAGTAACACAACAACATCTGATCTGCAGGATATCGTCTAACAACATTAATCCGGGGAAAAGTTAGTTGACTTATTAGAGACAGAGCAAAAAAACGTGTGCATGTGTCTGTTCAGATATGTTGCACACAGTGCTGAGGACATGTCAGAGTGTGTATTTCAGTCTCTTTGGGTATGTGTGTGTTTTTTTTTTTCCCTTCCCTCCTTCGTGCTGTTTGGACTGTCAGTCACAGCTGTCAAACGCATCCCCGTACCAACGGCAGGCCGGGGTTCACACTCTCTCAATCAGCCCACCCGGCTGCATGCGCATGTGTTGACGTGTGTTAACCCGTGTTTGTGTGTTAGCGTGTGGAGGTGGGTGGTCGATGCTTCTATTCTTAGCGGCTGCCATCCCTCTCCGTCACCCATACCTCATATGTCATACGACCTGTCAAAGAACGATGAGAGAAGCCCTTGAGTTTTTTTTCCCCCTGCCCCCGCCGCGCTCCATCCAGACGTTGGATTTATTCTGTCGTCGTTTCCTCGACGTGCTGCAGGTGCACGCATTGTGTATTTAACTGGAAGGACATGGTGAAGGCGATTCATCAATGGAAGCCGCAACATTTTAGCGTCGATTTGTTTTTCTGCGTCGCTTGTGGAAAACAAGGCGCGCCGCAGCTGTTATCTCAGCGTGTTGATAACGTGTTTAATGAAAACCGCTGCTGCATCATTTCCCACAGAGATGAACTGAACTCTGACGTCTCTTTTTTGTTGTTGTTGTAGTTTAACTGTGTGCAGCAGTGTTTTGGACTAAATGCTAAATGACACCATGTTCGTGTACACCGTGACCACTGGAGCTGATCGCAGCCGGAAAGACGCCACCAGAAGCGTCCCGGAAACGTGTTTTGACGGACGCCGTGGAAAGTTGGACACATAAACAGCAACAAGAATCCAGCTGATTTTCAGAATAAAACACCTTTCAATCATAAAAACAGACAGAAAGGGAAACTACGTAGCATATTTTCTCATGGTAGAAGCACACAAACCCCCAAATCTGAGCAGGTTAACAAAGTCTGGCGAGTAAAACACATCGCTTCTGGAGTACAGCCATGTAACAGTTACAAGAACAATAAAGATGCGCCAGTGTACATGGTTAATGTGGTGATGGTCTGACAATATAACTAAGCTGCTGTCGACTTCGCTCGTGTCGTTTCAGTCTAAAACTGGCGGTCAATTTTGGAAAAACTGTCTAATTGTTTTTGAGTTTTTAAATTTCCACGCATTAAATAAAACCTTCTTCTCCGCAGTAATTGCTGCTGTCATACCGCTGGCCACTGTTAAACACATGCATCCACGGGCCAAAGCCCTTCAGATCGAATAAAGTCGGGTGGCTTTTGAATACGAGGATGTTTATTAATCACGAAGAAGCGAAGATAACTCCGCTTGCAAGAACTCCCGACTGATTTCTAATTCTGACTGGATGTCTGCGTCTTAGTCAGACCGACCTCTGGTCCAGATTTGACAGATGATTTTTTTTTTTTGGTTTGTATTTCTTCTAAGAGATACACTATGACTTGTTAGTGTTTGTGGTTGTGTGTGTGTGCGTGTTGTGAAAAGAGGCCCGGGGGGAGGTTTGGTGTGTAGAGTTTCGCTCTGCGTCTTCTTGCCGTATCTGCTTGTTGGTTAGAGGTGTTGGCCCTTTTTAATAAGCTACCACAAAAATATGGTTTATCACCCTCCGGGCTGCTCTTGTGTTTAGCGTCTGAGAAATTAAAGTGTCAGTCTGATGTCAGTCTGTGCATATTTGTGGACGTCTGTGCGCGCTCGACGGCAGCCAAGATGACAGGAAATGTATTTAAGGAATTAAAGCCGGCACAATTACTGACCTCTATTTTGTTTATTAAACGCTAAAATTGTCTGAGAATTTATGGTAATTCCACTCATCTTTTCAGACTGGATGACAATATTCAGTGTCAGTCGTAACATTTTAATGCCCGCATACTTCCCATAACATTACAAGCATTTTATTTTCCCCTCCGAATATTGTTGTTGGCAGCACGGGGAGGAGCTTTTATCAATTTTCCCATGAATCTCAGGCTGCGGTTTTCTTCCGAACAGCACAGAGAACAATTTGGTTGCCGAGCGTGATCCATCACCGCAAAAGAGAAGCTGACAATCTCCGTTTGCAAAGTTGCATCAGGATGGAAAAAATCTTCAGGCCGTAAACTTTCTTTTTTTACAACATGAGGGATGTTCCCTTCACTGTCTCGGATTAATGTGCAAGCGTTCACGGCAAACAAACAGGTGACATGACAGGAGTGTGTGAGTGTGTGTGTGTGTGTGTTACTTCCACGTTCTACTTCTCTGATTTTTCAGTGTCTATAAAAAAACAACAACAAATAAATAAATAAAAAACTTTTAACCAATAGCGGACGCTCTCCGCGCTGTGGTTAGGACCCTCATTCTGTCAGTCACGAGCCAGTCAAGCCAACAGACGACGCACAGCGAGCTGCTGTAGTCCATAAAATGCTGATTTCAGTTTGAAATCTTTACCCAGTTACGTCCAGTCTGCCTTTTACTCTGCGAGGAAAACAGAAAGTACGATATTATTGGTCCACGCACAGATATAATGAGCATTAATCTGTAGTGTAGAGACATTTATTGGGATAAAAAGTGACATTTGCTTTTTGTTCTGGTCTCCAAATGTGAATTCACAAGTTTGATTTTACAGTTGTGGAGCAGCTCTTACATAAAACTGAATAATTATTAAAAATAAAAGAAGAATTTTTTTGGAATATAAACGTGCTGATGAACTCTTCTTGTCTTTTATCTTTAAATGAGCCGGTCTCAGTTTCTATTCTACAGATTTGAAACCAGAACAGTAACAACTCTCACCATCCATTAATCTGCAGTTTTGTCTAAATGAAAATGGTAAAAAAAAAAGTGTCTGTGTTGTAGGATGTGTTCCAGTGTGCGTTGTTGTTTGATCGCCCTAAAGTTCAGCTAAAAGTCATGTAATACAAACGTGAAGCCGTCTTCAGCTTGAGAAACGACTAAAACTATCACCAGAATTGTTCCATATTTTTTTGAGGCAGCTCTATTTGAAGCCGCTGACAGAATAAAGAGTGTGTGTGTGTGTGTGTGTGAGAGTGTGTGACGTCACTCGTAGCTTTCTGAAGAGATGTTTTGAAGCTCACGTTGGCGGTCCGGCCTCTTCACACCTGCTGAAGGTGATCCGAATGACGCCTGGGTACTTGTGACGACACCTACCTGTCAATCAAAGCGTCTGCACTCTTTAATTCTGCTTAACTTTTAAGGTTTAATATAATTTGAACAGGTGAATTATCAGTAATTTCAGACTCTGTACAGTTGTCATGAACGGGGAAATTAGCTACAGAGACCAAAATTGTTTTTTGTACCAGGCTGTAAAACATGTTTATTTCATTTGAACATGGGGACTTATGGAGACTGACTCACTTCTGGAGCCAGCCTCAAGTGGACGTTTGAGGAACTGCAATTTTCTGACAGGCTCAGCTTTTTCCACATCCTGGCGTCGACGCTCAAAAGTGATAACCTGGATATTTATTGAACTTTAAGAAGACGTGGGTCTTCTTCTTAGTCTGAGTATTTTGGCTCAACACTCATCAGCACACGTGGTTGCAACAGTGACATCACTCTCACTTCCCAGTGAAAGCACCAGGAGTCAGGACATCCTCTTCCAGCGCTCGCGTCTACTCTCTAAATGGAACAACACCGTGTCCCATCTCTGTCTCTCTCTCTCTCTCTCTCTCTCTCTCTCTCTCTCTCTGTCTCTCTCTCTCTCTCTCTCTCTCTCTCTCTCTCTCTCTCTCTCTCTCTCTCTCTCTCCCCAACTGACCTTGGCACACTTAGCCATGAGTAACCATGCCAGGGTGAGCTACCAGCAGTTTAATGGGCCTATCGGGTTCCTAATAGGATATTGCCAAAGTGAGGAAAAAAGAAAAAGGGGTCTGTTTTCAGGCTTCATAAACAGACCTGGAAGGGATGAGAGGAGTGTGAGGAGGAAATGTGTTTGGATCAGCGCACGAGAAGCTGCTTGTGTTTATCCTACACGACCCAAATGTGTCGTTGAAGTCTGAACCTTCAGATAATCGACGCGCACAGACGATCGCTTCCCCATATTCTTTTTTTCTGCTTTATTGGCAGAAGTGTTGCTGCTGCAACAGTTTCATATCATATGCTTGAATGAATATACTATGAATACACTTCCTAAAGTTGTATTTTAGGCTCTTAACTTGACACCTAAAGTGACTTTATTCCACCCAGCTGTGTTTAAATAAACACATCTGTCTCTCCACCGAACGAGACGCTGCGAGCTTCAAACGCGAATTTGATTTGTCACCGCTGCAGTTTGGCCCGCAGTGTTTGACGCCCTCGCTGTATCCTGCGGAATCGGTGATAGTAAGCAGGAGGTGAGGAGGAGGAGGAGGATGGAGGGAGAGTAGTGATAACGGATGAGAGAGCAAACGAGACAACAAAAAAAACTCCTCTTCTAGCAGAGCTTCCTTTTCCGCCGTTGACCTCCGGCCTCATTTGAGAGGTTCTCTGCGTGTGTGTGTTGGAGTCAGTTTTATTACTCAGAGTTTTGCTGCAGCACACGTCACCGTTTGCATCATTTGCAAAAAAGGGGAAAAAGATGAGACATCTTCGGGTGCGGGCACTTCTTTTAAATTTCCTCTGAATATAGATAGAGGAAGAGAAAAATCTTGTTTGCCTTGGTTACCTTTGCGTCACCTTTTTTTCTTTTCAGTCACTGTGATCCAGCGTTTGTGCACGTTACGAGTAAGCCTCTACACTCTGTATGGTTTTTATGATACACACACAGTCACTATATTCAGTGTGACACCTGCCACCAAAAAGCCGCACATGCAACAGTCAGCAGGTCTTTTCTTTTCTGCTTGCAGCTACACTTTTTTTTTGCAGTTTCCTGTCTTTGTTGTCTTGTTGGTGTTTGTGCATCAAAGTGAGCTCACTCAGGTGATGCGAAACGGCGGTTTCTGTTTTTCACAGAAACGCTCGACACATCTGACCGAGATCAGATGTCGAAATCAGGCATGTGAATTTCGATGCGTGCACGCTGTAAATAACATTCCACCGTGTGTCTTAATGTTTGTTTGTTTCTGTCTTCCTCTCCTCCACCATCCTCACATCCCATCCTCCCTCCTTTCCCGTGCCTCGTCTTTAATCTCACCCCCCCGCAGTATCCTTTTCTCTCCATCACTCCCTGTTTTGCAGTGGATGGGGTGAGGTTTAGAGGAGGAGGGGGAGCCGTCTGGAATGCATTAGCCATCAGTGTTTTGCTGTGGGAACCTTATTGATTGCCCTTCTTTATAATTATTCCACCTCCACTCCCTCCTTCTGGCTCTTGCACCAATCACGCTTTCAGTTATCCTCGCTCTCTCCTGCCCTTTCTCCCCTCTTTTATTTATTTTTGGCTATTTTCATCCCTCAGTTTGCCTTCCTCCCTTTTTTTATTTTATTTTATTCCAATTCACACCATCCCTCCATGCTCAAACCCTCCTAACCACGGCCGGTTGGATGACACTCAGTCTGTGTGTTTATTGACGGCACTGTAAGATGTATTGACATGCTTTCAGCAGCATGCAACACCGCCACATCCTACACGAGGAGAAAATCTGACTCACTCATCCTCCCGTGTCCTTCTTGTTGACACATCTGTACACACACTTCCACGTGCTGCATTCATGTACGTCCTCGCTCATGTCAACCATGTGCCTGCATGTCGCTGTAGTGCCTCAGTAGACACATATTTTTATTATTATTATTGTTGTGTCGTTTATGAGGGAGGATTTGCAGCTGATCCACGCTGTAGGAGGACCGGCCTGGAAATACATATTTTAGATGAAGCATGTGAGCAGGTTCGATCAGGTGGGAGGCGTCACGATTCGATACGGTCGCTGGATTTATTGTTCGCAATCATAAAAAAAAAAAAAAAAAGAAAAACAGCAAACCTCTTCTGTTTCTCGCTTCTCGGACACGTGGATTGAAGACGTCACGCCGGTGTCTGTTTTTGCAGCTCTTGTTGCAGTTGCTTATTCGATTTCATTCTCAAGTCAGTAAATAAATAAAAAAAATCTGTTCGTTTTTTTTCTGGCTCTTGTTACAGCGCACGGTTCACCAAAGAATAAAAGAAATTTCCCAAAGCGAATGAAACATAACCAACACGTCTGCAGAGAAAAGTTTGCAACAGTGTGCAACTTTTTTTCATTTGTAAAAGTTAACAGCTCGGAGGCACGTCTGTACGAGAGAGTCCTTCACTGACCACCAACATTAACTCTGTCTTTATAAAACGCAAGTTAGTCTCCATGTTCTGCAGAAGATTTCTTCAGAAACGAGACTTCAGACTGAGTCATTTCCACAGTTGGCTCGTGTCCCCTGGGTGTTTGATTTAGCTGCTACGGTATTTCCAGAAGCAAAACGGTACGGGATGATCTTAGAGCTCCGGCTTATTATACGTACGCTGCTGGCTGTAGGCCGTAACCGGGCTAGTGTGTCAATAACTGACACGCTAGCCAGAGCTTTTGAAATCCAGCCTCTGCACATGCCAAGACACAGACTGTAATTTGACTGTATGACACTAATAAGACTGTAATTTTTATTGTGCGTTTCTTAGGGCACACTTGAATTAATGACAAAAGAGTGTGTGTGGTGTTAATGCCCCTCATGTGACAGAAACTGTAGAAAGGAAGTAGATTTTTCTACTCCGCTCTTGTTTTTCTTTAACTTTTCATTCTTCTCTCTTGTTTTTTTTTTCTCGGTGGCTCTGCTCGGTTTCCACTTGATTACAAAAATAAAATAAAACAAAGAAATGAAGTCGTTTCAAATGAAATTATGTTCTGAGGGAACATGCACTCTTTGTGCACGCCGTGTTCCTCTGTTCTTAGTCAGTAACATGTTCAAAGAGCGCAGGCCTTGTCGTCTTTCTTGTAACCGGTTGTTAATGGTGAAGAAGTTGATCAGAAAGTAGTCATCCTCAGCTGTGGCATGTCACAACTCTGCTTCCTTTTTTACTGTACATGTCATGTCTGCGGCGGTTTCCTCCTTACCATGCATTTCATGACTTAGGGGTTTTTTCTGGATTTGAGTAAGTCACGCTTTGCTGATCATCAGCGTTCATATCACCGATGCTCACTGACTGCCGTTATAACAGGGAAGATGTGAAACTCAAAAGACATCATGAACGAGCCGTCGTGCGTCATGCATCAGTTTTGGATTTAGATGCCGTCCTTTTCTTTGCACTTTTAAAGTGTGTGTCGTTGCGGCCTTAAACCCGGCAGCATCGCAAACACATGTGACTGTCAAAAAAAAGATGATTCGAGTGGAAAGTTGCTCTGTTCTGTGTGTGTGTGCAGTGTACTAGTTTCTAGAGTTTTTAGGCAGGAGAGAAAACGTGGTAAGTTTCTATCCACCAATGTTTGGGTCTGTGTAAAGGCAATTCTGAGATTTCTTTCAAAATATATTAAAATAGTTGCTGAAAACACCTGGAAAGACTTTGAACTGAAATGTGGATTTAGAGGTTCAAACAGTTTTTCACCAGTTTTTCAGTCCAGGATTTTGTGGGCGGTCCTTAACGGGTGGTTCGATGACACGCTGAGGCCACCCTAAGCATTCAGTGGCCCCCACAGTCCCGGAGCTTTATTTTTTTATTTTTTAGGATTATTTTTTTGGCCTTTTATGCCTTTATTGATAGAACAGCTGAAGATAGACAGGAAGCAGGGGGCAGAGAGAGGGGGAGTGACATGCAGTAAATTAGCCGTCCGATGCCGGACTCAAACCGGGGCCAGCTGCAGTGAGGACTATAGCCTCTACACACGGGGCGGCGGCTTAACCCACTACGCCGCCTGAGAATTCATTTTTACTTGATTTTTGACACCTAATTTCTTGTTTGATCTGACAAACAAGTTTATTTTGACTTTACACTGACTTTAACTTTATTCATTTGTCAAGTGTTTTCTGCTCGTATAACTGCAGTGCTGTAATGTTGAAAAAAAGAGAAACAGCTCAGCACTCGCTGCCCTTCTGCTCTTAATAACCATTTTCAAACCTCTTCGTTTAACGCATTTTGGCTTACATGACTTGCGAACGTGCACACAGAGTCAAATTAATCGGCCTCCTTGTTGACACAATTTAAAAAAACGAGCATTTCTAAAACACCCTCAGACCAGGTCGAAATCATGCCCTCATCATCGTTGAACTGGAAGCGGCGTTCAGCGAATCATCAAGTCGGATGTTTTTTTACAATTCAGATCAGACGCATGCACTCGAGCCTGAAAGCTGCCACTGCCTTTATCGCTTCCATATTTCTTATTAGTGCTTTACCCTGTCAAACAGTGAGGTCTGCATCATCACACTCCGCAGACGTCTAATTAAAGCTGTAGGTTGTAAAAGCCTCGATAACCTAGATAAGCGCGCCTTGTCGTCGACGTGCCGGCCTTCTAGGAACTGTAAGCCGCTCTGCCTTTTTATTTTATTCAGCCCTTAATGAAAGTGTGTCTTTAATAACACACAACCTGTCCTGACACGCCGCACAGACGGGAATTAATTTGGTTCAGTGTCTGTTCACCTGCTTTAACCTGCCTGCTGCCATAAAAACACACACACACACAAATACACACCGCGTCCTGTCACTTGCCTTTGTTTGAGCACATTGCTGCTACATACTGTCAAGGCCACAGTGACTAATGTGTGTGTGTGTAGCTGTGTAGGTGCGCCATTGTGTAATGCAGTGTTTACTCTGTGTGTGTGTTTGTGGTTGATAGCCAGCCCACTCATGTTTTCTTCTCACTTTGTGTCTTTGCAGGAAGTTCGGGGAGCGCCCTCAGCCACAGCGCCTAACAAGGTGAGTGTACACACACACACACACACACACACACACACATACATATTCACATGCTTTGTTGTCATTCGTACGTCTACCTGGCTACAGATTTACAAGATTTTTCAACCTCGCAAATGATTTGAGAAATGTCGGATTCTGGAGAATTCTTCAAACATTCTCGCATGTTGGCGAGGTAAAAGAAAGTTCATGTTGACGCCACATTCGTGGTCATTTCATGGTCGACGTGGAAACACCCATAATCGCCTGCAGCGTCAAGCTGTGCGTTCCAAGATCAGCAGCGATCTTTGTGTGCTGAGAAATGGCAATAACAGCCGATCGGCTGATAATGCGACACGTGGCTCATCAGAAACTGGAACACATGAAAACATACAAACAAAGGCATCAAAGTCACCGCCGGGGCTCTGAGGAGCTGCAGGGGATTTCCAGAGAAAGAAGTGATTCCAATAAATATAGTTGCCACAACAACAACAACAACAACAACAACATGTTAACGCGGCATGTTTTAATTTGACCGGCCTCATCGTACATGTCGGACAGCTGTGATCTGTCGTTGGCTGCATTACCTCATTTCTTTCTCTGCTATCGATCGGCTGTTGGTGTGAAACCTGCTTGAACGTGCTCGTGCTGAGATGTCTCGCACTTTGTTTGTCAGAAAACGAGTCAAAAAAGCAATAACTCACCGTCCGTGCACTCTGCGTGCACCGTGCTGCAAGTTTTTGATTATTCCCGTTCCTCTAATGTTTGTTCCAACGTCTTGGCGGCGGACGCATAACGTTGATGGATGTTGTGGTTCGCTTCTGGAGAATCGTGTGTGTGTGTCTGTTTGCTTCTTGGTGTTTCTTTTTGTTACTGGGAACTAGGCATGTGTTCGTCTTTTTGCGCGTGGCGCTCAGCGGGGGGAACATGAGGGGTTGCGTCTTGCCTTGAACAGCCTGAGCATGTTTTTTTTTTTTTTTGGAAGAAAAAAAAGGGCCCCCAGCACCTTTTTGATGTGTCCCCCACTTTATTCATGTGCTGCCAGTCCGCTTGGCTTCCCCCTCCGTTTGTCTGATGGTTTGGAAATATGACGGACACTAAACGCAGCCGAAAGCCTCAAAACACAACTCTCTTACTATATGTGTGTCTGTGTTCTCACTGTCCTCATGTCTGCCTGTTCACTCACACCTCCTCCTCCTCCTCCTCCATTTCTTGCAGCAACAACAGCCGCATGATTTTCTGTCAGGCAGCAGCACAGACGGCTTAAAAACACAGCGCCGGTCCTGCAGGGGGCTTTTAAGGGCAGCTAAAGCTCCTCCAGGTCCTGCAGGGGCCGCCCTGTCAGGAAGGCTACTCGACTGGAAATACAATACATGACACACACACACACACACACACACACACACACACACACACACACACACACACACACACACAGATCTTAGATTCAGACAGACACACAAACACATGGACATACAGGCTGGATAAGCTGCCTCCTCTGTTAGGGGAGCCGCCCTTTCAAACGACATGGGAACGGTCAGCTCTGCACAATCCATCGCCTCGAATGGGAGACCGACTTTCTTATTTCTTAACCCGCTAATCACAAAAGTTCGGGATTTGGTGTGGGATTTCCTCGTTTGAGGCGACTTCCTGTCAACGTTTCAGCGGCTCACAGGGGCCTTCTGGAGGTCACAGGTCACCTCTTCCAGATTCACGCACGTAGAATAGATTTCACGCAGCGTGAACCCGTTAACGTCTTAACCCAATCCCGACACCACGCATGCACATGCGTAATCTACCCTTTGTGATTCACGAGGGCGGACGCTAATCGCGGCCTGATCATCTTAATGATCTTAATGTGCTTTTAAACGGTGCACGTGTGTGTTAGTATGCCCCTCCACTCTGTGTGTGTGTGTGTGTGTGTGTGTGTGTGTGTGTGTGTGTGTGTGTTCACAGGGGGTCTTGTGACAGCCCCGCTCTGCTGTAGACGCCGTGGCAGATGTACAGGACAGATGCCCGTCTGCTCGGCTGCATCTGTAGCCTGGCTTAACCTCGCCCCTCCTCACACACACACACACACACTCCCATGCTCGCCCAACAACCCGTCGTGCCTGCTGTCGAGTGCGTGTCTCCTTTTTGTGGCACATTTTTCATCTCTCCTCTTCCTCGCTCTTCATACATCTGATCTCGAACCCCGCCTTTCCTTTTGCGACACCTCCACCTCCACCTCACTTTTTATTTATTTATATACATATGTCTCTTTTGGTCAACCCTTGTTTTACTTTTTAAATTTTTTTTATTGTGCGGTTATATTGTTGCGTTCCTCGTTGTCTCTCGTTGCGTGCTGCATGGATGTGGCTTTTTTTTGTGTGTTTCAGTCAAAGAGTGAAGTGCCCATTAACCTCACTTCCTGTATCTGATGAAATCTGATGAAACAGGACATTGATTTCCTAGTTCTGGATCATTTATTTTCTTTCTTTCTTTTTAATTTATGAACACATCCTGCCCTTTTTTTAAAGGTGCTATACTGTACACGTCTGTTATTCTTTCTCCTCGCATGCTTACGTCTGATTTTTTTCTTTTTCTGTGTTTGTCAGTTTGTGTGTCTGCACGCTCCTCTTGCATAGGAAGTTACGCTGCGCACTGGTCACTGTCTCTCTCACTTCTGCTTCCTTTCAGCTCTCAGGAAGAGACAATCTCTATCTCGTGTGTGTGTGTGTGTGTGTGTGTGTGTGAGTTTCAGTATGTGTAAGAGATGAGCGATTACTCAGACGTCCCTTTTATCCCCTTCGGTGTCACTGATCCCTGCAATTATCATTAGTTTTTTTAGTCCTACATACCCCCCCCACCTCTTTCTTCGCCTCTCCTTGAGGTTACTACAAAGACTTGCATCACAATTCGTTTTAACGGAAATCTGCGATGAAGTCATCAACTACAGGCACCCGTCTCACAATCCCCTCGTCGTTCTGCTGGTGTCGGTTACCCTCATAAAAGCTCGTTGGCTAAAAAATGAAGAGATTAGGTTTGTGTTTCTATTCTCTGTCCGTCCTTAATGACTTTAAACGAGCAGCCGCTACACAAACAGAGCTTTAAGAGTGCATAAAAATCTGGTGTGACAGCGCGGCTACAGCTACACGTTTTTCAATAAGCTCTCATGCCGAGGATGGGGTTAGTCGTTTTGACTACAGTTTATTTGTTAACCGGCCGTGTCGTCGTCGTTAATTCCTCTTTCAGCGATTTGTTTTTCCCCTCTTTTGCATTTTGAAGTATCGATTTCACCCCCGATCGCTCTCTTTTTCTTCTTGTGGTTACGCTATTCTTACACCGAGTAAAATATTCAAAACCCAAGATGGCATGATTTTTATGCAACATTACATCAGATGGAAATATTTCAGATGCCAAAAAAATTCAGCCTGACATATTTGGTATCTTTTTTTGTAAACCTCGGGTTCTCTCCGCTCGAACTCGAATCTAAAATTCTGTGGGTTCGAACAATGCTTGGCTACATGACACAAGTGTGTTAAAACGAACCCACCACTGGGTTTGTGTTATTCATTTGATCCCAGGATATTCGGTTTCATGTAATTGTTGCCACATGCAGGGGGGGGACATCTTTGCTATCTGTTCAGAGGTTGTTCAGAGGTGACAACGAAGTAGAGAGCAGTGCTTTAAGAGGACGCCGCAGATGACAGTACATTAACAACGACTGCGAGTGAAAGCTTAATCTCCCCCGTGAAGCATTTCTGCCTTGACGTGGGGGGAATGGTCTCTCCCCAACTTAGCCACAGCGGTCTGGAATGGTTTGGTGAGCAGTGAAACAGTGTTAACCACAAGCCAGGGCTGTCGCACGAAGCCTGCCCAATACTAGTGTGAGATTTCTGCTGTCATAAAATAAGTATGCTGCAATGTTTTTGAATATTTACACACAAAGTCTTTGGCCTGAATAAAAGATGACATTAATTATAGAGCCAGGGATCCTGTGGCTGACTTCAACTTTAGGCTTTGTGGGGTGGAGGGTTGATTAAAGAGGTGGTAATTGGAGTTTTCAAGGTGGCATTTAAACATTTGTTTTACTTGGGGAGTAAATCGGATAGCCTGTGGAAGCTGATTATTTAGGAAAATATGGATGAGGCGGCTGCAATTTATTGTTTTCTTGGTCTGTAAAATGTCAGGAATTGAAAATACTCTTCAGTTCAAGATGAGTCAAAGAAAAGCATGAAGTCTCTGTAAAGCAAAACGGGGCTTATTTGTTTGTCCCTACCATGAAACCAGAGTCCCCACTTTGATTCTGGCCCTGGACACGTGTTACGTTCATTGACAGTATAAAAGATCGGACAGATCCTGAGTGACGTAATCCATCGCTGTTTTGAAGCCGAAAATATGCGACGTTGGACGCCGCCACGACCAGGCCAGGCACTTGCAACTTTAAGCCCTAATACCATCTGAACTGGTGTGTTTAAAAAAAAAAAGATTCAACCCCCTCACAGTTGTCATGGACTGGGAAATTAGCTATAGAGTTCAAAACCATTCCCTGAACCAGGCTGTAAACATGAAGTCCGACATTTTAACATGGAGATTGACTCACTTCTGCAGCCAGCCTCAAGTGGCCGCTCGAGGAATTACAGTTTTGGCAATGGCTTCATTTCCCAGTGCTGGAGGTTGCGGCTTGGTTACATGTCACACCATCCTTTGTGATGCTTCAAGGTGTCCCTACCGTGAGTCCCCAGTTTGACTCTGGACACGTGTCACATGCCGTATCTTGAAAGCAGAGTCCCCAGTTTGACTGTCGCTCAGGACACGTGTTACACATTGCACCTCTCCCCCGTGTTTCCTGTCTGCATCTATAATTAAAGCAACAAAAACAACAAACAAACGAATTTCCCATCAATCGACTTGTGATACAAATGTGTGTGTGTCTGTGTTGTTTGTTGTTTTATCCGTGATGTCACCCTTTCCTGCAAGTCGTGCAGGTCATCACCAGAGGTGTCCAGTGTCACGAGCCCTGCAGGCCTGACATCAGCAGGTTCAGACTCTCTCTCTCTCTCTCTCTCTCTCTCTCTCTCTCTCTCTCTCTCTCTCTCTCTCTCTCTCTCTCTCTCTCTCTCTCTCTCTCTCTCTCTCTCTCTCTCTCTCTCTCTCTCTCTCTCTCTCTCTCTCTCTCTCTCTCTCTCTCTCTCTCTCTCTCCATATAATCAATCAGAGCTGCGAGCTCCGGACTCTCCCGGGGGGTTTACATGTCTCTGAATCTGACACTAGCGAGTGTATCGTTCACTTAAACCCTCCAGAGGAAGGTTATGTCATTTATTGTAAACACGAGAAAAATAAGTTACTTTAACACACACACACACACACACACACACACACACACACACACACATACGTCCTTGCAAATAAGCCATAACTGTTTGAGTCTAAACCGCAGCTTTTTGAACGACTCTGGCTCGAGTTCTGTGCACCTACTTTTTTTTTTCCTGGCTTGATTTAGGAAAAGGAAATAATTTCCTCCATGTGGTGTGTAAACGGTATCAGATTGCATCGGATCCGTCGTTTAAGTGGCGTCAAATGTTTGGAATCCTAGGATCGTACCTCCATCATTTTCAGGAACAACTCGCCGGCGATCTGTAATTTACGGAAATAAGGAATGTGATTTTTTTTTTTTTTTAAAGCTTTTTTTTTGTTGTTTTATTTAAATCCAGGAAAAATAAATCATCTCATCACACAGCAAGTGAGAAATAAAACATTTCCCAGTCCATTATGAAATGGATGAACCAAAATCACCCCCCATCTCTCTCTCTCTCTCTCTCTCTCTCTCTCTCTCTCTCTCTCTCTCTCTCTCTCTCTCTCTCTCTCTCTCTCTCTCTCTCTCTCTCTCTCTCTCTCTCTCTCTCTCTCTCTCTCTCTCTCTCTCTCTCTCCACACACACACTGTGAGACGGGGGCCTCTTGCTTTTCATAACAAAGGCCCGGTCTAACCCGAGCGTGCACCCTGTGTTGCGTGGCAGTGTGGAGATCTGTGTGTGTGTGTGTGTGTCAGGTGTCACTGACATCTGTGCATGCTCACTGATTGTGTTAATGTCCAGTGCGTGTGATGCGTCTTAATTGCGCATCTCCTCGATCTTTAACCTCTCAGCTTAATCTTCACCGGTCTCCTAAATATCAGTTTTTGGGCTTTATCTAAAAGAGGTGGTGGTGGTGGTGGTGTTTGTGTGTGTGGGTGGGGGGTGTTGGTGCGGTTGACAGCAGTAATTGGAGCACGGACCTTGCAACATTTTGACACGGGATGAGGAATCTTTGCTGGTGAGCTCAGCTCTGTTGTTTTTGTTTTTTTTCCGTCTCTCCCTTCCTCTCTCTTCCTCCTCACTGTCCCCCTGAGCCGGTCATTAATGGTTCAGCACACCACCACCAGCACCACCCTTCACAAAACACACACACACGCACACACACACACCTCAAATGGACCCAGCTGGGGGAGAACATAGCTTTTTTGGCCAGCAGCCCCAGAGGCTTTCCAGAGGTCATCTCGAGTGTACTGTACGAGTGTTTTGCTACAGACTCGAGTTTTGTTCTCCGTCTACCCTAAAGCGTTGTCTTTCAATGATAACCCCCACCCGCCCCCACCTAAAGCGACCCCTTGAGGCTCCCTCTGCTCCAGCTTTTTAAGTTTCAACACACCCAGTTATCGCTTGACCTCATCCACTGGATCACAAAATGGCCTGTCGATGAACACCTCTCTCTCTCTG
This sequence comes from Collichthys lucidus, assembly GCA_004119915.2. Taxonomy (NCBI): domain Eukaryota; kingdom Metazoa; phylum Chordata; class Actinopteri; family Sciaenidae; genus Collichthys; species Collichthys lucidus. The sequence goes on along the minus strand of CM014101.1, from coordinate 15,327,339 downwards.
TTTCTTCTTCTCGTCTTGCAGAGAAGCGATGAGGAATTACCTGAAGGAGCGAGGTGACCAAACAGTCATGATCCTGCACGCGAAAGTTGCACAGAAATCCTACGGCAATGAGAAAAGGTGAGTGAAAGGAGACCGTCTAATCTCTGTGGATCGCTCTCTCCTGTGCAGGATTCACATCCGTAAAACCGATTTTTTTGTTGTCAGTCTTGAAAGGAGCGGTTCTTCATTTTGGGAAAATACCCTTTTTGCTTTCTCGCTGGCCAACAAGAAGGTGACAAAATCGACCGTGCTGCACTGAAATTTTAAGAACTATTGTGGTTTTATGGGTCGCTGATGTGCCAGACTATTGCTTGGGTAGCTGTTTCTAGTCTTTCTGATGAAAATGTCTAACCTATCTCTTTTAAATGCAAGAAATCAAATGAATTCATCTTGTTTAACGGGTCAAAACTCTCTCTTATTACGATTATACATATTTATAATCGCTAACAGCCTTAAAAGGAGTTCTTGGCATCACGTAGAAACACAAACTTGACCTTGTCTCCTTAATCCCTTGTCCATCTTTGAAGTGCAAAAGTCTGAATGAAAAAACAGACTGTTCAGCTCACCCCCTGCCCTCCCGTATCAAAAGAGGTCAGAGGAGGAAACGAGCTGCGACCTCCTCGTTGCGTGAGGTCACGTCCAGGTGAAGGCCGCAAGGGAGGCAGAAGGGGAAGGGAGTTAGGAGTGATGGGAATTGGGAGGGAGATAAAAGACTCCCCCGGGGGGGAGAGGGGTACGCAGAGTTTTTTTTTTTAGGTGCGAGGGTTCAAGGACGAGAACACGCAGGTCTCAGAGGTTCACGGGGCGACTTCAGATGTCTCGCTTTGTTGCAATTTCCATGCGAGTGTAGCGTGATCACCGGGTGTTGCAACCACAACATTTTTTCTCTCTCTGCTCTCTTGAACTCTGCCACTCGTCTCTTCTTCCTCTAAACCTTCCTGTAACTCTGCCTCTCACCTTTCTACCTCTCGCTCTCAAACTTTTTATAGCTTTTCTTCTTCTTCTTTCCCCCCCCTCCCACCCCCTCTCTTGCTCATTATGCAACTCTCTTTCAGTGCCTCCATCCTTCCTCCCAGCCTGTTTTTTTTTTTTTTTTTTCTTGGCCCGAGCTTGCCAGCGCTGCTTGCGATCTCATCAGGCATTATCTCTTGGTAAATCAGCCCTCCGTCGCCGGGGCCAACTCCGAGACACCTCGGAGAGTTGGAGGAAGAAGGGTTGAGACTCGAGATGAATGCCGCAGCCCGTCTCGTCCAGTTAAAGTGACACCTAACGAGGCGAGAGGACGTGTTCGCAGCGCTCTCTTCGCTCTCTTATGTTTGGGTGCTCGGTTTAAAACCACAGTATCTGTAACCAATAAACCATCGAGCAGAATCACAGACAAGTGTTTGAATGAGTCTGCTTAGGCGGTCCCAAAGGAGATTTCCTGACAGTGTGCACATCACATCTTTTGGCCTATAAAGCGCTCATGTTCATGTCTCGTCTGGCACCTCTGTCTGCGCCGTAACAAGGGGAGCCCAAAGGAAAGTGGGTGAACGGCACAGCCAGGGGAATGCAAATACGCCCGTCACCCTTCTTTCTAGTCGCCTCTCTGCTGTCTGGGCTCGTTAAAGGAGGTGAAAGTAGACAAACACCCACAGAGACAGACGCTGGGGTTGCGAAATAGGTCGCTTTCCAGTTCCACACCGACGCACATGAATTCATTCGAAGTTTCTCCTGTTTGACGCCGAGACGATTTCACCTTTTCCCCACAGTTTTTTTTTTTTTGTGCTTGACAGTAGAAGAGTTGTTTTCAAGGATGAAAGTATGAAAAAAAGTGCCCCCTTTCTCTCTCGAATTTCTGGTTTATATTTATTTCAACAGATGAGTTTCATGCCGGACTGCTCGTGTTAACATCTGCTAAATCAGGCCCAACAGCTTGAGGACAGAGTGTTTAGTTCAGAACAGTGTGTCAACGAAGGGAGCGGACTTCAGTACAGGTCTGCCCTCTACTGGCGTTCACGGAGACATGCACAGTTTGTGATTTTTATTACAGGTGTTACACTTGTTTTTGTTTAGTCGCCGACATCCAGACTAAACCGCTGCTTCCTCCTCGAAATATACTTTTAAAAAAACATATATATGGTTTATTTGTCTATGTTTGTAGAAGTTCATCTCAAAGCCGTGAAACCTCCTGAGCAGGTCACGTAGATTCTTTGTTTCATCCAGTTAAAGGATTAAAAATCTACTTTTATTTACAGTAATAGGTTAAAACTGCAAACACATCTACCGTGGAACATACTGTAGATATCAACGGCGTAAAAGGTTCGATGAACGTCGTTCTCTGGGATTTAACTTTCTAAACATTTGCCCGTGCGTTCCAGGTTCTTCTGCCCTCCTCCCTGCGTTTACCTGATGGGCAGCGGCTGGAAGAAAAAGAAGGAGCAGATGGAGCGAGACGGCTGCTCCGAGCAGGAGTCGCAGCCCTGTGCCTTCATCGGCATCGGCAACAGCGACCAAGAAATGCAACAGCTTAACTTAGAGGGAAAGGTACGACACAGACACACCTTCCCTCAAAGTGGCAGACACGTAACACGTGCAGCAGAAATACCTGACCTGATGTGTTCTGATTTCTCCCCTCTGCTCTCCTCTCTCCACCCGTGTCCCCCAGAATTATTGCACAGCCAAAACCTTGTACATATCCGACTCTGACAAGAGAAAGCACTTCATGTTGTCCGTCAAGATGTTCTACGGCAACAGCGCTGACATCGGTGTCTTCCTCAGCAAGAGGATCAAAGTCATCTCCAAGCCCTCCAAAAAGAAGCAGTCCCTTAAAAACGCAGACTGTAAGTCTCTTCGTCTGTCCGTCTTTTATTGTTATGTTACATCTTTTAGTTTTGTCAGTAGCGGTTGAAATTAAAACGTGGCCTATAGGTTTAACAATAAAACACGGTTTAGTCGGCCACTGCAATAGATTCCATGTCTAACAGCAGAATGGGTCTAAACATCAATGTACAGCAGGTGTCAGTGATGGACAACATTCATGTTACAGACTTAAACACGCCATCATAAGCTTCTACTCGTTTGTTTGTGTGTAAGATTAAAAAATAGTTCTGTTTAAGTTAAGGTAAGAACTAAATACAGAGAAAAAAATGGAAATTTGGGCACAAAAATGTTTTTACAAAGAGAAACAAAAAGTTATTTACTCATTTCACAATAAAAGCACAGATTTTTTTTCTTGTTTTATTCGTATGTATTTATAATTTTTCTACTTCTGTCTGTTTTACTGTTTATTGGCTGGACTTTTTTATTCAAAAATTCTATGTTCCAGTTTTAATATAAGATGGACTTTAACAATCCCACACTGGAGAAATAACACCTGTCACAAGGTGGATAATGACTCATAAATAAGAAATATATAGAAACATCTAAGACATGCTTGGAATACAAACAAAATGAAATCAAATATAAAACGACAAACAACATAAAGTTAAATACATCTCTAGTATTCTGTATCTTTCGTATTATGCACATATGTCTGTATGTGAGTAATTAAACAGAGCTACATGAAGTCATACCTCCACCTGTGGTAGAGCTCCTTCTTACAGTGTGTAGCTGCAGTTTTATTTTAAAAGATGCTCTAACGCCTGTATCCTAATTACATCCGACCACTAGAGGGCGGCGTAGCCTCACAGTGTCCCAGTTATGTGACATGAAGCACACCTGTTGCGCACACATCACCTCCTCCGTTAACACGGCTTGACCTGTGAGCAACATGTCGCGTTTAGGTCATGATGTAACCCCGCCCGTCTGCGTTTCCTGCTCTGTTCACAGTGTGCATCGCATCAGGGACCAAGGTGGCACTGTTCAACCGGCTGCGGTCCCAAACAGTCAGCACGCGCTACCTACACGTGGAGGGCGGCAACTTTCACGCCAGCTCCCAGCAGTGGGGCGCCTTTTACATCCACCTGTGTGAGTCTCCTTCTACTTTCAGCACAAATATTCAGCACGACATTCGGTGAGGAATGTAGTCTGACAGCTTGTCACTTTGTGGTCACGTCTCCTTCTACTGGTTGTAACTCTAACCCACGCTGCATTATAATAACTCCACCGATGATTCACCTCAGACAAAGAAAGTGATTGAGTGCTTGAAATGTGGGTTTGCGTGCGTGGAAATTGCAGAAGCTGGCGGGTATATTTGACTTCTGCTTTCTCTTTCTGCGCTTTCAGTGGATGACGAGGAGTCAGAAGGAGAAGAGTTCACTGTGAGAGACGGTTATATCCACTACGGCCAGACAGTCAAGCTGGTTTGCTCTGTCACAGGCATGGCCCTGCCCAGACTGGTAAAAAAAAACCACTTATTTTGAAACTCAAACTAATTATCTCAGCGGGGGAAGATGTGTCATTACAGGAACATGACACCAGAATTTTTTAAAGGAGGTTTGACATTTTGGGAAACATGAGAGCAACTTTGTCGAGTCTTTGTTTTATAGTTTGGGGAACTGCATTTTTTTGGCTTTTTGGCAAGGAACGGTGTTACTTTTTGGCAGAACCAGGCCAGACCTGTGTCTCCTGTTTCCAGTCTTTATGCTCAGCGAAGCTTCCTCATATGAAAGTTGCCAAAATGTCAAACTATTCCTTCGATTTTTAGGTTACATTAAAACCAAAAAATCAATCCTTGCTTCCTCCCTCCATCGTCCAGTTGATTAATCTCTCCGTCTCTCTCGCTCGTCCCCGTCAGATCATCCGTAAAGTGGACAAGCAGACGGCGCTGCTGGACGCCGACGACCCCGTCTCCCAGCTCCACAAGTGTGCCTTCTACCTGAAGGACACGGAACGCATGTACCTGTGCCTTTCCCAAGAAAGGATCATCCAGTTTCAAGTGAGTAACTCATCAAAAAAAAAAAAAGAATCTGCCAGCTCTCTTCACTTTGTCACGCAACAATCCGAGGTCACTTTACCCTCAGATCTCATCTCATACTTTTCACATATACTCGAGGATGATTGCTTTTCTGATATTAACGGTGAGACGTGGGGATGTTTTCAGACAAGTCCCCTGACCTCCACAATTTGTAGCAGTGAAGCCAAAACAGGAACGTCTGATTGCAGCCTTGAGTCGTCTTGATTGGGTGTAATTGTCGGCAGTTATTTTTGCCTCTCACGTGCATTAAAGGTCATGTCTTCCCTCTTCTGCCAAGGCCACTCCATGCCCAAAGGAACCAAACAAGGAGATGATCAACGACGGCGCCTCCTGGACAATCATCAGCACAGACAAGGCCGAGTACACTTTCTACGAGGGAATGGGCCCCGTCCACTCACCTGTCACCCCCGTGCCTGTGGTAGAGAGCTTACAGGTACTTTTATACTTTCATCGACATCCCTGATCATAAATCTGCTCACAGTGGAAGCGTTCATCATCTTTTTTTCTTTTTGTCTTGCAGCTAAATGGCGGTGGCGACGTCGCCATGCTGGAGCTGACAGGACAGAACTTCACTCCAAATTTGCGGGTCTGGTTCGGCGACGTCGAGGCTGAGACCATGTACAGGTGTGTTTTTATTTCTCTGAAAGGTCATGCCTTTTTTTGGGGGTTACCGTGTTCTTTTTCCAATTTTTATCCTCAGAATGAGATCCATTGTCTGCACCCTCTTTTTCTATTAACATAAGAAATTTTCAATTACAACCATTCTGAGGATGTATCAAAGAAAGTGCAGTCATAGAAGGCGATATTAGATGTGAATAAGCTTTTCAAAGCGTTCATAATGCGGCTCATCCCGCAAATGCCTCGTGACACGAGATGAGCTGGTGTCAAACCATGAGTCAAGTTGTACAATCTGTCCGTCTCCTTCAAACCTGTGCAGCGAGCAGTTACACCTTTATAAGCTGCCATCGCTTCAGCTTTTCTTCTGCCATGCTGAGGTTTATACTCTAATTTGGATTTTATGTGAGGGCAGACGCTGCTGTGAATCAGTGTGTGGGGGGTAAAGGAGGTGACCGCTGTGAAACAATCAGGAAATGACTTTTCATTTCTCTGATTAACTGACTTTTATCGAGCCCGGCGCTCGCTCACTCTCATTCACTGTCTAAGTCGCTTAACCCGATGCTCGCTCCCTCAGAGTCAGACAGATTTAGCTGGTTCATGACATAAAGAAAAGCATGAACATGAATCCGGATAGTCTGGATAGTCTCAGTTTTAGAGACGTTTTAAACTGTCGAGGTTTGACCGATCTAAACATCTGATTGGTGCCTGCATCGTGACGTCAGCCTGTTTTCGGTGCCCTCCCACACTCAAATCAATGGGAAAAGGCTGCGTTTCGCTGCAGCACAGCACTCGTCAAGAAGTGTCATTGTAAATGTTGAGGTGTTGCTCGGATACCAACTCACCCCTTGTGTTTTTCCTTTCTGTCGAAAAACACCCTGCAGGTGTGCGGAGAGCATGCTGTGCGTGGTGCCCGACATCTCCGCCTTCCGCGAGGGCTGGCGCTGGGTGCGGCAGCCCGTCCAGGTGCCCGTCACGCTGGTTAGGAACGATGGCATCATCTACTCCACCACACTGACCTTCACCTACACGCCAGAGCCCGGGCCGCGGCCACACTGCAGCGCCGCCGGAGCCATCCTGCGGGCCGGAAACTCCAGCCTGCTCAGCAACAACAGCCAGGAGGCCGGCCCCGGCGTCTACGGCCCCAACAGCACCTCCAACGCGGGAGTCACATCCTCATCCTCCACCGCCGCGGCTGTGGTCTCCTAACGCACACAGGGGACCACGCAAAAATACGATATGCCTTGAGAGCGAAAAAACGTATCGCGAGGCGTAACAAAGACTATGGGAAATAATAAACAAAAAAACTGACTCACTCTTAAGTGCTGCGTTTAAAATTTTGGATACAAAGAAGCTGAAAGAGAAAAAAAAAAAAACGGAAAAAAAATTTGGCGGGAGAACGGAGCGAACGCAGAGGGGCGGGGGGATCTGAAGGAGGAGTGACATCACCACGTTGTCAGCCAACGGGAATAAGGCAAAAAAAGTGCTCCTTGACACGCCTCCACCCGCCTCCTGCACCCTCCTCCTCCTCCTCCACCCTCTCCCCCATCTCCTCTCTCTCTCTCTCCTGTGGTTACTTTAGGGACCTGCCTATCCAGTTCTGGTGTGAGCGAGAAAGTTCCTGCAGGCTCAGAAGCACCAGCACCTTTCTACGGCTGCGAGAATGGGGGGGGGGGGAGAAAAGAAAAAACCACGACAACAATACATCCACTGTGTACAAAAAAAAAATCTCTCTTGAAAGGAAAGTATATTTTTTGCGCCGCCCTTCCCTCTCCCACCACTTGTTTTTTTTTTTTAAATAATTATTCCTTTTTGTTTGTTTGTTTGTTACGTTGCCTTCACTTGTCCTTTCCTAAACGGGGCCGGATGTATTGTTGTTGGAGGGGAGCGCAAAGGATGCAGAGGGACACACATAAAACGTGACGATAACATAGTTTTTATGGACCAAGGATCTTGTATAAGCTTTAGTAAAGGTACATTTTTCTCCATACCTTTTTTGTATTAAACATATAGTACACTTTTGTTACCAAATAGTTTCTATTCTTCCTCTGAGCTTGGGCTTTGTTTCCCCGCCCCCCTATTTTTTTTTTTTTTTGAGGTCCAAAAATCCCGACTTGTATTTTATTGCGACCTTATTACAAACGCCTGCTTTTTTTTTTTTGTTCAGATTGAATCTGTTTTGTTTTGATACTTCTTTAAAAAAAATCTGAAGTCTGGGTTGTTTATTTACATGAGAAGGTTTTTTTTTTTTTTTTTTTTTTAATTTGGGGAATAACCTCAGAGGGCCTTTGTTTTTATCATTGGTTTTTATGAAGTCTTTAAAAAGAAAAGCTTTAAGCAACGCCTCTGCCTTGCCTGCAATACTCTCTATGTGCGCTATGTCTCCCTTTTTTTTTTCTTTTCTTTTTTTTGGAAAAGTAATACACATCATTACATCTCACATGGAGCCATAGCAACGGTTTTTGCAGAAACACGTCGAGAATCTAGACTTCCATGGTTACGAAAACGCGACTCTCCGAGCGCAGTCGTCGACTTATAAAGGATAGCCTTAGTACTGTATATTCTTACCGTGTACACAGTCGAACCGGTCACATATCTAATATCCTGTATTTGTTGCTCTATTGGTCACTGTATCAGATAACGTAGTGAAACTTTGTCTTTTTAAAAAACACACCCGGCGAGGTGTCTCTTCCAGTGTGTGCCGTAGTTCTGGTTGCATTTGTTTGTTTTTTTTATTCAAGAAAACTTTTCAATTTAATGTGGCCTTACTGATTCAGTTATGAAAAACAAACAACATGAAAAAATAATAATAATGTTCTTATCTGCTGTTTACTCACCTTGGAAGAACCTTTGCATAGCACAACAAAAAAACAAAAAAAAAACAAGCTGATGCCTCGCTTCTTATCACGGGGAGCTCTCACCACGTCGTCATGCAAAAGCAGCCTTCCGAAGAATATCGGGCCTTCATTTCTTTGTCTTTTCTTTTGGTGTAAAAGTACAAAAAAAAAGCCTGTTTTTGTTTTGTCAAATATCTCACATGTTGGGTGCCCAGCACCTTTTTCACTTTTGGTACAAAAAGATTTCACGAGCGCTGTAAGCTCTTTTTTTTTCCAGCCTTCTTTTTAAAAAAACAAAAAAATCAAAAAAACAACAACAAACCTTCCTGTTGTTTTATTATCTTTGCAGAAAAATAAGTAGTTGCACTCATTCATGGTGTGTGTTTTCATGGCGACCGCGTCTCCTGTAGGAGCATAAAAAGGCCTTCTTAAAAAAAATGTGTATTATCCAAGATGTGCATTTTTTTGAATTTTTTTGAATTTTTTTTGGTTTGTTTTCCAAAACAGCAATATTGTACAGGTCATTTCATCGTGTTTGTCCGCCGCCTGAGCACTAGTTCACCAGCCAGCAAATATATATGTGTGTGAGAGAGTGTGTGTAAGTGTGTGTGTGAGTGTCATATGTAGTTGCTGTAATGGATTACTGAGTCAGACTCGCTCCATTTCAAAGTGTGCTCCAACTGCTCTCCAAAAAAAAAAAAAGAAACAAACAAAAAAGGAAAACTTGAGGATTCGCTGGGTTTTTCTGTCTTCCACCAGGATCCAAGTGTCTGATAATTGTGGATAAACATTCAATAGGCAATACTTGTGATTTTTTTTTTTTAGTATTACAGTACAACTGTAAAAACACTTCCGGGGAAAGAAAAAAAACAACAACAATACTGTAACTTGAATGTCTGCTTAATGAAGTATTTCTGAAAAATTTTCTTACCGACCTTGAAATAGGAACAAAAAAGGATTCGCTTGCACCCCCGTTTCAATGTAAAAAAAAAAAAAAAGTTAAGTTATTCCCCTCATTTCGCCGCCCTTGCCCACCTGTCAGTCATTAATGTTAAATGTTTTATATTGTAATATTGATATTTTTTAAATTATTGGTACAAAGTCTCCCCTTGTCTTATTGTCAAAAAAAAATGGGAAAAAAAAAATAAAAAAGTGCATTATCGCCCGTGCTGCCTAGGTTGGCCTGGGAGTGTATTTTTTATTTTTATTTTTTAAAAAGAGGCCGCTTCCTATTCCCGTCGAGGAGTTTGGTGCTGCAGCGGTAATGTAGCATCCAAAAGAAAGCGAGAAGAAGAAGAAAATACCCGAGTCATTTTTTTGTTTTCGCGCTCCTTCACGCCGAGCTCACGTGGACGAGCTGCAGGTCAACCTGAAACCCTTTACTCTGCAGGATGGAGGTCACCAAATCTTAACTGTAGATTTTTAACTTTCTATGTTTACTAGCTCGAGTTTTTAACCATAGCATCAACTCCCCTTCCTCACGTCCACCCTGGAGCTTGGATAAAAAATTTTGTTTGTTTGTTTACACATCAAGTCGCCTCTTTTAGGCTAAACTCAACCCTGGGATAGTTTTTTTTTTTTTTTCTCATGGGAGCCGCCTTGTCATATTCGCTCACGACTTAATAAAAAAAAAGGGGGTGATGCATGCTTTTAAAAAAGAAAGAAAGAGAGCGAGGTTAAAATGTGTCGCCTTGACAATCTGAGCTGGTTTACAGTTTTTTCTCTTCAAACATTTGGAGTTTTAAGAGATCGGGGAGGAATACAGAATAACTTTTAACACGCAAGGGGGTGTGGGGGGGGTGAAAAAGCGGTCAAGAAAAATGTTACATGCCTTCTTTTAAATAACAAAAACAAAACACACCCTGGCGACAAAGCTTTTTCAGAGAGGGGAAGAAGAAAAACACGACATCTCATCAGCGACGATTTCACGAAAATATCTCTAACCGGTTTCTTTCTCTGTGTGTGTCTTGGTCATACTTGTTTTTATGCTCTTCCAAAAGCAGCTGTTCATGTGTTTGTTTGTTTTTTCGTTTGTTTTGTTTTATACTGAGCTCTGAACAATGTATGTATCCTCTAATATGCCAAATGTCTTTTTTATAATGTAGTTTTCATGCACTGCTAAACAAAAACAGGGCAGAGTGAGAGGCAGCTTTAAACGAATCTTTAAAAAAAAAACAAAAAAGGAGTGTGGAGCCCTTCTCTGTCGCACTCAGCCTTACTTCTCCTTCAGACTCATTTGGCTGTTTGCACTACAGAGCGCTAACTTTTCTTCTTTGTTCATTTCCTCTCTCACACATTTCATCCTCACTCTTCATCGCTCATGTTTATGTATGTACATTTGGAGTTCTCCTCTTCTTTTTGTTTTTTAACACGCAGCCTGTTTATGCTTAGCTTCGCTACAGTTGGATCACTTTTTGTTTTCTCTCTCCTCCTCCATGTCCTTTCACTATCTTTCACTCTCACTGTATCTGTGTATTATTCTAGTAAATGGTAAGCAGAGGTGTCATTGTGGTAGTATACTCAGTGCTCAAAGGGTTGCTGATGGTAGAAACCTGTGCCGTTTGTAACATTTAGCAATAACGTCAAAACAAAGGGGACGGTCTTTTTTTTTTCCTTTTTTTTTGTTTTGATAACATACGTTTAGTTTTGTTTTTGTACATATTGCAGCTCCAGGTCATGCTCAAATCTGTATGTCATTAAAAGAAGAAAAAAAAAACGAGAAAAAAAAAACTTGCAATATTGGCATAAAAATGAGAAATAAAAAAAGTGATATAAAATCTCACTTTGTTGTGTGTCATGTTTTTTTTTTTTTAATCAGTCACCAAGAAGCTGAGACAGTACAGATGAAACAACCCAGACACCCAACCACATCTCCCAGAGGCCGCAGGGCGAAGACACGAAGTCCCAGCAGTTACAGCCACTAATGTCCTCTGTCCTTTTCAGATCCACTTTTATTAAAGCCGTTAAAAGCTCCGAGTTAACGCTGCCCCCAAAGTCTCACACACACTGGAGACTCAAGATCTTTATATGGTCAACCAGACGGTGGATGTTCGGAGATTAGTTGTGTGTCTGCAAATAACCACAAAGAACCACTTTAACATCACAAACCTGTAAAAATAACTGGGGGTACATTCAGTTACGTGTTCACGGGGGTTAATAGGCACATCGTCATGCAGTAAAAACAAAATCCTTTATAAGGTAAGTACAACATCGAGGTCACACAACCAACATTGCAACAGTGACACAAGGAAACAAAATAAGTTGCTACATTAACGCTGCTATGTTTTTTTTGAACAGTATGAATCAGTGGAAACCAGGTGCCGGGAATTCACACTTTGAAGAAGACGAAGGGGATACAGGTGTTCAAAGTCCCACACAATGATAAGGCCTCTCCAGTTCCCATCAGTACAACCCTCCACAGGTACACACACATGTATACAAACACACATACACACACACAGTGGGTCAAGGACGAGAGCAGAACTATTTGTGCACTGGAGGATTGTTTTGAGCCTATTTCTGTACAGAAAGTCCGGTTTGACTGGACGGGCTGTTTTCTGCCTGCTAATGGCTCAGAGGAGTTCAGAGAATGACATGACTAACTTTGAAACACTCTGAGTGAGATGAATTCATCTCTATCTCTCTGCTCAGGGTGGCCTCAGCGTGTCATCGAGTCGCCCTTTAAGGACCGCCCACAAAACCCTGGACTGAAAACTAGTTTGAACCTCTAACTGCACATTTCAGTAATATATCGTTCAAAGTCTTTTCAGCAACATATTTAATGTATTTTGAAAGAAATGCCTTTACAAGGATTTCTTGCTCATTGTTGTCTTAAAAGTTGACATGACGATTATACAAAAACACACACAAGTCGCCTCTTTTAGGCTAAACTCAACCCTGGGATAGTTTTTTTTTCCTCATGGGAGCCGCCTTGTTACATTCGCTCATGACTAAATAAAAAAAAGGGGGTGATGCATGCTTTTAAAAAAGAAAGAAAGAAAGAAAGAAAGAAAGAAAGAAAGAAAGAAAGAAAGAAAGAAAAGAAGAAAAAGGAAAGAAAGAAAGAAAGAAAGAAAGAAAGAAAGAAAGAAAGAAAGAAAGAAAGGTTAAACTGTGTCGCCTGGACAATCTGAGCTGGTTTACAGTTTTTTCTCTTCAAACATTTGGAGTTTTTAGAGATCGGGGAGGAATACAAAATAACTTTCAACCCATAACACGCAATGTTTCGTGCCTTCTTTTAAATAACAAAAACAAAAGACACCCCGGCGACAAAGCTTTTTCAGAGAGGGGAAGAAGAAAAACACGACATCTCATCAGCGACGCTTTCATGAAAAATATCTCTAACCGGTTTCTTTCTCTGTGTGTCTTGGTCATACTTGTTTTTATGCTCTTCCAAAAGCAGCTGTTCATGTGTTTGTTTGTTTTTCGTTTGTTTTGTTTTATACTGAGCTCTGAATAATGTATGTATCCTCTAATATGCCAAATGTCTTTTTTATAATGTAGTTTTCATGCACTGCTAAACAAAAACAGGGCAGAGTGAGAGGCAGCTTTAAACGAATCTTTAAAAAAAAAAAAAAGGAGTGTGGAGCCCTTCTCTGTCGCACTCAGCCTTACTTCTCCTTCAGACTCATTTGGCTGTTTGCACTACAGAGCGCTAACTCTGTCACACATTTCATCCTCACTCTTCATCGCTCATGTTTATGTACGTACATTTGGAGTTCTCCTCTGATCGACAGTTATTTCTAGTTATTAGTTTTTACCTCTTTTTCATTCATTTCAGATAAGTGAGAAAATATGTAAATGTGGATGATCTCTATGGATGATCGAACCATATGTTGCAGTCTAATCCTTCCAATATTGGATTTTTGTCACCTGATGCAAATGAATATGGAAAGACCATCTGGTCCCTTTACATTTTTGTACACAGTTACCACTATTAATGGTAGAAGAACAAGTAAAAGAGAGTATATATATATATGTACTGTATAGACAGTGGAAAGCTTCATGAAAAGTCCTTCAAGGCTTTATATGACCCTGTAAACGATAGGGGAAACATCTGGCTGTGCCGATCTGCTGTAAGCGCACCACTTCTGCTCCGTCATTAACAACTGTACCCACGTCACATCACACTCGAGGATGAAGCTCATAAACTAGTCCTATAAGCACTGTGAGGACAACACGCCACAGATTCCCCTTCAAGTGTTTGCACTCAGGCCGGAGCTCTTCATCCGGTTTAGGTCAGCTCACTCCACGCTGATGTACGGATGCTGGTGTAGCTGAAACGCGTGCTGGCTCCGCTTGGCGGGGTATGACCATTCTGCTCTCTGGCCATATTTGGCCCCGATCTTGATCTGTCTACTTCCCTTTTAACCGGTAGGTTTACAGCTGATCTCAGTGAGCCGCCTGTGCCTCCACCTCCACCTCCACCTCCACCCTTCCTCCTTAAGCAGCTGCAGCAGGTGAACGTGGCCAGCATGCCCTGGCGGAAGCGCTTGTTCATGAAGCAGTAGATGATGGGGTTGACGCAGGCCGAGGTGTAGGACAGCAGGTGGATGAAGGAGATGGGAGCGCCGGTCAGGCGGTGTGCGCCGCGCCGGTCGAAAGCCTGCCACGCGTTGACCACAAAGATGGGCATCCAGCACACGAAGAAGAGGAAGACGATGACGAGGAGCATGCGGATCACGCGCTTCTTGGCCATCAGGTTTGCCGTAGAGCTGCTGCTGCTGCTGCTGGAAACACGACCCACCATGGATTTGCTGCTGGAGGTGGAGAAGTTGCCTGTGATGCTCTTCTTTTTAGACGGCTGCATGTAACAACCGTCACCGTCACCGGTCTTAAAACTGCCAGTGCTGGATTGTCTGTCTTCAGGAGAGAGAACAGGAAAAGACCAAAGAGGGTCAATTTATCAAGACTTTCCGAAGAGACGGGACTATATGTTATGAAGATTACCATGAATACACTTCAGTTGAACACAAATGGACGTGTACTGGGCATTCTTTTTTAGTTGTTTATTTTGACTCCGTCCCACAAACGGAGCCCCACTGCTGTAAAAATACAATTGTGTATCAATCCACAGCTGAAAATAGTCCCAGAGAAACCTCTGTTTGAGTAATGTTTGCAAAAATCTACAGCGCACAGTTAATGTAGGTAATTATTTAGCTATTTTAAAGATTGAATTCTTCTTTTTTGTACCAGGCTGTTAACATGTTTATTTCTGCTGTGAAGTTGAACATTTTAATATAGGGACTTATGAAGATTTACATGTTTCGTAGCCAGCCTCGAGTGGCCACCCGAGGAATTACAGTTTTTTTCCCAACCATGGAGGATGCCACTTGGTAAAAACCAGTGAACTCTGAAGTCATAAAGTATTGAAACCTAAGACATTGTTTTTTTTTTTTATTCTTTTCATGGTATTAATTGACAAAAGGGAAAATATAGAAGATTGCCTGTGTTTTATTTTCATACCTCTTTTGCTGGATTTCCTGCTGGAGAGCTCAAACTTGATGCCCCGGTAGAGCTCCAGGGAAATGAGTCCGTAGGCTGTCATCATGACGATCCCGGGGATCAGGAAGAGCAGCAACAAGAGGGACACGTACCTGCAACGATGGACAAATCTGGGGTGGTAAGTTGATGGCAACCAGCATTTGTTTTTTGGTTGTTGTCTTTACTGACGACATGCTTCCGTGACAACACTTTGGTTCACATTCAAATATGCTCGAATCAAATTGACTTCTTTTCGGGGACCAAATTTTTAAATTGTGTGCTTTTATTTTGAAAGGTTGAGGATTTCCCCAAGTGGTCTTCTCTTCACACCATCACAAAATCAATAAAAGGGCTGTGATACTTTAGCTGCCACTCAATCTGAGTATATCCGAGTGTGAAGACACCCTGATGCGTCCTGATGCTTTTTATTTTCAGCTCACCAGGACTGCTGGATGACGTCATTGGGCCACACCAGGCGGCACATGTGTCCGGTGCTGTTGTTGCGGCGGGTGAAGGGTTTGAGGGTGCTGGAAATAGGGTAGGGCAGCATCAGGATGAAGGACACCACCCAGGTGGCGGTGATGACCTTGGCGGCGTGGCGTTTGGTCTGCCACGTTCTGGAGGTCAACGGGTTGCAAATGGCGCTGTAGCGCTCCAGGGAGATGGCCACCAGGTTGAAAGTGGAAACACTCACGGAGACACCTGCACAGATCGGAAAAGTGTTGAGCTCTGGTGGGTGAGGCAAACATTAGAACTAAAAAATATGTATGTATGGATGTATATGCATGTTTGGGTATTGTACGCCACTCGCTGTTTCCCCCTCCTCCAGCTTCATACTTAACGGAAAGTCTCTTCTCATCAGCCAAAAAAAAAAGGTTTCTCTTAAGTTTGGTTTTGATTAGTCTCCCTCTGCCGTCAGCTTCGGGCTCCTAACTTGTGTTTATTGTCGTGCGTGTGATGTTATGGCACATTAATGTGTCGTCACATTAAATGTAACTGCAGAGCAGCGACAGGCCGTATCCTGTGCTGTTACCAGGATCAGCGTTAACACACTCAGTGACAATAACAAGAACTATAAATACATTCAAATTATCGCTGTGTACAAACGGGGTAATGATCCTACATGACAGCGCTGTGATCTCACCGAATGGTTAAATGGAGCGAGAGGAAGTAAGTAAAACGAAAATCTGATTTCCTAGCGGACCTGTAATCGAATAAAAATGAAATATTACCAAAGTTGTGCCATCTGTAATGACTGCGCCTTATTACAGAGCTGCCAGGTTTGTGCTTGTTCAGGGGAGCCACTGCCGCGAACACAAATACAGATGGATGATGATTGAAGATAAACTAAAAGCAGATGTTTTTCGTTTGGCTACATCCTATTTTTGGTTATTTTTTCTGCAAGAGGAAGCAATAAAGAAACAATGTTCCCTGTAAAAGTGTTGTGATTTCTGTCAAGTTGTCTTTTGTGTCTTAAAGCAACATTGCGTAGAAATTGGTGCGATACCACTGTCGTCACAAATATCAAGATCAAGAAGCCCAGCTCTGCCT
Source organism: Collichthys lucidus (assembly GCA_004119915.2). Lineage (NCBI taxonomy): Eukaryota > Metazoa > Chordata > Actinopteri > Sciaenidae > Collichthys > Collichthys lucidus. The sequence continues at coordinate 15,310,917 of CM014101.1, read as the reverse complement.
CTGTCTTTCAGCCTTTCATTTCACAAAATTATGGATGTTGCAAAAAATCGGCAAAGACGTGGATTGTTGATGGACCGAATGAGGCCTTGGTGCTCAAACAAGCCATCTGTAAAAGTAATTTGAACAGGTAAGTTCTATAAAAATTCAGATTCAGTACAGTTGTCAAGAACGTCCATGTCCATGAATGTACCAGGCTGTAAACATGTTTATTTGTGCTGTGAAGTTGGACATTTTAACATGGGGACTTATGGAGACTGACTCGTTCTGTAGCCAGCCTCAAGTGGACATTTGAGGAACTGCAGTTTTTGGCTTCACTTCACAACCACCGTTACTACTTGTCGCTTATGAGCCTCCTCTGTCTGCCTTTATGCTTCTGTCATTATGTCCATAGAGGCTGCTGAGCCAGCTCCACTCCCCGTCAGCATTCTCCCACGCCCCGGAAATGAAAACCTCCTCTTCTTCCCGTTGGGAACACTCCCCCTGCTGATCTAAACTATTAGTAGCTAACAGCAGCTGTAGTTCACAACAGGAAACTCTGTCATTACCTGAGAGTTGAGGCGGAACAGCCGAAGGGCGTCAGAGAGAAAATAAAAAACATTTCAATTTTCACCAGAAATCAGTGAACTAGTAGGTGGTGGTGTGTGACTTAGTGCCGTACCCGAAGTGTGAGAACAGAGTGGAAATGAGACACCTGGTTATACATCAGTGCAGCATCAACATGATTTCAATTTTATTTTATGGTAGAAAAGTTACACAAAGTCCCTTTTAAGTCTTAAAAACTACAGAATGTTAATTTATGTACCACAATTTGGGCTGTGATCATACCTAAAAACAGTGTGAAACTTGCAGCCTTCTTTTGTTTTATGAATACTGTCTGCACCTTTTTGAAAAATCTCCAAACAGACACTAGTTAGAAACTATCTGCTGAACATGATGCAGAATTCAGCAGCTAAAGAGCCAGATATTTCCCTCGAGAGCTGGTGAATAGAGCGTGTGAATATTACATTCGCCAGGTGGCCACAAGCACTAATCATTCCAAATGAATGATAATGTTGCTCCGTAACATGCTGCATGTGTAAATAAGTAACTGTTTGCCAACATGCATCACTATATCAACTTTAGAACATTAAAGATATGTCAGTATTCGTGTCCCACTACGGGGGAGCGGGCCAAAAATATATATATATATGGAAATATAATATTGTTGCATAACAGATTGGTCTGCTGGAGGATGTTTGCACATCATTTGTACACACATCTTCAGCTCAAAGTAAGCAATGTGGGAATCTTTCAGCGCTCAGCAGATGAATGTGAAAACAGCCTTTAGGGTCAAAGTATAATAACACACATTTTTTTCTTGCTCTGTCACCTATCATTTTGCCCAAGACCTTTATGATTCATGAACGTGTCCACTGCAGAAGCAAACAGGAAACAGCAGCGCAAATTCTCACCACAGCAGCAGGGGAAAAAAAAAACAACAAAACACGGCCACAGGTAAATCTGCACTTTGTGACAGAGTGTTTCCTTCGGCTGTTTTTAGCTCAAGCTCATTAAACCACTGGGAGCGTTTGAGCAAGCAGGGAAATGAACCTTGCACAGGACAATAGAAGTATTATCCTCTCTCTGACATGTAATACAATTACCAGCGTAATAAATATAATAATTCTCCATGCACGCACAGAGTTGAATTGTTTTTTGCATGCATGCAAATTTGTGCCCTAAAGTCTACTCACAACAAGTCATAAAAGTTCTATTCTCACCCATGAAGTACATGACCAGCTTGCACATGCCGGTGCCGAAGATGAAGTCCCTCATGAGGTTAGGGATGAGGGTGAAGGGGATGCACACCAGGGAGACCATCAGGTCGCTGATGGACAGAGACAGCAGGAAGAGGTTGGTGACCGTCCTCATGCGCTTGTTCCTCACCAGGACTGCGAAGATGAGGCTGTTGCCCAGGACGCTGAGGAGGAAGATGAGGCTGTAGAGGACGATCCGGACTGTCTCGTTGATATCTGAGACACAGTGATGAAGAGACACATGGTTTCTTTGTTAAAATGTTCCTAAAACATGCAGAATAATATTTTATATCTCATGGAGTATCTTCATGATTTCTCATATTGTATCCATCGAGATGTGCCAATTTAATTCTCACTCCAGTGGCAGTCAAGTCCATAATGTCTGCCCTGTTCACTTGACAGTGACAGAACAACTGTATAGTGGCAGCATGTATGTCACCACCAACATACAGCAGGCTGCACTGGTTTACGGAGGACCTGATCCATATGCGTAATGCGCACTGACGCGAACAAAATGCCCAAAGCAGTTGTTCTTTTTTGGCAAACAAACGTGCGCATTTGGAATAAAAATGAACATCATATGATTAAATAAAAAGATTTACTATATGATAAGATGTTCCACAGGATTTGATGATAATAAATAAGCGGATAAATCCACAGTACCTTTTGGTTCGGGTGAGGGTTTCGTCTCGCTCTCGCACTCCGAAAGATTCTTGATACCAAAACTGCACAAAATCTTGTTCAGGTCAGTTGAATTGATGAGCATGTTGTGTATTGTAAACGTCTCCATTTCGCGGGTCTCTTCTATAGCCTCAGGTGAAATCAGTCAGAAGGACAGCATGCGTCATGTGCAAAAAAAAAAAAAAAAAATCAAGAAAGAAAGAAAGAAAAAAGGACGAGATGAATCCAAAACGCAAAATCTGAGTCGATTAAAAAAATAATTGTATTCTTTATAAGTTTCCGTGCGCTCCTGGTGTTGTGCGCTGCGCTTTGACTCCTGCACAGCAATTCCAGATAATGACAGGATGGGAGGGCGCACATCAGCCCGCCTTTACAGTCAGGTCAGTGCAAGTCACCTCCTGTTTTCTCGAGAAACACTTGTCATTCCTCAGAATCTAAAGATGATTTACGACTGAGTGACACAATGAAACAAGAAAAAAAAACTTTTACATGTCAACAAGGTTCTGTGTGGAGGATATCAGTGGCCCCGAGCATGGTGCAACATTTGATAGTGCATGTTGTGGCATGTCAATATGTCAGCAGCAATAATGGAATCTCCAACGAGCTGCTGTAATTGCTGTGATGGGTGGAGAGATGAACTGTCATTGACGCCCGAGCAGCAAATGTTGTCTAACCGCCTGCAGAGGCAAGAAACCATCGATGAACCCTGAGGCTGTTCACATGTTACTGACCTGCAGGATTATAAAAATGTAATCAGAGTATTTTTTGGGGTTATTTTAAAGTCAGACTCTGAAAATTGTAAAGAAATTGAAGCAGATTCAAAAACAGTCTGATTCAAAAACTGTGGCAGCTGCCACAGACACTGGCAGCTGCCGCAGCAGGTCAGTGGCAGCTGCCGCAGATAGTGGCAGCTGCTGTGGCAGGTACCAGCAGCTGATATTTAAAGAGCAAAACAAGTTTTTGGAACTCACATTATTTTTTGCGTCTACTTTAATTTCTTCATAATTTTCAGGGTCTGACTTTCAGTGTGTCAGTTGCAGCCGCCGCAGACAGTGGCAGCTGCGGCTTCTTTAAATATCAGCTGCCGGTACCTGCCACAGCAGCTGCCACTATCTGCGGCAGCTGCCACTAACCTGCCGCGGCAGCTGCCAGTGTCTGTGGCAGCTGCCACAGACACAAGCGGCAGCTCCTGCTGCAGGTACCGGCAGCTGCCGCGGCAGGTACCGGCAGCTAATATTCAAAGAGAAAAAAAAGGTTTTGGAACTCAGATTTTTTTTTTTGCGTCTGCTTCAATTTCCTCAGGAACCAATAACATGTGAACAGCCTCAGAGTTCATCGATGGTTTGGACAACATTTTCTGTTCAGGGATCAATGACAGTTCATCTCTCCACCCATCAAAGCAATTACAGCACAAGTCGACGATTTGTTGATTTTTTTTGCGTCTGCTTCAATTTCTTCACAATTTTCAGGGTCTGACTTTCAGTGCGTCAGTGGCAGCCGCCGCAGATAGTGGTCAGTGGTAGCTGCCGCAGTCACCAGCGGCAGGTACCGGCAGCTGCCGCAGACACCAGCGGCAGGTCAGTGGCAGCTGCCGCAGACACCAGTGGCAGGTCAGTGGCAGCTGCCGCAGACACTATTTAAAGAGAAAAAAACGTTTTCGGAACTCAGATCTTTTATTTTGGTCTGCTTCAATTTCTTCACAATTTTCAGACTGACTTTCATTTCTATAATCCTGCAGGACAGTTAGAATTAGTAACATGTGAACAGCCTCAGAGTTTTTTGATGTTTTTTTGCCTCTTTGCCACGGCAGGTCAATGCCAGCTGCCGCGGACACCAGTGGCAGGTACTGGCAGCTGCCACCTGAAATGCCACTACTAGCTGCCGCTGCCACAAATTGAGCCAGCCTTCTCTCTTGTTTTGAAGGTTGATTGTTTTTCATGTTTATTGTGTAGGTATATTTCTGTCTGTTTAATTTCTGTCTGTTTTTTGCTTTTTTGTTGCCTTTTCTACTTTTTTCTAATTCTGTAGTGTATGCTACACTTTCCTCTGCTGCTTCCTAACAAGTAAATTTCCCTGTGGTGGGATGAATAAAGTATATCTAATGTAATGTAATCTAATCTATTTTCTTCCATTTAACCTCAACTCATGCTCAACGTGTGTGGATTAAATAATAGTGATAACCAGCTGTTTTTAAAAAAACAAAGATTTTTTTTTCCCCCTCGGAACCAACGTGTGTGTCTCTTGTTTCCACCGCCTGCACACGCGCTGCCAGGCAGCAGTTGCTTAGTAACCTCTGCAGGGGGCGGCTGGATGCTAACCCGGTGCACAAAAACAACAACAACAACAACAACAACAAACACAACAACAAACTGCAAGTAACGAGCATGGACGAGGGCACCGAGCTGTCCCTGAGCATCGCTCACATCGTGCAGCGGCTGAAGGGAAGCCACCTGCACTCCCAGATAGAGAGGCAAGCCAAAGTGAGTTAGCATGCGGCTAAATGTGGATTAATGTAAAAACACAGCACGTAAGCTCGAGTTATTATAAAAAAAATAAACGTGTTATCCTCTTTTTAGGAGTGTTTACATCAGCCTGACATTAAATTAGAGTCACTCAAAGAGGACGTGCGCAGTTTTCTCAAAACATCAGGTGAGCTACGCACAGCGTATTAATCTATATATTAATATATTTTATTTGTATTTCTGTGTGGTGATAACACGTTTTTACTGTTGTTTTACAGGCTGGGAAAGAAAGCTGCAGAATGCAGTGTACAGAGAGCTACATGTGTGAGTTACTCACCTGTTTACACACACACACACACACACACACACACACACACACACACACACACACACACACACACACCTGTTTGACTTGATGTAACACAGGTGTTACCAATGAGGCTAATTAGGGTCCCGTTCAATTCAGCTCACATTCAGGCTCACTGGAAAGTCAATGAAATGGTACAGAGCCTTAATTAGTATCATTGGAAACACACCTGTGTTGACACTACTGTCTCTCACATACATACATACATACATACATACATACATACATACATACATACATACATACATACATATATATATATATATATATATATATATATATATAGCTGACACCCCGACCCTACTGTTTCAAGTCAAAATGGCTGTTTATTAAAACATATATAATGTATAAATAAACATGAAACATGTAGGTCGTCCACTAATCGGATGATCGGCGGTTCGATCCCCAGCTCCAGCTCCGAATCGTTCCCAAAGGTGTGTGTGAATGGTTAGCTCCCCAAAAACCGATGAGCATCTTTCATGGCAGCCAATGCAGAACGATAAAAAGGTCGGACGACTAGAAAGGTGCTGTATAAGTACAGTCTATTTTATGTTCTCCCCGTGTCTGTGGCTTCCTCCCACACTCCAAAAACATGCACTTAACTGGTGACTCAATCTAGAGTCTGTAATATGAGTGTGAATGGTTGTTTGTCTCTCTGTGCCCGAGGGTGAGATGGCAACTTGTCCAGGTTGTACCACGCCTCTCGTCCTACGTCAGCTGGGAGTCCCATCGTGAGCCTGATGAGGATAAGTGGTTACAGAAAAATGGATGGTTAAATTCTTAATATTTCATTTTTGTAGTCTGTCAAAATCTGTAGTTAGATCTGTAAATACATTTCAGGTGGCAAAAGGAGGGAAACCTTGATCTCACATCAGTTACCAAGCTTGGAAAAGGTGTGAACCACAATAACCATGAACTAAAACATGAAATCTATAGAGGAAGTTAAATAAAATGTGACATAGAACACAACTAGATTAACAACAGAGTTTGCTACATTGAGGTCAGCTCACAGTCTTGGAGCCCTGACTGGAAAGGCTCCGTCACCTTTATGTACATATCTGAACTGTGGAATAACCAGGAATGACACTTCAGAGGATCTCAGGGAGTGAAAAGGGACATAAGGCACTAAAAGATCAGCTAAATAACTTTGAATCATTGCGATGTGATTGATTTTCTTTGTCCGAGTCAAAATCCGGGCTGAGACGAGAGAGAGGGATTTTTAACTGATGCCAGGGAATTACAATAATCCTGCCGAATGGTTATGAAGGATTTCTATTTTTTTAGCAGACAGAAATTATCCTTAAATGTTTCTGAGGTGATGAAAGCAGGACTGAAGCTTTGAGTTAACATGTTTGTCTAAGAGACAGAGAACCGAAGCCCTTTGAGATTTGATTCTTTGCAAAAAAAACTCCTTACTCATTTTAACTGTTCTACAGCCGGCGGGTTAAAATGTCAAAATGTCTCTGACACCTTTTCATGTTCCTCAGAATATTTCTAATCTAAATGTTTTTAGCCTGAATCATAAAGTTGTGCGCTAATAAAAAAAGGATGGCACAAAAATGAATCAGTTTGACATTTAACTGCTCCCATGCTGTCACTTATTAGCAGCACTGAGTTCTTTTTATTTTTCTTTAGTAGCAGTAGACTGAAAAACAAACGCACACATACATTTATATCGACTCATATCGAGAGATCTCAAGCCCCGTGGGTGATAGCTGGATGTTTGTGAAGTTAAATATGCTTAACTACATCCAAAAATCTTAAAATACAGTTTGAACTCTGAGTGTTGTAATAGTTCAAGTTCACATTTACGGCTTATTAGCATTCCTTTAACTGATCTTTAGCTGTCAAACGTTCTCACGTCTTGTATGACTTGTACATACTGTACATTGTTCACACACCGTGCGCCGTGCGCCCTAGTCTTGCCGTCTGGGATCAGTCTATCGGACTCATGTGCCCCTCACGGAGACTGCACCCTGGGCGGCCGCCCACATTGCTCATAGCTAGGACCGACCCAACAGGGTGTTTGGGCTGTGTGATCTACTGGCACGGTATGCCAGATTATCAGTCCGTGCCTGGATGTGCATACGATAAAGCTCAAAGAAGCATCAAGAACGAGATATCCATCCAAAGTATGTGTGTTCACATTGTTGTCTGGGACGGTGTGTGTTTCAGACACAGGTTCAACTTGTTCTTGCCCTACAGCACGCCTGACGCCTTGCTGACATTATGTCTTGTTTTTGTTGTCAGCATTATTAGCTTCATATGTTTACTCCACAATAGTCCAGACTTGTTCTCTTCGACCAGTGCACCTCGTAAACTCTTTGAACCTCAATAAAAAAGATTTGAAAACTGTTCCTCGCCTCCACTCCGTCACCTCTGACAACAGATACCCTCATTGCTCTCTGGAGGCTCCGCCCGAAACACAGCACACTTAACGCTCTGCTTTTAAAGGATGACATATAACGTTGACTAATGCCTCCTTGGCCATATGTGCTCTCATAGGTGTTTAGATTAGGTTTAACGTTGTTTAATGCACTGAGACCTTGAGTCATTCAATACGCCCTGAGCATGACATGAGACGATTGCCGGTGGAGGAAACGTTTTATTAGCCGTTTGTTTGACAGCTTACTTCTCTCAAGCACTAACAAATTGTGTTTGTTTGTTTCCTTCGTGGAGTCCCCTCAGAGCTGTCACAGCAGCTTTTTAAAAAATATATATATTTACTGCACTTGATGGACACATCGTCTGTTGTTCTGTGACACTCCTCACCTCCTTCCTTGTGTTGGCTTCTTCCAGCCAGTTGCCCCTGAGCCATCCCGCGGCTCCTCCAGAGCATCTCAAAGAGCCGCTGGCCTACATGCGCAAGGCACAGGTCAGTCTGTCTGCTCTCATCTCCGTCACTCCTCACTCCTTCTACCTCTCTGACTTCTTTCTTTGGCTGTTGAATCCAGAGACGTTGTTTTTTTTATTTTTATCACTATGATTCTGTGTCTGTGTGCTCTCTCATACAGGCCAGCTGGGAGAAGCGCGTCCTCAAAAGCCTGAACAGCATGAGCACAGAGCTCGAAGTGCCTCTGGCTCGCATGGTAACTAAAATATTAGAACTCGCAGCTAACATTGCGTAATTAAAACAACATCTTCATTACAGTGCATTTCTTTTGTCGTATTTAGAATATTGTTCTGTTTTTTGTTGTCATGGCTAAGTTTGACAATAGCCAGCCAGTCCCATTCGTTAGCAATGAGGCTGATATTAAGCAGGCTATGCTGTTTTAGTATCTGTTTTATTATTTGTCTCTGTGTGTACAAATTGCTAATCCATGACCAGATTTCCATTTCCGATGTGACGTCTTCAAGCTGTTTAAACCATCTCTTTCCGCCCACGCTCCACAGAGACCCGCGTCGGAGCAGAAGGAGCTCACCAACAAATGGAACGAGATGGGCACGGATGAACCAGGTCTCAAGACATTACCCAGGGGTTTGGCCCCCGAGCAGTCTGCCTTTTATGAAGGATTAGTGTTGATGTGCCCGTGCGCCGGTGTCATCGGTCAGACACCGGCATATTAACACATCTCTAAACTCGATCTACCGCTTTCATGTTTGCTTTTTAACCGGGAAGTTTGAGTTATATAACAACTAACAGTGGTCACCTGCAGCTTAAAGCCACAGCGCGAAGTATCAGCCACCGAGCTTCCCCTGTGTGTTATACAGTCTGTCATTTTAAGAGGAATACATGCAGTGAATTGATCTTTTCTAACTATGAGCACTGAGCTAAAGTCACCTCTATAAAAACCTCTTAATGAACCAACCATTTGCACTTGAGACCAGTACATTTACAAAGAACACGACAATCCCCATGTCCTAACAATGCTATCTCAGTTTCGTACACTAACATTTAGGATGTGCCGTCCTCCGGCTATAAACACTTTGGACTGGGAATATAGAAGCTGTCCAGACTCCTTGGCCGAAGCTGCGATAACGAGCAGCACCCCTCCCGTAAAAACCTTAATGTGCCCTTGTTCTGGGGTTGACGTGGCACTTGAATTTACTGCCACGTTATGGAGACAGTGGATGGGAGTCCTGCTTAAAGTGGCCAGCTCCGGCTGTGCAAGTGTCACAGTCGAAGTATATTCAAGTTCAGCTTGATTAAATGGTCGGTATAGTTGGATTCATTTGTGTAGTCTAGGTTTTACAGCCGTAAAACTTTTGTAAAATTGTAAACACTGTGTACATGATGTATTATGGAGATACATTAATATCTTTGCGTCTCCACAGATTTAAGTCGTTTCAGGCCTGTCTACGCACCCAAAGACTTTCTGGAGGTATGCAGATTTTTCATCTGAGTATTCAGTTTAGTTTATTTAAATGTAATCCCGTTATCCTTCATTAATGCAGGTGTTGATCGGCTTACGAAACCCAAATCATGATAGCAGCGAGGACGTCAGTGTGAGGAGCCACTGGGGTCTCATCCAGGTTCCCCTCAATGTCAGGGACATCCCACAGCTGGTAGGGAGAAACGTGGATGTCTGGTTCATTGTGTTTGTTTGACACGCGCAGTGATTTTGAAGTCTGTATGTGTGTGTGCGTTAAACTTTCAGAGACAGGCCTACTCAGAGCTGAACCTAACCACAGGACAATTGGGGATTGATGACAATGCACTCATGCATCCAGGTACTCACAAGAAGTGCAATTACAAGGAACGCTTTGACGTTTTAGGAAACGGGCTCGTTTGTTTTGTCTCCGAGAGTTAGATCAGGAAATCCATACCACTCTCAGCCGGAGCCAGTGTTTGCTTATCTTAGCATAAAGGCTGGAAGCAGTCCAAAAGTAATAAAACCAAACTACCAGCATCTCTAAAGCTCATTAATTAACATATTATAAATCCATATAATAAATACAAACAGCACATTTTTATCCTATTAAATATGTTCGGCAATAAATAAACATACGCAGCTTTTTAATGTCCTTATACCTGAACACATTTTTTCATTCTAGCAGTAATAAATTAGAAATACTTTGTAATAAATGTGTTTACCCAGTGAACACTGAGGTTAAACGGTGTGTATATCACTCTGGCCTCATATCAGCCTGTGTTCCTCTCCTGTGCCACATGGCCATCTGGGTTTTCTCAAACAAAATCTCTGTTCAGTCCAGTTATTGACATTGTTACAGTCTGGTGTTTAGGCTTCAGCTCGAATCGTATCCACCATCTCTGTGTTTGTAAATCAAAGAGATACCACTGGTTTAAAAAAAAACTGAGCCACGACCAGACGAACACTGACGCATCTGTTTTATTCTCTCCCTCTTATCACTGCGCAGACTTGTTTGAAAACGAGTACGTTCAGATCGGGAAAAAAGGTTAGTGTTTGGTTCTTGATTTTAAATTGTTTATATGCTGGATTTCTCTCTCTGTTAATGGTTTTCTATCAATTTTCTATCAATCTATAAATGTTGTGTCTGTAGTCCAAACCATCTCACTTGGTTTAGGTCATCCTGTTGAAAAGCAAATGATGATTCCACCGAGTACAAAAAAAGATTTAAGAGATCGGAACCATGTCATAAAACAGATTAAACATAAATATTATATTGTAAATAGACAAAGCTAAATAATAGGAGATTAAAAATAGATACGCTAAATAAATATTATTGAAATAGATTCAAATGTATAAATAGATAAATGAATAAATATAGTTCAAGTAAAAGCCAGAGCCAAAGATAGGGCTTGAGTTTGCTTTTAGAAATAACAACATTCCCTGCTGCCATTCAGAGAAGCAGTATTATTACCAGTGTAACAAAAGGACGCCTCACAGTTGGTTTTAGTTCTGACTTTACGGATTATTAAAAGGCCTCTACCGGAAGACTCGAGGGTTCATAGGTTAAAAGCAAATACTGGGACAAAGACAATTAAGAGCTTTAGAAACCAATAAAAGGATCTAAAAATTCTTAACCAGAGAGCTGTAAATTGATGTAATGTGTGCTCTCTTCAACAGATGTGCAGCTGAGTTTTGTAGTAACTGTAATCGAGCTGGAGTCTTCTTAAAGAGACCAGAAAGTACTAGAGCATTATCGGTACCTGCAATCCTGCAGGCAATAAAGGCATCCATTAGTGTGAGAGAGAAACAGTCACACAGATAATAAGGTAGAAATTAATTCTTATATGTCTCAATATCTGAATCAAAGTGTTTTTCTTACTTGTAGACAGGTTTAAAGCCAGAGATTGGAACCAAATTGCCAAATTTGTCCTGGGTGAACTGTAGAAAATTACTTTACCTCTAAAATACAGTTAATTCACCGACTGAGTCATCAGGAGACGAGGCAGTGTAAAGCTGTGTGTCATCAGCATATCTATGAAAATTTATGCTGTGCCTTCTGATGATGTTTCCAAGTGGAAGTATGTAAAAGTTACAAAGACAGGACCTGAAATTGAATCTTGGGGAAGACCCACAAATAATTTTTATAGCTTTTCAATGATCTTTACAAAAGAAAAACTCTCTATTGTTGAGCTAATATTTGAACCAATTAAACAGTACCAGATGGATCATTTGGAGTTTCAAGACATATAAACTGCAGAAGTGTGCCTTCAAGTTTTAATAAATCACCAGAGAAACACTCCTATACCATTACAGCTCCTCCTCCATGGGAACCACACATGCAGATGCCATGGACTGTTTCTATGATTGACTACCGTAGTCGAATAAGGCAATTTACTGTGTGCCAACACTACCTCTGAACAACACAATTCATGTTATTAGTCACATATAAAAGGCAAGAAATCCTACGAATGAACCTTTGACAAAGGCATGTGTTGATTTAAAACCAACATCAGATCCTGCCATTAAGTGAGTGCTCCTCTTCGCCCCTGTCAGGTGCCTTAATCGGCGTAAGAGACACTTTAGCACTCATCCCATGGCTGTGCTATGAAACCTGTGTAAACACCCGAGTTATCATGGACACCGATCATGCATCAATCGAAGCTTAAAGACACAAGCTGTATTTTATATACGCAGTCACAAGGTCCTGGTCCGCAGGCTGTGCGCTGGCCTGCTGAGCTGCGAGTTGCTTTCCAGGCCGAGTGTTAAGTGCGCTCAAATAGGAAATTTAAGAGCAGAGGAGTGTGTTCGTTTATGTTATGACTGGCCAGCACCTTAAGTCAAGAGCTGGGTGTTTTTGGCTACTGTCACAACTGAGATTTAGGGTAGAAAGGACACGTGGGAGAGATTGTTTCCAGCATGAGTGTTTTTAGGAAAGTTATGTAATGATCACCATTATGGGAATGCCTGTGTTATGATTTTTTTTCACTGTTTATACAATTTCTGAGGGATAGAATGAAACTGTGAACCTGTGTGTACGTTCGAGTGAGGCTATGAAACCCAAACACGTGGATGTTACGCTCTGTGAGATTTTTAATAGACATATTTGTAGTCTCCACTCGAAGACGTTCTATTTCAGTCCTTATGAAGGTCATACTTTCCAAACTTTTCTCGGAAAAAGACGAGCCTCTTCACAGTTAAATGTGTTTTATTGGATATGATTTCAACTTTTCACGTGTAAGACCCCCCGGAAATAATTTTTTGTGGCACTCTTGGAGGTCTTGACTCACAGGTTGAGAACCATTGACATGGAGGCAAAGCATGTCCAGCGTTTTATGAAATATGCTTTGCTTTCTCGCCAAGAGGTTGAGGTTACGTGACGTGAAGTTACAGCCAGGAGATGTTTAGCCTAGCTCAGCATGAAGTCTGGAAACAGGGGTCTGTCCAAAGCTAACAAAATCTTCCCACCACCCCCGTAAAGCTCACGAGTTAACACGTTATGTCTTGTTTGTTTGCGAAAGTGTTGATTTTTCTCAAGAGGAATTCTGTGCCAGAGTATTTCTTGGCATGACTCGGGAGTCTTTTCGTTGTGGTGAGGCCGCTAGGCAACAAAGTTTACACAAGAAATAGTCTGGTGGATGTTTCGGACCGAGCCAGGCTAGCCGTTCCCCTCTGCTTCCAGTCATTATGCTAAGCTAAGCTCAAAACCCATTTCCTTTTGTGTCTAACTTTTTGTCTCCCTTCGGTGTAGTGGTTGTGGAGCAGGACAGTGCAGCAGCGCAGCAGTACAGCAGGCAGGGCTGTCCGACCGGGCTCCGGGCGGACCTGTGGGCCCTCATCCTTAACTCTACTAACCAGCCACAGGTACTACATGCATACACTGGCACAAACATGCAGACGGTGTTTGTCATAAATCGGCCGTGCACACACAGCTGCAGTGATTCCCAAACTGCACGTTTTCAGCTGCAGTCACAGTTAATGCTCTGCTGTTCATTTTGTATCTACTGTACAGTAAAAAACCAACACACAGGAGGCAGGACTGACCTACAACTACTATATAATCTGTGTATTATCCCCGGGCCTGTTTATCCTAGCTCACTGCGGCTTGTCGCGTAAAGATAATCAAATGCGGGCGATTCAGCACAGTTTGCCCAAACAGAGCAGCTGCCCACCTGTGTGGCAGAGCACTGTGTAAACGCCGGAGTCCAGAGTCTCCTGTTGAGGCCGAGTTGATAAAACAATGCGTGTGATGGGATGACTGATTTCTGTGGGAGAGTTACAAGGACCTCACTGAGGAGCCTGGAGAGTGTTAGCATGGGCAAACACATTAAACAGTCGGAGTAGCCTCAGGACAGAGACACATTTTGGTACATTAGAGTCTTTAAAAAAGCAGCAATAGTCGACTGTCAGGACCTTTACATTTCAGGATTTTTACAGAGCTGTGTTTTCATGGTTTCAGTGTTCTACCTCAGCTGTCAAAATGACCATCTCTGTTTCTGTTCTGCCGACATCCGCAGCGCTGATCATTGCCAGGTGGATTCACAGCTGTCACAGGGGACATTGTTATCGCTCCGTCCACCCTGTTGCCTGCTCTTCACTCCATTTATTACAAATCATCTCAAACCGGAGACACGTTTGAGTTTAACCATGTCGTCGGAAACACTATACCCATCCATAAAGCTCGGTTTAATCCTCCTGTCAGAATACGTGAAGAGAGTGATCTTTTAGAGACCTGGAAGCTTTTGCCAACAATTTAATTTAATGTAATGAAATAACGACACAAATAACGCTGGTTTCTTGTTGTTGTTTCAGGATGTGATGCACTATGAACAGCTGACGGCTGGAGTCATACAACATGACCTGCTGGTGGACAACCTCATCTATAAGGTGAGGACTGCTCGTGTTTATCAAGATGTTTCTGTAATTCAGAAACAGATACTGAAAGCATTGGTTGGTTTTCTGTCCTGTGTAACTTTAATATCAAAGTTGTTTTGTGGAGATATAAGTTCGCACAGCCTCTGCATATAAAGCTGTGACTTTTACATGTTCCTCATTGCCTTGACCACCAGGACGTGAAGCTCACCGCCAGTAATGACGACTACTACTTTGTGTTTGAAGATTTCCTCTATCAGGTAGGATCTGCTCCTCTGTAGCATCAAATATCCACAGCAACAACAGGTAGGTAAAGATGTAGGGAGAAACATCCTCCCCGCCAAACTAAAACAAACCTGTCATCACATTTAAATGTTGCTGAACAATTAGTGGTCAGAAATACGTGACACCAGAACAAGAAGATTTATTATCTATCTATTATTATTCATGAATTGTTGACACTTAGTCCTGTCATGTAGCCGTCGTTACATAAACAAGCATATGTAGGTCACTGCTTTGGTTTGCTGCCCAGCTGATCGACACCCACGTATACTCGGCAACCTGTTCACTCAGAAGCAGTCATTATGTCACGCTCCTTGGTCGCTGGCCGATGACTACACACGTGCTCCAGCATTAATGTCAACATTTGCTCACGGTAAACTCTCTCGGCAGTGAAAATTAACGTGGGTGTCGTTAAGGTCCGAAGACGCTGCACAATAGGAGGCTGTTTCTTAAAAACACTTGGTTCAAGGCGTGCGATTTCCTAGGAAGGTTCGGAGCGGAGTCACACTGTGATCGTAATGTTGGAAATAAACATGGTACTCTTAGAAAACAGACGACATTAAACATATAATGTATATACGACATGTTTTCTTTGTGAAAGGTCACAGAGGAGGCAGTCTAGACACCCGCTGTATTCCTCATCCTTTTGTAATGACAGATCACCAACATCAGCGCATGTAATTCACCTCAAGTGGCCAGGAAATGAAATCGCTTCTCAAAAAGACACAGAAATGAGACAGTGATGGAAAGAGCGCCCACTTACACGGTCATCTCGTGAAACATGCAGCCACTTTAGGGCCTCCGACTGTCTGCTTCCGTACATCCTAAACGCTGAATCCACATGTGCTGCTTTAATACGATTCTGACTCAAGAGGAAACAATGTCGCTCAAGGTCATCCTGAACCAAAAAGGAGCACATTAGCTAATATTAGTTACTTGGATCTTTTTAGTATTTTAGGCAAATAAATGTGCGTGCGTGTGAAACCTGTGTGTTACCAGGTGCTGCTGTGTTTCTCACGGGACACCGCCGTCTTGGATCACTTCAAATACAACAGTGCCACCCCTCCCAAGTCCTACATCCAGGGTGAGACGACACCTAAACACAACATGCATGCATCCCATCATCACAGAGGAGTGCCACTTTACTGACAGACAGACCGTAACCATGGTGTCATGAACACACACTCACTCACACGATGCTGTTAGTTATTGACGTGTGTGTGTGTGTGTCTCTAACAGGGAAGGCAGGAGATGAGGAGTGCGCTGTTGTTTATCCTCCCAATGGTGAGCCTAATAACAAAAACTAAAACATGTGTTGCTCATCTACACTGATATTCTAATAAATGTTCACGTATATTTATTTTACTGACTGGAAAATCTACTTTCAACAGGTGTGATCCCTTTCCATGGGTTTTCAATGTATGGTGAGTATGTCAGCGCCTCTTTACAGATCTCACGCTAAATTTGCATTTCCTAACAGGAAGTGTGTGTGTGTGTGTGTGTGTTTGTCCCACAGTGGCACCTCTGTGCTTCTTGTACAACGAGCCATCAAAGCTGTACAGTGTGTTCAGGGAAATGTACATCCGCTACTTCTTCAGACTGCACTCCATCTCGTCGTCTCCTTCCGTAAGCTCCCACGTTTTCTGCTGCCAAAGTATCCGAGATCAAAGTCGCCTGTTTGTGTGTTTATGCCTCGACCTCCACGCGTGTGTGCTCCCGCAGGGTATCGTGGCTTTGTGCCTCCAGTTCGAGCGGCTGCTTCAGACTCACCTGCCTCAGCTCTTCTACCACCTCCGACAGATCGGGGCGCAGCCGTGAGTACACGATGTGTGGCGCGCCGGCTAGGTGTGGCTGAACGACGATCATTCATGCGTAGACGATGACTGTTTATCTAGTCAAAACAACTGTCCTGTATTCTTTCATTGTAATTGAAGCAGCACCTTTGCCAAAGTTTGTTTCTTCGCTACAGAAATGTAACTTCAAGTTATGTCCTCAAGCAGCCCGTCTGCAGCGATGAATCTCAGAGGCGTCACACCCGTGAAGAAAGTTCACTAAGGCTGTCTTTATATCAGCGTTTCCAACTTATCAGGCCCATAGAAACATTTATTTTATCATCTTGGTCTTTTACACAGTTTCACATATTTTGTATGGAGGTTCTATGTTTATGTGCCAGTATATCTGAACTATATATTTATATACACTACTCACAAAAAGTTAGTGATATTCGACCTTCGGGGGAAATTTATGGAAAATATAAAAAGTTCATGCTACAGTGATATTACATCATGAGAGCAGGGCATTTAAGTAGAAGCATGGGGTAGTAATTTCTTCATCTCAAACAATGTATTGAAACAACAGTGGTGGGTATACCACAACATAAAATGCCAATGTCTCAGTAACTTTGTGATAACGCCTCACGCTGTTCACAAGTCGACTTATTGCTTATTACTGATGACACTTTGTGACACTCGGTGGAAACTTCCCTCTGAATACATCCCGTTTGAAACCTCGCACTGACCCAGGTATTGTTGATCGATGACGAGGACCGTTTAAATACAAACTGTCATCGAACCAGGACGTCGATTCATGGATCAGACACCTTGTTAGAGAACGGCGTGTTATGCAATAAGCACTAAAACATTAAACAGTTTAGAGAAGGTGAAATGAACTTCACCTGTAAAGGTTAGAGTGCATTTTAGTCGAATATCCCGAATATAACTTGTTGTGAGTAGTGAATGTAGGAGTCACGTGCAGATACTTCCTATTTCTGTAATGAGCTGCTGCCATCTTGTGGTGAATTACTGTACCCACAATTTCCTAATCAAGGAAACTAACAGTTCTCTAATGATCATGAATTAAACAAGTGTGTGTTCCTCTGGTTGGTCCTCAGATTGTGCTGTAAATCCATCTTTAACGTGTTGACTGTTTTTATGTCTCCAGGTTGCGTATCGCCTTTAAGTGGATGGTCCGGGGCTTCTCTGGCTATCTGTCTACTGACCAGCTGCTTCTTCTCTGGGACCGAGTCCTCGGATACGATTCTCTGGAGATCGTCGCAGGTTAATAGTTTGTTAAATTAGTATTTTATCATTCCAGTTCATTATATTTCTCTGTCTTAACCTCCTCCCTTTGTTTTCCCCAACATGCCTCTAACACTTCTCTAACACACGTAAACCTCCTCCTCCTCCAGTCCTAGCAGCAGCTGTGTTTGCCTTCCGCGCTGAGAACCTGATGGAAGTGACGTCACTGGCCTCAGCTGAGGTAGGTCTGCCTCACATTAGACTTGTGTGTGTGTGTCTATGTGTCTGAAACTCTGAGTCCAGTCCTCCAGTCCCTGTCCTCCCTCCTCCACCGCATACTCTTGGAAGGCTGTAAATAGCCGCTGATGAGTAACCCAGTCTTCTGCATGCACATGTCTGAAAAAAAAAAAAAGGCTGGCCGGACACTTGAGACCCCTCACCCTCGTTCCCATCGCCCGAGCACCGGCCCACCAACACTCCCCAAGTCCTCAGCGGCCATATTCCAACACCTGGAACAAAGTTGCTACATGCACAACAGTCAACTCGTCTTTCTGCAGCACACAGCATCCTCTCCGAGCTCCTGCATGCACTCACGTTGCATTAATACAGTACGCAGTAATATCATTGGTATGCATGCCTGCCCTGTACACTGTGATCCCACTATCACATGACTGAGTGAAACACATGATGACTCGCCTCATCCCACTTCTCCTCCTCTTCCCCTGAGGGTGAGGGGCATTAAACTACAATATGACGCATGGGGCGACAGGCCCGATCCGCTCCTCCGAGATGCTAGCCGGCACTATTTGCTTGCTCATTTACCACCTGCCCCGGCAGAGAGAGAGGCTATCATAACATACTGCTCCTTATCTTATATTTAGAACCTCGGGCCCAGCGTTGAAATATTAAACCCCCGTCTCTAAATATGATAGTGTCCCTAAATTTAATCTCCCACCCATCCCAAAAGGAGCAAGTGTGGGGGAGCGGTGTACTCTTAAGCAAGGATTGTCGCTTCCCAAGGATCCTGCATCATCATTATGCACGGCGCTCTGCGTGGTTCTTTTTTTAAATCTTGAAATATTTGTCTTGACATGTCTCTTGAGGAGGAGGGGGGCAGGATGGGTTGTGCTTTCTTTAGAGCTCTTCTCATGGGCTCGGTGGGGCTAAGGTAAGGTTGCTGTGGTCAGGAGGAAGGGGGGTGGGTTTGAATTTAGACCGACAAATCTTATTTGTGTTTTGTTTGACATCCACACTTACAGGCTGTACTCGCTGACCTTTCAACCCTGAAGGTCATGCCGCTCATCCAGATCTTTCTGTTCGCCACCGCCATCTGAGGAGGGAGAACGAGGGCGTTGGTGCGCACACACCACCTGCAGGAGAACTACAAACATGCCACCTTGCAATGCCATAAGCCACGCAGACTCACCGGGAAACACAAGGCCAAAGCGTGACCTGTCAAGAAACGACGAAAAACTGCAACCATAACATAATAATAGGCCAAATTGCTCTTTTGCATGGATGCACCATAACTAGTGAATACCTGTATCACGTTATTAGACAGTATGTAAGTATAGCCTGCAGACCAGTAGAGTTCCTGAGCCATATGCTCTGCAGGAAAGACGATACACGTAGCAGCATGAGCTGAGAAGCTCATTAAGCGACGAGTTGCATGAAGCAGTAATTGTATTGTGATAGAGAGAGAGAGGACACTAACGTCTCCAAGCTTGGCTAATGAAGTGTTAATTAGCCGTTGCAATTTATCCGGCTCTGTAGCTCCCAACACGAACGCTATTAGATAATGCTGTCGCTGCTGACGGAGGAGATTGGACGCGTTGAAAGAAATAAATTTAATATATATGATTAGAAGCTGCTGGACATAATTTATGGTATTTATGCACATTTGTGCACACGTAAGGGACCTTCAGCACCTCCAGTGCCAGTATTTATTTATTTCATTGAGCTTTTTTACCATTTACAACCTTTTCATCTGATTTGTACCATTTTTAATTCAAACGCTCTTAAATATTTGTTTCATTATCACATCGCACAGCAGTATTATTTGTCAGTTAATGCCAGCGTCTTTAATCTGACACATTTCAATGTTCGTTTAACTGTTTTTGAAATAAAATAACTTAAAGGTCGTGTTGAATTGTCTCCTCTGAGTTCTTTTTTTTTAAATGAAACTTTGAGTTTGTTTGACTCGTCTCCTGCTTCTGTGCGACAGGTTAAATATTTGGGCAGGGCGTGTTATATATTCTGGAAGCTCACCACAGGCGTTTCCAGAGAAGCGACAGGTAGCAGCGTTGAGGGACTGTCTTGACCGTCTGCCCCCCCTCCCTCCTTCCTCCATGCACCACCACCATGTAGCATCTGTTCTATTCCTCCCTCGTGTTGGCTGCCGTCCTCCCTGCCGCCCCCTCTGCGGGCTCGTATCGAATTATGCTGTTCTTCTCTTTTAGTCTCTCTCTCTCTCCTGGTCCCTGCTGCATTTGCCACCTGTTTACTAGGACTCCCATAGCTTTTATCATGCACCTCTCTTTTGCCACCCCCTCCCCTCACCCCCCCTTGAGACAACTCTTACCTGCTGTGTGGTTCACTCACACATACGTCCCTCCTGGTGGCTCGTGTGTTGCATTGCAGGGAGACGTGTCTTCTGTCCATCATAGCTGTATCGAATGCAGTGTTTGGACAGCAGCGCGTTGCTTGATGTTCTTGCTTGATGTTCTAATTACTGTCGCTATAAAATGTCACAACTTTGAGGTTAGACTTTCAACGGTATCATGTCGAACGTTACAAAGAGGCAGCCCTGCTTTTACAGCTCTGCATGCTGTGTTTTTTTTAAAAGTATCTGGACAAGATCAAATAAATACATTAGGGAAACAGTAAGTAATAAATATGATGTAATAAGGTCCACTCTTTACTGTAAGTAATGTGGCCTGTGTTTTCCCGGTCCATCTCCTGAAACAGATAAGCTGTTTTAATCAACTTTGATGAAAAACATATTACTATGACTACTACCAATACTGCTGCTGCTGCTGTGTTTTTATTCCAACAGCTCAAACTAAATTAAATAAATGTCACACACACACACAGATCCAACTATCCCGAGGACTTCTTTAACATTTCTGTTTGACATAGAAGTGTATTTGTATTTAACGCGAAAAACGTCAAATATTATTTTAACACAAGAAGCAAATAATAGTCAAATGAAGCCTGATTTGCATGGGATAGCTCAACACAGGGAAACCCTGGCTTTGAGAAAAGGTCAAAGTTTTTTTTAAATTTATTTTACATTTCAAAGGGCAGCAGAACTGATAGAATCTAAATTAGATTCTTTACATACAAGTCAATTGACATGTTTAACATGAAACAGGGTCAACACAGGTGTTTCTTCGAAGGTTCAGTTCCATTTAGTGCGGCAGAGACGACATGCAGCACAGCAGCACCCTGATTGTCGAAAACCTGAATGGAACTGGACCTTAATTAGCATCACTGGTAACACCTGTGTTTGCTTCACACTTTCTGTGACATGCACCTAACAGTTTATTTGGTGACTATAAATTGGCCGTAGGTGTGAATGTTTGTCTTATGTGTTAGCCGTGTGATGATGAGGCTCCATCCTCCACCGCGACCCTGATGAGAAGAAGCGGATAGAGAAAAACGGATGGATGGATGTTAAACTTTAGAATAGATGCACATGAGATGCTGTCAAACCTGTTTAATTACCAGAATCAGAATCAGAAGTACTGTTTTTGTTACCGCAGCTCCCAAAGGTAAATGACAGCAAGAAAACAAGAAAACAAACGAAAACTCACCAAGGATCCAAAAAAATGGATGCCATCTGCAGGTAATCATAACCTTGCTTGTTGTGCTGTGTTATTATTAGTAATAGAAGAGTGGGATTCATTTTTTAATTATGTTTATTACAAAGAATGGTTATAATGATAGTATGTGGTGGGGTAGGGCACTGCAGGTCTCATGTTGCTACTGGATACTTGAATTTTCCTTAAAATAAAATATCTATCTGTCCATATTTGCACGTGTAGGAGCGTTTTGTGTGTGTTTGGCTGTATTTTAAAAAAATGCATGTAAAATAAATAAATTCCCTTTGAGGGTAGGTTAATCTTTAGATGCATGTGGCCCAAAAAATAAAGTTAATTAAGAAAATTGCTCCGGTATTTTCCTTTAATGTCACTTTATTTCCCGCTTTGAACACACACACGCAAAAAAATAAATAAAAAAATGTGAACCAGCCAATCAGATTTTGCCATGTTGGGACACTGCAGCCAATGAGAGCTCTCCTCTCTTGCAGAGGAAGAAACTTGCACTGTCC
This sequence comes from Collichthys lucidus, assembly GCA_004119915.2. NCBI lineage: Eukaryota > Metazoa > Chordata > Actinopteri > Sciaenidae > Collichthys > Collichthys lucidus. Next base: position 15,288,797 of record CM014101.1, on the reverse strand, counting down.
TGTGTGTGGAGGAGACAAAGAAGCCTCCTCCTCCTCCTCTTTCACAAATCTTTTTTGGTAGGGGGGTGTTAAGGAAAATAAAGTTGTTAAGATGATTGCACCGGTTATGTTTGTGCATGTGCATGAACTGTGTGAGGCCGGTCACATGCATGCATGCTCGGGGGGTTGCATGGAGCTGCAAAAAAACAACAAAAAAACGCCGGTGATTTTTTTTTTCTCCTCCAAAAACAAAAACAAATCCCTACACGCGGTGGAGCCACATTAAAGTCCTGCACCTCCTCCACCTCCTGCACCTCCTCATTTTGCATACTGACTTCCGCTCCTCCTCCTCCTCCCTCTCTCTCTCTCTCTCTCCCCGCCTGCATCAGCCGGCAGGCAGCTGAAATGACAGCAGGGATACAGTATCACACGGAGCGAGCCTCGAGGAGCTGACAATAAAAAAAACTTCATTTGGGAAGTAGGCGGATGTCGATGAGGGTCGGGAGAAAGGATTAGAGCAAACTGAAGGAAGAAAGAGAAGAGTGTGTGTGTTTTAAATGTGCGTGTGTGTGTGTGTTGTTGATGCAATGGGATTTGCTACTTTCGTATGAAGAGGCGGACCTATGAGACGTTCAATATGCTGAAGCTGTCCCCGGTGTTTGTATACTGTACGTGGAAGTACAGAGACTGTTTTCTTCCAACTCACAGGCCTACGTGAGGATTTAACACAACTGTTCATTATTATTTTTCATTTTTTTTGAATTTTTTTGAATTTTTTTGGTTTTTTTGGGGGGCGGATATCCACGGTAGAAACATATTTTTTGTTGTTGTCTGTGTGTGTTTTTCTGCAGGGAATTCCTCCACAGAGCATGTGTGTTTTATTATTTTTTTAATTTTAAATAATAATATTTAAATGAATAAAATCCGATATGGGGCTCTGGCTTGTAGCTTGCAGTGATCACACAGCCTTTAAAACATATTAATTAATTTTATTATTATTAAAGCAGAAGGTGGGGGGGGTCTTCTTTCAGAGTAGTCGGACCCACCATGAACTATTATCTGAGGATTTTTCACGCTCCCGTGAGGTTCATGATCACAGCCCTCCTCTTGTAGCTGCGGGATTTTTTTTTTTTTGATTTTTTTTGAAGTTGGTGCATTTTGTCCAGGTGACACTTCTGCTTTAAAAAAAAAAAGACTGATTATATATTTATTTTCTGGCTTTTTTTTGTTGTTGTTGTTGCTGTGTGACATTATATCTTTCGGGATTCCCCCACCACCACCACCACAGCCATCCCTCCTCCATCCTCTCCTCTGTGTCATTATCCCCACACGGATACGCATTCAAAAAAATTTTTTAGATTTTTTTTTTATTTTTTTTTATTTTTTGTGCGTCCACCATGAGTTACATCCACAAGGTATTGAATGTATTGCTACGTGGACTCGTCATCTATGCGGTACTGGGCTTGGAGTGCACTTACTCGAATGATCTACCCAGCCAGACATCTGATGCTGCAAATGTAGCCACCACAGGTAAGATGTAATCCATGTCGGATACAAGTGTCTCCAATGTATTTACGCGTGTACAGTCTCCTCACTCCTCCCCATCTTCTTGCTCCCTGTGGCTTTCTCGGGGGAAGCCGAGGAGGAATGCCCTGCGCAGGGGCTTTTCTGTTGCAACTGATGCATTTTTTTTTTTTTTTTTATGTCGACACTCACCTTTTCCTCCTCTCGCCAAGGAATGCATGACATGACAGGAATGCAGTATAATTACACTCATGCTGATGCCCTTCATTAAGACATGCCACTAAACCTTTTTTTTTTTTTTGCACGCAGGATCTTTTATGATCATGCACATCATAATCCTGATGATCCTCTGTTTACATTAGTCCCCCCCCCCCCACCTTCTCCCACACACTCTGTTTGTTTGCCTCTGCCTATATCCACTCCAGTTAAATAAACAGGCCCACACATGCAGCCATGACACACATTAATGTTGCTACATGGGTAGAAGTTGTGCTTGGTTTTCAAGTCTGAATAAAAGGCTGTGTGCATGTGTTAAACATGCATAATAATCATGCATGTTCGTGGGTTACTTCCTCCTCTTTGAGGTTCTGCTTTTATTCTGAAAACCACTTCCACTCAGAGACACAGTGACGTTAGTGACCGCAGGCTGAGGTCAAACAGGACCGGAGGTGTCTGTTGGACGTGTGGACTTGTCCCTGCAGAGATTTGTCTCATCTGGTCATGCACCGTTAAAAACAGAGCTACAATAGTTTTGACATTTTTGAGGAGATATGCATGTTTTGATTTCTTGCCAAGAGACTCATTTATTGGCTGTGAACAGTTACCAGGCAACCACAGAAGAGTCCAGGAAGTTAACAGGTGCAGGCCCGAAAAATGATCTGGGACGAAACCTGTATGAGGAATCAGTTGTTTTTCTTTGTACAGATTAAACTGGAGTGATTTAATCTGAGAGCGTGAGGTCTGCTCAGCTGTCTTGCAGATTTGACCGTCCCTGAAAAGGAAAACATTGTTTTATTATTATTATCTCGCCTTCAAGCTCCGCCCACTGAAGAAGGACACCAAAATGCATCTGAAATATTCGAGTTCAGGCTCGATTTCATAGGACAATGTTTGCAGTCTTCAGGCTCAAAACACATCCTAGTTTTACAAGTGTGCCCGTGAGATATTTACCTGCAGCAGATATCCTCCAAACAAAGAGATGCAAATGTTAACATCCTCTTTTATATTTACACGGCTTCGCAGTAAAAATCTCTTAAAGGTGAATTTAAAAATGATCATTTCAAGCGTTTCGAGTGTCTCCTGCACTTTGGGCTGTTTGCACAAATACTAAATGAGGTCTGTGTTGTACTGCCAACATTGACACAGCACACAGAGGACACACAAAGCCTTTTAGACTCGGGAGTCGTCGTCTCTATATTCGTGTTCGTCTAACACATTCACCCCCCTGTCTGTCTGTCTGTTAAGCCTGCCCGGACAAAGTAATCGTCCAAGACAGCTGTGAAGCATTCATGACTGTCGGTTTTACAAGTGTAAAGCAGCTCCTGAAAATAAATCAGGCATGTACGGCGTATTGATTAATAAGGGCTAAAGCACACTTTCTCTTTTCCACAACAGCAGCTCGACAGTGTTAAAATGGGCCAAGGGGCGATGTCAGCCTCTCTCTCTCTCTCTCTGCAAACAATGAAGTGCAGTGGAGATAGTGGTGACTTAATACAGTGTCAGTAAACATGACCGCAGTGTTACCCATTTCCCAGCCGGCTCCCTGGAAAGGTCAGCTGCCTTTTTGCCGGTCTTGGCGTCAGGAGAAGAAAACACGAGTCCGTGTCAGTGTGTGTGTGTCCACGTAGTTCCTGTATATGCAGAGTTTCCTCTCTAGATTAACAGCCGCCTCTATGAATCTTGAATCGTGTCGCTGCGACGTCCTTAATCTTGGGTTCCGAGGACTCGGCGGGCTTAAATTTTTCCACAAATCTCCTTTTAAATGGGTCAGTTTGAAAGATTCAAAAGCAAGACTGTGTAACTTTTAGGAGCAGAAATCACACTCTCTCTAAAAAGTTCAGTTCATAGGGAGTCAAACGTTTCTCACTTCAATGCACTCAGAGCCTTAGTTGGTCTCATGATTGCGAAGCTAACTTTAGGTATGTGTGAGTTTGCATGTAAGCACGATCACTTAAGCCGCTGTTGACTTGCTTTAATCGTTTTAAAGGTCCCGTGTGCAGGATTTAGCGACATCTAGCAGCGAGACTGCAGATTGCAACCGACTGAATACAAACTATGGTGGCCCTGACAATTGCAAAAGTTCCTAGATCATCCTTTAAGGATGTGACTCACTACATGTATGACTAGTGACACATACTCGAGGATATTTGCACATTCAGAAATGATAATATTTGCAAAGGTCTGCAGGTGTGTTTGCGCACATACGTGTAGTTCTACATGTCTGTAACTGCCACCCACATCCAGTAGCAGCAAGATGAAGGATTTCTCGCCCCCTGTGCACATGCTGCCATTGAAGCAGTTTGAGGGTTCAAAGCTGCCATTTAGCATGCTGTAAGTGGTCCTGGGGGTGAAACCTGGGCGGGGGGTTGGGTTTAACATTTGGTGGTTTAGGATCTTCAAAAGACGGCGGCAGAGTTTAAAGGAATGTGGTGTCAGAAATGTCGTAGCAGGGGACGGTGATGGAGGATGATTGCATAAGCGTTGTATAATTTGTCGTGTATGAGCAGTTGTCGCTCGATAACATGAAATGATTAGCTGCGACAGAGTTCTCTACGACGTCTTAGGTGTAGAAATCTAAAGATTCTTCTTTAATACAACGATAATTTCTGCAACTAGCTGTCGTCGTTATCTCGAAAGAGGCGATGTAAAAATAGAAAATCGCAGATTTCATCTTCATCTCGCTAGAAAGATAAAGACCAATCAGGCTCTGGAAGTAGTAAATGATGCAGATAAACGGTCGCACATGATTTGAGTGTCACCGTGTCGAGTTGTTTCACACTCAGCTGAAGTAATGGGTCATCTTTCAGGTCTTTGTTCCTCATTGTGGGTTCTGTAGAGTTGCTGGTTTAAAATCGACATGCAATTGCCGCACGCAATCATGAATCATCTCGAGATACACCTCGAGGATCTCAGACAATCAAGCGAAACATCCAAAAAAGATGAGGCACGAGTGGCAGCGTGAACGTGGTCTTCCACTGTTTTAATTGTTTGGCGTTACAACAAACAAAGCCCTTCCCTTCAGCTGCAAGGAACATCCAGTTCTCGATTGAGGTGCCTCCTGGATGATAGTTGTCTCAGATACAGGCCCCGCATTTAACATGAGCTTTACATAACTTACACATGCAGAAACTGGCTGCTGTAGGTTCAATTACATGAGTAGATCTTCTCGTACGTGACTTGTCACGCACTGCACATGAGCTCTTTAACTTTAAGATGTCGTGCAACATTTGAGAAAATCCAGCTGAATCAGAAGTGATGATGTCTATCTCAGAGATGAGTAACTGCATTAATAAAGAGGATTTGTTTGGAAAGGATGTACAACATTTACCTATCTTCCCATTGCTTGCTTAAGTGCTGCAGTGAGCATAGGAATTTGCATTTTGTGATACTTCCGTCGCTGCTGGCTGGGTACTGTTTTATCAAACACACACACACGCTTGAGGGAAGCCAGGCTTTCTTACCGAGTGTGCTGTTGGAACCCCAGAGCGAGTTTTGGGTTCGCTCCTGGTGCTAATAGTGACAGAGTGAACGTGGGGCGAGTCGTAATGTCCTGGTTCTGTGGTGGTGCAGCTCAGCAGGGAAAGTCATTTCCTTTCCTGTTCGGAAGGGTTCTTCATTAGCCATGAAGAAGCCTTTAGAAGTCAAACTTTAAAACTCTACGGCCAACCCTGAGGACAGTTACATCTCTGTGAAGTGAGCTAAATGCTTTTAAACCAAACTGAGTCGTGCATCTTATCAGTTTAAGTCTGTGTAAAGGCAATTTCTTTCAAAATACATTAGATATGTTGGAAAATAGTTGCTGATAACATGTGAAAAGACTTGTAGAGTGTGTGGAGTTAGAGGTTAAAACAGTTTTTCACCAGTTTTCAGTCTCAGGATTTTGTGGGCGGTCCTTAAAGGGTGGCTCGATGACACGCTGAGGCCACCCTGAGCAGAGAGATAGAGATGAATTCATCTCGATCAGAGTGTTTCAAAGTTAGTCATGTCATTCTCTGAACTCATCTGACACGTTTCAAGTCATAAACTTTGGATGATTTGGATGGCTGGTTAATAACACTTACTTCTTTGGTCTGACAAACTCAGAACACATATTTATCCTTACTTTTAAAGCTGAAAAATACTTAAACGCCTCACTGTTTTAGCTCCTTTCAGCTTATTTTGATTTTATACACTGCATCTCTTGTGTAGTACTTTGTTCTAGCAAAATAAACCCACTGTATGCTTCCAGCCCAGCACCAGACAGCAGACAGGCAAAGTTAGGTGAACATAGTGGCGCTAAAAAGCTGGATATATCCCGAGAGGACATGGTAGAGACCAAAACAGCTAAAAGCAGAATGAATATCGAACGTACTGTCATTAGGTGTCCAGAAACAGGATGGTAATGTAGCTCTGTATCTGCTGGATGGATCCCCCATATCAACTTTATAAGTTGATAATATGCCAGTGTTGTGTTTACAGCTACAAATCAGTTGCCTCAATGTAAAATCCATCTGTCAAAAGAGAGCCTCAAACAAAAGGCCGGTGCCGCATCGCCGCCGCAACAACGCCGCTCAGTCGGGCTTCCTCCAAAAGTGGACAGCTGCTGCTTATCTCAATCAGGGGCTTTAAGGGTCGTGATCCAACCTAATGATTGGCCGGTCACCAATCAGAACAGACCCCCCCTCCACCCCCTCTGCCCGTGGTGTATTTATAAAGCCACTGGCAAAGTTTTCCATTTGCATTTTCCATCGTGCTCCCTGTTGTGGCAGGCTGCTGCTGACCCAGTACTGACATTGACGTGACAAGTTCAGTGTTTTTTTTAAATTTTATTATTACAGAGACCAGTCTGACGCTCAACTGGGGCTCACCAGGGAGATAATGGGGCTTTATTTAATGGTTTAGCCCACTGTGCCCACAGGCGGACAGCGGAGATTGGATTTAAAGTCACTAACAAGAGCTGAGACAAACAATGACTTGATGCTGAGTTGCTTTGAGGAGCTTGTGTTCTTATTATTATCTCTGTCAGACGACCTCATGCAAAATTTCTGCTTATGATTATGGGAGAAGTTTTTTTTTTTCCCTTCAAGTTTATGCTGGAACAAACCCCCGTCTCATATATGCTTGAATCTCTAATGTGCATATAGATATTTCATTCGTAGGCAGACGACACAGTATGCTGATTCACTCGGACAGAAAGCGCCTCAGTGAGAGAGATGTAGGTCACTGTGCTCAGCTGTACAGCGTTTCCTGCTGTGCATGTCGCCTACAGTAGCGGAACCGTCTGCCCTCGTCCAGTCCGGAGGGGGGGGGGGCTATTGTTGTCCCGCTCCGCCACCACGCTGTAAGGTGTTGATCCACCGCCAACCACCCGGAGCGGGCAACACGTGGGCGCTCAGCTGGGTGACACAAACTGTCGACGTCACGTTTTCGAAAGCACAAAAACCCACAGTGACGCGTTTATGCAAATACATATGTTAAAAATAGGACTAGGTTCCTTTTTAAGTTCTCAATTCCCCTTTGTTCGGTTTAATCTAGTCAGGTAGAAACACACCCCGGATGATGATTGGAGTTCGTTTTCAAGGAAGAACGCCGAACATTTGCTGCTTTTTTACCATCTCAGTTGTTAGAATCCGCTTATATCATTAAAAAAAACATGAAATCATGAAAGCTTTCATGGCCATTATCTACTTTTTTTTTGTAGACCACACATTTAATGGATTCACTGAAAAAGAAAGACACCATTTCAAGCTCCAGAGAATAAAAATACAAGTGGGCATCCTGCTGTGATAATACTTGTCACCTTAACACAGGAACAAGCCAATGCCATGTCCTTCATAGAGGCCTCGAATTGTCGCCGTGGCTTTGTCGCTTTGCATGTTATTTCCTGGCTAATCACATGTATTTAACGAAGCATTTGCTTTCTCGGTGCTCCAGGCAAAATCCTCCCTTTTTGTGTGAGATTAAAGAGATTTAACCTACAAAAGTTGAATTAAATCTCTTTTTAGTGTCCATTCAAGAGTAGATACTTACACATATAGTGGGAATTAAAGTTAGATTTAGGATGTGAAGAGCAGTCCCCTCTGATTTCAGGGACTTTCCCTTGGTAAAGGGCACGTGATGTGGTGGCCTGGGCGAGAGGGGCAAAGAGCGGTGTGGATTTCTTTGGTATGCTGTCCTCTCTTAAGTCTGTCTCCAACCAACGTTCAGGCACTGACCGGCGCTCATAACAAAACTAATACATGCAAGTCGAGACCAAACATAACAGGGAGAATGTAACCATTGAAGAAAACTGTGGACAAACAACATTAGGATGCATTCTCTCGATGCTTGTTAGGACAAGATTCCAAAATAACTTTATTTAAAGCTGCTATAATCCATATTTTTATACACTGTCTCCCAACTTTGCAGTTCGCCTCAACTGTATGGACCATTTTAGCATCTTTTAGTTGCTTGTTTTGGTTGTTTGGCCACAGCTTTACAGTTGTTTCCAGATTTTTCAGCTCTAATGTCCGAATGTACGACATTTGTCCGGTACCAACACGTGGACAGAAAAGTTAGCGTCCACCTTGTTAAGATGGTTTTCCATTTAGCAGCTAAAGAGACAGATATTTCCCTCTTGAGGTGGTGGAGACCAAAAAAGGAGCTAAAAGGAGTGAATATGTGATTAACTTTCTTCAGGCCGGACTTCAAATGAGTCAACTGTTGCTAACAAGCTGGCTCTATTAAATTTAAACCTGCTAATATGTCTGTAATGTTAGCTGTTTCTGCTGTCCAAACATTGCTAGAAAAAAAATAAAAGCATATCACAGGGTTCAGAAATCAGCCTTGACAATCTCCCGGTGGATGTAAACTTGAGATCCAGTTATCATGCCATGGCGAATTTACTGCTAATCCGTCATAGCGCTGCTAACAGTAACATGTCCGGACGAACAGGTGGGTCCTCAAGAGCCACTTGGCCTTTTCTTGATCTGTTCCAAAATGGGGCCCCAGTTTGTATTACACATCAAAGAACCCGATAATGACAGGAGGACTTTCGTTTCTTCTTGGCTTCTCCAGCAGCAAGTGTGTCAAAGGTTTAGGTCTTCTGTCTGCACATGATTTGTTTAGTTGTAAAGCCGGTTTGTAACCATATTTCCAGAAAGAAATGCAGCATGGTGACATTTTTTTCTCGCTGCTGTCACCGCGAGTCCTCCGTTGTCGCATAACTCGTGCTTTTATGCCTTCATTGATAGCACAGCCGAAGACAGACAAGAAGCAGGGGGCAGAGAGAGAGGGAGTGACACGTAGCAAATTAGCCGTCCGATGCGGGATTCGAACCGGGGCCAGCTGCAGCGAGGACTATAGCCTCCACACACGGGGCGGTCGCCCAACCCACCACGCCACCGACTCCCCCAAGCTCCTTTCTTTTGTTTAGATCCGATAGGCCTCTTTAAGTTGGATCCAGCTACACTTTGAGTTTACTTTGCTGTTCGCCTGTAAGCGTGTCGATTATTCTTAGCTTCCACGCTGCCGTCCATATTTAGGAGCAGCGAGTTAAAAAAACATCAGAATCCTGTCGGGCAGGAAGGTAGAAGACATACACAGGAAGCTGGCGGAGAGCCAAACCTGCTGTCTGCAGGCAGCTACAAATCGTCCCACTGAGACATTCCCATGCTCACGCCGTGACACAAGTGTCCAAAACCATAAAATTCGTCTCTTAGTGCCACTTTTAAAAAAACGAAACTCAAACACGCGTGGCCTTTGCAGGTTCGACAAACTTTGCAGGTTTGAAGGCAGCAGGGAAAAGTCTGAACAGGCTGTCCTTGCTGTTCCTTTCCCTTCACATAAATGTAATTTTAGATCAAGGCCACGCAGAGGTCTGAGCTGTGAAGTTTGACGGCCCCTCCAACGAGATGTAAACATTAGCGGCAATAAATCTTACACCGAGCGAGAGAAATGTGCAGTATTTTGTTGCTTTAACTGCTCTTCGCTCATGTACTTTAGAAGGCGCAGGTGTTTTTCTTTTACGGTTGTCATGCCACTAATAAGATCAGGCTTCTTTTTTACGACGGCGCGTCTGCAATATGATGCTGCATATGTGAAAGATAAAGAATAAAGTGAGGATGTCAGGCGCAACACATTTATTTATGCGAACCATAGTTAGAATAATTGCATCTTACGAGAGACTAAACACAATTATGACTTTAAACCACAGAATTTAATGCGTCATCGGAATTTCTCTCATGATTTCAGTTGTTATTTGCTTTCATTCACATCTGGTTTCCGTTCTTTTGTTACTATTTTCCTCTATTTGTGTGACCAATTTGGGACCAGGGAACACGAGGTACCCTAAGAAGTTTCTCAGAAGTTTACTGGGAGAGTCCTAACCCTCAGCTTTCCTTTCCCCGAGGCCATCGTACACATGAGAAAGACTTAAGACAACAGGATATGACGGGCTTGACATTGCTGCATCTTCCTTGCGTGCACGATTTGGACAACAATAATTGATTCTTCCTGGTAAACACATGCATGCACCGGAGGTTGCTTTTCTTCGTTTTTAACCAAGCATGGTAATTAAACGTGTGTCCAGCCTCTTCGTCTTCTTCTTCTTCATCCTCCTCTCTTGCTTTTCTGCAGGCCGCATATATCACACATCCCGTGTTCGTTGCTGTTATTCAAACATTCCTGGGACGCCCGGGTGCAAGGAGCGTCTCCTTTTCTGGAAGTTTTTAGACCAGACTCGGTGTGGGCCTCCACATGTTTCGCTCTAGTTGCCCTTTAAGCCGTGGCCTAAGCAGAGGATTACTGGTGCCCATTAAGGTGGCTTGAATGAGTAAAGGGTGCCCTGTTCCGGTAGAACTGGGTTCAACGGGTCCGTACCTTGGACCGACAAAGCTTGACATAACCTTTTCACATGTCCTTGTCCTGAACAATCCAATCTACTGTACTACAGATGTGTTGTGTTCAGGTAACGTCACGTCCTTTTCAGACAAGTTGGGTCGCCTTCGTCTTTGTTCTCTTTGTTATATATAGCAAAATAACCAATTCAGTTCTCCACGTTGATGAATTTTAGTTGTCTTTAACGTTCTTCTAACGTTAGTTCTTCCCGGTCCTTTCCTTGGTCCATAGGAACATCACTGCCATTGTTTATCTGAGATAAAATGTTTGAACTACAAGTCCTATTCCTGATTTGTCAGTCAAGGCCGTCTGAGTGTATTCATTTAACTAAATTGCCGAGTAATTTCTAAGAACAGATATCCGTTGGCTACACCGACCGACCGACCAGACGCCCAGGAGCTGTTGCCCCCATAGGCTTAGATCACGATCAGATGATAGCCGATGGGTCGGAGATTGAGTAATGATCGGCGTACAACGTGAACATGTGGAGATCTGTTTTATGTGTTCAGTACAGTAAGTGAACCGTTTTGAAGTCGACTTTTGCAGCAGTGCAAACATAAAGGTGGAGCCGTCTTGTAAGCAAACGAAGGCCCTGTTTGCATTCAGTAAAACGGGGACCCGCTCATAAAAACCTCGCTGAGAACTCGTAGCGTACCTTTAACGTACTCCGAAAAGTCAAACCTGAACCAGCTCCACCTGCTTTGTTTCAATAACCTATCACACCTTACACTCAGCCACTTGTGACTAAGATAATCCAGTTCAGGGTGGATCAGGTTTTAGTCGAGAGGGAATGTCTGGAGCCTGGACGCATGTACCTTAGCGTGCAAGTGTGTGTGGTTTTGCAAGACTTTGTTTTGGCTGGAAACAGGACTCTGTCTCCGTGTACGTGGCTCTCTTAAGAAATCAAAGAATCACGCTCTTGCGGTTTAAAAAAGCTTTCGACTCCCACATGGCCTAATTATGCTTCTGTGTTTGCTTATCGATTTTGCTGTAACGCATTCTTCTGCCATGCCTGAGGGCACCGCGGGGAGTTCGAAAGCTCACCTGTCAGCGTAGCAGTAGCTCAAATGTAGTATGCAAATAAGCGGAGCTTTCTTTTTGTTGAAATCACTTGTTTGATTTTCGTACACAGATGTCAGATTCTTTCCCTCCTGCTGGCCCGCTTCATTTAGGCCCATTAAAACAAATAAAATAAAACAAGTTTCCCGTGTCACTCGGTTGTCGAATGAGTGAAAGAGTTCGGGTTCACTTGTGCAAACTGAGAATAACTTACAAACACTTTTTCCTTCTCCCGTCTCTCTCTCTCTCTCTCTGACTCTCTGCAGTCGCTCGGTGGCATTTGTAGGCAGCTAATGATATTTGTGTCTTATTAATGGCTGCTGATGAGCTGAAATGGTAGACTCTCCAGAAGCTTTATTTACTTGCCGTTTAATACTAACCCGTCAGCGTGACTTATGACACTGCCATATGGGCACCGGGGTACGGGGGGGGCATCACATTCCTCCTCCCATTTTCACACAATTTGGTGCAACTAATTGCTGTATTGCATACAGTGCAGTTGCACCAGACGTACACAGATGTGACTTTTAAATAATCACAAGACGAGGGCAGACATGAGCGGCTCCTGAGGGCTTCAATAAAATGCAGGAATTCATAGGAATGCATCATCCGTATGGTGAGTGCATGCATCATAAATGTGTGAAAGCTGATAAGAGCTTGGCACGGTGCCTGTGGGTCTAATGAACTGCTGACGCGGCTGACACAGTGTGATAATATACTGTCTGGAGGAACCACTGCGTGCACGTTACACAGCTGTATGAGGGACACCCAAGCAGGGGGTCGCCTCGGCGTATTGTTGTTTCATCAGGAGGAGAGGGATCATGTTGCGGATAATGAAGCTGGAAGAAAAAAAAAGTTCAAGGCTGAGCGCCTCGGTGGTGTTATCTGTGTCCGACTGACCTATATTGTTCACTGACTGAACCAATATTGACATACAGTAATGCAGACAATAAAGGAGAGCCGGCTGATTGTGTTTTATGCCCAAATCCCCAAAACTGCTCTGCATTTTAGAAGCGTTTCACCTACCAGACTTAGTTAACTTGGTCATCTTCCTTGGTTTAGTGCTTCTAAATACTGTATGTAAATATGCTATATAGTTAATTTGTCAATAATTAATCGCTGGGTTTTGTTGGGTGGTGCACAGCGGATCACATCGGATCACATTGCATCCCTGCCCCGTGGAATTTGGGGTTAGAAAATCCATATCTTGTGCGTCACCATTAGGGCTTTTCAAAGTTGGATACTTTCCATGGGAATTAATGGGAATAACCCAGGAATTTAATTGGCCCTCTGTATACATATTGTCTAAAACAACCAGATTTATGCTTACTGCAGGGCTTTTGAGGCCAGAGCACAAAACCATTGAAGTCCGTGGTTAAAGTGATGTAAGTTTTGATGAAATTAGCATCGTTTCATCGACTTATCGTGATGCCAACTTACCCCCTATTACCAAATTACCCCAAATTTCCAATTAATTCCCAAAAATGTCCATAATTCCCATGGAAAGGTTCCGATTTGGAATATTTCCAAGTACCGAAAATGTTCCGCCTCACTATAACACAACTGAATGTATGTTCCCAGGATGTTTAAAGGTGAAACAACCGTTCCCCTGTGATGTTTCTTCACAACCAGCCACCCCACACGGAGGGAGCTGCAGTAAATTTCATAATTTCTTCGTTTAATCAGTTCTCTGTTAAAATAAACCGAATGTAATCAGGACAGGAGCGTCCTCTTTACTGTCTCGAGTATCTTCTGAGGCTCTTCATTATGACTCCTTCACTTATTCCTTGATTAGTGAGCATGAAATTCAGATTTTGGACTCCTATTTATGAGTTATTTTGGTGGCTCCTTACTGTTGTTGCAAAAGTACTTTTTTAATTGCACTGTGAATACAGTTTTGCAATTTCACGCAAAGAATTCACCTGTGGGGAAAGTAAATATAGTGCTCTGTGATTTCGGCACAGGGCGGCCGCGAAGGCTTAGGATCGTGTCAAATTCTTGCAATGTAAGTTCAGCTTCGAGGATACGCACACACTCTAACCTCCCAGTGTAATGTATGTATAAGGCCACGTGCTTTGCAGGGTTGCTGGGCAAAAGATACAGTGTAGGAGGGAGAATTCAGCTCCGTATCACTCAGCAAAGTATCAAATGTGGCTGCAATTGTGTAATCTGTATTTAATTAATAGTTTAATAACAGTTTGATGACATCCAGCCACTGGCGGCTTTTGTTCCGAGAGGCCGTAACATGAAACATCTGTTTTAACCGTGTGGCGTGTTTGCTCACACGAGTCTGCTGCCCGCCACCTGCACCGCCGTCCAAGCGCCACCTCAGAAACCTGAGATCGCATACTGTATGTGTGCGCAAAGGTGTGCAAAGAGATGGGAGACAATGTGTGTGTCTGTGCGTGTGTGTGAGCAGGAAATAGCCGAGGGCGACAGAGAAATCTCGAGCGGTTTGCGGGTAAGAAGAAGCCACTTCAGGCCTCCTCTGGCTCCCCGGAGTCGCATGTCAAGCCCATCATATCCTTCTGTCTTAATTCCCGTCGCCTTTGCCCACACACACCCACCTGCTCCCCCTCCCACCGCAAGGATACTCTTACACTGGATCTGGCTTCTCGTCCGAGATCGGGTTTGAAGTGAGGGCTGGGGGGTGAGAAGGCATGTGCGCCCACGGCCTCCCAGGGGGAGAGTTCACTCTGTAAGCTGCAGGGGGGCTGACATGGAGCCTCTATGTACACATGTTTAGATTCAAATTCTAGTTTGTCTCCATAAATCATAACATTTTTAATCTTTCATAGTGGAAAAAGGTGTATTCAGTCACATATGGGTCACACATATATAGTTTTATTTATTTAACAACCGGGCACTGCAGTGTTTTGCAAATGTTGCTCAAGCCGTAGTAGATATTGCTTTTGTTGGGAACTATTTACAGCTGTGGATTAAAGTTAATATGTGATCTGAGTTTGTCAGACCAAAGTAGAAAATGTTATTAACCACCCAGCCAAATTTGAATGATTAGAAATATCAACAAGTTTATGAAATTAGGTGTTAAAATCAGGTAAAAATGCTGAAGCCACGCCCACTCATGGAAGCAGTCAAGCAGCAATTTTGAAGCGACTGAAACATGTCAGATGAGTTTAGACTAACTGTGAAACAGTCTGAGCGAGATGAATTCATCTCTATCTCTCTGCTAGGGGTGCAGGGGTATGCTCAGGGTGGCCTCAGCGTGTCATCGAGCCACCCTTTAAGGACCGCCCACAAAATCCTGGACTGGAAAACTGTTTCCACTCAAAGTCTTTTCACATGTTTTCAGCATTTATTTTTGAAAGTGTGTGCATGGAATTGAAATATAATATAGTACTCTACGTTTGTGTGCTTTTATGGACCAATTGCATAAATAGAATAAATAAATATCCTGTCATTCCGCTGATGAGGATGTAGAAAAACTAATTTTTCATCCTTTGCTGTCACTCCTGTCGCATTGCCAGATCAAACTAGCGTGAGCAAAGTGTTTATGTGACACTTTAGGTCTGTTCAAATCTTCGACAACAACATCTTCCAGCAAACATCCTAGATGAGGGGTTAGGGAGCTGGGCCTGCTCCATCTGTTCAGTCTTATAAACATGATGTCCGTATGTCTCAAGGGATCAGGTTCAAGGAAGTCCCCTCAAAAAAATCACCGTAAACACATGAGACACCAGACCCCTCCGCCCGTCTGCGTCTCCTGTCACCTACTTAACAGCTTTCTGTGAGAATAAAGATGGAACCTTCTTACTGACATGCATATATTGTGCAAAAAAAACCTTCAAAACAAGCAGCTGACAGCTAAATGCTTTTGTCATCCGATTCTTTTGAACCAAACCTGCCGCCCTTCATGACAGCTCGTGAAATTATGGCAAAGTGAGTTACCGTATGACTGCTCGCCTGCCGTGTGCACGCGTTCAAACAAAGGGAGACCTCTGCCATTGTTGGGCTTTTTTACATCCTGACAACCGGGAGCATGACGGCTTAAAAATAACCCAGCGCTTTCCAATTTTGTCATCTTTTGGGACTGCTTCTCCACGTCTCTCTCTTTTGATTTCCTGGCGTCCCCCCGGAACGCTCGGGGTCAGCGACGGGCCACTTCCTCTAACTCAGTTCCTCATTTAAGTGTTCGAAACTGTCCCGAAACGTACACAAAAGTAGGACGCCGGGGAAGGAAAGGCTCGCGCTGTCATATTTCTGAATTGCGCACTAGGTGGCCCAAACTAAATACTGTCAGCGCATGACAGAAGTGTTTGTTTCATCTTCGAAATTATGAGCTTCAGAAGATAAGTCTCATGAAGAACAGAATTAGGCCACCGGTAGAGAAGGAAACGACAACATCAACATCATAGAAAGTGTGAAAGTATCTTCTGATGTCTCTGCGGGAACAAAAGATCTAAAGTTCGACAGGGATTCACAATAGGATGTGCGGCCCTCTGTGTTTGTGTGTGTATGTAAAGCACAGGTAAAGTTTTCAGCCTGTTTAAACAGCCAAATAGATATGCATGCTATGCAAACAACGGCCTATGTAAACTGCACTGGTGAGCTAAGCAAATTCCTTATGCGACTCGTTCTCGGGCGTCTTTTTAAACTGGAGGCAGACGCTGCTGAAATAAGGCCGATCCCAAAACAGCCGTTTTATGTTGTTAATCTTTCGATACACATATTCAAGATATGTCACTCTTATTTGAGTGCACAGTGTTTAGAGGAACTATTTTACATGCACTTCTACTCCAGACAGTTTGGTAGAGGTGGCACAGGCCGATGTTTGATTGGTGCACACTGTGTCGTCATACCAGCAGCTTAGTCAAAACACAAGTTGAACATTGTGCTCGGTGCCACCACAACATCATGTTAACAGGTGATTTCAAAGCCCCGCCGGTTTCACTCGTGTCAGCCAACCTGCTGTATCCGTTTACACAAAAACAAATAATCGCTGTGCTACCCCTAAACCCCCCCCCCGGTACTGTATCGTCCTGTGGCTCGGTCCAGTTGCAGGTCTTTGCCAATGCTGGGTTCAAACTTAGCCTGGGCACATGTCCAATCAAATGCTTCTTCCATGGGTTGCCAAGTGGAATGGAATCCTACATCAAAAAGCTTCAGAAAATGCCATAAGGTGGTCTATACTCTTTACTGTACATGCTTAAAAAACTGTTATTTGCAGTATTCAAGAACAGTGAATGCACTTTATCACGTGTTTATCACATTAAAAACATAGTGTGATATTTTGGGATATGAGCTCGTTGGCGTTCTTGCAGAGAGTCAGCTGAGAAGATTGATACCTCACTTGTTATACTTAACTATGCGTTGAATATGGAGCCAGAAATAACGGAAATTAGCTTAGCTTAGCGTAAAGATCGGAAACGAGTTTTAACAGTTGGGTTGGTTTAAGTAAAAAAAGTTAATTTTTATCTTTTTTAAACTAACAAAGATTATTTAAATTAGAGAGTTAACTGAAAATAACTAAAATTAGCTTAGCTTAGCATAAAGATGGAAATGAGTTTTAACATTTAGGTTGGTTTAAGTAAAAAAGTTAATTTTAGATTTTCAGACTAACAAAGATTATTTAAATTTTTAATTTTATTTTAGTTTTTTTAAATATTGGTAGATAGACCCATCCTCTGGTTCCAGTTGTTATGCTAAGCTAACTAGCCAAGCAGGCTAAGCGGCTACTGGCTCCAGCTTAATACTTACCCCACAGACATGAGAGTGGTGTCGTTCTTCTCATCTAACTCTCAGGGAAAAAAAAGTGTATTTCTTCAAAATATGAAACTTTTTAGCTTAAGTTGTAACGGCAGAAGTTGTTTTCTTGTATGTAGCAAAGCAAGTGAAGTTACTTTGTTGTATTTTGTGATATCCACAAAGAATGGCGTGACATTTCTTACCGTCTCTCATTTTTTGAGTTTCCTGGTGGCCCTTCTGTAGTTCTTGTCGAGCTTGTTTGGGTGTTGTTGTTGTGTCTGCGTTGTGGCTTTATGTTTGGTCTGAAGCTGTTGCCAAACAGGCAGCATCATTATTTGTTGGGCTTGGCCTTGGCGCTCTACTTGGATTGACATTTAAAAAAAAAAAACGGTTATAAAGGTTTAAAAGATTGTTTCTGACATTTTGTCTCCAGTTTATGGAGTGTTTGTGACTAAAAACCTTGTGTGGTTTTGAGCTCGGATGTATCTGCAGTTTTTATTTGTGTATGAGCTACTGTTTATGTGTGTGTGTGTGTGTGTGTGTGTGTGTGTGTGTGTGTGTGTTTTGTGGCTCCACTGAGACAGTTTGGCACCCGGCCAGCTCAAACTGTCCATCGTTTGGAAGTCTGGAAGTAATGGGCTCATTTCCCTAGTGGGACGGGTGGGGGACTGAATAAAAACAAGTGGGCGGGATGCCTGGGGACACTGCGGGAATGACAACAGCACACCAGAGAGTGGCCCAGCGGGATCACTGAGCGCTTTCTGGCTCCAAATCACACGAGGAAGTGGCGTGTGTTTTAATAAATGCCTGGAGGGCAGGTGTGATCACCCGCTTGGAGCTGGGTGGAGTCACATTAGCACAGACTGGCCGTAAGATGTGCACACAGGAGGGAAAAAGAAAACAAATATTGTGTCATCTGAATATTCTATGCTTTTAAACCACAGCTATGACCAGCCTAAGCATGTGTCACCTGTTTACAATCACTCAAAGCTGTGTCAGTTTTCTAAGCTATAACTCTAGAAGCATAAAATATAACTGAAGTTTGAGACAAACTAGGGCTGTTGCCAAGGATTATTTTCATCATTCATCATAATTTCATCTGTAAAACACTAAAAAACGTCCTTTGCAATGCCCTACAAGGCAAGGCAAGTTTATTTGTATAGCACAATTCGTACACAAGGCAGAAAAAACATTGAACATTAAGACAAGCAGTAGCAATAGAAATAAAAAATTAAAAAAGAGAAGAAAATATAGAGCTGGGGCTGATTTCAGTCTATATTCTACTAACATGTCGTTTATGTATTGTGGGCCTAAACCATTCAGTGATTTCTAAACTAGCAGCAGAACTTTAAAATCTATTCTGTCGCTAACTGGGAGCCAGTGTAAAGACTTAAGAACTGGGGTGATGTGCTCTGATCTCTTTGTTCTGGTCAAAACTCGAGCTGCTGCGTTCTGAATGAGCTGCAGCTGTTTGATACTTTTGTGGGGGAGTCCAGTGAAAAGACCATTACAGTGGTCAAGTGTACTGGAGATGAAAGCATGGATCAGTTTCTCCTGATTTGTTTGGGACATAAACCCCTTAACTCTGGATATATTCTTAAGTTGGAAGAAGGCTGTTTTGGTGACTGATTTTATGACTGTTGAAGGTCAGATCAACACGCCAAGGTTTCGGACTTGGTCTTTAGTTTCTAGAGACAGTAACTCAAGGTGTTTACTGACAGCAACCCTCTTCTCTTTATTGCCAAAAACAATGACCTCAGTTTTTTCTTGATTTAATTGAAGAAAATTTTTAATCCGAGGTGATGTCATTAGACACCCCAAATCCAAAGATAGTTATTCAAAAGCCGCAAATTCTCACATTTCAAAGCCTGGAACCACCAAGTTTGGCCTCACTGATGGAACAAACGTATCAAAATAGTTGTAGATGAATCGACTGACCGTTGCGTTAGCATGTCAGCGTACCTTAAGGATAAAAAACGTGATTTTTGGGGCAGTCGGTAGCGTAGTGGGTTAAGCGGCCGCCCCGTGTGTGGAGGCTATAGTCCTCGCTGCAGCTGGCCCCGGTTCGAATCCTGCGTATCACTCCCCCTCTTTCTATCTTCCAGTGTCCTATCAATAAAGGCATAATAGGCCCAAAAAAACAAAAAACGTGATTTTTGTAGTGGGTTAAGCGACCGCCCCGTGTGTGGAGGTTATAGTCCTCGCTGCAAACGTGATTTTCTTTAGTCATCAAATATATTTACCCTACAAAACCAACCCTGCAGACAACAGCTTCCTGTCACTACAATAGATGGGTCATGTTTTAGCCTCACAGTCTTGTCTGGAATGCGATTTTGCAGCACGTGCCATCTCATATGAATTTCTCATATCAGTTTCTTTTGAGTCGCATGGCAACAATTCCTCGGAAGTCATGGTACTTTGAATTAACATCTGTGCCGTCTGTGCTCCAGCTCATACGAACTGGCTTCTACAAACTATGCAGATGCAACCTTCACGCACAAGCGTATATACTGCTAAAAAGGACGTATCTGTTTGCTCCATCACTGTGTAAACATCTTTACACTGCTGCATGCCCCTTCATCTTTGACCTGAGTTTTCTTTTCTGCTCTCCCCTCCCCTAGATCCTTGTCTTACAGTGATGCCGCCATGCATAGGCGAGGCAGACCGCTTCAGTCTGGAGGCGCTGCGGCACATCCACAAACAGCTGGATGACGACAACGACGGGGGTATAGAGGTCAACGAGAGTGTGGAGGTGAGATTCGGGTTAAGCACGTTGCTTTAGGGCACAAAACAAGACCTAATGTGAACATCTGTGACCTTCGGTAGCGGTTTCTAACCCCGGATCAGGACCGTGTGACGGGGAGCGGTGGTCACCGGACAACATTTCTGCCGCACAAAGTTATATCTAGTTTCACAGAGTCATTAACACCTCTGAATGAACTGTGGTTGAACTGCACAACAACTCATGCACACATAAAGCCCATAAACGGTGACGGAGATGTCACAAGTTAACATTTTTTTCACTTGAAGCAAAAATATTTGGATATTTGAACACTCTCATAGTCTGTCTTGTCTATCTCAGCAGAAATCCACGATCTATCCGGCAGATCGCTGAGTTAACTAAACCAAACTTCTTGTGAATGTTTTCGAGTGTTGACATAAGAATAGTCTCCTGTCAGCTCTGGAAGCCGATCGCCCGCGTTAAAGTAAATATTGAGTTTTCAAAGCTAACAGCTTGTGGCAGCGGGTCAGAGGTTGTAGCTATAATAGTCAAATCATTTTTTAATATTAAGCACCGGAGGGAAGAGACAAACATGTCTAACATCATCAGAAACACACACACACACACGATCCTGAGTGGTTTTACATTTTTACTATTTGAAGTTAAATGTTTGAAGTTACTCATGCAAACTCTATGCTACCTGTGCAGGTGCATGCGCGCGTGTGTGTGTATGTGTGTGTGTTGGGTCTGAAGACTGGAGGGAGTGCCTTCTATGAGTGACTAGAGCTGACATCTGAGAGCCCTCTGACCTCCCATGCCTTCTCCGTCTCTTGGTAATCAACAACCTCTTACGTTCAAGAGAAACCACTCGGGACCATGGTCACATTCTGTCCGTGTGTGTGTGTGTGTGTTGGCAAGAGTCATTTTTAACTGGCTGAGAAGTGCCGGTATGAGAAACGGTTATACCCCTCAGCCCTGCGCCGGCCTCTCCTTAAAGACCTGTATGCTGTATTCGTCCCGTCTAAAGACTCTGTGTTAGAACTGGCCCCTCACCCACATTAAGGCAATGTGTATTTATGCATGTATCACTGATACCTGTAAGCGCTGCACTGTATAGTATAGAGTGTGTTACACATTGCCCCTTTCCCCATTTTCACCCTTTGTCTTAATAACGGCGGCGAGTCGTGTCTGTTTCTTTCCCGGAGAAAGTTGTTTTTGGCCGCCGCTCGTTACTGAGGATTTCCAAGCTTCTTCTTCGCTGGGCTCCGGTGGCGGGAGGAGGAGGGTTTCATAGCATGATGGATGCTCCTTTCACCAAATTAGTGACTGCATATTAATGAGTTTTATGAAAGAAAGAGGCTGTCATGTGATCGGGAACCCAGGGGACGAAACAAGTGGGTTTACGTTAAGTGAGAAGACCTACGTCCTTCATCTGGGAGGATCACACTCTTGCAGATAGAGTACACTGCAAATTTCTCCAAATAAACTCCAACTGGCAATAACTTCAACACTTTCAGGGGTAAAACATGATGTCAGCTCTTTAAAAATATCATGAATTAGTCATATAATGATGTCATTGGTTCTGTCTTGCATTGCTCGAACCCCTGAAGGAATCATCCTTGCATTGAAAGTTAATTAAATTTTACAGCGCACCTTGCCAGAGTATCAGGTGAACGTTTTAGAAATGAACAAGGAACAAAAGCGGACAGATGATCTGAGCTCTTGGACTTCATTATGGGATTATGAGGTTTTACTTGACAACACGCAGTAAAATGACCCCCGAAGAGAGTTCAGTAAAGAGGAGGAAGCTGTAGGTTCCAGGTTGTGAGGCCAACTGTAGCTCAATTTATAGTAATCCAGAAATGACCTAAAGCGAGGCACTGAATGGTCAAAGTGGGTTAAAATGGGCTAAATGGTCTAAAAAAGTCACTCTGGACACTGTGTTACTGCCTGTCAACAATGTCAGTCTTTTCCTGGCAGCGATGCGTCGAGAGCAGTGATGCAGTCATGAGGAAGCGTGACGAGTGTGGGGTCGGGATGAGACTTTGTCGTCCCTCTGCCACCTGGCTGAAACCGTACACTCATCCAACAAAGATCTTTTCCTTCTCTTATTACCTCCTACTCCTCACACACACACACACACACACACATGAATATATCCCCAAATTTGAGAGGATGACTAAGACGAGAAGATGCTCATATCTGTAATGTTATAGCCGTGGATCGGGATATCCAGTTTTTCACGACATGCATTTCAGAGATTGTCATGGTGGCGGTAAATATGACGTGAGAGGTGATATACGGTGGCAATGACACATGTGGATCTTAGCTTATGTCTGACTGTTTGAGCCAGAAAGGGAATGATTTATTTATGTATATATAATATTTTGCACAAAGTTTACGAAAGAATGTCTCTAAAGGCATGGATGGATTTATTTTTCCACGTTTTAAAACCAGTAAATTTTTGAACTGTACACACTGGGTGTTTTCCTAAACCCTTTTATAATGACAAACTGTTGTGATTGTGGAAAATGTGTTTAGAATAATCAAGAAAATAAACGGCAGGTTAAAGGTGCAGTGTGTGGGATTTAGTGCCATCTAGTGGTGTAGTTGGAAAAAGCTATGGTGGCCGAAAAGCTGCATGTAAGCAAGTGTTTATTTTATCTGCCGTGTTTCTACAGTCGAAACATGGTGGTTCAACATACCGAAGCCCGTTATTCTCTTAATAGAGCTCCTAAATTTTACACACCAGACCACTGAACATGAAGTCGTAAAAAGGTCGAGTGTCTTATTTCACCGCATCACTGTGATCACTTCTACGTTCGTGACTCTCGGGTTCCTGTTTTCTCTTGTTGCCAGCAAAGAAAACAAATTCAGTTTCTCGTTGTTCAGTCAGTCTTGAGACTCGCATGCTATCTGTGTCACAGTCAAGCAGTGACCTCGCGAGTCACTAACTTTGGCTGCGAAGTCCTTTTAATGCTCATTTATGGTATTTTGATTGCAGATCATTTGCCGTGTCTGTTTTCAAGGCGATGCATGAACCAGACATTGGCATGTCGCGCCATCACGGCCCTCTTAGTCATCGTCTCAACTGTTGACTCACTGGATAAAAGTTGCCTTATCAGTTTCTTGTGAGTTACCAGGTAGCGCTGAAACTGAAAATTTGTTTTGCCCTTAAAAATCCTCCGTAACTTAACAACAATCAGTGTTGCTGGGTTACAGGGAAATGAACACTCACACACACACACACAAATATCATTGACATGAGTTGCATTGGTCACCACAGCAAAATGATCCAGAGCACTAAAAACACCTCTGCAACCATCAACGTGTCTGCTTCCATGTGCTGACACTCGGAGATTGGTGAGGCGAGCAAACACGGAAGTAGTGAAGCCAAGTATTTCTGTGATGTCTGAGTTATCAGGCAGGACGTCGAACATAAAAGGCTCCTCGGCTGCTTTTAAAGTCGATGTTTGAGAGTTGAGAGTCGCCGCAGGACACAAATAGATATCTAGTGAAGCGAACGGAAAGATATTTGTCAAAATGAGTTGCCGTGATGAGGGGAAAAGGTTGATTTTGGCAGTTTTGTAGTCGTACAATCTGATATTATGTGTATTAATAATCTGTTTCCAGAAATCTCCCAGCCATTTTATACCCCTGAGGACCTCTTGACGATGTGTATTTATAGTCTCACTTTTTGTGCAGTCTTCCAACAGCATCTGTAATTTGACTACTGGGGGAGGAATTTTATTGGGAATCAAATCCAGCTGTAATCCTGTGAAACACGATCCCGTCTCTGATAACTCTGCGAGTC
This sequence comes from Collichthys lucidus, assembly GCA_004119915.2. Classification (NCBI taxonomy): domain Eukaryota; kingdom Metazoa; phylum Chordata; class Actinopteri; family Sciaenidae; genus Collichthys; species Collichthys lucidus. The sequence goes on along the minus strand of CM014101.1, from coordinate 15,264,918 downwards.
GGGGCGTCGTCGGGGTGTTTTGAACGACGTGGTCTGTTGCTCACCACGGTCGCCGGGCACGGCAGGTGCACGTCGTCTTTCTCAGGGTTCTCGGCTACAAGCTTACCCCGTCTGCCAACGAGTCACTCGGTTGGATCGCGTTGCATCACTTTGAAATTACAAGAACCCCTCAAGCCACGTCGCGGCAGGGGGGGAGGCGACGGTGCTGCTACTGTGTGGCCTTTATTAGTTCTTGACAGGCGATGCATGACAACTCGGTGGAAAAATTAGGTTTGCATGCGAGTTCTGCATCCGTGCAAGAATACAGTATGACTTGGGTTGAGGCGGGTATAAACAGAAGAAACCGTAGAAGGCTCATGACACGTCTAGGTTGTATCTATAGAAAGGAGAAACCTCAGAAAGTTTGTTTACTTGTCTGGGAATGTTGAAGAGGGAACATTCGATGGAGAGATTTTATTTATGACCTCTTACAGCTTTGAATAGAGATGTAGAACTTGTGCATCAAAGGCTCGTCTTAAAAACAGACCTTCTCTCTGAAACCGAGTGATATCTCGGAAACTGTAATGGGAAATGAGTTGCTCTCTCTCCAAGATGTGTGAAGCTTGAGTTGGGAGGTGATTGGTGTAGCATAAAGACCAGATGCAGTTGCAGTTGCAGTTGCAGTTGCTGTTGCAGTTGCAGATGCAGTTGCAGATGCAGTCTCTTTCCAAACATCTCTAAAGTCGAACAATCTCGGTGGGACTGAAATCTTTTTAATAACCAGAGGTTAGGTCGATGGATTTACATTTCTGTTTGACGTACTAGCAGGTGCATTTTTAAACTTTGAACAGAGCTAGGCTAGCTGTTTCCCCCTGTTTCCAGTCTTTATGCTAAGCTAAGCTAATCACCTCCCGCTTCTAGCTCCATGTTCAACGCACAGACTCGGGGGTGGTATCAATCTTCTCAGCAACGTCTCAGCAAGAAAGCAAATAGGAGAGCCCCAAAATGTGAATGTGAAACTATTTTTTGAGTTTCTAGAACATCTTACTGTCCAGAGTATGTTTCATGATGTATACATTTGTTGAGTAGCAGATTTCCTTTTAAGATCAAGTACTTCAACTGAGTCAGGCGAGTTAACTCATGTGTTGAGCATTAGCCAGGAATAGACATTCATATCTTTTACTACGTCACTATGTTACATGGACACATAGTTTGAAATGTCTTAACGATATCTGAGGACATCGTTATGCAAAGACACTTTGATCTTGTGCAAATTAACAGCCTCGCCGAACTTTCACGGAAAGTTCAAAAAAGCACGAGGGAGATGGTTTCGGGATCAAGACTGCCCACCTGGCATGTGTGATGAATCGGCCGCGCTCCGACTGGTTCACGCTTTTCATAAATCACAGCAAACTTTTTTTTGTCCCAAACTTATAACAGATAACAATAATAATAACAATTAATCAATCTATAATCCCCCCCCCCCTGCGGTATCACATTACTCACAGGTTTGATTAATGGCGAGATTTGCCGTTGAGTTAGAAAATAATTAATTTCTAGTCCATGATGATAGATAAGCGATGGATGTAATAACTTTGAGCAGATTAGATGAGCTGATGTGGACAGACGGGCTGATACAGCAGATATCAGAGAGCAAGAGGCTCATGGGGCGACTCTCGAACTCCAGCCAGCTTCCACCCAAACTGGAATCTGATGGGAACAGATATGTCTTTGTTTCCTGCTGCCTGTGTCTGATGATGTGTCATAGCCTGTGTGTGCTGGGCCTCGTATAGAATATGTATTATTGTTGCTTCTCGGACAGAGTCTAGGCTCTTTATCCCTTCGTCACGTTTTGTTTTACTATCGTATAACAAGACCAGTATATTTGTTGTTTGTTTGTGTTTGCTCCTTCTCCTTTGACATTTCGGTAGGCCGTAATTATCACCGCTTATCGCACTATCTCAACCACAGAAGCTGTAAGTCTCCCACACAAAGACCTATCTTTATACGTGCGGCTCACCACATATTTTATAGGAGTCCCATAAAACATCTCACAGCTGCCTTTGACCATATGCAAAACTGCTGCACTGGTCTGGCCGCAAAGAGTGCTGCCGTCTCATTAGTTTTATAAGACGGCGGCACTTGAACAACGTACATTTACTCTTAATACTTTAATACTGCAGTGAAGTACAGTCATTACTCGAGTATTTCCGTTTTATACTTCTATTACTACATTTTGGAAGTCAGTCTTGTACTTTTACAGCTTTAGTTACTCGTTGCTTTGCAGTTTTAGAACTTCAGATGTTAATGCAGCACTAATTATAATACAGTCACATCGTTATATTACTCTGGAGCAGGCATAATTTTACTTCTAGTCTGGATATGGTAATAATATTGCTTCTTTTGCTTAAGGAAAATATCTAAATACTTCATCCACTACTTATTATTTGTACCTATTACACAGTATAACTTTTAATGTAGTGGTCAGGTGATTTCAAACAAGAAAACTAAAGGTCTGCACGATAATGACACTTTTTAAGGTTAACTTAAGACGAGTTTAAAAAATAAATGCTCCTATTATGTGAGATTAAAATGAAGACAGTTGAAATAATTCACAAACTTAAGTTTCTTTTTTGAGTATAAGGAGATTCCCGAACTGTCCATTCATTTGTCAGGCGTTTTTCTGTTCTTGTTCAACTGGCAAATGTCCTTGAAGGTTGTATCCTCGCCAGCAGGACTTCATTTCTCATTAAAAGGCTTTAAAGGCAGGACATTTGTTTGGACTAACATTGCATCGTGGTCCCTCCGGTGACTCAGCAGACATTCGGTTCCTTTGGTTGGTTACTGGCTTTACGTCAGCGGGAAAACTCATTTGCATTTGTATTGTGTGAATGGTAGGTGAAAGGAAAAAACTCGACAAAGTTAGTGTTTTGCTGTGCTGAAAGAGCTTTTCAGACCCAGCTGGGGACCCAAGAGAAACCTTAACGTAGGTGAACACAACAACAGCTAAAGAGGGGCTACTACAGATTACTTTAGATCAACAGGGATACATTATTCTCAGTCTACTGAATCTTTTATGCCGGCTGCATCGCTCTAAGAATGTCAAAGTTGGTTGTTTTCAAGCTAAAATATCACAACAACTCTGTGATGACTCGCCCTGAAGTGTGATACAGATATGCATTGTTCCCAGAGGATGAATCCCAATGACATTGACGATGATTTTTACTTTATCGTTTGGCAGCATCAGCAGGTCAAAGGTCACTTATTTTCATTTATTCATTCACAACTTGGTCAAATCAAACCTTTTGATGGTTCATGTCATTCATGATCCTCAGAGGATGAATCCCAATGACATTGGTGATGATTTTCAGTTTTCCTTTGCCAGCATCAGCAGGTCAAAGGTCACATATTTTCATTCATTCATTCACAATTTAGTCAAATCAAACCTTTTGATAGACATGATCCTCAGAGGATGAACCATACTGACTTTTTCCTCTTAAGTTTTGAGCCGGATGGTTTGTTACAGTGATGGATTGGCATGAAACACATTCATGCCCCCCTCAGGATGAATTGTGATAACTTTGGTGGTGTCTTTTTTTGAATTTTAGTTATTCAATGTCAAGCTTTTCACACTCTCTACTTATTTTAACATCTAAAATTAACTTTTCAGATGGAAAACTACACATTTTATTCACAAATCACATGGGAATTGACTCGCACCCAAAGAAACAATTTAAATTTGGTCCAAAACGTTTTAGATTTGACAAGAAACTGATCTCAGATTAAAAAAACATACGAAATAAAAAAAATACAAATACAAATACATGTCGGCCTTGCTTACAGGTTATATATCCAGAGTAAAAACAAGTGTATCCGGGTTCTTGTATGTATGAATTGCACTGTGGCCTATCTTTTCTATGTATGTGTGTTTAGTAGTTTCCCATGTCACACACCAGGTTTGTGAGTGAAGGTTGAATTGGACTGCTGATAAAAAAAACACTTCACGTCGTTGGTCTGGCGCACCCTCAAACCACAGGCTGAAGTTTCAGATTCATCCGACTGAGCGAAGAGATCTCGGAATATGAGCGTCATCTACTTTTTTTCCCTAATATATATTCCAGGCACGATTCATACTGACACATACATTTTCACCATTTTTTTTACGATGTCCATTACCGCTCTTCAGCGCCAGTGATTCCTTCAATGTAAGAGACACTTGATTTTTTTCTTCGCTCTGACAACTTAAGTACCGTCCCTGTCATTAGAATATACAGTGTGTGAGTGAGTGCGACGACAATTTCAAACTCTTCTTGATCATAGAGGAAGATGATTTTTTTTTCTGTGACAAAAGAAAACGCTGGAAACATTTGTTGCAGGCAGACTGTCATTATGTATTCGATGTCAAGTTCACAGCTTCTATCGATTGGATTTTTAGAAATGACAGCCCGATGTGTGCCACATGACATCTTTCAAACTGTGCTGGAATCTGGGTGTGTTCTTTTTTTTTTGATCAAGTCAGACGTGAAACTCATTGATCTGCAAATATTGTGATTTATTTAACGGTGTGAAACGACACACAACGCCCTCCACTGCAACAACGTTCCATTTGTACTGTGGTCTCTGTGTTGTCGGTGAGTTTTCTCCTCTAACAGCAGGAACGCCTTTGTGTTCGCTGGCTGACATGAACGTCTAAGCGCTTCGCCGATTCTCACTCTGAGGCTGAAGACACGGGAACTTTCAATTCCTCTGTGAATTTTCACTTCCACTTATGTCTCGTTACTAGTGACTCTACCAGCTAAGCCTCTAGCTGCAGAACTTCCTGTTTCATGACAGATTACACTGCATACGTCACATATTTACTGAAGTGTTGCATGCAACTTCAGCATATCTATGACATGGCATAAACAAACAAGCTTCGGGTAGCTCTTTAGGAAGTTTGTTGCACCAATAATTTGTGCAACATGTCCAGATACGAGGTTCTGAATTTAAGGAATAGTTATTTATTCATTTATTTATTTATTTATAGAAAATATGTGTATTTCCTGTCTTGCAGAGACTCTCGTTGCTTTCTGGCTCCAGCGTTAAGGAGCCGGAGCCGTTAGCTTAGCATTAAAAGGTGGAAAAAGCTCACCTAGCTCACTTTGAAGCACTCCTCTAATTTCATTTATTTATTTAGTTGTACAGATATCATATATATATATGTATATACACATATATTTATATATATATATATATATAGATAAAACATTGAAAACTAATTATTAAAACTACTCTGTGTGTTTAAACGTGTTGACTGACTGAGTAAAATCATTTTTAATGCCAAAACTTACACAAACCACTACTACTACTACTCTCCTTAAGTGTACGCCCGAGGTGTGTACTCAGCTGATCTTTGACATTTCGCATGAGAAAACATTGTTAACTTTGCAGGAGCTGAGGCAACCATCCATCAGAGTTTCAGTGCGACGATATCAAAGGCTAATTGTCTATCTAAAGCAGATTGTATGAATTAGACAGGAGGTATGCAGGCCACACACACACACACACATGCAGGATGGATGTTTGGTGGTGTGTGGTTATCAGCCACGTCCTGCTTCCTTGTTGTTTTTAATTCTGCTGGCGTTCTTTGGTGAGTTTCTTTGGTGCAGGCTTTCTCTGCAGGGGCCTTTCTAGTCCTGAGCTACCAAAGGAGGAGAGCCGGAAACTGAAAACACACACACACACATGCACACACACACACACACACATGCACACACACCCACACACACACACACACACACACACACACACACACACACACAGGTGAAAGTGGTCGGTCTCATTCTCTTTTCAAAGTCCCTAAAAGGAAGAAAGTAGAGCGAAAAGAAAGTGTGTGTGTGTGTGTGATCCAAAGCCAGACTTTAAGGCAAATCCAGCTCTCTCTGACACACACACACACACACACACACACACACACACACACACACACACACACACACACACACACACACACATAAAAACACTATATACTTATAAAGCTTTATGTTTTGTAACGCCTCAGCTCTGTCTCTCTCTTTACTTTATAGTTTATAATAGAAGACATGAAGCAGCAGCAAACCAACAAACACAGCAATCTGCACCGCGAAGACCAGCACATCACTGTGGAGGAGCTGTGGAAGGGCTGGAAGAACTCGGAAGGTAAACGCTCCGAAAAGTCACCGGAACAAAACATGTCTACGTTTATTTAAGTCAGTCTAGGGACGCTTAAAACACGCTGCAGTTATAGATAAAAACATCTGCATTACACAATAATAATAAATATGAAATCCTAACCGTCATCTTCAGACTTTGCCGATGGGAAACACATCCATACAGAATACATTTATTTATATTGCATATTAGTCGACAGGACTAGATCAAATAAAACGAAGCATGTCCCATGGATTGTCCTCAGGCTGCATGTCAAGTTTAATTGACAGGCTTAACAGGTGAAACATTCTCCTGTCGCTTGACACAGTTGACTTTACCTTTGGCAGCTTAAGTGACTCGCTAATTGTCTAAAAAGTCAAACAGAGTTCGGCGAGGTCGACGCTTCGAGCACCAAGCAAGACACGAAACAACGACGGGAATGTTGACCCAGAACGAGCTGTTGTTTTCTCTGCAGATGATGGTAAAGTGTAAAAGTAAAGAGACTGGAAGGAACTCGATTATGAGGATTATTAGGCGAGCGATCACGATCACAATTTGATTTAACAGTATTGTAATAAATCCTCGACATCTCTGGTCTATCATCAACCACCGCCCAAGTGCGTCTTCCTCAGCACGTGCGTGCCGGTGTTTGTTTGTGACTCTGAAAATATGCATGGAGCGAAGTGGCTGTCGAACAAGTTCTCGACATGCGGTCGTGCATCACCGACACTTGAAATAAACACACACTCTGCAGGAAAATAAACGTGCCGCTGCAGCTTTTGGCTTCGATGTTACATGGGGACATTTTTTCCAAAACCATTTAACATTTAATGTTTTTCCTATAAATAATACACATTGTGTGTTTTTTAAATCAGGTTTTTATCATCTTTAATCGCTCCTCGGAGAGGAATGTTTCCTTCCACCACAAGTTACAAGAAAAACAAGCTCAGCATTAACTAGTTACTAGACATAATATAAATAAGATGAAATATTAATAAAAAATAACACTATATGAGAATATAAATATGAGAAAGTTTGATTTGTACTGTAATAAATATTCATAAATGTACTATACAAGTATAAATAAATGTACTATAAAAGTGAGGATTGTGCATCAAAGTGACGTATCGCTGTATGAATAAATATAAACATGCCATATAAGTATAATAAACTGCTCTATATAAATGTATGAAAAATAGTAAAAGTGACAAATATACAAACTTGTGTTGCGGGTTAAACTAATAGTTCTCGTGTTGTTAGACGCTCCTGTTACATTTCTTTTAAAGACTATATCTAATAAATAGAAATATGAAAGTTCAGTTTAATTGGAGTGAACTGGTCCGAGCAGAGAACTGGAGACGCACTGCGTTGACAGGTGACATGCCTCACACTCCTACAGTCATCAATCCAAACACACACACAGCACTCACCTGCAGGCTTCGGGAGATTTGAGATATTTGCTCATCACTCATCAATTTCTTTATGTATACATATCTGCAGGGAGTGATGAGTTCCCAAGAAGATCCCAAACTCAAAGTTTAAAGTTAAATTAAAGTACATTTTAGTAGCAGAACTTCTTTTCTGTCAATGAATCTTCAGATTTATCTCATGACCCTTTGGAAACTGTATGTTTGGAACAAACAGAACATGTGAACCAGCTCTTTTTTCTCATTTGATACTTTGGATCAAAAATGGACTTTTGCTTAAAACTTCTTCCGTCACTGCTCGTTCCCAACCCTCCGTTACTCTCCTGCCGATAAAGGCGTCAGGTCAAATGCTCGACGGCAAAGTAACTTTGTTCCTTTTTTCTTCTCGTTCTCCTCGTCCAGTCCACAACTGGACCACGGAGGACTCGGTGCAGTGGCTGAAGGAGTCGGTGGAGCTGCCGCAGTATGAGAAGAACTTCAGGGACTTCCGGGTCACGGGGAACACCTTACCTCGGTGAGTCCAACTCTGATTAAAATGTTTATGAGCAGTAACACTATTAAAGTCTTTGTTACAAGACCCAAAGGCACATTTAGATTCTCTGTTCAATGCTGCCCACTGCTGGTCATAAAAGCAACACACGGGGAAAAAAGACTGAAACAGGTGTTTTATCCACCGCAGTGTCTTGATGCTTCTTCCTGTTTGGCTTTTACAAGGTTCAGATTTTTCGGTTGTCAATCATAACGTGACAGTTTAGTCTCTTAAAAGCCCCCAAAATACACCCCCAGAATTCCCTGCTGCTGCCGCACTGTAAAAATGAAACAGTTAACAAAGTCATGCGAGCGCCTCCCGGGGCGTTACAGAAGAAACCGAGCCGTCGTTGGGAGACACTTGCGGAATGTGACCCGCCGCAAACTGCATGTACGGCATGAGTAAGACAGAAGGGGTGAGGCGGGGGGCGAGGGGGCTCATGTTACGCCACGGGAGCCGATGGACGCTGACTCATGAAGTGATGTCACAGCGAAAAGGGGAGGGGGGTGAGTGGGTACGGTTTCCACAGGCTGCCATGTTGTCTGAGTCCGTTAAGATGGTGGGATACGACGAGAGTCACAAAGGTCAAACTGTGCCCGCCCCCTAACTGCAGCCACACAAATCACACCCGCAGTTTCTCGGTAGGCTCTGACTGATATGTGGCTTTTAGAGACTGATATTTTTAGACTCCAGAATCCAGAACATCCATCCTGTTTCTCCAGAGTTGAATGTTTTTGACGCCTCAGGACGGCGGGTTTGCAGCCGCCACGCTTTGAGGCACTAAAAGACAAACACAAGTTGGAATATCGACAGAAAATGGAGAGAAATGTTGAAACAGTCCAGAGAGTGAAAACATGTCAGTGACATAAATAAAAAAGATGCTTGATAATTAGACTTTTACTGACTCACAGCACGTCTACTCCAGTTATGTGTGCCTGTTTACAGAAAGAATTCAATGAAAGGAGCTTCAAAAATGATTCAATCACTGATTTTCTTTTTACCAAAAGTGACTTTCTTCAACCCGTATTCCAAATTCAGCGACAGAGCAGACGTTTTCTCGCTTTGAATGTGTGTGATGTGTCAAATTTCAGCTGCACCTCCTACGAGAAAGCAAAAACAAACAAACCAGAGCTGCAAAAGTTCAGTCGAACTGATTGCAGGTCGTAGTTATTGTGCATAAAATCCCACCATAACTAATGTTTTAACCTTCCCTGATGTGTCATCAAGTTCAAGTTCAAAGCTTTATTCAGGGTTCCCACGGGTGCTTGAATTCCTTGAAAATGCTTGAATTTCAATTCAGTGTTTTCAAGGTTGTGAAAATGCTTGAAATTTTTGTGTTTGTTGTGTTTCCTGAGCGGCTACGCGCTTGATCCGATGCCTTTACATGCAGAACTCAGTTATCATACTCGCTTGGTGTTCTGCAGAGAAATAACAGTAGACTACTATCCACACCTGTTGGTCACTGTTATTGCGCTATGGTAGTTACACAATACACCGCTCACAAGCTGAGAATACAAGCCAATTCACAATTAGTTAAAAATCAAAACAGTCAATCTACCACCATATGAAATAATGCTAATTAGACCCATATTATTATGCCATACAGTGGCACCGCTGCGCTTCCCATGACCATCATGGCAAACACAACTAGTAGGCTACCTATTTAAAGGTGCTGGAAAAATGGAAAAACTGGTGCTTGAAGGTGCTTGAAAAGTGCTTGAATTTGTTCATGAAAAAGGTGTGGGAACCCTGTTTATTGTCCCTCCAGGGGAAATTTGATTTGCAGTGACAATGCAACTTACACAACAAACAATAAATAGACAAACAGTGACAAAGAGCAATGACGCAAAGTAAATCTACCAAAACTCGATTTAAACAATCCTAAACGAAGTAAGAATGTAAGTGACAGAAAGCAAAAAGTCTATAAAAGATGCCAAATGCCACAAGAACAGTGCGATTTAAGAATTGTGCAAATTAGTTGCATGGACTGCACGTGGAACAAATCATCCCTATGTGAGGTTAAACCCCGCCTTTAGTGCGTGTAATAAGTAAAGTTACACGTTTTAAACGCACCAGACAAATGCTCAACTAACCCTAACCCTAACCCTTCCCTGTGCAGGAATGCTGATTTTGATTTTTCTTCCTTTTCCATATTTCAGATTAGCGGCAAATGAACCGTCGTTTATGACGATGCAGCTAAAGATATTAGACCCGCGGCATAAACAAAAGCTAAACCTAAAGGCGCTGGACGCGGTGCTGTTCGGCCCTCCTCTCCGTGAGTACGCAGTAAATTCTCCTTAGTGCTCAACATCTTTCATGTCCATGCAAACAGTCACCCATCTTCGTCCCTCCCTCTGCAGGTCCACAACATAACTGGATGAAAGACTTTGTCCTGATGGTCTCCATAGTGATCGGCGTCGGCGGCTGCTGGTTTGCATATGTGCAGAACAAGTCCAGCAAGGTGCACATCTCCCAGATGATGAAGGATCTGGAGAGCCTGCAGAATGCCGAGCAAAGCCTGTTAGACCTGCAGAGCCGGTAAGAGAAGGAGATGCTTCGGATCTGTATTAATATCTGAAGGGGACGTAATATTCCACACATTCCTCTCCTCATCTCACAGGCTTGAAAAAGCTCAGGAGGAGAACCGGACCGTGGCCGTGGAGAAGCAGAACCTCGAGCAGAAGATGAGGGACGAGATCACCGGCGCCAAAACGGAGGCTCACAGGCTTCGAGAGCTGCGGGAGGGCGCCGAATGCGAACTCAGCCGACTCAAATACGCCGAGGAGGAGTTAGTACAGGTGAGGCCGTCACTGTTTAGGAATGTAAATGCAGTTATTACTGCTGCTGAAACACCTCGAAACGAAGAGATTCACCTCACGTTAAATTTTCATCTCCTCCACAAAAGATCTCCTCATTTCCCTTCACATAAAAAATACAGCACCGATACATCAAGAGTTTCTCTCGGTAATGAGTTCTCTATTCGCAAAGGCTCGTTTTTACAAATTCTGAGTTTAACGAGCACTCAGCCCTCGCTTACAGTGTTTGATCAATGATCTCACGGCGTGGGGTTTTAAATTTAACCCGATGTATCACGTTTACCCTCCCTCGGGCGTTCAGGTCCGAAAGGCTCTGAAGCGAGCGGAGAAGGAGATGCAGACGGAGCGGTCGGTGCCCGAAGCTCTTCAGAAGTGGCTCCAGCTCACGCACGAGGTGGAGGTCCAGTACTACAACATCAAGAAGCAGAGCGCTGAGTTTCAGCTGTGCGTCGCCAAAGACGAGGTAACTACATCCACAGCGGCACAAGGGAGACTTTTGGGTTCTGGGTTCAGGGTTCCCACACTTTTTCATGGACAAATTCAAGCACTTTTCAAGCACCTTCAAGCACCAGTTTTTCCATTTTTCCAGCACCTTTAAATAGGTAGCCTACTAGTTGTGTTTGCCATGATGGTCATGGGAAGCGCAGCGGTGCCACTGTATGGCATAATAATATGGGTCTAATTAGCATTATTTCATATGGTGGTAGATTGACTGTTTTGATTTTAACTAATTGTGAAATTTTAAGCATTTTCAAGCACTTCACAAAAAATTCAAGCATTTTCACAACCTTGAAAACACTGAATTGAAATTCAAGCATTTTCAAGGAATTCAAGCACCCGTGGGAACCCTGTGGGTTTTGACTGGTAGGAGCCAACAACTACCTGATTTTAATCAGTTTTAAAGTTACGAGGCATTGGATTGTTTTTTTAAGCGAGATATATGTTTTTTTAATTTGTCAGTTAAATATAAGCTCGATGCAAAACACAAATCTCTCAAATAAACCTCAGTAAGTCGGCAGAATTGAGATAATTAATGGTTCCATTCCACAAATGTGTTTTTCTTAATGATGTGGCCAAATTGTTTTTTAATTGCACTCCACCATTTTTTTGGTTTTTTGTTACTTGCATGTGGCAGAAGCCTCAGATTGCCTCAAACTCGATTAACTTCGGCTGCGGATTCACGTCGAAACCTTCAAGATTGGACGGACGAGAAGAAGCATGGATTGATTAATGAGTTTTAGTTTTTTAGTCTTGAGTTCCTTGTGGCCCGTTGAAGAAGCTCAAGGGTCTGTCTGAGTCAGAGGGGAGAACTTTTGGGGAACGATAACACTTTGTAAACGCATATTTTTGTCTCGTTTGTGAACCTCAGGCGGAGAAAATAAAAAAGAAAAGAAGTTCCGTGTTCGGAACTCTTCACGTAGCCCACAGTTCGTCGCTGGATGAGGTGGACCACAAGATACTAGAAGCAAAGTAAGAGAGCACGGACACACGCCCTCACACGCGGACACATTCATCGTCCTTAATGTGCATGTGGTACTTATGGATTTGCAATGATGTCGACCGATCACGGCGCTTATTGATGCAGAACGTCGCTGGGAAAGGTCCTTGTGTCATATTGAACAGTACATCATGTTGCGACGGCGTGTTATCGATACGACGGTATGGAAATCTTCAGTCGATATCATTGCGGCACATGCATATATACATACTGTATATCTTCTGGAGATGTTTCAAACGGATGTCCCAGCAGCACCTCTTTTATTCTGGGTTTGTTTTCCAGTCCTCTCGATCTTTATTGAACCACAAACGGTGCATTCCAGCCTCTCTGCAGTTGTTTTTCCAATAGCGTCAACCCCAGACCAACCTTTCATTTCTGTTCCGAAGTCTTAAGAATACTCGTTGTGCACTTGACGCCGAAACAGAAACCTGCTCCCACTTAAGTCCGTTCTCTTTCACCGATAACCACCGACTCCTTACGTTCTTATTTAACAGTCGCTCAGAGGCGTCTTTGTCTCGCTCGTCGTCGGCAAGGCTGAACCATTGTGTGGCGTTTTGTTCACGTATAAAACATTATTTCTTTTCTTTCATACAGAATAACATCTATTTGTAAAGAGGACCCTGCAACCTAAAAGTATGAAAGACCATTAAAAAACAGAGCAGCCCTCTCGGCCTCTCTCTGACTGTACAGAATTGAGCTTTTGTAGCCGCCGGTCAAAATCTGCTCGATAGATTCGACGAGGCTCCGCGCCAACAATCACTTTTGTTTTGCTTGTTCAGGCATTAAACTCTTCGGAGCACTAACTGCACTGGAAAAAAAACCAAAAACACAAAGAAGTGACAAAATCTGACTGTGCAGCGTCGAGTTATTGCACAGAAACGCTATTTTTATTACTTTTTCGCACATGTTTTCTCTTTTAATCCGAGCTCTGTCGCTTAAATAAAGAATTAGTTTGTGTTTAAAAGCCGACGAGGAAAGAAAATCACATAAGAGAGAGCAAAGACTAAAAACTTTAATAGGCCGAAGTCCAGTATCATAATCGAAGCAGCTCGTGTGCCAAAACTGTCCTGATGAATCAAGGAACTCTGAAACAGGATCACCGTAATGTTTGCCAAGCACGTCATCCATCTGTGTTTCTTTTTTTAAATTTTTTTTTAAAGGAAAGCCCTGTCAGAGGTAACAGCGTGCCTGAGAGAGCGGCTGCATCGCTGGCAACAGATCGAGAAGCTTTGCAACTTCCCCGTCGTCAATAACTCGGGGCTGCCGAGCCTGACGGCCAGCCTCTACTCGGACCACAGCTGGGTGGTCATGCCGCGGGTATCGGTGCCTCCTTACCCCATCGCAGGTGGAGTGGATGACCTGGACGAGGACACGCCTCCCATCATTCCGCAGTTCACAAGTGAGCAAAGCGACGAATTTTGATGCTTTCCAGTGACATAACTTCTTGAAATCTTTGATTTATTTTTATTCCCCCCCCCTCAGCGTCCACGTTGATCCGGCCTTCGTTGAACCGCAGCAGCAGCCTGTGTCGTTCCCGCCGGAGCCTGATGAGCTCCCCACAGTCCTCGCTGATGTCCCCAGACCCGGACCTGCTGTCCATGGCCAGCTCTTCCCTCTCCTATCACCCCGAGGCAGACGACGAACATATCATGTTCAGCTCGGATAGGAGGGGGTATGTAGCGGTGGCCGGAACGCCGCGGAATGGTTTTACAGTTTGGACTCACAGGTGTTTTTATTCAGACATTCACACTGATGCTTTAACTCTGGGGGTTAAACGGCGCCATTTGTTATTCGCTGCCATCCCGTGTGTGGGGGATGCATGAATTACCTGCTACTTGATGCAACATAATTAGTCCATGTCTAACAGAGAAAAAAGATCTTGTCTCTGCCTAAACTACCAGGTGTAAAAACAGAAGTCACAGCCATTAGTATGCCACGAGAGAAATATCACATCATGTGGGAACTTGCTTTCAGAAGTAGCATTGCCACATTTACCCAACACCTCCTGCCCTGTATGGACCCTGTTATCACCAACCTAGAGCACACAGCAGACTATACTGCACATAGAATAGAATAGAAAGCTTTTATTGTCGTTGTTGGGGGTTCAATTTCAACCTTAGTTACCTAAATTCCCTAAATATTTAGCAGTTAAACATGCAACTATAACCAGTTGATACAATTCACATGATTTTGGTGAATTTAGCTGTAGAAGTTTCAATGGTGGCCGGGAACCCTCAATGCTGCAAATAAAAGAAACGCTGCAAACAAAAAGAAACAGCGCTGCAAATAAAAGAAACGCTGCAAACAAAAATTTGCAATGCAATACACTTCTGTACTTCTTCTTCTTCTTCTCGCTCACATAAAAAACTACAGGTGCACCGGCAATAATAGTCCCGTCCGGTAATTCACTTCCGTTGTGAAGTTTCTTTTATTTGCAGCGCTGTTTCTTTTTTATTTGCAGCGGCGTTTCTTTTTTACTTGCAGCGGCGTTTCTTTTTTATTTGCAGCGCTGTTTCTTTTTGTTTGCAGCGTTTCTTTTATTTGCAGCTGCGTTTCTTTTTTATTTGCAGCGCTGTTTCTTTTTGTTTGCAGCGTTTCTTTTATTTGCAGCGCTGTTTCTTTTTGTTTGCAGCGTTTCTTTTATTTGCAGCGCTGTTTCTTTTTGTTTGCAGCAGTGTTTCTTTTTTATTTGCAGCAGTGTTTCTTTATGTTTGCAGCGTTTCTTTTATTTGCAGCAGTGTTTCTTTATGTTTGCAGCGTTTCTTTTATTTGCAGCATTGAGGGTTCCTGGCCACCGTAAGTTTCCCTTCTAATGAAGGACCACGCTGATGTAGGCAGACGTTAAAAACAAGCTATTGCTGTTCCCATCAGATTAGAACCTCTAATTCCCAGCTGTATTTTGATGTCGTCCAGTGACGACATAATTACAGACATGATAAAGTGAAAAGTCCTCCTCAGGTAAAACACATCCAATCAGATCGGTGTATAATACACATAAACAGACGTTTTTGTAAATAAATGATTGTGACCGTGGTGTGTCTGCCCTCTTCCAGGGAACCGGTTCAGGAGGGCGGCTCCGACACAGACTCTCTCAACTCCTCCGTGGGCCGCAAGCAGCTGCACAACCCCTGCACACCAGGCTCGGACACCCCGTTCCGCAAGATCTCCCGCGAGGAGCTGCTGCTGTTCGGCCAGAGCCCGGAGCTTCCGGCGTCCACCGCCTCCACCACCCACACCACCAGCAGCAGCAGCAGCAGCAGTCTCAGGGACTCCACACCTCCCCCTCTGCCTACCACTCCAGCCACCACCCCGTCCGGTCCGCCCTCCACCTCGCCCTCCCCGGCCTTGGAGCACCACCCGTTTGCACACAGAGGCTCGCCCGACCTCACCCGCATCATACCGGAGTCCCAAAGCATGACCTTCACGCAGGGGGGCGTCACCTCTCCGACAGGCAAGGGCATGTACAACGGCATCCTGGAGAAGTCCTACAGCTTCGGCCAGCTGCCGGCGAGCATGCTGCCCAACGTGGGGCGCTACCCGTCTCTTACCTCCCTGGACTCGGAGGGCCGGAGCATGGGAAGGGAATACAAGCTCCAAAGCACCTCGTCCCAGGACTCCAGCGACAATGGAGAGAAAATCAAGCGCTCCTCGTCTAAAATCAAAAGCTTATTTAAGAAGAAAAAATAAAACTTGCAGAGTGAGATAGTGTGTGAGAGAGAGAGAGAAATAAAATATAAAGTTGTTTTAGCCCTAATACAAAAAACAAAAAAAGGACATCGCTGTAAGCTAAAACATTTCATTTTCTCTCGTATTTTGTTCTTTTTGTTGTCGAAGACGGAATGTAGCTCGGTCTGGGTGCCTTTAAACGCAGACTCAGACTGGTAGCCTTATTTTTCAATAATGCCTTTTTATTTAGTTCACTCATAGCCTCACAGGGAAACCTGCGAAAAGGTCAAAAGGAAAAGTCAGCGAAAGGTCAAAAAGGTCATGACAGTTGTCATCCAGACAGCCGAAACACGTGACCTGTTCACTGTCTTCTGTTCGTTTCGGTTTGAACCCCCTCCCCCAAAAAAAGAAAAGCCACTATGTGTAAAAGGGTCTAAAGGTGCAGTCCATAAAATATAAGCACACCTCGTGCAGAACGATGTTCCTGCTTTCTGATTTCTTAAAACATTATTTTGGCAATTTCTCTCCCAAAGCGTCAGAGCTATTTCCCCGCCCCTCCGCCCTCTTTCGAACTATGGATTGCATCTTGCGAAGTCTTTGAGTCCTTAAACTCCTTTACTTGATTAATTTCCTTAAAAAAAAATAAAAATCCTGCTAAAAGTTTGTTGCACTACTGCTTTCCTGGTATTTTGGGAAAGAGCCGCTGCTTGCGGAGTACATATTGAATAAAGAGAAACGGGACAAATACATGGGCAGCGGCAGTGGAGGTGCAGCACATAATGCCGGAGCCAAAATTATCTGATGCGTCTTCAGTGCCGCTGCTTATGGATGTCTCAATATATATAAATATAAATATATATATATATGCATATGCAGTGCTGTGCAGATGTTTCAGGTAGGTGTGAAAAATGCTTTAAACTAAGAATGCTTTCGGAAATATAAATAATAATTATTTATTTCTATCGATATACAAAATGCAAAGTGAGCGAACAAAGGGAAACTCTTAATTTTAATGTTGGGTGTCACTACCCTTTGCCTTCAAACCAGCATCAGTTCCTACAGGTGCACTTGCACAAGATCTTATAGTTATTATGGGTGTATGATCACATGGCCACAGCTTAAAACCGGCTGAGGAACAGCCGAACTCTGCTGCCAAGCTGAGGAAGATAGTTTCATGTCACAGGTCTGAGCACAGCAACAAGACACAAGGTAGTTGTGCATCAGCGGGATCTCACCCTGACAACGACTGGGGTTTCTAGATGTGCCGTTCAAGCTCTTCGTAGGTCGTAGGCGCTGTCATTGGTTAAGGAAACTCGTCTTGCAGTGCCATCAGCCTAGAACTGTCAGAAACCAGTAGGTCCCAACGACACCCATCTACTGCCTGGAGCAGTCTGGTCTCCAGAAGTGGTCTTCATGGAAGAGTTATAGCCAGAAAGCCAAATAATTAATGTCTACAGGCAACAGGTGAAGCATGGTGGAGGTTCCTTGTAAGTTTATGGCTTCGTTTCTGCAAATGGAGTTGGAGATTTGGTCAATCCATTATGTAATACCATCAGGGAAATGTATGATCGTCCCTGAATTTATTCAGCAGCAGGACAATGACCCAGCCAACGTCTTTAAGATCTATCTACATGAAGAAGGGCAAGAAGTCTTGGAAGTGGTGATCCCAACATCATCGAGCTTGTCTGAGATTACATAAAGAGTTCGTATGATCTGTGGTTAGTTCTCCAAGATGTTTGGAACAACCCAGCAGCCAGTGTGCCATCAGAAGAACCGACGCTAGTTTGAAGGCAAAGGGTGGTCACACCGAATATTGATTTGATTTAGATTCCTCGTCTGTTCGTTCACTGCATTTTGTCAAACGATGACACTAGTTAGAAAGCATTCTTAGTTGACGACATCTTTTCACACCTGCCTTAAAACTTTTGCACTGTACTGTATACACTTTGTTTTCACATTATTATGTTCTTATAGATGTTTTTAAATAGATTTATATTGGTGGGGGTTCCTATGAACTGATCTCTATTGAAGAAAGTTTATTGAATATGCAGACTTAACCCGCACCGGCCATTCTCCCTGTAATCTAGCTGTCCCTTATTACTTGATTAACTGTGTCCTGTAGCCATACCGACATACCATTTCCATTTTTTTTTCTCCTCGGTACCCGGTCACTCTTGTAAGATTTGGTGTCACTGCCAGATTTAGGTCAAATTATCTGCAAATAATTCCTTCTGTGGTTGGAGTGCCATGTTAATGCCGCATTTAAGGAAACACAAGCGCCAGGAAGTGTATGACAGACATCTGACTGCGCTGTCTCTGCTGTACTGTGACGACTTGGCCTCGGACGTCTGTGTTTCCAGGCTTCTTAAAGACAAACACTAAGGATTATCTGTTCGAAATAAATACATAAAAGCTATTTGATCCAGATCTGATCGATACACCAAGACCTGCTCCCTTAACCCCAACCTACCCACCCACCCTTATCACCGCACACACTAAGCTCGAAGCCGACCCATGCAATACACGGTCCTGTTCCTCACATCTGGGCCCGCGCCGAGCGCACTGATGTCAAGAGCTCCTGCTTCACACTGTGATTTCTGCCTTCTTCCCTTCATCCTGAACCTGGCTGTCACTGCTGCGATTTAAACACGACGGGTCATGTGACCGTGACAGAGGCCGACGTGATGAAATGTCAGAAGGCGAGGGGGGGTGACGCCGTGTACGAGGTGTGTCTTGGTGACAGGATGACACAATGACGCAAGGATCCAGTGTTCATATATATATAGATATATATATGGCAATACAGTGGCAATACAGCGCACAATGAAGGAAATTGAAGACAGAGCTGCGAGGCGAGGAGAAAATGAATGTTTACGAGACATTAGGGGTTTTTTGAGAACATTTTGTGTGTGAATATTTGTATACTGTAGAAGAATTAATAAAAAAATGGAGGCATCGTATGTTTCAGAGTCATGTTTTCTGCAGTGTCTCATGTCTTTTCTGATTCAGTTATTCACTGTTTTCTATATATTTGGAAGAAAGCCTTTTTATGCAATTCGTTATTTAATCTCTAGCTGCTGAGCAAGTCCACAATAATCATTTCTTCACATGTTAAAGGACCGCTGCTGCTGATTTTACACATCGAGTTTTACGTATTTTAAACACAGGGTTCCCACGGGTGCTTGAATTCCTTGAAAATGCTTGAATTTCAATTCAGTGTTTTCCAGGTTGTGAAAATGCTTGAGTTTTTTGTGAAGTGCTTGAAAATGCTTGAAATTTGTGTGATGTCTATCTCAATAAACCAAGAGAAAACAAAAATGTTTCCTAAGCGGCTACGCGCTTGATCTGATGCCTTTACATGCAGAACTCAGTTATCATACTCGCTTGGTGTTCTGCAGAGAAATAACAGTAGACTACTATCGACACCTGTTGGTCACTGTTATTGCGCTATGGTAGTTACACAATACACCGCTCACAAGCTGAGAATACAAGCCAATTCACAATTAGTTAAAAATCAAAACAGTCAATCTACCACCATATGAAATAATGCTAATTAGACCCATATTATTATGCCATACAGTGGCACCGCTGCGCTTCCCATGACCATCATGGCAAACACAACTAGGCTACCTATTTAAAGGTGCTGGAAAAATGGAAAAACTGGTGCTTGAAAAGTGCTTGAATTTGTTCATGAAAAAGGTGTGGGAACCCTGTAAACATTTAAATACAGTTTGAGTTTGTCTTTCGTGGTCATGTATGGGACGTCTTTAACCCTCTGGAGTCCGACATTGACGATAATAATTGCTTTGGGGTGCTGGAAAAGAATAACCCTGATGATGTCATCGGGATTGTCTGAGTTCAAGCTGCATTATGGGAAATGTAGGATTCAATGTTTTTGACACTGTTGGTCACAATTTGGAATTTTTCTTTTTTAAATCTTTTTTTTTGCAAGTAAATCACTAGAATACACCTTTAAAAAATGTTATGGTTACAGCTGAGTATTATTTTCATCAGCAATGTATCTATACATTTCTAATCGGTCGTAAAAAAATTAAAGAAAATGAAGAATATTTAAAACACACGGTCCAAAAAGAGTCAGTTAAATTTTCTGTTGATCTACTAATCAGCCAGTTATTTTAAAACTACACTTGTCGCCTATGTCTGCATCAATTTCTACACATTTAAAAAAAAAAGAAATACATCGATATCTTCTTCCTGTACAGTCGGAGGCTCTCAAGGTCTGATTCGTTTGCTTCGTAGCTGAGCTCTAAACAGCCCTGACCCTCTCACTTGAAGCCCACATCCTCCTCGCAGCAAAGCGCAGAAGTGTGGGGGAAAAGTATTATTCTGACACCCCATTTGTCTTGAGAGTGAGGAAAGCGTGATACACAGAAGAAAAGCATGCATGATTGCTTTATCAATATAAAGTGAACGTGATGAAACTTGTGTTGATGGCTCATCAATTCGCCGCACTAGGAGAGGAACGGGGATGTCTGCTGGTGATGAATGTGTTGTTTGGGCACTACTGTACACAGCAACAAATCCCCAGCCTTTCACACAGACCTACCTTATTTGCCCCAGCCTCAGCGATGCAGTTACTGCGACAGCCACATGGTGTCAGCAGAGCATCAGAGGAAACCAAGCATATCAGCCACTCCCTGACGGTGAAGCCTACAGAGTGTCAGTGTGCTTGGTAAGGACTGTGACAGACCTGTTTTTCTTCTGTCAAGCACAGTATGTGTTGTTGCATATTGAAAGTTGTTTCCCCCATCCAGCCTCTGGAAACTGACTTCCGTTAAGCAAAATAAATGAATATCCCCCAGTGAATCTAACACATTATCCAATACTGAAAAAACACGTTCAATAAGGTCGAAGTAAGTTATCATCTAAACGCTTCAAACTGTAAAAAAAAAGAGAGCGACGTAATCTAACACATTACTACAAATTCCTGAACATCGTGCAAGAACCAACTCGACCATGGCCGTTGGCGCTCGGGAGGGAGAGCGGGTGGTCCACTAATCAGAAGATCTGTGGTTTGATTTGTCCAAGTGTCCTTGGGCAAAGATACTGAACCGCAAATTGTGAATAAATTAACTCCTGTCTGATGAGCAGTTGGCACCTTGTATGGTAGCCGATGCCATCGGTTTATATGTAGTGCAAAAGCACCAAGAAACGTAAAACAATATACAGAATACCAACGATGCTAATCTGTAATATACTACATTTAGACACATTTGCAATCATGAAACATAGAACTTTGTCGGGTGTTATCGCTTACTTATTGAATGGTTCCCATGGTTCTGGAATGAGGAATCTAAAACTCACATATTCATGTAACATTTGGGTGTCCACATACTTTTGGCTGTCGGTTATATAATTTAGTAGCTCTGAGGCGGTATGTATGTTGTTTTTGTTTATGTTGTTTTTCTATTTATTGCATATACTTTTTCTCTAAATTTAAATTTGCCTTTACTTTTTATATTTTATATTCTATATATTATATTATATATATATAATGACAATAAAACTCCTTGAATCCTTGAATGTGTCAACATACTTGTCTGAAGCAGTTTTTTTTTCAAGGTTTGGGATGAGTACTTTTTGTTACAGTTTCCAGCACACAATGAACATTTAACACCGGTTCAAGGCCTGTTATTGTTTCAACAGGATCAATAAGAAGTGTTTGTTTTTTTGTGGGTGGTGTTGAAGAACGTGACTAGTCTAGCTCTGGCCTAATCCACCATGCTTCCATTAGACAAATGGTATTTTACATATTTTGACGTATATATATGGAATGAATGATTTTGCAGTGTTTCATATTGGTGTAATGATGGGGTGTCTACATACTTTTGGCCACGTAGCTTGGATAGATAATATGTTAACAGACCATAATCTAACGATTAGCTCCCTGACGTATCTGCAGATTTGCATTTTCGTCAACGGTGCATGACTCGTATAAACTTCTCACTCGTTCCTGTCACAGAACTATTACTGAATTATGAATCTCTGTGGCATCCACTACTGTGCAACAAAACGCTGTGATCTGATTCTGGAGCAGTACATTTTTAAAAGCTGCATTCAGCTGCTCCTTTGTCCCACATTCTCTTCCTGTACTCTCCTCCTCCTTCTCTGCTTCCTCTCTTTCCTCACAGGAGCATTGCAGGTTGGGGACACGTTGCGGATATTTATGGCCCCCCGAAAACCGGCACCGCGAGTGTTGTAATTGGCCCCACAATGACGCTAATGCTCAGAGAAGAGGAGCAGAGAGTGACGCAACGCTCTGGCAGAAGATGGCAGATCCTCCGCCTAATGAATGCTGGTGAGGAAAAGGTAATGAATAAAACGAGGGGACTTAAAGGTGCACGTACGTAAAGCGAGCGCGCATCATCGAGGCTTCATCCCTCCCTCCTCAGTCTACCACTCCTCTCTGCCAAACTCAGCCTCTCTCCTTTCTTTATCCCCATCACTCAACACCCCGCTCCCTCTCTCTCGTTTGGATCCCATTCCATTGCAATGTAATGGGTTTATTAGTGTGGTTAATGCACTGTGACCTACTGGGGCTTGCCGTCTACCTTTTTCCGTTTGCAAAAGAAGAAAAAAAAGAGAGAGAGAGAGAGAAGGTGGCATGTTTTTGAAAGGGGAAGCGGTACAGGTGTATAAAAAGACAGCACCAAAGATCGTTTTAAATTATATCTAAAGAATGAAGCAAATAAAGAAACAACAACGGGAACAGAGGCTGCGAGTGCTGGAACGCCAATGCAGATGTGCACATTCGTAACCATTACAATAAACTGCAGCGGAGAGTTGGGTTCCCAAACAGTCTGGACTAGTTGATGTTGATGGCTGCCATGTTTACCCAGACTGGGACAGACAAAGTCAGCTTTGGCACCAGAAGTGCTCGGTGCAAATGAGTGTTTTCTGCTCCAAAACTCTGCCAGAGAGAGAGAGAGAGAGACTTGCAGCCAGTTTGTGGTACAGTATAATGAAGCCATTTCAGTCGGGGACTGTGTTGGTGTTCACGCAGTCTGCAAGAGCTCAGCCAGAGAAGAGGTTTACTGGGTGGAAGCTTTACCCGAGAGAGCGTTTGGGGTTTTGAACAATTAGAGGCATCCGAGCACATCTTTAAGGCTTGATTAAAGAGGTTTAACAGAGCAGCATGTGTTGCATACAGTACAAACCAGAAGTGTAGTACAGTCGTCCCTCGCTATATTGCGGTTGACTTTTCGTGGATTCGCTGTTTCGCAGATTTTTTTCAGTGTAATTTTGCATGCTTCGTGCATTGTGTTCTGCGTCCTGATTAACTAAGGGAGTACTGTACAAAATGCGTGTAAAAAGGTGTATAAAAGTGTGTGGTTAGGGGTTTTACGGCCTTAAAACATGTATAATAATTGTAAAACTCACTTCACGGATTTCGTTTATTGCAGGTTATTTTTAGAACGTACCCCCCGCGATAAACGAGGGACCACTGTAACTGTAAATGCCTTCCACTTACATTAAAGACATCGCACTGGTTTAGTATGGCTTCGGTGCGGTTATACTGAATATCAGCACTGCTCGGATCAATCACAGCGTGCTGATATTCAATATAACTGCACAGCCCTGAGTGTGTTATTGTTTTTATACAACAGTTCTACAAGCGCTAATCTGTAAACCTATTAATTTACAGTAATAAGTGACAACATATGATGATTTGTTTGTTTGGCCCTGCCAACACAAATACTTAGTAATCATCACCACACATCAACATTTTCCTAAACGGTTAGCTTTGATGTATAAGTCTACATGTTATCGCAGCTCAGCTGTTGTTTATATTTTTGAGATTTAGCCAAGTGAAAGCAGTTCAAAGCCCGTGTTTATCTGCTTTATTTTCTATCTTCTATTTTCTATCTTCTTTAGGTTGGCAGATGTCGTATAACCACAGATGGAGGTTTGTGCTGAAGTAGTCAGGCCGGAAAAACATGGTGCAAAGTTTGTTACAGTTTAAGATTTAAATTCTAACGACAGATAAAGGTCCAACGTGACGATTAAGGAATATTTCATTAGTTTTCATTAGTGTATAATAACTGGACAGTACAGTTTGTAATATCTACATGCTTGGAAGAAGAGGGTGAGACTTTGGAGAGCAACTTCACTGCAAGCTGCCACTAAATCCTACACACTGGACCTTTAATGAAACAACTTTATAACAGCAGTGACAGATGAGTCCCAGTGATGTTGTGCTCTACAGTATATCAGCACTCATAAAAGAACTATTGTCCAATCAAATCGCTTGGCTGGAACATCTAAAATTGGTTGAAAGGTGAAACATTTTTAGACAACTTTGCATCAATAGAATAGGGTGTTTTTGATATTGATGAAATAAAAGAAAAAGTCCAAATTTAGTCCTGTTTCAACCTAAATATCTACATCTCTACTGAGCTATAAACCACCAGAATCATGTGTATATAGGAGGAGACGGTTTTGACTAAACAATACATATATCAAGCGCCATTATTACTTATGCGTGGGAGTTTAAAGCCGAGGTATATGTCTTTGAAAAGGTCATCAGTGAGGGGTAAAAAAAAAAAAAAAGCGAGCAAGACAAATTCAAAAGATAGAGAGTCGTTCTGTCTTAATGGTGCTGGTTTCCACAAAAGTACCACAAAGATATTTGTGGCTTTATAATAACATGCTACAAAAATGATTAAATGATCCAATGAGATTCTTCATCAGGACACACACACACACACACACACACATTCACACGACGAGATGAAAAAAATTCCCAGCTTGAATTTCATCTTCATTTTTTTAACCAAGGTAGGCTTGATTAAAACCGCTTCTAAAAATAATATCAGTAGACTTAAGCGCCGCACACATCTTTTTTATTAAGCAATTACGAGTTTAATTTGTCTGCCCTGAAGCAGCCGAAAAATAGATCATTAATATAAATGAACAAATCATAAAAAAAATGTTTGTCAGGAACCCGTCGTCTAAAATGTCTTTTGACTTGAATGATACGCCGCTCTGATTGATTCGGTGTGATTAAACAGAGCTTAATTAGATCCACGTCGGTGATCACAGCCGTCACATGAGCAGAGCTTCAGCCGTCCGCACCTTTCAGCTGACACCAATATGAAGCCTGACTTCTTCTTCACGCGGGATAAACCTGCCAGACCCGATGCCTTCTCTGCGGTTATTTCTGATTCACCACCTGACTTATAGTTAATAAGTTGTCTGATTTATGCAGTGTTCAACCTCCTGAAGCGCTTGTAAGTATAAAGGTTGCACAGTTTTTATCTAAAGCACCTTTTCAGGATCGTAAGTGTGTCCATATTTAATGTGAATTAAATTCCTGACCCCTCCTGCGCTCTGCCGCTCGACTGCAAAATATAACCGAGCATCTACTGGGGAGCTACTGGCAAATACCGACGTTTAATTAATTGCAAGTGGTGAATCCTCAAGTGTGACCGCAATAAAATGAAATATGTTAAGATTAGGGCGAAAAAGATGAAACCCAACCATAAATCACTGCAGCCGGATACAGATCTTGTGAGTCTTAACACTGCCGGGTTTCATGTTTCATTTGAAATATTGGACTTAAAAGATTTTAATATTAAAGCAACGGTGTGTCATTTTTCCAGAATAAGATAACAGTTTTTAAATCATCTCGATGCTACATTGACGAGTACGATCAACTGCTTCACCACCAACTGTTTCACTGATTTCGTCAAAATTGGATCATATTTTCTGAAGAGAACGTTTTTCTACTTTCCAATCTCGTGTCCCCGAGTCGCTGTCAACTGTAGCTGCTGTTAGCTGACGGTAGCTCAGTTTGTTAGCTGGGATACCTGGACTATGAGCTCGGAGCATCGGGGCGATGTTAGTTGTTTTGTTGTATGACGTGTTTGGACCACCAGGAAGAAAAGGAAGTTTTCAGGCTTTCGGTGTGGGGAATGCTGATGAAGAAGCCAGTGTCGTGCCAGAACAGGAGCTTGCCTTTATGGACATAATGTTGTGGTGAACATATAAAGGCTTCATAATTTAACTAAAAGGGGCCATTTGGTCAGATTAAGTAATTTTACTTTTTGTTATGTTCTTTTACTCAGATATAATTTTTTATTTTTCTACTGCTGTGCCGTCCCCTTTAATTAAGTTAAGGATCCGAGGACTTAGAAAACATTAAAACAAGATGGACACAGTAATATAAATAAGACATAAAAGATCTCACAGGAGGTGAGTTAAACCTCATAAAACAGGAGACAGGGCAGTGTAAGATAATGACTTCATGTGCAGGAAAGTATTAAAAACTTCCCTGGGAGTTTGATCCAGATAGAAACTGGAGTGCTGGTTTAGTTTGGACTCTGGGGACAGCAGACCTGTCCCAGATGACCCCATATGATCTGGGTGGTTCATTATAGAGCAGCAGATCAGAAATTTTGGCTCAGTGATTTATAATTCCAACAGTCGGATTTAAAAGGTCCAGGGTGTAAGATTTAGAGAGCTCTATTTACAGAGTGGAATATGATATGCATAATTATGTTTTCACTAGTGTATAATCGCCTGAAAATAAGAACCATTATGTTTTTTATTACCTTAGAACAGGGGTCGGCAATTAAGTTTGGACGCGGGCCAAATTTTTTCTGACAAGTCCATCGCGGGCCATGACCGGGGGGGGGGGTCCTGCTGCGTCCTGATTGGCTGAGTGAGAACCGCACGTATGTTGAACGTCCTGATTTATTAAGGGAGCACTGTACAAAATGCGTGTAACAAGGTGTATAAAAGTGTGTGGTTAGGGGTTTTATGGCCTTAAACGCCCACTGCGTCTGTCATGAAACACTCAACCTGCCCTAGCAACCTGCCGTAACTAATGTATACAGCAGCGCAGATCTGCCGACCTTGTTTGTTTTTGTTTTTTTCATTTAATAAAACATATTTGTTCACGTTGTCCGTTACAAGAGGGACACAGGACACTTTTATTTTCCACAGGTTACAGCGCACGCACGTGCCAATTAGCGTTCCGACCTGTGCGTCAAGTAAAGAGGCTGCGAGGATGTTCTGGCTGCTGTCACGTTACTTATCAGCTACTTTTCAATAAATGTTGTGGAATTGTTGTATTTTGAAGGGAAACATGAGGTTTAAAAGATATATTTAAAAATATATATATATATATTAAAATAAATCAACGTCATCTAGCGGGCCAGATATAATTGATGGCGGGCTAGTTCTGGCCCGCGGGCCGCTAATTGCCGACCCCTGCCTTAGAATGAGCCTTTTATATCCGAACCACCATGTTTCTACGATAGGCTAGAAGGGACAAACTAAACTCTAGATTCCTCGACACCCTCAAGCTTCTTGCATGTTTCGTGGCCACCTTAATTTCTACACTGTTCCTTTAAGGTCAGTTCTTGTATACATACGTTTACATATGTTGTGGCTAGTGCTTTTGTTTTTAATATAATCTTTTTGTACCTTTACATTCTGACACTTTCTCTCTCAGGATGCCTCCTACGTTTTAAATTTTGCTCCTCATGCCTCATGTCACACCGCGGTGAGGTCAAGCTGGGTTTTTTGTCTCGTCTTGTCACTTCCTGTTTTATTTTGAAAGATAACTCTCCTCTCGTTTCAGGTCACTTGCCCTTCCTCATGTGTCACCGGTCTGATTGTCTTCCCCGCACTGATTGTTTTCACCTGTTCCCTATTACCCTGTGTATATATTGTCTGCGTCTCCCTTTGTCTCCTGTAGCGTGCACCCAAGCCCTTTTTCATAGCCCACAGTCACAGTATCATAGCCCTAGTGTTCTTTTGTTATCTACCTCGTAAGAGTGATTTCTTGTTGTACTTCCTAGTCTAGCCCTTTTGTTTCTTTGTGTTTTCAGCCTCGTTTGAGCGCCTTAAGTTATTGTTTCATAGCCTTTTGTTTTTCCTCGTTAAGAGTGAATTTGATTTTGTTAATGTTTAATAAGAGAAGTTAGAGTCATTTTTTTGTTTCCTCTAGTTTAGGCCTTTTTTCATAGCCTCACTCAGTCGAGGGTATTGTTGATCTGAATAAAACAGCTCTCTGCCAAACTCTGCATCTGAGTCCTGCTTTGAGTCCCGGCCTGACACCTCAGTCGAACCATTTCCTCCTCTCTCCTCCTGTTCCGGAGTACATCCATCCAGGCCCTGTTTCTACTGATGACTCACAAACAGCTGAGTCTAATTGTAGTGGTTTTGCCTGTCAACTAAAATTATGTTTGATAGTTACAGTCGAGCTTTTTGAGTGACACCACGGTTACAAAGTGAGCCTCAACCGAATATATAAAAAGAAGCATCTTCCAGTGAGGGGAGTCTGGGTATGTCAGCATCTTTTTCGGAGGCAATTACCTTGTTGTTATCGTCAACGCTGTGTCAGAAGACGTGATGAAGTCCAGGCAGTTAGTTAACGGTCTAACAGATGTGACGTGCCACTTGACTGACTGACTCCAGCGCTGATTCGATTAACGAGAACTTCTCCGACTTCTACGAGTCAGCAGCCTCCAACAGTGAGTCTAAGATTCCACGTACATGTGACTTTACAGTAACACACTGTGCCTCGTTACTGATGTTCAATGTTGGGCTAACGAGGTGCCCGGAGATGCATGTTACATACTGATGTGTGATCATAAACAGCTTCGGCAGACTCTAAAGAATGATCCTCTCTTTCTCCGTCTGCAATTACAGCACGCCGATGCATGAATGTCTTGTTATCCTGAATGTTCGGGGTGAGAAATTATCATGAAATAAGGTGCTAGCTGTGAAAATCCATTGACCTCTTCCGGGTGTTTCACCGCGCACGGCAACAATGTGTTATTAATCTGAATCTGGCTTCTCCTTATAATAGGCATTCATTAAAGGAGACCTGTAGCACCGCAAAACAAAATCAACTTAACTACTTTTATTTAGCTCTAAAATCCTATCTAAAAACAGATTTAAAGTCTGTCAGGGGTTTGGTACAGATATAGCTTTTAACCCTCTTGTCTTGTATTGGATTACATTCTGTACTGAATCTCAAAACGTCTTTGGTGTTCTTTTATTTGGTGCTGCGAGTGAACGAGTATTGTACTTCAGCAGACCTCCCAGGCTCTCAGTTGTTACAACATGTAATAGAAATCTGGCTCGACCGGCTCAAAGAAACCTTCAATGTTATATACAATTTGGGATCTTCTTAAATTACACTGGAATAGAGGGGGCTCAAACTTTGCTCTGTGAACTTACCCGGACTGAAGTCCATAGAAAGACTCAAACACGAGTCGAGCGGTGTATGATAAGACTTCACTGCGTCGTATATTCACTCACATTTTGTACATTTTTATTATTTTACAAGTATTTCCATGTCTTGTTATTTTTTTATTCATGCATCTAGAGCATTTATTTTCTTGATCTTTTCCATTTTTATTTATTTTTTAACACCACGTGGGAGTTCTTTTTCAGTTTGCCATGAAGACACGCCTGTCAATCTTAAATCTGAAACCAATATATTTAAAATCTGCGAGTGGGTGAGAATATTGAACCTGTTTCCAATGCAAACTTATTTTAAGGAAAGATCATCACGCAGCAGTCTGCTTTCAAAATGCTGACAGTCATTTATGGAAAATTATATAAAAGTATATAAAATGTTTCATTTATTCAGCTGCATGATCAAAATAAACTGTCTAAATCTTGTAGTTTAAAGTTCGATCCGTGCTGTAAAACAAGTGATTTTTGCTGTTTGGTCAAATAATTTGGTGCAAAACAAAACGCTGGATGGAAAAACCAGCACGCACGTTTGGTCTCAGCTCTCGTGGAAAAAATAAAACGGCTCCGTGTTACCTTCCCGAGAAGAAGTCGCAGTACAGTTTGAGACACATTCTAACAATAACTGGTTGTCACAGGAGCTGTACGGTTTAAAGCCTGAGTGGGAGTTCAGAACTCGACAGTCGACTGTGACTTTGTGACATTGCTGCAGTGACCTGGATCACATTATGAGCTCGGCTGACACCGCCGTGATATGTGCGGTGAATATAACAGGAGTGGGGGGTTTAGTTTAATTTACTTTAGTTAATGAAACATGGTGAAACACAGACAGACGATAAAACAAGAACAAAAGGAAAGTACAAAAAAATTTAAATTTGAGCAGATGAGATAAAAACCTGAAACGTGTTTAATAAAAGTTCACTCCTTAATCGTCTGAAATTCCTGCAGGGCTCGGCTCAGGTTTATTTAGTACTTATCGAGCGATGAGACCTTTTTTTGCAATTACCGCTCTGTCCAATCCGAGAGCGAAAACCAAAAATTTTTGCAACAAATTTTTGCAAGTCACATCCGACCTCGACGGGTGCGCCACTGTGAAAGTATTTGAATTTCTTTGACAGCAGGAGATCAGAGTGGGAGAGAGAGGAGGGATGGAAGAAGGAAGCAAAAAGAAAACTCTGAAAGGAGAGAGGCATGAGAGAAACACAACAGGATGAAAGAATCGCAAACAAAACAAGTGAATCAGCAGGGTGCCAAGGTCACCCCGAATATGAGAGCGGCCGACTTGTCAGGAGACTTCGCTGGAAGCGGATTGTGAGAAAGTGAAAGTGAACCTGAAGAATAAAAGGTTTTTCTTGCATTACAAATATTTTCTTGATGGAAATCTTAAATTGCCTGCACAGAAAATAAACAGAACTTCTTACAATATTTAAAAATGTATCATTAACTCCTCTTTTGCCATCCTCCCCTGAACTCATAACTTTCCGCCACCCTCCTCCTCCTCCTCCCTCTTCTTCTTTTTTATAAGTCTAAGAAATCCAATCATTTCTATATGTGTCAAACCTCAAGCTTGATCTCTCAAACAAAGGCGGGCGAATTTGATTTGAGTGAATTCAGGAGCTTTGTGCCGATGAATAAAACATCGCACCTCCTTGATGTTACCCCGGACTTATCAAGTCACAGATTCCCCCTTTGAGCTCGGTGGTGACACAGTGCAGGAACCCCCCTTGCGCTGGATGAGACAGAAAAGATGAAGCTCCTACTGTATATCTCCAGCTTTTGGCTGCGAGGGGAAGATAACCACACAAACGCGCGAGATATATACAGGTGCGTGCAACATACGCGGACACAAGATGGAGGCTGACTTTTGATCAGTTTTTGATGAATAATACACGATGAAAAGAAAGAAAGAAAGCCAGAAGAGAAAGAAAAAGAATCTCGGATTTCATCTCGTGTGTCATACGACTCGTGTAAATCCCTCCAGTTGTGCAAAAATTGGATATGTAGGGATTAAGAAGAGTGCGTGGGAGTCGCACAATATATACGTTCTTTCTTTAATCCACAGTTTCACTCGCAGGCTTGCTGTGATTAGCGACCGCGTGCGTGACATTCATACATATTTAAGTATAATCGAAGCTGCTGCGGGTCAAATTAGTAATTGAAATGGGATTTACTTTTCTCTTAAAGTAATCAATCAGCGGCAGAATGAACAGCTCAGGGCCCCACGAATCTGAAAAAAAAGGAACACCCAGGCAGAATTATTCAAACAGATTTTTCATTCTCCGTTCTGCCTATTTGTCAGGTACCGCGAGGCTACACGCAGGTGGTTAAATTGCTTCTACGATGAAAAATATATATAGCGGAGTCATATACTCTATTTTTGCGCCCTCATTCTTTCAAAGTCCTCCAGAAACTGAGAGTAAACTCAGCTAATTTTTTTAAACATTTCACTGGGTGGTTCCTAAGATAAGACAGAAAGGAAGATCAGAGCTAATTTCAACACTTTGAAACCGTTTGTAGAGTGTTAATATAACTCTTTTTTTTTTTTTTTGAAGTCTTGAATAAAATAATTCATTATTGGGTCTTTGTGTTGATAAAAGTTCAGACTCCTCAGCATTAACCACAGCCAGATATATGGCTGTAAGGATGGCGGTGCCAGGCTGCCACTGAAATACTTTAATTGAATCATTGGCATGAAGTTTCCCCAGAGGATACATCTTAATGACTTCGCTGACCCCCTGACTCTTCCTCTCGCTGCCCCATGAAGTTGACATTTGTAGTTTTTAGCGAAATGTTTCAACTATTGAACGAATTGACATTTTTTTTACGTTTCCCTCAGGATGAACGCTAATAACTTCGCTGACCCGTACGCTTGCAAAACTAATGACGACCATTCGTTCGGGCCTATAGCTGCACTTTGGTGTTCATTGCTTATTAGCAAATGCTAAAAATGGTGAACCTGGGAAACATTAGGACCCGCTTAAACATCAGCATGTTGGCATCGTCACCGTCAGCATGTTGGCGAGCTGACGCCAGCATGGCTGGAGACTGTTAGAGATGAAGTCATGAGCTGTTCGTGTTTAATTCGAGTATAAACACTGGACATATACAGAAAAATATGAAGAGAATGTTACCGTACAGACATTTAAATATAAAAATACGTGATTGTGTGTTATGTGACAGACTAAAACTGCCCTAAAACGATCAGTTCTTTCCGTAGTCCTCTAGATTTAACTTCGGTAGCATCCCCTTTAAAGATTTAGAGCTAGTCAGCCTTATTTTATCAGGACATACACAGAGAAAATGAGTCAAAATCATATTTTCCTTTTCAGAAATTACTTTCAACAAGAGTTGCAAAGAGAGAAACCGCCTTGTACCTCATATACAGACACAGATGTGCTGTAAACTCCCTAATCTAGCAGTCAGAATATAGTTTTTCCATGCAGTAAGCTGTTAACTGTTAAGCTAAATCATAAAAATGAATATCTATATTCCTAACAGGAGAGGCTGGCACTCTCCTCTCTGTCTCTCAGTAGATGGCAGACTTGTCCTGTGCAGGCTTTTCACTCTCTGCTCACACTGAACACTGCTCCACTCTGCACATTATTAACATAGCTGGCATGTCTGACTACCATATCCACACCATTTATATGTGTGTCTGTGCAGAGAGAGCGAGAGAGAGGAATATGAAAAGAGAGCAGGGATGGTCGGAGAAAGAGCTTATTTTTTTTGTGCTGTATTTATCTCTGAGGTCAGGAGGAGCAGAAAACAGTGTTGGATTCATGATACATGCATGCAGCTTTGGAAAATTTTCCACAACCCAAATTTTTGCTCCCCCTGTGAAGGACGCTGCTTCATGAAAGCTCACGTCCGACAAAAGTCAAAATGAGAATAAATGGTTGCTCGGCTTTATTCACCTCACAGTTTGGCTTTCCCTACATTTTAGACTTTGCAAACTTCCTTCTCAAATATTTGCTAGCATGTCTTAATAATAAGCATTTATGATGTTTGCCGACCACTGTCTTAGAGCGACTTCGCTGTCCAGTTCTCCTAAATAAGATAACAACATCAAATCGAGTGAAGATTTGCCACAAATCAAATCATCCCGGTGATTAGCTGACCGTAACATCAAGGTGTTACATGGAGAAAACAAACAAGCTCTGACTAATTATATAAAAAATGATAAATTAATAGAAATCTGGACTGTACTGTACTGTCACATTTCAAGCAAAGTTAAAGGGAAATCTCAGTAATTAACGGGATCCTACATTTCCCAAAATGCAACTCAATAGCTCGTTCATTAAATCCCACCCTCTGCTTTAAACATAATATCCCTCAAAATGTATTGGCAGTTGGAAATGAGTTGTATATAGACAGTAGAAGAAGAAGAGCACAGCCGCACTAGTAGTAGCTTCAAGTGGTAGTGGTATTTTTTTTCATACAGCTCTCTTGTCCTTGTCTCTTAACTTCAGATATGTGAAATGATTCGCCCATGGTGATCTCCTGCTATTCAAACAATGAACCTCAGAGTTCTGAAGCACAGACGCTTTTCTGTCTGGACTTTTATGTAAATGACTGTGGGGACGTCTTTAGCACCAAGGACGGCGCCAAAGCTGCTTTCACTGTGAGACAGAACAGAGCTTTAAATGTATACTCATAACCACTGAGGTCATATCATATAACGAGTGTAGTTTTGTATAAAAACGTTTCACAATATAACATCTGGCAACTGAAACCAACGGAGAAGTGCTAAAAACTGCAGTTCTGCAAACGTCCACTTGAGGCTGGCTACAGAACGAGTCAGTCTCCATAAGTCCCCATGGTCCCTGGTACACAAAACTGTTTTGGCCTCTATAGCGTTATAGCTTTATAAGTTATGCGTAGTTGGCGCACAACTTATGTTTTGATTAACAGGTTAATAAACACCCAGGCGTCTTTCAGCCCGCCTCAGGTCCGCCGATGATCCGCGTCTTTTGCTGATTTTTTAGATGAGAGGCAGGACTACAATCATGGCAGGGACCAGGGCCACAGATTATGAGCAACAACATTTATTTATTTATATATTTAACTTTTTCAAAGATAATTTTTTGGGCCTTTTATGCCTTTATTAATAGTACAGCTAAAGATAGACAGGGGGAATGACGTGCAGCAACGGCCGTCCGATGCGAGATTCGAACCAGGGCCAGCTGCGGCGAGGACTATAGCCTCCACACACGGGGCGGCCGCTTAACCCACTACACTACCGAGCGCCCCATATATTTAACTTTTTCATAACCAGGAAGGGTCTACATGACACACAGACAATATTACAACTTTCAAAAAATGGTGAAAGTGCATTACAAGCCATGAATTGGTGTAGTGCAGCTTGAAAAATGATTACATATGATTTCATTTGTAGCTGTTTGAACACAGACGGCACTCTTACGCTCTCCTCTCTAAAGTCTGAGTTTACTATTTACAGTTATGCTTTTTTGTACATCTTTATGTGTGTGTGTGTGTGTGTGTGTTTCTCAAAGTGAAAATGAATGAAAACGATCACAGCTCACAAAAATCAGAACTTCACACCATCGCCCGTGAAGCTGAAAAACGCCCCACTACCGACAATCATCTTGTTTAGCATTTCCTTTGACTGCGCGTGTGATTGGGTACCAGTTGCACCAAAAAAAGACTTGCACTTGAAGGCTGTGTGAAAAATGAAGGGGAAAGTGCTCTACTTTTTTTTTTTATGAACTAGTAAGTGTTAGTGCTGAAGAATATTTTTGAATAATCGCGTGTGAGTAGAAAGCGCACTGCTCAGTTCTTAAACCGTGACAGTAACAGCAGCACGGTTAGAGGTTTGATTCCCTCTGTGGCCGAGCGTGATAAAACCGTACGTACACTTGGCACCAAGTGGTGACAGAAGCAGCCACCAGACGTTTCAAGGAATGAATGCTAATCTTAACCGAAACAGCAATAAGACTTTCACAGCAACTGTAGATCAATGTAGGTATAATGTAACGTCGGCCGTTGTTCAAGTTAAAATATCAGCCCTATTAGTCCTGTCAGAAAAAAAAAACAGCCGCTCCATTCATGTACCCTTCAGCGGAGACAGAATGAAAGAAAAACTCTCAAAAGAGAGACAAAAAGAAAAAGTGCAAGAGAAAAAAAAATAGGAGTGATGTGGTCGAGCAGCTGTTTCTGAAAAGAAAAGGTAATATTAAAGAAAAAGAAAAACTTAGCCGTGAGTTCTGTGGTGTTAAGAGTGAAGACGCGAAGAAAGGTGTGAATGAATGATTGAGAACCGAGACGAAGAGTGGTCTTTTTGAGAAAGACAGACATTAATGAAAACCATTGTAAATGTCAAATTACCTTTTTTGGAGTTATAAGGCCTATTTTAAAAATTTTAAGCCGAGACAGAGTGTGAATTATGGAAGGTGAATAGCGCCGAGCAAGAGGTCTAAAATCAGAAGTATTCACGTTAACAGCAGGGTAATGGCAGGAAAAAAGCGACGAGGTCAAGAGCGGAGCTGCTTTTTAATCGCTTCATCAACTATCTCCACACATGCAGCACTCGTTTATGTCTAGATACATATACATATATATCATCCGCCGTGTCCGTGTGAACAAGTGTCTCGAGGAGCGCTTCAAACTACTCCAGCTGGCACTGTTTTATGGTCCGCAACATTACTGCTTCGGTTCACTCTCACCCCGACTTATAGTGTTGTTTTGAATCGCCTGATCTACACCACCTGCACAGCACCAAACAACGAGCTGGTGAACATAGCGCAGCAGCTAAATAATAGATTTTAAAATTTTTTTTAGTAGGAGTTGGTCTAGAATACAACAGCTAACAAGGAGAGTCTTTAAATGAATGCAAACGTTGTTCTGTAACCGATTTAGGTGATTATATGTCAATGTTGTGGTTTACAGCTTGTTGCAGTGCCCCCTGGTGGCCAAAAACAACAACTACAGTGGTCCCTCGTTTATCGCGGGGGATACGTTCTAAAAATAACCCGCAATGAAAGAAATCCGCGAAGTAAGTTTTACAATTATTATACACTTTTGCACTTACTGGATGGCACTTTTAATTTCGTTGTACAGGTGACAATGACAATAAAGATATTCTATTCTATTATACATGTTTTAAGGCCGTAAAACCCCTAACCACACACTTCTATACACCTTTTTACATGCATTTTGTACAGTACTCCCTTAGCCAATTTAGGACGCAGAACACAATGCGCGTTCGGACTGTACAGTACACTGTAAAAAAAAAAAAAAAAACATGCAAAATTACACAGAAAAAATCCCCGAAACAGCGAGTCCGCGAAAAGTGAACCGCGATATAGCGAGGGACGACTGTAATGCAAGTTTAACAAATTATTTTATTGTCTGTAACTAACGTGAATCTTGATTAGCCTTGCTTACGTAAAGGCACTTTTCTTTAATGCTCCCTTATGAATCACATTCATGATGATTTCTCTTAATGACTACAACTGTAGTTTAGGCAAGTTTTGTAGTTTAAGCTGCCTTCAGCACAGAAAACAACCCTTAGAATAATTTGTAGTAGTTAGGGCACTGATGAACAATGTTGTTGTTGCGCTAATTTCACTCACTTTGGAAGGTCATCACGTAGGAATGGTTTGTCCTTTAGTTTGGACGACTTTTTTTAGGTCATATGCAAACGCCCACCGCAGAAGTGCTCACCCTATAGTCTCCGAACGACTGACATAGCAGAGGACGAAGGAGTGTGTGCGCTACATGCCACAAAGTGACAGCATACAGCTACAGTACCGGTATGATCCCTAAATGAATGCAAATATACATGCAGCACATTATTTATATGTGCATGAGCATCCATTTGTAAGATTTAGTACATGTGCTTTGTGCACACACAATGCTTTTAGCCCCTATGTGTCTATTCGCATGGCTTACGCGTGGGCATCCATTTATAAGTTCTGCTTCTATTATGTTTTTCTGCATCTGCGTTTATTGTTTTGAGCCCGTTACCCTGTTCGCACTGTGTTACCGCACTTGCTCTCCATTATTCCCATAAAGACAGCCCTTAAATCATTCAGGAAGCCTATTCAATTTCAAAAGTGAGCACCATTGAGGTAATTTAGGGGCTCATGTATCGACCCGCTGAGGATTTCCACATCCTGCTTCTTCCTGTGTTTCACAGCGCCGATTTGATCAGCAGTATTCACTTAGCTGAAGATTCGAAATATACAAAAAAAAAAAAAGCAAAAACATTTAGGGCCAATGAAGCTGGTGTGTTAGATACAAAAACCTCCTGAATGGAAGTTGTTTGGTCTTTTCAATCCCTGACCTGCCTAACGTGGTTAGTCCTTATTCATCCTATTTAGGTGACATTTACAGTGCATGCAAGAAAATATCTACTTTTAAAGGAACAATATGATTTTATTTTCAGCTCTTTAGGATTTACGCAACCTGTCTGGTTTTAACTGATCCCTAACCTGACTGACCACATGGTTTCTAACACAGAACCATCTGGGAAAGGGCATTGACTTTCAAAAATAATACAGGCCTGGTGACGGGAAGAACATCTGTCTATCACCGCCTATCATAGGTGAGCTTCAATCAAAGAACCACATCAAATCGTCAAAGTCTTACCGAAGGCGCTTAGGGGAAAAGAGGGAAAACATCTTTTCCATCAAGAAAAGCCTTCAGTGCCGCTCTTTGATCTTCTCTCAGTCAAGAGATACCCCTTTGACACACGCCGTCACACACACCTAACGTTAAACCATGTCCTGTGGCTCAATGCCGATTGGTCTGTAGCTGTGATGAGAAGCCAACGCAAGAAGTGCCAACTGTACTTCTCTGAACGGCCATTCGAGGCTGGCTACGTTAAAATGGCCAACTTCACACCAGCCTGGCAAGATGGATTCACATGTGATTTCATTAGTTTTGCAAAGTTAGCAAACCCCATTCGACCCTTGTTTGATAAATGTCATGTAATGCCATCACACCATAAAGATGCTGTAGTATATTCGGTGGTGATGCAGTTGATGTTTGGAGAGAAAGTCCGCCGACACTGTCTTAGGTGTATAACAAGTTTATTACAACAAGTTCAGCATCGTAGCAAGTAAAACGTTACTTGGAGAGCTCCTGGCCGAATGATGAGAGACTCCCTCGACCTATGCAGGACAAACCCTTATATACCATGAAGGAACTTCCAGAAAATGCATTCCAAATAAACAATTTTTATAACTCTTGTGTCATAAAGGGACAGGGAAAGAGAGAGAGACTCCTCTCCCAGGATACCCCAACAAACGGCCCTTTGACCTCTTGACCTGATCCCTTTCCTCAACCTTGTAAAAGGAGAAATCAGGAAAAACACAATTTGGGACCCGAAATACCTTTCTCTCTAAATTACCTTAACAGCTAGTGACAAAACAAGTATCTTGATGTAAGCCATATGTATATAATAGTATCAGCATTAGTATGTGACTATGCATCTATGTGCAGACACCTCAATGCCGTCATAACTTGGACCACTGGATTGTCAAAGATCATTTAATATCTGACAATCTTTATTCTGTTTGTGCCACTTTCCAATTTAATGTCCTCACACTTATTACCGCCACTGCCACCAACAGATTCAGACATGCCTACAGTAACATTGGCATTTTATGTGTTGCAGCAGCAGTCCTTCTCCTTCTGTGTGGACATGGCTTTGCAATAACCAGCCATCCCTGTTTGCCTAAGTCTCCGTCCACCAAAACATCCTCCCTGGTGACATCTGTTTGATTGTTGACTGCTCACTCGTGCCTCCTTTGCAAAATCTCCTCAGCAGCACATTGTAGTTTATACAATAATGGCCCAACTGCAAAGTTGTCCGTTAAATTTCCGACATCAATATTGGATTCTACAGCCAGAGCTGGTCGACTGCGTGCCAGCCTTCTCTGATCCAGATTTTTAAAGGTATAATGCAAGCACTGGCCCTTGTTTGAGGTAAGATATCAACCCTATAAGTCCTGTCAAAAATACAGCTGCTCCATTTATGTACCCTTCAGTGGAGACAGGAAATGAGGAGATGACAAAAAAAAAAACTCATAAAAGCAGAGGAGTGTGGTTTGAGAGACAAGTGCAAGAGGAGAGAGAGGGAAAAGAAAATCTAAGGTGTGATGTGGTCGAGCAGCTGTTTCTGAAAGTAAAGCTAGGAAGAAGAAAACTTGGCTTGTGGTGGTAAGAGTGAAAGCACAAAGAAGGTGCGAATGAGTGATGAGAAACAAGACGACGAGTGGTCTTTTGAGAAGGACAGACATTAATGAAAACCATTGTAAATGTCAAACTCACCTTTTTTGGAGTTAAGAGGCCTATTTCAAAATTTAAGCCAAGAGAGTGTGAATTATAGAAGGAGCAAGAGGTCTAATGGCAGGAAAACGTAACAGGAAAAGCCAGAAGAAGAAGAAGATCTATCTATCCTGTCCCAGCCAAAAAAGTCCTGATGAAACCCACCACACTACCTGCAGAAAGTCAAAGTAACACCAAGTGGCTGGTGGCAGCTAAAAAGACAGATATCTTCCTCAGGAGTTCAAAATAAGAAGATTCAGGGTTCCCACGGGTGCTTGAATTCCTTGAAAATGCTTGAATTTCAATTCAGTGTATTCAAGGTTGTGAAAATGCTTGAATTTTTTGTGAAGTGCTTGAAAATGCTTGAAATTTCACAATTAGTCAATTGTCAATCTAAACAGTCAATCTACCACCATTATGAAATAATGCTAATTAGACCCATATTATTATGCCATACAGTGGCACCGCTGCGCTTCCCATGACCATCATGGCAAACACAACTAGTAGGCTACCTATTTAAAGGTGCTGGAAAAATGGAAAAACTAGTGCTTGAAGGTGCTTGAAAAGTGCTTGAATTTGTTCATGAAAAAGGTGTGGGAACCCTGAAGATTATTGGACTTTGATT
This sequence comes from Collichthys lucidus, assembly GCA_004119915.2. Taxonomy (NCBI): domain Eukaryota; kingdom Metazoa; phylum Chordata; class Actinopteri; family Sciaenidae; genus Collichthys; species Collichthys lucidus. Next base: position 15,224,684 of record CM014101.1, on the reverse strand, counting down.
CACCAGATGGCCAGAAACAAAACTCTAAATTAATAGTAATGTTGATGTGTTTTGTGATAATATGTCAATGTCGAAGTTTACAGCTTGTTGCCCCCAGGTCGTCAATTAATGCAAGTTTGACTTTATTTTACTGTTTCAATACATCCAAATTTGACCACTAAGATGTCACATGACGTTCTTTTTCTGTTTATCTATGCAAAAGATACGCCTAGGTTTTTAAATAACCACAGTTTGGGCTTAAATTTGGACGTGATATTGATCCCGAAACACAGATCTTACAGAAAATCAGATTTTACACACAGAAGTCTTGACTCAAACCTTCTTTCCTGTTCTGTTTCATTTAAAAGGCTGTGTTCAAAAAGAGGCAATCAATTCAATGTGATTCAAGGAGAACTGATCTTGAAAACAAAGACCATGCAGGGCATGGAAAAGGTTCAGTCATAAAGGATGACTAATAAAAGGTGGCGTAGACCGTTTGTCAAGTAAACAATGAAATAAGCAATGTTCATACAGATGGAAACAAGAGACAACAGCAGATTTAAATGAGTAACGGGCATGGAAAACGTTTAAACAAAAGACCCAGAATCAAAGTGAAGAACCAATTTAGAAGAAAACTGAACATGAACTCTTCATGTTAATGATGTTAAATTGGTGATTACAAAGTAACTGCACAGGAACACTTTGCAGAGGACAAAACAGACAAAATGAAAAAACCCAGGTCGCAGCAGGGTACAGTAGCCATCTAATGTTATAAGACAGGTTGAGACAAATTACACGGAACAGGACACAAAATGATCTATTGCGCCCTCATACTTCTTTGAAAAGTACTTTTCAAGAGGTATGGCCTTGAAAAACTTCTGTCATCCATACTGAAGCACAGAGATTAGTTACTGAGTGTCCAAAAGGTGAAAGGGGTGTGAAAACTGTCCACCGTCGTAGATTATGACTTATCAATGTCACTTATTCTCACAGTAACCAATGGCAAAGACGAATGATAGATGTTAAACTGGGCCACCTACAAACATGATTGAATCAGGTTGTTTCTGTGGCGTCCACTCACGAAAGAAGAGAGAAAAAACCTTTCCGAACTCACATTTCTACTTGTTTGAGTTCGAAAACAGATGTTTTAGAAATAAAAACACGATTCTACGGGCATGTGTAATATTTACCATGTTCTTACTTTAGTATGTCAGTCAAGACAAAAATCCCAAAAACTGAAGTTACTCGAATGGCCACTTGACGCTGGCTACAAAACAAGTCAATCTCCATAAGTCCCCATATTAAAACGTTAATTTCACAGCAGAAATGTTTGCAGCCTGGTACAATTTTTCTTCTCTATAGATAATTTCACAGTTTGTGACAACTTTAATGAACTCACCTGTTCAAATGATATTAACGCTTAAAGGTAATAATTCAAAGTGTGGCGCCCGCCCCGTGTGTGGAGGCTATAGTCCTCGCCGCAGCTAGACCCGGTTTGAATCCCGCATCGGACGGCCATTTATTGCGTGTCACTCCCCCTCTCTCTACCCCCTGATTCCTGTCTATCTTCAGCTGTACTATCATAAAAGGCCAAAAAAAATCATCTTTAAAAGTGTGGTCACTTTGATTAACAGCTAAGTGCCGTTACAGATGCCTCATTCGAGCACAAAGGTGTCATTCGGTCCAATGATCCAAGTCTATTTAGATAAGTCTATAGTGCTATGGTAACATTTGCTGATTATCACAAAATCCAGCCGAGGCTGACTGGAAATTTGGTCACAGATTTAATTAAGAAGGAACTTGATATTTGCTGTGATTCGCACAGGAGGAGTCAGCATATTTAATATTCCGCATCAGATAAAACTGTGTGTTCAGGAAAGCCTACAACAACTATAACTCTGTTAGTTTGAAAATGCAAAGCATAGGACTGTTTTCAGTGCACCGCAGCAAAATTAGTTGTGATAAGACATTATCATATGCGTGATATATATGCGTGACAGCAAAATGCCAGCGTGTGACTAGTGTGTTTTGTAAATTAAGCCGGAAATAAGTTGCTCTGCGACTAAGGCTGACTGAGCTAATATCTAATAGCTCTAAATGCTGCTGTTGCCAGAGAGAACATCAATATGGAGCAGAACGAGGGGAAAACACAGACTGGAGGGACGCCGGGAAAAGGAAAAATAAATGGGTAAAAAATGAACGCAACTACTGTAAGTGGGAGAACCGAGCAGCATGAGAAAAAGATGGACTCTGCGGCAGATGGAGAGCAATGAAAAGATTAAGAACAATGAGAAGAAACAGAGATAAAGAGAGCGAGAGAGAGGAGAGGGGGAGTCTGGTGACAGAGAGGGATTGCAGCAGCAGAGAAAGAACAAAGTTTGCTCACAAGAGAGAGAGAGAGGGGAAAGGGAGGACGTGACGACGAGAATGCAAGTGTGCAAGTGCAAGAAATACATATATCATAGAGAGGTGCAAGAGAGAAACACTGACTGATAGACGGCCGCTGAACCTGGCACAATGCTGCTTCCCGCTCAAGAGCGCTTGACATTTATCAGGCGGCGTACTGAATGGAAACCCGAGGACATTACTAACTGATCATACTGTGCGTTTCTCTAAAGAGACTCCTCTAAGGACGTTTAAGATATTTTTTTATTTTGAAGAACATTGGTAGCAGCCTGTTCGCATTTGTTAGCCACGCTGCGGCATGCATGATAATAAGAAATGTGTGTTTGCACCGTTACAAGAGCAAGGACACATTGAGATGCAACGCAACGCAGCCGGAACCAGTCAACCGCTGAGCAGAAAACACTGTTTATTGGCAAGAAACGCACTGTAAAAGGAGTTTTATTTTTACACTTTGGTGTCTTTTCTTTATCAAATGTGCTGTAACGTGTTAAAAAGTGAGCTCTGAAAGTGCCGGTGAGCAGATTTCATGATCTTTGGACGGTGTTAGCCTCGCTGTTTCCGCATTTCCAGCCTTTACTCGAAGCTAACCCGGCTCCGATACATATTTACAGCACAGATATGACAGCGGTGTCAAATTTTTCATGTCATTTCAAACTATTCCTCTTACAGTGTCTGGTATTCCATTGCACTTTCATGAAATGAGACCTTTCTTGGGCTGACACGAGTAAGTCAAATGTCTGTAAAGTCCCCCCCCAAACTGTTTTTTTTTGGGGGGGGGACTTTACAACAACTTTCGAACAACTTTTGACTTTTTTTATCACAGCGTCTAGAAGAAGGGACAAACCTTGCTCAGGTGACCTACTTTGAAGTTTATTTGGAGCGCGTTTGTAGCAGGAAGCTGGACCCGAACAATTCAATCAGCGATTTCTTCGCTGTAATTAGGATCGTGTTTCTGGGGAGTAAGGAGAGGTCAAGCACATGACCTTTCAGTTATGGGCTGGCCTCTGGTGGTCAAGACAAGGTTCTTATTAAATGTTGAGACAAAAACATGAGTGGGAAACGCTGAGTTCTGTTATTTTTTATTTTCCTGCCCTCTGTCCGCTCGTCTGATTGCCTTGCTCATTCCAAACACATGGCCACAGGGATCTAATTTAGTGAGCCGCCGCGCTTTCTTTGACTTAAAACTAACTTTAAGGTAATGGTCACACATGAAATAAATGCATGGGCTTGTCTGCATGAGCTGAAACCCAAGGGCCCTGACTTGCAGCTAAATTTGTTCATTGTCTCGGTTCTATTAGCATACGTACACCAGGGACCCACAATGTCCCGCTCACTTTTTCAAAATCCTAATTTCGTCCTCCGTCCTTTCATAGTTACAGGTTGATTTCCTCAGTGAAAATTCTAGTCCAAACTATTCAGCTGGCAAAATCCAGATAGGAGAAGAGAGGAGCTTCTAAAAATTACCATGCACTCACAGCAATAAACACAGTAATAATAACCCTGTGCTAATGATAATTACATAAATGAGCAGCAGCAGCATACTCTCTTCTTTGCCCTGGGTTTCACCGCTCGGGCTGCATACACCCAACCCTCTCTTATTGGTGGAAGAGCACCCGCAGACACCACTCAAGTCACCTAGCTGCGTGTTTTTGTTTTATTTACAGTTAATATTCGACTAAAACGACACTGAAATGGAGCAATAAAAAGAGGAATGTGTCTGAAAACAAAATGATTCCAACTTTATGGGCAATTTTTTTGTAATACAGAATCGAGTTTTATTCTAACTGCTGAGCTACAGTGAGGGAAAACAGTAGGTTTGAAAGATTTGCTGAAATCAAATTCCTTAAATCAGGGTTCCCACACCTTTTTCATGAACAAATTCAAGCACTTTTCAAGCACCTTCAAGCACCAGTTTTTCCATTTTTCCAGCACCTTTGAATAGGTAGCCTACTAGTTGTGTTTGCCATGATGGTCATGGGAAGCGCAGCGGTGCCACTGTATGGCATAATAATATGGGTCTAATTAGCATTATTTCATATGGTGGTAGATTGACTGTTTAGATTGACAATTGACTAATTGTGAAATTTCAAGCATTTTCAAGCACTTCATAAAAAAACACTGAATTGATATTCAAGCATTTTCAAGGAATTCAAGCACCCGTGGGAACCCTGTTAAATTATGAACATTCAAATTGAAATTGCTGAGATTCGGATGGAATTATGTTTGACTGGGCGAGAAAATCCAAAAACAGTGCAGGGTAGATAACACACAGACCTCATTTACATTGGAAAAAATAGTCTACAAAGTGATGAGTGTCCAGAACTATTCCATAACCTCTATTTGTCTCTCTCTCTCTGTCATGTGTTCTGGGTGGTGTGGTGAGATATAAATATAGTTAAGTGGAATCATCGGGGGTGACACATCTTACTGGCGCCCTATAAAATTACACGTTACAGGTGCAATTAAGTGAGAAACGATGAGCTGCGAGAACCGGAAAAGTCTCTTTCTTTCTAATAACGTCCACCATCATTTGCATATTTACTTTAAAGCCGTAATTTTGTGTTGATGCGTTTTTTCCTGGAATGAAATGCATTGCCTAACGTATAAATAATCAATGCCGGATTGCACCGAGGACCATACATTACTGATATTTCAAGGGTATTATCAAAAGGCTAAAAAGGGAACATTTCATACACTGATTACCCAGAGAGAAATCCATTCAGTGACCTTTGTCGTGCATCTTCCTCCCTCCCCATCAACCGCCTCTTTGTTCATCATCTGTGAGCTTTAAAGCGGCAGTAATCTGTAAAAAAAAAAAAAAAACCCTCTACAAATCAGTAAGTCCAACCACTATGATGATGAATCAGGACATGTGGGCGGAGGGGAGCTGTCCCCTCAAAAACTCCTCCTGGATCGGTTGTCTTACACGGCGGAGGTCCCTCTACAGTAAGAGCAATAAAAGAGCAAGTGGGCTGTGACATACTCTGATTATCTCTGACAATATCTTACTGGTAGCTAACTCCAAACACTGACAATTAATCAAACTGTTCTGTTCAGTAGCCTGTGCCAAAAGTACATTTCTGAGCAAGGCTTTGATTATATCCTTAGAAATTAAGCTGTCAAGAGGTTAAAAAAATAATTACTGGCTTTGGCTTTTATGCTATTTTTTTTTATTATTTCTTTTATCCAATAATGTGTTAAATGTAATTTCAATCGGCCCCGACTAATACTGAAATTTGCTGGCTGCGAGCTGGAGGATACAAAACATTCGGATGATTTTTTTTTTTGATGAGATTTCACTTTCTTCGTCGCTAATTAGCATCAAATTAGCATTCTGTATGATCATTAGAAAAAAAAAAGCATCTCGGAAAGTCTTTTGAAAGTTTCCAATTAGCCTATATATTTCGGCTTTAATAAAAGATTTCAGATTGCTTTCATTTGGCTCGCGCGGTGCTCCTGACCTATTTAAGAACAGGTGGAAACTCAGTAAATTGGTTTCAAATCTTATTTTGCGATCTTTGAACTTGGGGGAAATTGAAAATCGTTTGGCGAGCGGAAACATACACACAGTATACACAACATAAGATCACCTTTCTAATATTGACTCGCAGACCTTTCTCTCTCTCTCTCTTTTTTTTGTGCACAGTTGGCTGAAAGCTTAAACCGCCTTCCTTTTTTTCTGTAATGTCCTTTAATCTTCCTCCCTTCATCTGCATCTGTTGAAAGAGATAAATGGATTTGATAGATTAAATAAATGAACAATCAGCAGCGTTGCTGGAAACGCGCCGTGTGTTTCTGAAATTAAATCCAAAAAACCTTGTTTTTCTTTTTGCCTCTGCGGCCTCGCCGAACAACAGCACAATTTAACACGAGCTCGGAGCAGTGCACCTAATATACCGCAGGATCACAGTTAACGCTGAAAGCGCTGGAAGTGAAATTTCCACAGCGATAAGTAGACAACTATAACCTAACATGTGGGCCCAGACTTCCTAAGATGTAATGAGTTTAAGTCCCTTTCTGGCCGACTGTGCTGTCTCATTGTTTGATAGCAGTGTTATCCACACTCACTTACCCTTTCTCTTAGGCACTGCGGGGCCGCTGGGACTCGGTTCGTTTTGTGTGTTTACCAATTCCCACAACCTAGCCGGGGACTCTTGGGGCATCTCTTGGAAATTACATTCAGTAAGGTCTCCGAGACTGTTTAGCCGGTTGGTGGTAATGATTGCAGGGCAAGAAAAAAAAAACAGCTTTCCACACAGAGTAATGCTGCTAAATTCTGGGATGGAAATAAAAAAATAGATTTAATTTGAACATCATGGACTGTACATGTAATCCTGTGTTCGTAATGAGATCATTGGCCACTTGGGGTTTGATTTAAACTAAAGAATTTCATTCAGTTAGTCAAATGACATTTAGATTCTTTTAGATTTAGATTTAGATTGTTGATTCTTTTTATCATCATTTTATGTCGTCTTCTTTTTAAGGCTGGCGTTGTGAACTGTTGCCAAGCGCTTGCTCCTGGTGGACTTGTCGGGTCTCAGCAGACGGTGTTATGTGAAGCTCTGTCAAGACCTGCTCCATATGGAAAGTGTCATGAGATAACCTTTGTTAGGTAAAGCCGCTACATAAATAAAATTGCTTGCACTCAGGCAGATACAGAGCAACAGTCGTGTTTCCTGCCACCTGATGAATGCGAGTCCGGCATTCAATCTTATTTTAGCGGTTTCGCTTCCTCGAAACTGACCTAAAAATATAACCTGTGACCTTAAACATGGACCCAGTTACCAGGCGGTTTATACTCTATACACAAGCTAACTTTTCTTTCTGATATTTTCTGTGGACATCAACATTTATTTAGTGTTTCCGGCCATGTAGGTCCAACTTTCACTTCCTTTCTACTCCACCTCCCAGGAGAAATGTCTTGGTCTTTAGCTGCCAAATGCCATTTAACTGTTTACTTTGTCTCCATTTGGAGTTGGTCAGGTAGTGCACAGTTTATCAGAGCTGCTGTGCAAAAGCAATGAGACTTAATCAAGAAGGAAAAAATGATCACGTATAACGGTAACGCTCAAAAGTTTCACCGAGTCGAGGGGATAATTCTCGGCGACTCCTTTCACAAACTATCACTGGAGGCATTGTTCATCTAAAAATACCGACTGGAGCAGCTTTAAACTGAAATGTAGAGTTTATATACGCTGCTATTTAAAGAACTAATAGACAATAAGAAGCACTGACCTGGTAAGCTGCATTTGTAAGGCTGAATACGTTTCTCTTACCCCCCCCGCAAAATGTAGACAGTTGAATGGGCCAACTTAATCTTTGGACTCCACCGCATTTCTTCACATGAAATGCCAAATGTCTGTCTATTTGACCTATCTCTCCGCTCTGAAGAATACAATGACTGACTGACTGCCGGAGCCAAAGGTAAAGAAAGAGTGCGAGAAAGAGGGAGGGGAGAGGCTGATAGCGCGAAAAGGCCATTATTAGACTCATTCTGCATCTTTTTTTTTTCTTTGGGGTGGGAAGCAAGTCTGGAAATTGGAATTGTCCGACCTGCCAACGACCGATAGGAGCCCTTTTGGTGAAATAAATAAACCAAAAATAAATAGATAAGTCAGATTATTTTTTAAATTAAAACAATCAATCAAAAGAAAAAGGAGGGGGTAAAGTGTACCGAGGCTGCCCATTACTGTAAGACAGTGGTGGGGTTGTTATTTCCGTACCTGTGGAAGGGCATAGCTCAGGCGTATGAGCCAAGCTGAATATGAATGCAGTCAAACATAGTGGACACTGGCCATTATCTGCTACCAACACATACATACTGCAGTAGTTGCTGGGGGAGCTCTTTTAATCTCGATGCAAGCACTCAATGTGACATGACATGCTGAAGACATACATCATGCATCACGCGCTATACCTCAGTATCGCAGGCTGTCATGTTTTTATTTATTCGCCGGATTTCTCGTCATATTTGCTCATTTATATATGAAGCCGTTTTTTTTTTTCTTCTTCCCAATAATCAAAGTGACACTGATGGAGGAATCGACGTCGGATTTTCAAACAAGGCTTACGGGAACGTCTTAACGCTCGGGGAAACGTGAACTACAGACGGACTGAAGGGTGGTGGGGATCGATTTTTTACCAGATAAAGCTGCATCTACTTTGCTATAATGGAGTCCCATGTGTGACCTTATCACCCTGTCACACATTCGCCGTAACAAGGCGGTTGATGTTATTGTAAACAACTGATATTGTTAGTCCCCTCAGCATCCTGTCCTCTCCATTCAGCGGGCAGGCCTAATTAAGGCTGGATTTAGATGGTGGCATTTGGGTTTGTGTGGGCCGAGCGACGCTTTCTGGTAAATGACCACATTAACGTGATGATTCCCCTCTCTCTCTCTTCTCTCCCCTCCCTCTCTTGCACTCTTTCTGTTTCCCACCACGCCGTGTGATTCAGCCAGTGATCCATGCAGATGTGAAGGGGCCCCCACCCACCACCACGCCGCGGCCTGTCTAATTGTTATCATATTTTGTCATCTGCAGCCTGTTATTTTAGCCTAGCGGTTGGGGACGCATATAAATACCCACTGACGTTTATTGAATGTCAAAGGCCACTGGGCGGCTGATTGATTTTGACCCCTTTTTCGGTGATGTCAGAATGTGATTTGTTGCCACATCACGGCAATCTTAAAAAGCTATTTTCCCCGCCAGTGGAAATACGAACTATCACTCTGAGAGGAAAGCGAGACTCGGATAACTCCGGAATTAAGATTAATGGGTATTTTAGGAAGCCTGCCAGAAACTATGAAGATATTTTTTTTTTGGATACATTTAAAATAGAAAAGGGAATGTCACAGACGGCATAATTAATAGATTTTGGGCGAAACTTCGGAGAAAGGGCAAGGCCTTTGTATTTTCAAAGGTGTGTGTTCAAGCATGTAATAATAGAGAGCTGTGGCTTGCGGCACATAAAATAATAGCCCTGCGGATTAATATCCAGATCTGTGCTGTTTCCATATAGGCTTTCTTGGTTAACATTAGAATATTCAATAAACTGAATGTAAATATGACTGGCATTAATATTTCATCATCCACCTTTGAAGCGCCTTTATAATCAGAGAGGTCTATATAAATAACCTGAGCTGCAAATATCCATGTTGCATAAACAGTCTGATGGAACAAAAGTTGCACCGTGGAAGCTTTTATTTCAGACTTCAGACTCGAATCATAACAATATTTATAAAGAATGATGAATTTATTCTTTCAACTTACAGTGGCATCAGAATCATTGTAGTCTGGTAGATTAGATACTGCAGGTAGACACCTGGTTTTGACCAAAACTCAAAATTTGGCAGTTTTAGAGGCGTCACAACACGATTAGTGTCCGTACACTCAACAATGTGGCTGCAGGATGATTTTTGGCATGTCTGAAATTGTGTCTGTCTGTCAGCTCTGACTTCCCCACATGAGAACACATTTGAATATTATCGGAGTTTCACATGTTGTGGCACTCTGCAAATTTGCTGTTCGCTCCGAATCTGGTTTTACGTTTCATTTTTGTCTTGTTTGAATGAAACTTGAATAGAATAGCCAGTTGACAAAACCAAGTTTATGTTTAGTGTGAACACCTGTGTTGTAAAGAGTCAATTGATCTGTACAGTGCGTGTCTGTACCATTTGTAAATACTGTCAAATCTGCACAACACACTTGCACATTCTGTACATTACATCTTGCACTTGGTATACTTGTTGCACTTTTTTTTGCACTACTTGTACATAACACTGTATATACTGTAAAAATTCATACATCACACATATATATATATATACATTAATACTCTGCATATACTCACTTTATATTCTACTGCTTGTTTGCACTTCTGGTTAGATGCTAACTGCATTTCGTTACGCTGTACTTGTACGTGTGTAATGACAATAAAGTTGAATCTAATCCAATCTAATCATTAAACTTTCAATTGAAACGTATCAAAGCGGTGGCAAAATGATGTCGGGCTAGCTTTAGGAGAGATGCAAAGAAAGCAGAGTCAGGCGTTCTGCTATGCTGATGATGATTAGATTTATTTTAACTGTTGCGAAGTTAGTCCTAAATATAAAACTTGCACCACCTACATCAATAGAAGTCCAGGCTGGCTGAAGCCGTGGGAGCTCTACCACCCACGGTGGCTACAAACACCACTGACCTTGTATCGGAGGCTTTCATGTCTCTTTGGGTGGCTAAGGGTGAGTCATAACTGTTCCTTGGGAATAGAGCACAGTCCTGAGGGACAAACAAGAAAATCCTTGCATCAACTTTGCAGCAAGGCTCTCAAGTTATGGACAGTAAGGCTGCCAGCTTCTGTACCCTGCATGATTTTAAGTTTGCACAAGAAGGTTTTAAATACAGGGAAGGAGAATATAATTAGGCTACCACCTCCTGTGCAGGCCATTAAAGGGTAAATAAACAGTGAATCAGCGGTTTCTTTTTGACAGCTCATAGCCGACAGCTGATTTGAGATTACTGATAGACTCTCGACAACTCCTCCACGACTTTGGACAGCTTCACTCCTTCAACTTTGTTTCCTTTCGGGCTACCCGCCTTTGAAAATATCATTAAGGCCAATCAATTGTGCAGCACAGTGGCAAACACGAGACCCCACAAACTCCGGCGAGCCATTACCTGCTCATCCACCCACGTTGTCTCGTCTTATCACTTCGTTCTTGCAGATGGCGATACGAGGGGGAAGACCGGATGACATTTTGGAATGCAGATTAATGAGCGCGGGAGTGTCGAGAGAAGTGAAGACACGCGACAGAGGTCAAGCATGTAATGACGACCTTAAATTCTGTTGTTTCCAAAAGGTGTGTGTGAGAGAAGAGCGTGTGTGTGTTAGGTTTCCAAGTGGCCTGTTATTTCAAAAAGCCTTCAAACTTTATTTACCATCTGCCATGTTTTTTTCAGAAGGCGGTGGCTTATGATTTAATATCATCTGTTATTGCTTGGTTCTGTGTTTTTTTATAGCTATAATTTAACGGCGGATATGCAGAATATACAATACGGCTTTATTACTAAAGTTTGCGCTGACCTTTTACTGAAACGTAAGATCTTTACGGCGCGTGTGGGATCACTGACGCTTATCGTGAATAGACAGTTCTGTGCGGTTTTATTTCCTCGAAACACAAATTTGTCGTTAAATCAGTTGGAGTGTGTACCTGTTCATCAAGTGTGTGCATGGTTCTGGCCTAAGCACTAGTAAAAAAATGCATCCAGTAGTATTTATTTAACATTTTTTTCCCCAACCTTGTGTGTCTGAATCACCGCAGATAGTCAGCTCCAGCAGAGAACACTGCTTTTATAGCTGCAGAGAAACGGGCCCCCGCCTGCACCTGTATCCAGTGTAGGTGCGATATGAGGGCCTTCTCTGGGGGTACACAGCAAGACGGGAGACAGCCCAGTTGTGCTTGGGAGTCTGCTCTCTCTTTTGACTGTAATAAGAAAGAAACTCATACACTTGTGTAGAGCAGGATGAAAATAGACACGTGCTAGACGGGGGACACTTTAATCTTTTCCTCTCTTCCCTCACTCCTTCTGCCACTGTCACACAGCCCGAACAATGTCTCGTGGTATAGGAGTATGGGATTTGAAAACCTATATCTGCTCCGCGAGACAGAACTGGATCCCCGCTCTTCTTTTTTTGTGTCTCGCTGCAGTCATAAATTTTGCATGCGGGAGCGCGGTGGAGCGCCGCTTACTGAGCGAGCCTCGTGCTGCGCCGAGAGAGGACGGCTGGGGCCGCTATTAAATAGCACCACAGTGGTTCAGCTCAGAAGAGAGGGGGGTACACGAAGGCTTTTTTTTTTGTGAGAGGTGGATTGGTGTGTGGTGAGCAGAGTGACCATGTGCAATCTGTTCGGCACAGCGGCGCCGGAGGTGCAAGGCGAAGCCTTGTTTGGTATTCAAAGCAGCAGGCTTTAATGCATTGATCCATGAAGGGACGGGGCTGCACAGACAGAGTAGCACATGACTATAAATCCACAGCCAGCAAGCTATTAGATGGTAATAACACTGACCGAAGAGGCGCATATGTCTACATACAAAGAACCACAATAAAATGGGCACAAACACACACATAACACACTCAAAGACCAACGGGGTATGGGGGTTTGGGGTTGGGGTCTCATTTGTACCAATGTAAAATCAAATACTTTGCTGTGTGTGAAAGATTCATGAGGAAAACTTCCACTGCTTTCTCTGCTGGTTCCTCCTGACATCCCTCCCACACAATGTTTCTCTTTGCTACTATCTTACACACACACACACACACACACACACTGCCCATAATCAAAGCTCCTCTTCTTCTCTGTCTAACACGTGTGTGCCCAAACACACACACACACACACACAAAAAGCAGAAGAAAGAAGAGAGAGCGAGAGGTGAGAGAAGAAGGTCATAATATTCTGTGTGATCCTGCCTTCACATCTTTGCCCTCCCTTTTTCTCCCCAGCCTCCCACGGGATCATGGGAAATAAATGACGGCGCTTTCCCTCTGCAATGGTTTACACATGATCGAAGGGCGATGTCAACCCCTTTCGGCCGGTTAGGGGAGAGTTCGGTGGTCCATGGATTAGTGTGCCACGCCGGAGCGTCTTAGTTTATGAGTGGCTAGGAAAAATGCCCCATTTTTTTTTTTGGCCACAAATTACGTCCCCGGCTCCACTCTCCTCCCACCCATGCCGGCCTGGCTGGATTTATTGCACCCAGCTAGCACCTGACACCAAGAATTTACTTAGGAGGACTCGCTCTGTCTGGCTCTATTTTTTTTGGTGTGTGTGCATGGAGAGGAAAAGAAAGACACACGTGAAAGCACATGTAAACTTGTAGTGTTCTAGATTCATGTGGTCAACGACACACAACATACTGTAGGACCTGTTTTTACGGCTGCTTTTATGTAACCGCAGGCTGCCTGGATAATAAGCAATCATGCTTTTTGTATTTGCATATGGTGTTTGTCCTTCTGCCTTTGCAAGCACAGAGAGGGAACGGCGGTGGAGTCCATAAAAACGTCTGTGATATGACACATATATGTGAGCATAAGTGCAAGTTATGCTCGGACTTGACATGATGATGCATGCTGCATTTTTACCGACCAATTAACATAAACAACACATGAAAGCCATGCATAGATAGGCTGAATGTCTCTCATAACCTGCTCACTGTATTTATAGTTTAATATATAATTCCCACTCAGGTAGATAATGTTTGTTGCTATGGACACCAGACAATGAGTTAAATATAAAAACCCTTATTTAAGTCTTCAGATTGATGCAGATACATTACGGAACGACGGCGCGGCGGCTGCACCCTGTGAAGCTCAGACAACTAATATATAGCGAGGACGTTCAGAAATGCAGCGTACATTTGTTATAACCATAAACAAAAGAAGCCTAAAACTGTGCAATGCACTTTGTGAACCAGAGTTTCCTTTTTGGCCTTTTCAAGTTTCGGCCTACTTAAGGGCAATGCACTCACTCCCACATGCCAAGACGCAAAATTCCTGCACCCGTTGTTTTTCTGTATAAGCCCACACACTGGGCAGGACATGCCACTGTCCTATTTCCCAGCGCTGGCATACAGCAAGTCTCCAGAAAATCTTGTTTTATTACACATGCCCCCCCCCCACTGGTTCAACAGCCTCTTTTTATGATGCGCCCAGTGTGTGGAGTTTAAATGGTGGAGCTTCTGCTGGGTATGTTTAAATAAAAAATCTCTGTCGTGCATTTGGTGCACAATTTTGTGTTTTCCCATGTTGTAAAGGCTCGTTTTATAATATGGAATAAATGTCATGTTAATCGCAGGTGTTGCACATATGTGACTATGTGATTTATCATCAGGTGTAAATTAGACGTCACATACTACCTGACTGATGTAGTCGGTCGCTGAGTTATCGGCACTGTTATTTCCACACAATACATGACTTTCAAAGAACCTCCAGCTTCCTAACAATTGCAGTCTTTTGCTGGACTATGGGGGCAATTTGCATTGACTGACCGGCATTTTGTGCACTGCAGGGGCAACGTTTGGGAATCACACACATACAGTCCTACATTACCAAGAGAGGACTTTACGACAACACCGACAAAGTGTGGACCTCTGTTCCTGGTAATTCTAAAATAAAAATTTCAGCATTAGATTACTGCCAATGTGCTTTTTATTTATTTTTTTGAGAAATTGCCAAGTGGGGACCCAATTTGTACCCATCTCCATATACTGCAGTGAAACTTAGACTTTCTTTGTTTCTTTCAAAAAACCAACAATTTGCCTTTAACGTTTTTTAATATTTAAACATTTTTGTCTGCAAAAACAATCATGGGCACTTTTGATTAAGAATAAATTATGTTTTACCTGCATATCAGAAGCACGTTGGCTGCATGAAATAATAACAAGCAGTATTATCAACACAACTGAATTTATCTAGGCTTCATTCTCTTCCTATTTATTCCCTTGATATGAATAAATAGGGAATAAACCAGGACTGTGTCTGAAAACAAAATTATTCCAACGTTGGGCAACAGTGTACATTATATTATTATCCTAGTTCATTCAGTTTAATATTTTCTTCATATTTTTACTCATTTGCTTTTTTTGATTATAGATTTTAAAGAGTTGTGCTTTCATCCTGTGGATTGCATCTTATATAACACACACACATACACGCACACAAGTACCATGAAGGGACGTGACGATCCCACAGGTGTCTGTGTGCTTTTCGTCTCCGTTGTCAGCAGACAGGCTCTGCTCCGTTGCTCTTTGTCACGCACACTGACCCTCTTTGTCTTCCCCTAAGCCTCACGCTCAGCCCTGCTCCTCTGGTCACACTAAAACGCTACAGTATGTTTGTCTCACACTCTATACCACCTCTTTTCTTTCTGTCAGACAGACTCACACAAAAAGTGAGACTCACTTGTGTTAGCCTGGTAAAAACTAAGTGATTAAACATGTTTGGATCTCGTGATATTATGTGTGCCACTTGTAATTTTCCTTTTTTTGGTTTTAAAGTGTATTTAATGTTAGAAGAGACAGTCATCCACGCCGACGTGAATGAAAAAGGGTAAAAAATGAAAGCTGCACATTCTTCATTGCTCCCAGTCTGTTTATTAAAACACTTTTTTTTTACTCTACGAACGCACTGGGAGAAGTCTGCGTGACACAGCGGCAGCTGTCTCTTTCTTTCAGCCCCCCCCCCCAAACTATGCTACCTTCAATCAAACGGCACAAAAGCAGACAGTAAAAAGGATAAAGTCAGAGATGGAAATCCATTCTCCATTCACCAGGCACAGCCCCGTAGACAGTGGAGGTGCTTGACTTCGGTTCAAGGATTCTCTTGCAGACGTTTTTCGTGAGTAGTTGCTCCATTTTTCCATCCATAATCCTCATCTTTCTATTAGGAGCAACAATTTATTAAGATTAGATGAAACTTTAATGATCCCTGTCTGGAAAATGGGTCGATGCACTATAGCAAAAAAAAAAAAGAAAGAAAGTGGTGTGAGTGAACACACTGAAGATTATACAAGAAAAAGAGCGTATTGAAAATAATCGAACAAGTAAAGGAACAATGTTTGATTGTGACCAGACAGACTTTAAATGACCTGCACTGAATTTGGTGTGTTTCTGAAAAATATATGATTCAATATATAAAAGGACAATTCTTGTATAATTTACATTCTAGCTATTTGTTCAACATTACAAATAAAGTCATGACTTTAAATACAAAATTATCTCAGGCACAGGGGAAACAGAACATTGCATTTGTTTGTTTCTCAAGATAAGGTTAATAAAATGACTCAACAATCATCAATAACATTGTACCACTGTAACAAATGCACTGTAAAAGACACCATGCTGAGAATAATTACAAAATGTACAAACATTTGTCAATGCAGAGCGTAGATAGTTTCAAAAATTCAGCTTGAAAACTGAAAACCATCGTTGCTTCAAATGCCACGACCGCCTTGCGGACACGGCTGGGATTCGTTTTTGACAAAGTGAAAGAAAGAAAAAACCAGAAAGGAGATAAATGAACAGAAAAACAGAACAAATGGATTAGTGATGCAAAGATGTGAATCATCACGCCCTGGCCTTCACATTCACCTGATCTCAACCCCTCATTGAACACCTGTGTGAGATCCATCCATCATCAAAGTGCTAACTGCGAGAATATATTTGGCAGAACTTCCTGCACTAAAGAATCAGAGACTCGTAGATCTAATGCCAAGTAACACTGGGGCTGTGCTGGTAGCTCGTTGCTGTTCGAATATCACCGATTTTTGTATTGTAAGTTAACCTTTACTGCAATATCTGTATCATATCTACCTCAAGTACATCTTTTATTGTTAGGGATTTGTTGTACATCACATCAGGAAGCGGCACAGCTAAATAAACCCTGAAATATTTGGTTCTCGAGGCTAGAGATGTAATGACTACTCCTAGGGCTGGTTTGTGGAGCTGATGAGCTCACGGCTAACCTGATTGCCAGCTAGTAAGTCACAACAGCCTTAGATTCCTCTGATTCCCCTCCAAGGGATTTTGTTCTCAGCTAATGAGCTTGCTAATTGCTTGCTTTAGTTTACTCAAAAGATCTCTGGGTTCCTGTCTCATAACTATCCGCAAACCTTTCCTCTCTCAGCAGTTTATGCTCTGACAAAAGTGGGGAAATATAATGTTTGTTTTATGTCGCAACACAGGTGAAAGAACAACATAACTTCTTTTCCATTTGGCTGTCCGATCTCTCTGGGCTATCAAATTCGCAACAACGTTTCCAGGTTCGGAGTTTACCGAAGTCGAACTAGATGTGGCGAGATTTGCCAGGATTTACTTTGCCCCCACTTGTCACAGTGATTCCTTCAGCACTGCCTGCAAAATGTTTAAATTCCTGTGTGACCTGTGCTTTATTTATAGGCAAAATTATTAAATCTTATTGGTATTGAAATGAAAAAAGTCATGCGAAGATATATCAAATACCCCAAAGTAATATAAAAAGATATAAGTAAAAACCTCATCTATCAATTTGCACCCATCTGTCCCTGCAGCACCCCCGCAAACCTCTTCAGTGCCAGCTC
Organism: Collichthys lucidus; assembly: GCA_004119915.2. NCBI lineage: Eukaryota > Metazoa > Chordata > Actinopteri > Sciaenidae > Collichthys > Collichthys lucidus. The sequence goes on along the minus strand of CM014101.1, from coordinate 15,207,185 downwards.
ATCCCTATCACACGGCTCCATCAGACCTCTACCACCGCTGGAGCGAGAAGCCATGCGGCTACCCAAGTGAACATAATCAATTCCTTCTTCAATGGAGCACAATGCGACCGTTACAGCCCCTCGCGCTGCCATCCATCCTGCCGCTGTTCACTTTCGGCAGCAGCCGGCTGTGCCACACAGAAGGGCCTCTGCTCTGCCATGAAATGAGCTTGGTTAACGTGTGTGCATGTGTGCTGTATACGCTCTGTATGTACGTGCCTCTGCAGGTAAAGGTGATGACGGTTGTCTGATGTATTCCAGTTCCACGAGAGTCACCGCAAAACAAACTACCGCGGTTTCGTGCTGAAGTCTGTCAGACTGAAGGTCGCTCTGTTGTCTGGTCTTGTCAGTCACTCGCAGTGAGTGCCACTATCGGATAACAAGGATAATACCGATGCTTTTGCAAGTTGTTGTAGTTTCCAGTCTTTCCTTCATGCTGTCAGCATGGTTGGAGAAATCGGGACTTGTTTTCCTCCCTTCATAGGGAACTGCTTGATGCCGTTTCATGCTGCTACTACCGCAGCTTTTAAATTTCCTGAGCCGGCTAATCTATCATAGTAAATTTGCTTTTGTTCAAACTTCCCTTTTATTTTTGATTTCATTGTAGCCAAATTGATTGTTTTCATATCAGAGACTGCACATTGGACCAGCTGTTATTGTAGGCTCACTGACTGAAAGACAAAAGTGAAAAGTGTTTCTGTCATGATGTATGAAGAGTAGAAGTTCTTCCACATTTTCTTGTAATTGCCTTATTATTTGCTGGTTGCTTCCAAACATCTAAACCCATAGTATGAAAACAGAGGAAAACATATATTCAACCTAAAAGAGACTACAATGTGTCAGATAGAAAAAGCTCTAGAATATCCTACACTCCATAGCGCGAGGAACTATAATTGGCTGCGAAAAACGTGAAAGTTATCGAAATGGTGGTTCAACACGGTGGACGCACAACGTCCCAAAGATGTGAAAGGATAATTCTATGGTTACAAACATTCTTATCTTCAGGTGATTACCTGAATGAAATACCTTGTTCAAACCCAACAAAGGCAACCGGACTTTGCTCTTTGCACCATGGGTTAGGGTTCTTCCTTTGCTCACGTAATTAATTTGAACCAAAACCCGATGGACTTGGATTCCAAAGCGCCGCTGTGGACCCAAAATATGCGTCACTGGCTGCCCACCATGTTGTAGGTACTGCTTCTTCCACCTCCCAGCTGATCTAAATACCGACAGAGATGTGGATCATCGGTGGACCCAGGGACGGACTGGCAATCTGGCATACCGTGCATTTGCCCGGTGGGCCGACAAGTCCTGATATATATATATATTTAGCGAGTAGATCACACACCCCAAACACACTCTTGGGGTTTGGGGGAAGGTTGTGGGCTGCTGTGGTCCAAAATCAAAATGCCAGGGCTGAATTTTTTTGTCCCAGTCCGTCCCTGGGTGGACCTAAGTGCACAATGTGTTCGAACTGCTCTTACTTGTCAGTCAAAGTGTCCTCACTGTTATGTAGCCCTCCCACTCAATTCTAATTTGTTAAAAACCTGGCATGCGTACCTCTGTCACCTTTAAAACCATTTTGCATGGGAGCTGAAATAACAAATATTCTAAATAGTGGTAATAAATGAGACAAATTAAAGGACAATCTTGACGAGTGGAGAAGGTGTTTTCATACAAGGCGAGGCACGAGTGTGAAAAATGGTGTGAATCGAATTTGTTATGGTCGCAGCCACCAGATATCGACCAAAATCCAACACCTATGGGAGATTTCAAAGCAATGTGTTAGGCAGCTCTCCCGTACCATCATCAACACACAAAATGATGTATGGATCGTGACAGAACGACCAGCGTAGTGGCAGTATTGGCTAAAGACGGGGGGGTGAAAGTGGATTAGAGGTCACAAATCAACGAAGTAGATCCACGATACTAATTTCTTTCCTGGCCCTCAAACATAATCATATTCACATATTGCAGACACTCACACATTGCTCCTGTCCATTTGTGGCACTGCTGGCACATCTGATGCCTGTCTCACACTGCAGATATCCTCTTCATACATAAAACAGCAGTGTACTGTACGTTAACATCCACAACCCCAGCAGACTCCCCACTCCTCGAAGGAGGGGGCACTGTCACAATTTTCTGAGGAGTGGGGAGTGCTGTGTAGTTATTTCTCTGCCCAGAAACTGATACATATAATTACGGCAGAGAACCGTAGGGTGAAATGGTGGGGTAGCTGACATGTCTATGTTTACTCTGAACAGCTGCTGTCAGAGAGCAGGGAAACAAGGCGTGGTGTAAATAAGCACAGTGAAAATTAGTCGTCGGGATGCACTTTTTGGGTGTCTGAGGAGGAAAAAACAGAATCTAACAAAGGGAGAGGTAAAAAGAATGAAGCGAAACTCAATAAATAAATAAAGGAAATATATTTGTGCTTTACAAATAGCCCAGAAAATGAAGAAAAAACGTGTTAAAAAATATTCTTTCTCATGTCTAAGGAAGCTTACCTGTGGAAAAATAGAAAAACATACATATATATTTACACATTTAATGTAAAATTATTTTTTTCCCCACAGTCTGGGCCTTATTCTGGAAACAGACACAGCAACAGATATCGGATAAACCCCAGCGAGCCTCCTCAAGCTTTTTATAGCTTTTCTCAACTGTGCAGTTGCCGCCATCTCCAAGTAGCTTCACAGCAACTATCAGCTCTTTGTTTTGGTTTTCGGGGCTCCCAACCTTAATACATTGATTCACGCTGCAAATCTAGGTCAAGATAGCAAAGTATGCTTCATGCAACAAAGTTTACTAGGTGCTGCATTTAGCTAAGAGTGAATATTGGACTTACTTTCTTCGGTTGGGCATAAACATGACTGAAAAGAAATGCTAATTATGCTCTGTATCTGCTGGGTGTATAATTAAATGTTTCATGAGACCTATATGAATGTGAAAGCTGAGCCGTCCGTTATCGTAGCTTCCAAGTTCAAAAGCCTTACCATTAGTAAACACATAAATTAGCCCTTTTTTGATTAGTTAGCTAACTGAATACCTACTTCTGGGGCAAATTGTTGGATAACCAAACTAGCTACCTTTTAGTTTGTTCAGTCGGCTAGTTTCGTTAGCTCGTTGGCTAAACATGCATCCTTGTGTAGTTATCTCCAAAAGCTAATTCATCCAGTGTTTTAAGTTCCTGCATGTTTACGTTAGCGTGACTTATCAGAATAGCTGCAATTAATAAACGAGGCGGGAAAAGTAAGCGTAAGAGGAATTTCCTGCTTTCCTCAGTGCAAATTGTTATTTAAAAAACACAATACAGTCGTCCCTCGCTATAATGCGGTTAACTTTTCACAGCTTCGCTGTTTTGCTGATTTTTTTGGTGTAATTTTGCATGCTTTTTTTTTTTTTTTTTTTTACAGCATACTGTACAATATGAACGCGCATTGTGTTCGGCACCGTCAGAGGAACTACGCGTGAGTTACTGGTAATAATTTCTTATATTACCTCGTAGATTGATCATTAAAATTAAATTTGTTAAAAATGTTCAGGCTTGAAAACAGGTTTTAATCTTTGGTTTCATTTACTAATATAGTATTGTACTTATTTTTGCTAAATCTGCGATAGTTTGAACTTTATGTAAGAGAGAAATGTGAGAAAATGTTAATGCCTGTCTGAGAAAAGTGTAAAAAAGTGTGTGGTTAGGGGTTTTACGGCCTTATTAATACATGTATAATAATTATAAAACTTACTTTGCGGATTTCGTTTGTTGCGGGTTATTTTTAGAACGTATCCCCAGCGATAAACTGTATACTTATGTGAAAGATATTTAAATAAACTACTGTTTGAATATCTCTGTTTAAAATTTTACACCACACTTCCACATTAAAATTGTAAGAAAACAAAAATGTACTTTTTACACTCTTGCAAAAAAAAAATATATATATAAAAAAATTAACCTTTGTTAAATGTATCAGAGGCCGAATCAATGACATTAAAGTGCTTCTGTTGACGCAGAACACCTTATTGTACATGGGCTTAACACCGACACGTTACCTGACCTCATTGTTCCTTTTGTATCCTCGTGTGCCCGCGGATTGCAGTCTGCTGGTTACCTGACTGACACAAGAGAAAATCAGCAGGCAGCTGAGTGTCTTCCAACCGAGCTCTCCATCTCTGGAACCGACTCTCCCTCCTGTGATTAGGGAAGGCAAATTCTGTGGAAGCCTTAAAATCCAAACTTGCAATTTATCTATTTTTTACTTCCTGGCAGGGGAGTTATACTGTACTGTACAGTTTCTTCTTCTTCTACCTCAGCACAGACAGCATTAATACAGAAATCTACAGTTGGGAGACAAGTAATGGCTGCTGCCTGGTTACCATGTGTCTGCTTGTCTGTGCGATGTGTTTGTGTGTGTGTGTGTGTGTGTGTGTTGCTCTGCTTATCTTTTTTAAGGCCTGACACAATTGTACTGGCAGTAGATACAGATGCTTCAGGTAGTGTTTCCACACCTGCATCCAAAGTCCTATCTCTTTGTCGTGACATGTTTATCTTCATTCTATCCATGCGTGTCTTCTCATAAATAACATTATCCAGGTGACTGTCCGTTTTATGGGTCTGACTTCTCACCTCGTGCACGCTCAGGTCGAGTTCACCTGAGGGTTCAATGCCGGTGACAGATAGGCACACTATTAGGTCAAAGCTGCTATATGTGTTTTCTGATTTGCTTCGCCCTCCTTGTGTTTTTATTTTGTTGCGCTGCAGAGAGATGACCTTGAACGCTGCTGTTTGTGTCTTGTAAACTTACGGACATGATCGGAGGAGGTGCGGTGTAAATATCTTAGCATATCTAAATTGGAATGGAAAGTTATGATATACTGCAAGAGGTGCTGATATACAGCAAAAAGGTTAGGCGGAGGCAATGACAGATTCAGCAGACCAAAAACTGAGTGTCATTTTCTATATTAGGACATCTCGGAGCAACCCTGTCTCCTCCAATTTACATTTATATACCAGTAAGAGGTTTTGCCAAATACATTTTGGGAGAAATACTATTGCTGTCTTATGCTCGCTGGCAGTCCGTGAAGGGCTATGCTGCTGTATTGTACAAAAAGTCAGGATGGATGGTGGGTGTACAAAAGCACAGGACTTTGACCCCAGAAGCTAGAGCTTGTTTTCTGTGTTAGTTTAAACACAGTTAGTAAAAGAGTTGTGGTTTTGGGGTATGTAGAGTTGCAGATACATTCATTACAAGACATTTCTAATCTAATTTAAAGGAAACAAGGTTGCCACTAATGCGTTATTGCAAAAAAACTGCAGTTCCTCGAACGTCCACTTGAGGCTGGCTACAGAACATGTCTTTCTCCATAAGCCCCCATGTTAAAAACTTCACGGCACAAAAATAAACATGTTTTCCAGCCTGGTACAAAAAACAGTTTTGGTCTTAGTTTCTAGAAAGATATTTTGTTTTGCACCACAAACTCAATTTCAGTCACGTCCTTTGTATTTGTGGAACTTGTAACCTGATGAGAACATTTTTTATTTGATGTGTTTTGGAAAATTTGGATGAAGCAACCACTCAAATGAATTTCAGGGTCAGAAAGTTTCTTTAAAAAGTTTCTGTGAAATCTCAAAAGCCACCGAGACGATGAAATTCCTTTCCATGCATTAAAGTAGTTTGTTCTGATGCAACCGCAGTATCTGTGGGGTCTTGTAGACTTGACACAGTATTCCATGTTTGTCCATCGTTGTAAGTTCTTCTGTCTGTTGCTTCCTTTTACTTGATGTTTAGATATGTTCCAACAATGCTACTGTACATATGATTGCATTTAAGCATGTGTGAATGTAGAATCAGTGTGCAACCTGTTTGCTATGGAGAAAAGCATTTTAAAGGACCATTGTGTAAGACTTTTTCCAAATTTCCAGGAAAGTTTGATAACCGCTGGTGTAATGACCTGAAAATAAGAATTGTTCTGACTTTGTTACGTCAGAATGACCCTCTTATATCTACAAACGCTGCAGGTCCTCTCGTATAGACTCCACATTTCTACGGTAGCTTAGAATGGACAAAAACTCTCTCTTCATTTTTCACGTATATCAGTTTTCTAAGAAGGGATTGCAATCCACAACAGCGCTGCTTGATGCCACTAAATCCTGCACGCTGATCCTTGAATAAAGTCCACAATGCCTCATTGGAAGATTAAAAGAATTGACGATGTTACCGCTGCTGTGTGTGCATGAACTGCGCTATAAAGACTGCCCCAGGAAGACAATGGGAAAAGTTGAGTTGGGCAGAGTAAATGCACAGTAAGACCTTTCTTTCTGCTCTCAGAGCGACTTATACTCCTGCATAAAGGTCTGCATCCTCCAATTGTGCTTGAAGACCGCTGCCTTTTCAGTCCTCGCCAATGACAGCTCTTTCACGACAACTCCCCGAAAGAATGTAAACAGGGAGATATGTGACATTTTCAATGATTTTTACTGCATAATTGCTTTTCAGTTCAGCGTCTCAAAGCCGCTGCAGCATCTTTGAGACGCTGCCATTTTATCTCCGGGGTTTGCTTACGTTCTGAAGTCTTGATGTGCTATCCGTATCGCAAGCGGGCATGTTTTAGCTGCACGCAGCCAGATAAATTCCTCCTCAGTTCGACTGTGATTTGTCAAAGCAATTTATGTTTTCGGTGGGAGTCTGTTCCTCCTGTTAAACAAGCCAAAGTGCACAACAGCGAGCCTCCATGTTAAATAGAATCTCTCAGAAGCATATACAGGGTTCCCACGGGTGCTTGAATTCCTTGAAAATGCTTGAATTTCAATTCAGTGTTTTCAAGGTTGTGAAAATGCTTGAATGTTTTGTGAAGTGCTTGAAAATGCTTGAAATTTGTTCATGAAAAAGGTGTGGGAACCCTGCATATTACAATAGGTTAAAGAATACACGTGATATTCTCTCTTTGGCTGTGTTGCCAGATAGAGAGGCATCAAAGCAAAAACGCACTAATAATAACGTGCCAAAAAAAAATCATAATGTCTTTGATTAATCCCTGCGTCGCAGCCAAATTTAAAAGCAGCGTTGTGTCGGAAGTCGTGATAAGGCGTAAAGAAAAAATGATTTTCAGCGCGAGGCCGGCGACTGCCATTAATTTCTCCCAGCCCTTGTGAGCTAAAGGTAAGTATTAAAGATAAGTGGCTTAGCCTGATTACCGTTTAATAACTAAGAGGTGTCATAATTAAATTTCCATCAATCACGCTACTCCGCCTCTAACAAATGTCTGAATCATCTGAATCATTATGCAAATTAATAAGTAATATTCTCAGAATAAATTGGGCTATTAACCAATGGTACATGCTCTATCTGGTTCAGCTCGGTGGCACGCTGGGGTTGTGTGTGTGTGTGTGTGTGTGTGGCACGCGGTGTGTTTTAAAACACGCCCATGTGTGTAAATGCGGCGCCTTAAAGTAACCTCCGCCGCCGCACTTGAGGCTTTTTGCGCCAAGCGAGCTGTGAATGTCACGCGACGAGGAAACGTAGTTCCTCTTGCAACCTTTTCATTATGAAAGAGAGAGAGAGAGAAAAAAATCAACCGAACAAAACACCTAGAGTCATTACGGCTGGAAAGTTAGAACACAGTTATTAGAGCTGAGAAAGTTTTGACGCCGCTGACTGAGGCTTCAGGAGCATGAAGGAAGGAAGAGTGAGCAGAGAGAGAGAGAGAAAATAGGGCACAGAAATATCAATATGAGATATGAACGATGGTGGGAGCTCCCCCTCCCTTTAAAATGCTGGTGGCGGGGGCCCACTCAATATTCATCGATTAGAGACGCTGCGTCGGCGGGGAGAGAGAGAGCTGACGCGTAGTGAGAATGCTCCTCATCGAGTTCCTCTTGTTTTTTCTAACCCCGGCGAATTAGTTCTTTTGTCTACAAGGCAATTTATTTCGGAGATAAAACAGCCTGTGGTTAATCCAGATCCCCGGCAGCACCTTTTGCCTTTGTTTTTGTTTTTGATTCTGTCTCTACTTATGCACGGGGTGTAAATTAAGGTAAACTCGCAAGTCAGCCTGACCCTGATTGGTTCCACACTTCGTCTGAGGTGTCAAAAAAAGAGGAAAGACAAACGAGAGAGGTGTTTTCCTACACTGCTCAATAACTTCTCCAGATTCTTGCCATGGCAGGTGAGCCACTACATCTCAGGTGTGCACTCCCCTCTCTTTCTTGTCTCTTTCTTCTATTCTTCAAGGACCTCTTTAGCCCAATCAAATGGCGATACAAAGACGCCGCATTCGACGTCTAAGAAAAATCTACATAGCGCACAGCAGGTAGCTTCTGCGAGAGAGATGGGATTTAGCCGGTCCTTCCCTTTGATTATCGCTATATCTGTGGCCACCAGCTAAGCTCCTCAGCTGCCTTTCTTTTAGCAATCTGCCGCTCCGCTTCATGAAAGGGCCCCCCGGCAAACACATAAACTTACGAGCACATGTGCCGCGAGAACAAGAGGCGTGTCTGTCGTCTCGAAAACGGCGAACGGCGCTTTTTCTTTCCGTCTTATCAGCCGCTGGGTTTCAAAGCGTTCACATGAAAGAAGTTTCTCGCACCTTCTCCACCTGCTTCTTTTCCTCTCTCCTGCTCGGCGTTATCTCTCCCTGATTGCGTCCGTGCCATCTGCTGGATTAATTGATCAAGAAGCTGCCGAATGTTCCTCGATGTTCGCCCGATTGAATTTTGGGGACAGCGGGAGCCTTCCCTCGTCCCCTTCGTCGCTTTCACACTCGCTCCTCGTCCCCTCCTTCCTCTCCTTACGCCCTTTTTTTGTTGTCATTGTCGCTCTCTCTTTTATTTCCCTCTCCATTTTAACACCTACACACTTGGTAATATCCCAGATAGTATATCACACAGGGAAAAACGACATTTATGTGGCGTGGGGGAGAAAGAAGAAGAAGCCTGTACTGGATTGGTTCCAAGCGGAATGGACTGTAGGGGAAGTTGAAGATCTGAAACTTGAGGCAGATCAAATTCTCTGTTTTCTTTTATAAAAGAAGCGTCTGCGGATTACGGGCTGCTCCTCTTCCCTATAGAGCATGCACAGGAAACCACTCTAGCCAATCAAAATGCCAATAAAAGACACCCGTGTGTTTGCGTATCGGCATGTGCATTTGAGCGTACACTTGCTTTCTTTCTTTTACAGCATGTCACTGCAAATGTGCCCGGATGCGCGTAACGGTCGGACTTTGTTGAACGATTCCAGCGGACAACCCCGCTGTGAGCATCCATGTAGCTCTCTCGATATCAAACGGCAGCCTTGCATCGAGCGGACTAAAGAGTGAGCGCCATGCTGGGCCCGGGCTGAGTGAGCCATAGACGTACAGAGTCAAATATAATTAGATCATTTACATTACGTCTCAGACGTTTAGCTGATGTTCACGGGCCGGGGCGAGCAGATAGTGATTCGGTGTCGCGGCAACAAACAGGTTTTGCAGGGTCGAACATGAGACAGCACGTCATGACACTAATGAAAATGAATTTGGAAGTCGGAAGCTTTACTTTGATATCTGGAATGTGCATGCTCACTCTCTTTACATAATCCTGGGGGTACATATATCCATTGTTGTGATGTAGATGCATGTAGGGAGGATACTAAAGTCGTAATCGGTTGATTTGATGACACCCCTGGTCACCTTGGTAACAGCAAGTGCAGTTTAATAGCACATTAAACGCTCCTTGAGCGTCTGCTTTGAGGGAAATGGTGTTTACAGTGCAGCCAAAGGTTTCATAAACTAATCAGTCTTCAACCACAGTCGGATTTCATGCTCACAAAAGTCGCAGCCAGACGCCGCCAACTCTTCACCCAAACAGCTCACACCTTCTTGTTTCAATGCTCCCTTTGCAAAAAGTTTAAATCCGCTGATAAGAAAAACGTTGAAAATCATAAATAAACTGTCACTGTTTCTTGTAGCTGGTTTGTTTCACCAGCTGATCACATCCATCCATATTCTGTAACCACTTATCCATATCAGGGTATCTGGAGCCTATCCAAGCTGATATTGGACGAGAGGTGGGGTACGCCTTGGATAGGTGCTGACACATAGAGGCAACAATTCATGCTCATATTCTCACCTACCAGCTTAGACTACCAGCAATTCACCTATTAATTGCATGCCTTCGGATGGTGGAGGGAAACCGGAGTACCTGGACACGGTTGAACGTGCATGAAAAGGCTAGATAGATAGATAGATAGATAGATAGATAGATAGATAGATAGATAGATAGATAGATAGATAGATAGATAGATAGATAGATAGATAGATACATAGATAGGCATGAGGTAGTTCAATTTAAAGTGACTACAGTATAAATAGAATAAACTGTGGTTCTAAAACTGCAATACAGAGAGGTAATTACCAAATGTAATATACCATTTTTTTTGGTTTTTTTTTAATATTTTTGAAGAGTTTTGTGGTGTTGAAGGTCAGTCCGACCTCAGTTCTCAACCTTTTTACCCCTTTATGACCCTTGAGCTATTCCTACTTCCCTTGTCAGGGTGTTGATGTCAACTAGTTTTGACAAGTTCATTCAAATTTTTTAATTTTTGGAAGATTTTTTTGTATCTTACATGAAAAAAAGAAGCAAAAATTTTGCAAGTTTGTAACTTTTGGGGGGTATTTCTTTCTTTTTTTTTTCAACGTGGTGTCCTCAAATGCCAGTTCAGTGTGGAAAAAAAGAGTTAAACAGATGATCTCACATTTAGAGACATTAGTATGGATATGGCCTGCAGTTCAGAGTCACATAATTGGCCAAAGTGTGAAAACATCCTTAAGTGCTACACTAGAACCACAGATGTTGTCTGGTCACAGTCAGGGGCCACTTGAGGAACTGTGGCTTAAGTGCTTTGTTCAACTTGACAATAATTGGTGTGGTATGTGAGAAGTGCTTTTTTTTTTTTTTTTTCCTCAGACTGTGTCTACAGTAAACTGGCTCAATCATTTTTTTTCACCCCATCTTGTTTACCTTGACAACTTGTGTGAGCAGAATATAAAAAATTGATTGTGAGTCTTGTCCCTCGGTTCATCTCGGGTAACAGATAGATAGCCTTTTTGTTTTTCCAGTCGCCTGATAAGCTAAAATAGAAAAATATATCAAATGATAACTCATTGAACTAAATTTTTTTTCTCTCCTAGGTGAAGCCCGGTTTGTATATTACCATTATATCACTGTTTTCCCCATCAATCTTTGAGAAATACGACCAAGACGAGGATCAACACGATCCCGCTCAGAGTCAGATCTAATCGATGACATCTCGTCTCTTTGCTTTACCAACTTTCTGTGAGACTTGCTCGTTCCTATGTTCTACACGGCACGGCTGTCTAACATAATTGGAATAACATATGCAAATTTTTGATTTACTTTGTCGTTTCCTTTCAAGTCCTGCCAATAAAAATGCCATGTTTCTGACAGAACAAAAGCAAAAATATGGGGCGTATCAAAGGAATGTATGTAGTCGGGACGTCAATTTGCAAGTGACATCCAACCGCGCGGTCTTCGAAACTCATTTGTAGACAGGACTGTGGAGACGTTCTCTATCAAGCGGCTTTGACATTGCGGGCTGAAGAGGGAATAATACGGCCTTATCTTCGCGAGCACGCCAGCCAAGCTCGACTGTGATCAGGAGAAACAAAGAAGATTGTAGACGGCGAGGAAAAACAGTCCTGAAATAAGCCTGCAGGTTTGCTACCGATATTGATATAGCTACTGTAGAGAGAGCAAACACACACACACACACGCAGACGAGGCTTAGAAAACAGAATGAGGGGTCGTGCAAAGAAAAAAAGGAAGAGGCTAACTCTCAGAGATCAATAAGAAGTGTGTGTTTGTGTTTGTCTGCGCGCATGAAAAGGAGGGAGAGACAGACGGAGAGAGAGGAAAATGCAATCAGTGTGCGTATGAGGTTTTTCTTCAGAGTGAGGATTTGGGTCATTTGAAAGAATACGGCTGAATCAGCAACACCGCCGCCACCGCTGAACTTAATCTACTGAATAGTCCTGCGGGCGGAGACTGGGCGAGAGAAAGAGAGGAGAGGAGGAGGAAGTGAGCGGAGTGAGTGAGGATGTCAAACGGGAAGAAGGGGGAAAGAGGAAAGGGAGATGAAACAAAAGGAGAGGGAGATGCGGCGATACAAGACGGGAGCAGCTGAGAGAACGAGGGGGGGGAGGCAAAAAGCAGTGGGTGAGAGATTTATCGGAGGAGACGGCAGGGGCGGGAGGGGAGATGGAAAGGGGAGAAAGCTAAAGAAAGAGATAGAGAAAGGGGCAGAAGTGGAGAGAGGGGAAGAGATATGAGAGCCAAACAAGAGGGAGATAGAGAAAGCTCACCCACTGTCTGCCGGCTGCCTGCTGCTCGCTCGTGGATTGTTCTCGCCATCAGATTAACGAAAAAAAAAGGGGTTGAGAAGAAGACTGCACCACACCTCCCCAACCCTACACCGCCACCGCTCCTCCACTCATCCTGCAAGGGGTGCTGTGCTGGTTATTTCATTATCTCCTGACATTAACCCCATTCTTTTCGGTCTCATTCACGTCTTTGCACGGAAACACTAATTGTTGCGCATTGAACGCAGCAGCGGAGAAGGTTGCAATGGTGGTAACTCCTGTTTTGAACTTCAGTCGGCAGAAATTTGTGACATCGTCAATGTCCGCTGCTCCTCAAACATGTTGCCCCTTGGAAATAAAAAGGGGAATGATGCCAAACACAAGTGCCATGTTTGATTTTACACGGCTTGCATTGACTTTAAGAGAAGCCACCTTTCTCTCCGTCAGAGAAAATCACGTTTTTACATCAACTGGGCAACAAGTCACTAAAAAGACTGCCTTCCCACCAGAGGGTGTATGTTCAATATTCGTCCTGTAACAAATTTCATGAGTGCCCCGACTGACTGAAATGTTTGGGTCCCCTCTGATATCCATACATGACCGTGACATGTAGTATGACGGCTGTGGATTGAGGCTTGTTGCTCTTTCGGCCACGGCCCAACCTTGCCAGGCAATGGGTTGACATTGGAGGGTCGTCAGCTGATAAAGCTCACCTGAGCCCTCAGGCTATATATATATAAAAAAAAAAAAAAAATCTCCCTCCCCTTCTTCAGTTGGCATCCACCCTGCATCATGGTCTGTTTTGTTGACTTTAGTTTTAATAAAACACTTTAGTTGTTAAAATGAAATCCCTCGTCACATTCTCTGTGCCAGTTCATGTAACTATAAATAGTGAATTAAGATTAATCAAGTCAGTAGTGGGCTCGGGCTGCCTGGTTTCTCCACTGGAAGGACACCCTTGAGGGCCCTTTATCATGTTTTCTCCACTGTAAGGGTATGTTAGACAGTCCTTTATTCCATTTTCTCCACTGTCAGGGTACCGTAGAGGCCCCTTTGTCACGTTTTCTCCACCAGAAGGGCACGTCAGAGGGCCCTTCATCATGTTTTCTCTACTGTAAGGACACCTTTGAGGACCTTCATCACATTTTTTCCACTGCAAGGGCAACCTAGTATGTCCTTTATCATGTTTTCTCCACTGGAAGGGCATGTTAGACAGTCCTTTATTACATTTTCTCCACTGTCAGGGTACCGTAGAGGCCCCTTTGTCATGTTTTCTCCACTGTATGGTCACCTCTGGGTGTCCATTATCACATTTTCTCCACTGCAAGGGCAACATAGCATGTCCTTTAGCATGTTTTCTCCACCGGAAGGGCATGTTAGACGGCCCTTTATTACATTTTCTCCACTGTGAGGGCACCCTTTATCATGTTTTCTCCACCAGAAGGGCACGTCAGAGGGCCCTTTATCATGTTTTCTCCACTAAAAAGGCATGTTAGACAGTCCTTTATTACATTTTCTCCACTGTCAGGGTACCGTAGAGGTCCCTTTGTCACGTTTTCTCCACTGTATGGTCACCTCTGGGCGTCCATTATCACATTTTCTCCACTGCAAGGGCAACATAGCATGTCTAGCATGTTTTCTCCACTGGAAGGGCACGTTAGACGGCCCTTTGTAACGTATTCGCCACTTGGAAGGATGCGTATGTTTTTTTTTCTACTTTGAAGACATCCAAGAGGACACTTTTGCTCCATAGGAATTAGATTTTTTTCCCTCTGGGGGCATAGGAGTACATTTCATTCATTCTTCTTGCATGTCAAGTACAGGTGTAAAGGTTTGCCTACATCCTCCTGATTTGTTACACAACCAGTGTCATTATAGGCACAACAATAACTATAGTCATATAGAGTCTACTGTTTACATCCAGCAGAAGAGCAATTCACTCTGTTAGGTAACAATATGTCTTGCATGTGGACTCGCTCACTACAAGCCGAATGTATTCTGACACAGGGAAATTGTTATTGTCTCAAGGCAAATATCAAATACACATACATAAGTGTACGGCAGTGGAGGTGAGCTCAGGGGAGAACAAAGTAATTAGTGACATTTAATGACCTTTACCAACAATCAGGGACTGCCACATATACTGACACTTACATGGCGGAGCCTGTAGCCTTCTCTTCGCGTACTATGGCTTCGGCTTTGCCCAATTACCCACCCCACCGTGCATCTCAAGAGGCTCTTCAGATGCAACGAAAATTGATCAGTTGCTTTAATATACAAAAAAATAAATGTGAAAAATGTGAGCTTGTTGTTGGCAGGGTCCTGTAATTGCAGCTGGCAAAGAGGTTTTTGTACCAATATGGGCCGGACAGAGAGCTGGAAATCTCATTTCAGAGCAAAGTAATCATTGAATCAGTGATACTGATCAGCCACTGCCAACTCTCTGCAGATACAGTATTTTGTGATATGTGGGAGGGAAATTGTTTTTTGAGAAGTGAAATCTTCTGAGTCATCTGTGTTTTACATATATATATATATATATATATATATATATATATATATATATATATATATATATATATATATATATATATGAAATAAGAAAAAGTGCTGGCTTGCTTTTTGGATCTGTACCTTATTAAAGAATATATCCACATAATTGGTAATAAGCAGGACAGTGCTGCACTGCTGTATTTCTCAATGGAACCTGACACGACAACAGCACGAATCAGGGCCAGATCCAATCATACCTGCTCAGCTGAAAAAAAAAAAACCCAACAACTTCACAAATAAGTATTCTATTCTGCTTTCAACAAATTGGATGGAGATTTGCCATCTAGAACCCAGCTCATGAACACCAATATCCTCCCTCCCTCTCTCTCTCCCTCTCTCTCTCTCTCTCTCTCTCTCTCTCCGGGTTGCATCCAGTACTCTCTCCTCAGCACTAGATGGCAGACATGCTATGTGCCGCCGCCGCCGCCGCCGCCTCCGTCAAGCTCCCCTCTCCCCCGGCTGAGCCTAATGGCATGTGGCGGCTGGTGCCTGTGAGTAATGCCGCAGGAAAATGTGTTCCATAACCTATTGTTCTTATTGGAAAAGAGAAGAAAGACAGGAGAGGGGCACACAAACAAAACAAACAGGGAAGAAGAGAGAAAAGATGGAGAGAGGAAGAAGGGAGCTGGGAGGGAGGAAGAGAAAACCAGTGACACCAGAGCGAGCGCTCATGGGTGAGGCGTTGTGCGGTCCAATCTTCTGACAGGAGGGGTGGGGAGGGTTACTGGGAGATACAGAGGCAGAAAATGGTCTACTGATGTAGTCGGTGTATTTAACACTTGTGCAGACACAGACACAGAACACACGCTCAGCTCGGAGATAACTTTAATGCAGGGAGCATTTTCTGTGCCTGATTTGTGGAGTTATTGTTCGTATGCACGGAGTAACACTGAATCCGAAACGTGGACCCGCTTTCATTGTGCCACAAGCTACTGTATCTGCTCCTGCTAATGAAACTGTTACACTATCCCTCGATACACAAATCGATGCACAGGTTGAGACTTCTCTCCGATCTTTAATGAGCACAGGCGATGAATGACAACGAGGAACATTCGGACACCGGCTTACTTTATTTTCGTTATGTTACTTTTAAATTTTAGGGCTGAGCAGCATCGTTTTTTCTCCCTAATTTACCAAAAATAAAGTCCCCCGTGAAGCTAATGGGCTGCAAATAACTCGAGTTAATGACAGAGAGAGCCACGGATACGTTTAACAAATATGAAGAGACAGATCTCCTCAAAAAGTACAAATGAGATTTCGTGCTGATGCGTTTTTCGTGCCATGTTGTATCGGACCTTGGGCCTACAAGAAGCAGAAATACAAAAATCTCTGACTATAGTTTCAGACACATGAGGGCTGAGTGTACCCACTTGTGTTTTAGAGTATGCATGGTACACAGTGCGATGGTACAGCGTGGGATCTTTGCAGTGCCCACAAGAACGCTGTGTGAAAACTGCAAATGTATAGATCGTTGGAGAATCCGTAGCCATATCTGTGATTGATTCTCAACACGATTAATCGTTTTAAAGTCTTAATCCCATCTTTTATTCTTTCCCCTATTATCTGTAACTGTCTGATGAATCAGATTTAAGACTTCATTTTCATCTCGAGCATTGGATTATCTTGAAAGACGTCAAATACACGATGGAAGCTGGTTTTGTGGTTTTGATCTCATGCAAACCTAAAACACACACACACACACACACACATATTATATATATATGCAGCCATCACCCAGACACCCACCCACACATATAGCATGTCAGCACTGTGGAGAAGAAAAGAGAGGGGTACTCGTTTGTCAATGCCACACCTAATCAAAAACCCCTACCCCGCGCGGGCCCCCCCTCTGTGCCGTACTTACACACCATCCTCTCATCTTTACTCTCCTTTCTTTTTATTCCCTAATGTCAGATGAGATGAAAAGCAAAACACTTTTGTTTGCTCAGAGGAAAAAAACCTAAAGTAAAAAAAAAAGAAAAGAAAGGGGGGGACGGGCGGAGGGGGGTTCGGCTGGTGGTATGACTCATGTGCGAGGCTTGATTTCTAGATCGTTATATCCTCCCGAGAAGCTTCTGAATACAGCTTGTACAGCAGACGGGAAGGCAGGAAGCCGTCTCGCTGGAATTTACTTCCCCTCATCTTCCCCACTGCTGGCTGAATAGCGGTTCCCCATTAAAGTGCTTGTGACCTTTGGAAGAGAGGGGCAGGGGTTTGATTGGGCTTTTTTGTCAAATTGGGCACACAACGAGCACGGACACAGTGAGGGCCCATTTACTGGCTGCAGCCACTGCATGTGAGGCAGAGAGCTGTGGTGCCCACACTGCTTGTTCTATGAAAAGGCAGCACTGAGATATTTATATTCTAATTTTTAGACGGATACTGTATATGATGAATTCGTTACTGTATAAACTTGTAGTTTAAATTTGTAACTTTTCAAGGAAAACACATTTACGCTTCCGTTTGTTGTTTCAAATTATGGTTGGCGGATGAAATATCAGCAAGAGCAATCGCTGCAGTAAATAAAAGTACGTATTTCAGCTTTGGAGGTGCTATGAGTAGCGTTTTAAAGCTGATTTTTGTAGCGGCAGAACAAGCTGTACACAACAACACTAACATATTAACACCTTAAGGCGAACATGTCAGCAAATAGCTCATCCAGCGGAGAGGGAAGAACATCAGCATTCATCCGCAGTCGTGTTTCTGTTCGCCCGTGTAATCCTTTTACTTCTGTTTTGGTCTCCACCAACTCCTGTGGGAAATATCTAGCTTGTTTGGCTTTTGTCTGTCTACTGTTTGATGTTGTGTGCAGGTGGTGTCCAGTGGGTTTATCAGAGACTTTTTTTTTTTTGCTGTTGCTGTTGCTGCTGCTGAAAACGGATACCTGCTCCTTGAAACGGGTGAAGTTGCGCGGACTTTTTCAACCAAAAACGAAGAGCTGAAAGACGCTAAAATTCTCAGACTCTGTGGGAAAAAGCAAAAGAGAGATGAGAAAATGAAAAAATCTACTCTTATTTTTCCACTTTAAAAAAAAGAAGAATAAATTAAATGTCATTTTTATTTGCATTGTCTGATACAACCACTAGGGGGCGCCAAAATCAAACGCGTCACAAAAGTTTCACTTCTACATATAGTGACTTTAATATACAAATATATCAATGAAATTAAATCTATGAATAACCTTTTAAATAAGCTTGTTTGTGTAGTTAATGAAGTCGGAGAATATAGCCGTACTGACATGCTAGTGACGCGTAAAAATACTGATAGCGTCTCAAATGCACTCCGCCAAACCACTGGATTTATTGTCTCTCACTCTCTTTGAGTGCTTTAGATATTTCAAAAAAATGCTTTTCACCATTTATATGTGCATAATCTTTTGTCAGAGTCTCTTCTTTTCTCATTTTATCCTTCACTCACAGGACCTGTCATCCTGAAATCCACTTAAAGTAGTTTCTTGTCAAAGGAAATCAGACAAACCAGACATGTAGAAAAGTAATCAACACTCGCCCACCACGCATCCATCTGCCCTCTCTCTTTCTTTTTATTTTTTTCATCACCCTCTCTTATTTTCTCTCTCTTTGTCTTGCTACTTTGCACTCGTGGGAGTGTGTAACTGCCACTGAGCCAGATGTTGAATACTATTGTCCCTGTCCTCACATCAGTGTAGAGATAAACGCACACTCACCGTCGCTGTCTTTGAGTTACATGATCGATACAAAACCAAACGCTCCCTTCACTTTCACACTTTTATTTTTTTTACCCGCAGCTACATGTAAACACGCTCACTCCTGTGAATCGGTTCACATAGGTGTCGAAGACGCAGCCGTATTTATCTCCACCCTCCACGTCAGCCATGAGTGCTGTGATTTGTAGAAGTGCTGCGTTTGTTTGACAGACTCTTGTAAACAAAAATGGATCCATATATGAGGAACGGCCTGAAATAAAAGGACGCGAGGAAATGAGAAGTGTGTGACTAAGGCGAAGTTGCAAAGCAAAGGAGTTCAGACTCGAGTGAACCAGAAAAAAGGAAGTTAAAATGATGATAGTATCCGCCCACCATGTTGGCGGTTGCTGATTTTCTTTTCAAATTAAAAGACTTTTATTGTTTTTGTCCGTGCGCGTATCTTCATCTGAGCTGATGCTTTTAATCACCGCATCAGCGAACATTGCAACTGTGACTGTGTTTAATAAATGAAGCGTCATGTCCATTTCAAATGCACACACACACACACACACACACACACACACACACACACACGGCCGCATGTGTTAATCTGAAGCGACACTGACTTTAATAGGCACTTTAAATGTCTTTATTATTTTAAAGCACTTTATGAGTTGCCCCTGGCGCGGATAGTGTGAAGCTGGTGCTAGGCGAGTTTATATGTGTCCCTTTCTGCCAGTTTCAGGTTGCGGCATGAGAACAGATGTTAAGCTTGCGCCAGAGATTTAGTATTGCGCTTCACTGCATTGAACCGTAAAGTTGTTGGAGACAAAAATCAATGGGAAAAAAACTGCAACAGTGGCCGACATTTCCCTACTTTTAGTCTTTAATAAGATTTGAGCTTCAAACGTCAGCACACACTGAGTTTGTTATGCCGGGCTTCTAAAGCTCCTTCAGAGGCTGAATGGCACCTTCCATAACAAGTAACGTGACCTTTTATGACCGTTGTCTTATGTTAACAGCGCTGTGTTAATTGGAACGCGGCGAGGCGAGAAACATGACAAGGCAAGACAGATTTTAAACAGCAGGTTTGCCAAATTTATGTAAAAATTACCCAAGATGTCCGTCATCAAACATCCATCAAGGTATACAGACCCAGAAAGACCAGAACGCCCGGCTGGGGCGGGCTGAAAGAAACCTGGTTGCGCAAACCTGCCGCCTATGATTGCACCCACCTGTCAATCAAAGCAATTGTGCTCTTAATTAAGCTTTAATATCATTTAAACAGTTCTGTATAAATTCACCCTCAGTACAGTTGTCATGAACGGGGAAATTAGCTACAGAGACCAAAACTGTTTTTTGTACCAGGCTGTAAACATGTTTATTTCTGCTGCGGACATTTTAACATAGGGACTTATGGGGATATGACTCAATCTGCCGCCACCATTTGACGATCCCCACAGAAAATGAATCACTCCTCTCTCAGAACAGATGCACTTACTACACAAACTAAATTGATTTGTTCATATCTTACACACATCTCCTGTGATTTATATGTTGGGAGCGAATGGTGGTATTTATAATTACTCACTATAAGATGAATACATAAATATAATTGCGGAGGAGGGGTGTGTGCGGTGCATCAGCTGAGAGTGATTAGCACGCCTGCATCCTGTGGACTAATCACTCTCCGTCTTAAACACGGTAGCGCGCTGGAGAGAAGGAAGACGCACATCTGGACGGCAGCTTCTGTGGGGCAAACAATAAGCACAGTATAGCCGGATGCAGAGTGTGTGTAAATGGTCACTTGTTTGGCAGATGTGCTATATCTTAGGGATGGAAATCGAGAAATCTGTGTGTTTTAATTCCTTGGAATCGTTTGGCAGTTTATCTAAAGATTCTCTTATCGGTTCCAGAAAGCATGAATTACATCAAGTTACTACTGCAAGAAGTTACGCAAGCTCGACTCCAACAAGCACGACAATTCACGCCACGTAACTTACGCAAGTTTGGCACGTGCAGTGCAATCAGTAGTAAACAATGGCACCCACTTGGTTCAAACGCATTTCACCAAAACAGACGGCAACAAAGTGGAGATAACAGCGTCGGGAGGGAATGTAATAAACCTTTGCGCACACGACATGCAATATTTTTAAATGAACGTCGTGTTGTTGACACGCTTCGGACTGGAGATGAATCTCAAGCAGCGGCGGCAGCAGTCAGGCTATGAGCACCTCTGCGGTTACTACGGAAGGTAACTCTGGTTCTTGTGTATTTGCCACAGTTACACATCGTTACTATTATCTAGGCTGTGGGCCTCTTTTGACCTCGCTGTTGTAAGGTTGTGATACTTCTAGCTAAACAAAGTTGATGCTGATGAAACTGTTTGTTCTCCTTTTTTCCCCAAATGAGAATCAATAAGAGAATCGAATCGATAAGAGAATCGAATCGTTAAGCAGAATCGATAAGAGAATCGAATCGTTAAGCAGAATCGATAATGGAATCGGAATTGTAAAAATCTTATCAGTTCCCACCCTTACTATTTCTTTATACTCATAATGTAAAAGTAGTTGTTTCTCAGCCTGGTGAAGGTAGCTACTGGACTCTGACCACCTCTGTGGTTACTACATAAGGTATCTCTGGTTCTTGTGTATTTGCCACAGTTACACATCGTTACTATTATCTAGGCTGTGGGCCTCTTTTGACCTCGCTGTTGGTTTTGTAAGGTCGTGATACTTCTAACTAAACAAAGCTGATGCTGATCAAACTGTTTGTTCTCCTTTTTTTCCTAAATGAGAATCGATAAGAGAATCGATAATGGAATCGGAAACGTAGAAATCATATCAATTCCCATCCCTACTATTTCTTTATACTCATAATGTAAAAGTAGTTGTTTCTCAGCCTGGTGAAGGTAGCTACTGGACTGGCTGTTTCTGAGGACGATGATCAACAAACGTGGGTCAGAGTTGCTTTAGGTGCGCTCACATGCCACTGATGTTTTTTTCTTTTTCATGTGGATTCTTCATCATATTGCAGGATTTACACTAGTATGTACAATGTCATCATAACCTATATAAATGATGAAAACTATGAAATTAAGACCCAAGGTATGACCCAGAAAAATGGCTCCTGGCATGGCTTTAAGAAAAGAGAACGCAACAATGAAATGCCTGAAGTGCAACTGCGAACAAACCCACAATGAAGAAGCATCAAACGCATCACGTGCACATGTTATCAACACACATATGCACCAGGCCTGAAGCCTCCATCACCACATCTCTCCTCTCTCTCTCTCTCCACGAGCTGATGCGTTTTAAAGACCTTTAAGTCGCCAGTAATGGGGGCGCACCACCCAATCAATGAGAAGTCTATCCGCCATTGAAAAGAGCCACACAAGGAGAGAGGAAGAACAATTCAGAGTTGGTGATCTTTAAGCGCTGTAATGGTAAACACAGGTAGTCTAACCCAGTTATGACCTTCCAGCTAATCAGTCATTTAAATGCGGCTTGTGTTTGCTTTTAATGCATGGCTAAAAAGCTGCTGATAAAAAAACAAAACAATGTTGCTTACCCGAGCAGATTACAGAGGGACGAGACTGTCAGTGATGCAGTTAAATGCCCCGTGCAGGTCAGTAAAATGTGAAGACACTTCCTTATCCTGATGATCCTTTTTATTTTTTTCTTTAAAAAAGGAGACTTTTCATTAGAAAACTCATAAAAGGCACAATAAATTCACGCGTCTAAACTGGAGACAGAGGAAGATTATCTCCGTTGCGCCACCAGCGAGTGTGCGAGAAATCTCACAGACACATCCGTACACTTATCAGCTTCAAAATGACACAATGCTGGTACCAGGGGGACTTAAATATTAATTCCCAGCCTGGTGAATATAAAAATAAATCCTTTTGCTAATCGTGCCGGGAGACGCTCGACGGCGGTAAAAAGGTTTTGTGTAAATTACTAAAAGATTACTTCCTTTGCTGGTTTATCTACAGGTCCAAACCACAGAGGTGCATTCCTCAAGCACCTGAAATTCCTCTTTAACTTGCAGTAAGGATTTAACACGTGTGTGTGCGTGTACTGTAAATGTCCTAGCTCCTATTTGAAATCCTTCGATTGTCTCTGGTGAAACAAGATAGCGGTGGCGCTTTTGAAGCTGTGACGGGTTGGTATTACCTGCGCAAGATATCGCAACGTAGGGAAGTTTATTTTATTTATTTCTTTTTCGGGGGCCGGTTGGACGTTTGTCACATGTGACGAAGGGACGCTGGTTTGCCATGGGATTAGAGCGCATTAGCCAAGGTTGGTGCCAGTCAAAATACATCCGGTTGTGTTTACTTATTTATTTTTAATCTTTGGCAGGAAATAAATGTTCATAGCAGGAAGGATTTAAGCTTCTCGCTGATTATCGGCCCGTTTAGTGGCTTCAAACTTTTGTATCACGCACTCAGCAAAAAAAGCACCTTGGCAGATCACTCCCATGGATATGATAGCCATTGAACAATGTGCTTAATAGTTGCCAGGATGAGACGGTTATAATATCCCAATATAAAAAACAGGAATCTCTATAGCTGACCAGCATCAGCACTCTTCTGGGTAAAGAGGATGTGAAATTTCGTCTCTTTGTGCCAAGATTCGCTCCCCGCCGCACATAAAAGTTTACGGATGGCTTTCAACTCGCCACACTCGAGCGTTTATGGTCTTTCTGCGTAAAAAAAAAAAAAATCAGCAGGACTGGCTTGTTGCTCGAGTCAGGGCTGATCAATTAAAAGCTTATTGATCTGTTATGGAGGTGGTGGGAGAGATAGCAGGCAAGGGGGGACGTGGGAATTACCCCCGCCGCATAAAGCCTTTTCCAAATCCCACTTCCTCCACGTTAAATACATACTCGGAATTAATAGAAGATCCAATTACGGCAGCGAGGAGGCTTTAAATCCGCGTATATGCTTGGCGGTGTGTGTTACTCCGCTGGCAGGTGATGCTATGGAAATGCACGGACAAGGTGATGGGGTCAGCAGATGCTTGTTGCTTCAAGTGCTTTTTTTTTAGCTGCAGGATGAAAACAGCATCATACTGTATGAAAGCAGCGTTTGCTGTGAAATCTGTATGTTTTTTTTTTCTTCCTGGGAATGCACCATGAAAGTGATATATATTTCCTCGCACACAGGCATGCATCGCTTACCGTTCCTCAATATCATATAGATTACGGTGATTTGTGCACAGACATGGAGGGTGCAGACTTCTTATAGATGCCTCTTTTAGATACGGATAAAGAGCTTAGGCCTACACACACCTTTCTTTCAACCGCTTCTCTCCTCGATTTTTCTTCTTTGTCGCTTTCTCAGCCTCTCGCAAGCACAAACAGAAACTCACACTGACGTACGCACACACACATGCACACACACCCCTGGAGCTTAATTTGTAATAGAAGACTACTTCATTTGAATGTCTTTGATGTAGCGTGGCTTTGCTCAAATGAAGTATCTGATCCCAATCCCCCGGACAGATCCACGTGGGCGTATCGGTGTAACCAACCACCACCAGCATCCCCATCCCTACTACAAGCTCCCTTCTTCTTTTGTTCCTCACCTACGATTCATATGCCATCCCTCTCCATACCCATCACCCATCTATCCCTCCATAATTTAATTCATTTACAGTTTTAACAAGCATGCTTACGTGCCTCGTCATCCGGGTAATTTATGGAGATGGGGTCTCGGGCTCAGTCCTCTGGTGGCCACATGGCCTTGACATGTTGCTAAGCTTGTATTTGACTTGCATAGGCTTAAAGAAGAGGGCAAATATAAAAAGATGGACATTGTGGAGAGCCTCTAAAGGAACACATCCGTGTTTTTTAGACCACTTTGAATGCTGTATAGTTATATTACAATCCCAGTCGGCCATTATGAAGTAGTGCATTTAAAGTGCTACTTATATTAATGCGACATTGACAAAAATGGATACAGACCATGTATTCACCGTGATGGATTACACAAGCGAGATTCAAGTGTTTTGTGATTTTAATACTGCATGAAAATAAAAAATAAATTAATCCAAAATGGGTTAAAAACACGTTGGAATAGAAAGTGGCTTCAGATTGTTGACAACGAGTGGCGAGGAGCATTTCGTTGAACCGGAGTGGACACATCGGTCTACAGAAATAGTTTTGATAAGAAGATCGATACCATTCATTTAATGTCGGTGCATTAAGTACGGAGCTGGAGGCCATTCTCTTAACTTAGAATAAATAATAGAAGCAAGAGGTAACAGCTCTCTAAAGTTATAAAAAAGAAACATTTTAACACAACTCAAGACGCTCAACTGCGAAACATCGGCTAGCTGTCGTCCACTGTCGCTGGGCTAATGACCTCCCAGCTCTAGCTCCATATTGAATGCAGAAATGGGCGAATAATGTTAGAAAATTACAGTTTTAACTAGTTACAGGGTTCCCACACCTTTTTCATGATCAAATTCAAGCACTTTTCAAGCACCTTCAAGCACCAGTGACCAACAGGTGTCGATAGTAGTCTACTGTTATTTCTCGGCAGAACACCAAGCGAGTATGATAACTGAGTTCTGCATGTAAAGGCATCGGATCAAGCGCGTAGCCGCTTAGGAAACATTTTTGTTTCCTCTTGGTTTATTGAGATAGACATTGCACAAATTTCAAGCATTTTCAAGCACTTCACAAAAAATTCAAGCATTTTCACAACCTTGAAAACACTGAATTGAAATTAAAGCATTTTAAAGGAATTCAAGCACCCGTGGGAACCCTGTAGTTACTACTCTTGCTTTAACATTTGGGGCCTCGGTTTAGTTGCTGTTAGCATCTAGTACAGACATGGGCAAACTACGGCCTGTGGGCCATATACGGCCCATTAGGCTTTTCAATACGGCCCGCCGAACTTATCCAAAAAATAAAAATATATCTTACAAAGATATGTGTCTCATCACTGTGCGATGAAAACACGGCGAGCTAGTCCACAAAGAGTAGCAACAAAACCCACAAAACGAGAAACGTTGCTAATGTCTCTGCTTTAGTTTGAATCAATCACGAAGCTCTCAGGTCTTGGCCCGGCCCCAATGTGGCCCGCAAGTCCAAAGGTTTGCCCACCCCTGATCTAGTAGTCTAGAGGCTTGAGCTATTGGGAAGCATTGCAACTCCTGCTAACTCCAAAGTGGACTTATTTACATGTAACTGAACTATAGCCACTGCTAACCCTACATATGTGTGCATACATTTGTAAAATAACGTAGCCACTTCTGTTTCAGGATGTGTAAATAAAGACTAACCTGTATTTCTTACAATTTTGAGCTATTTCGTTAATGATTACGTGCAATGAATGTCTCAGTTTTTGCAAAGACATGACATACAGGAATGCGCCTCCAAACCCAGAGTAAAATCCAGCTGCAGCCTAATGAGGGGATTAGAGCATCGCAAAGCCCAGGTTTGTTATTGACTATGAACAAAAAGCAGAATGGAAAATGGAAGCTGAAACGCTGCAGATTAAACAAACAAATGAGGCTGGTATTTTTCTAGGTGCTCGAGGTGCGTGCATCGCTGGAGTGGCATGGAGTGAGAGTAAATATACACATGCTCACACATCCGGTCTTAGCGTCATCTTGCGCCTTTATTGGGGCTAATCCTATGTGTACACTCTGACAGGCTTACAGATGCCCCCGTGGACTCCACCGGCGCCGCCGAACACAGAGAGAGCCTCGCTCAAGTGCTCAATTCAGAGCGAGAGCACGCAGCAAAATGTGAAAATGACCAACATGTGCAGATAAGCTGGCAGCCGGCAGCCCCCAGAAGTACTAATTATGATAATGAGGGAGTGGGCAAAAGCTGAGGCATATATATATAAATGGCATGTGTGGCGCAACAATATTAATACTATGCTGTTAAACCGTTCAGCCTAGTGCAAATAAATCATTGTACTTTAAGTTTGCACAGTAAAAGCTGCAGACACAGAAATTGGTCACATCTGACAATTCTTATTTTTGGATTGCAAACAACTGAAGACCACTCGCCTCACCCTCCCATTCCAAACATGAAGGAGAAATGGTGGATATGAAACAAAAAAAAAAGGTCCTGTTTAGAGTCAGTGTTTGATTTGGTCTGTTCTGGGCTACTGTAGAAACGCGACGGTTCGAAATCGCGGACTCCGGAAGAGGACCGTCTACCTCTGTAGAGTCTGATTCTAAGGCAGTGGTTCGATCGAACCCTAGGGGTTCGGTGAGTCGGTCTCACGGGACCGGTGGAGCCTCCGCCCTGGAATTTTTTATACCATTTGTTACAACATATCTTTGCGAGCAATCGTTTTTTGAGGATGCTGGACATAAAAACTAAGAAAAGGAACAGACTTTGCTGTGAAAACGACACGAGACTGGCACTTGCCAAGGTGAAGCCGCGCATATCTGAACTGGCCTCTCAAAGGCAACAGCAGAAGTCACACTGAGGTAAGTTGTTGTGAGTTCATGCACTGTGTTGGTTTTGTTATTTGAACAAGGTGATGTTAATGCACGGTTCATTTTGTGCACCAGTAAAAAAATCACATTTTATTTTTTTACTAAAGAAAGGTTCGGTGAAAGAGCATATGAAACTGGTGGGGTTCGGTACCTCCAACAAGGTTAAGAATCACTGTTCTAAGGTAACAAAAACATAGCAACTTATTTATTTACTTTTTATGCCAGAAATTTGATAAATTAGATTCCATGTAGGGTCAATGTAAAGCTACTGCTAGCAGTCCATTAGCTTAGCATAGCCCAACGACTGCAAATGGGTGGAAACGGCTAGCCTGACTCTGTCTTCTAACACACTAATAAACATGATATTTAACATGACTAACATGATTTTCTTTGCATGTAAATGTGACACTTGCCTTCCATTTAATTCAATGGTCGGTTTTGTGCTATGCAAATAGGCTATTCTCTCATTGTTAGTCAGCTGTATTTCTTTGAACCTAAAAGAAGATCTTCACCCTTTTGATCAACATTCAAATATCGCAGATCTAAAAACACACTGTATGTCTGCATGCGGCACAGAAAAAGGACAAAAACTTCTATAAAGGACGGGTTCTTGAGTTGTTCCGTCTGGGTCCTCTTTAATCAAAGGTAAAAAATCTCAGAGACCACCCGTGTGATTTCCACCTCAACTGTCATCTGTAAATGAGAAAATCTCGAGCTCAAGTTCGCACGTTCTGCCACAACCTTCTCGACCTTCGGGAGCGGTACACAGGGCGCCCTTCTCTGAAGTGTTTGATTCGACGGGGTTTGTGTTTGAAGTGTGAAGTTGAGGCTAAATTGAGGGAAGAGAGGGTCAGCGTCGAGTGAGTCTTGAAAGGATGGGACGCGTTGAAGTGTCTTATCATAAACACTCCTTCTGTGCCTTGATTATTCCTCGCGGGTCACCGTTATTGAACCCCGTTCTTTGACTCGAACGCGGTTTACAGTTACACTGACATAGCATATCTCCTCTCATTAGATCTGAAGAGGATGATTCATGCAGACAGCAAACAAAAAAAGCACCATAGCAGCCATTTCATGCGCTTTAATTTGTTTATCCGCACGCCTGATGGAGAAAAGTTGTGTTCGTTAGAAGCAGGGATTTCTGGAGTTTAGTTTTGATGTTGTCTGCCCTTACTTTGCTTGTTTACCTCTGAGGACAAAGGGGAGGCTGATAATGTGGCAGCAGAGTCATGGCCGCTGGCCCTTTTTTGATGAGGAGAAAGGTCTGTTTGACTAATTACCCTGGTGGTCAAACCACTTGTTTTTCCAATGCCACATTTTTTATGCCTCCTCTCTCTCACTCGGGTTATTTCTCTCCTCGGTTCCTGAACGCACGCGCTGAGCCATGACATCTCACGCTGATATTTGCATTTGAATTAGCGCTCCGAATCACTAAGTATTGATTACCTGCAATTACTTTTTTTTTCGTGTTTGTTTAAGGCTATTTTTACTCCGTTCGTGGAGTCATTTCTCAACCTGCCTTGTTTTCCCTTTTCTCTATTTCCTCTCAAGTCTTTTTGTGCTCCATGAGTTCGGGCCGGGCTGATTTAGTCCAAACTGCAGTTCACCTTGAGTACAGGTCAGGGAGAAGGTGAGTAATGCACGAAACCATTGTTTGACATGAAATCCATAATCTGCAAAGTGGATCAAATAACTCGTAAATGCATCAGTCAGCAGGCGGTTATTGATGGCTATTGTATTTGTTTGTAGAGGAGAGAGAACAAAATACTATATTTATATGGAAATAGTGTGAACGGCTGAACACCGTGCATGCTCGAAGAGCTCGGGCTCATGCTGGAACATTTTTGAGACGACTATTAAACCTCTCAAACTCCTTATAAATTTCCTGTTTCAGCCTAATTAATCACTCCTGTCATTACGACATATTTGTCACCTTCGAGCTTAATCAACACCCCAAAAACTTGCAGAATATTTTAGGATACACACCCGTTACACAAGAGTAAGAAGGAACATTTTCCGTCCTGATGTCGGAAATTTGCAGTAGTTTGAAAATAGGAATACATAATAAAAAAATAAACACAGGTAAACCAAATGTTCATTTTGCCATATGTTTCTTTATACTTTAATTTATTAGTTAATTTTGGCTACATTTGCTGAAAGCTCTTAAAGGACTTGTACGTATCGCTTGATTGCTGCACCAAATTTGTTCCCATGAGCGGTTTGTCCTTCATGTGCAAACAAAAAAATAAGGGAATAAACAACAATTTTCCATCTTTTCAAAACAAAAAGACGAGCCCAGAAATACCTCTGTTGCACCATACTGTATTTTACATGCACAAAATACAACCATAGCAACTTAAAAAGGCTACTTGACATGACATTGAAGGTCCTCTCCACCGCAGACGACTGCATTATTAGGCCCCAAATTGAAATGACTGTTGCTATTCTCTGGGCACACAAACCCATCTTGGCTATGGCATGGCCATTTTCAGGAGTTGGGTTCCATCCTGTCTCCTGATGAAGAGCTTTGTATGGACCACCTGCGCTCAGAGTCTGGACAAGCAAAAACTCTGATTGCAAGGTGGATGGAGCACATACGCAGCCAGGGAAGCGGCACCATGCCGGGGCTAAGTGGCACTTTAACTCGCGATGCATCCTCGGGGTCTGGCTGTCTGGCTACCTAGACTGCGGGCCCGGCCATGATGCAAGAGATTGGCTTGTTGAAGGACACAGAGAAGCAAACAAAGCAGAGGGAGTAAAGTACACGACGGTGGACAGGAATCAAATGTTTTTAAAGATGATAAAAAGAAAAATGTCTGTGCTTTAATTTCTCGTTTTCTTTGGATGATTATACTTGTGTTTATGTGTGTTGGGACAGATGGTGTCTGTTGGCGTGGTGAGTGATAACGTGTGAATCAACCCAGTATTAGCTGGGAGAGCTTCAGGTGGTTCATCATGATGTTTGCCCGCTAAACTGCTGACTTATGTCCCAGGGAGAGAGACAATAGTTATCTCCTGGTGAGTGGTGGGAGATACTGGCGAGTGGTGGTTACTGTTGCTTTCCCTCTCTCTGTGTCTCACCTTTCTCTTCCTATATATTGAAGAGAGAGCTCTAAAGAGCCAAAGAACTGAACTGTTCATTTACTTTAGAGACACTGTGTATTGATTTGACATTTTTTTCAAAAAGCAGCTCATTGGAAAGCATCCATTCATTTCTTAAAACATCATGTTTGAGGCTATCCTGTGAAAATGTGGAAATTATAAACATTTCACGCATGACACGTCTCTACTTTCTCCCACTGTACAAGGATGAAGTCGTTGGTTGTTGGAGGGTTGAAACCGAGGTAATGATGTTCTGCTCATGTCATGAGGAGGGCTCAGCTGTCAAGCATGACATAAAACCAAGGTTTTTCCACCATCAAATAATTAGGGTTGCAAAATTCTGGGAATTTATATTGAAATTAACAGGAACAAACCGGGAATTTACAAAAAAAATAACATTGGACTACATAAAGTGATGCAAGTTTTGATAAAATGATGGTAAATATATTGAAACATGAAAATGTATTCATACAGTAGATAAATAAGCTATAGCTAGCATTATTTCATTCATAGTTTATAAGTTTTATCTTTTCGTGACGTTGTCTTACCCCCGATTACTAAATTACCCCCAATTACCAGTTAATTCCCATACATTTCCATGATTCCCATGGAAAGTTTCCAATTTGTAATGTTTACAAAATTCCCTAGCTTAACTTCCCATGGAAAGTTTTTGGAAATGTACCCTAAAAATAACACATTCTTAAATCATTTTGCTACACTGACTTGTAACACCTGTGTCCAAGCCAAGCTAAACTGTCCACTGATCACCTGGCTGTCAGGCTTTGCCAGGAGCTCAAATAACAATCCAGCGCAAATAGATAAAAAACCCTACACGCTTAGATGCTTCATGGACGAGAGTAGTGTTGTATTTTTTCAGTATTTTTTGTAGGATTTTGAAAAATCAATCAGAAATCGAGTTATAAAGAGCCTTAAAAGCTTCACAGCTTCTCTTTTTGTTCACAAAATTGTTCCTAACAAAGTTCTTCTCCCCGTTCTGCAATAACAGCAAATCTGTTGTTGAAAAAGTGAAAAAGTTGTTGAAATATTTCCACCTTGAGCCCCCCCCCTCGCACTCATTCACATAGACCTGGACCTCAGAGGACCTTTATGGATAGAATGTAGATGAAGGGACCCAGACTGAAGGCCTCGACGTGGCTACCTGCTGTTACTGTAAATATGTTGGGGGTGGTCTTTGACCTGAATAATGAAGAACATTCCTTATGAATCTCAACACAGAGCTCCAACTGTGGCAAGGCCAACACAGGACAGGACAGGCAAGTGTGTGAGGAATGTTGAAACTTTAGAAAAGCTTCCATGTAAAAAAAACAAACAAAAGAATCATTGATTTGAATCCAACAAAGAACTAATATGTGCATGTCATGTAGTTCTTTGTTTTAAAAGAAGAAGAAGGTGCTGTGCTCTGTAGCGTATGAGAAGTCCTATCACTTACTGTAGAAGGTCGAGATCTTTGACCTCGCTTGACATTTATTTTAGCCCTTGGATCCTTCGCTTCAAACCGTAAAAGCTGATACATAATTAATCAGTCGTGGTTTTTTTGGCTTTGTGGAAGAAGAAGTCAAAAGTCAGCTCAGCGTTGTGCAGAGGTTGCTGGGGAATCCTCAAAAAGCTGAAATCTGTTTCTTGCCAACACGGTGAACTCGTATCAGGCCTTGCGACTCTAAGGGCAGCGCTACAGACAAACATCTTGTTTTATGATCATGTCGCATTGTGGACATATCAAAAAAGTCTTTGTATCTGCATCGCTGAGCCTAATTTCGTCCTTGTGGTTCAAGCTTCCAGGACTGCTTTGCTTTTTCACTCCACATATGTAGACTGTCCTCTAAAGGAATCGTATCTGAATGCTACATGACCGTCGCTCAAAGGAAGATAATTACTGTCACTGGCCGCAACTAAGCTGACATGCCCGCTGGCCTCGCATGTTTGTGTATTCATCATGTTCACAACTGAATGGAAATGAAGTTGCCCTCGTGCTGTCAAACTGCATTTGATGGCTGCAGGTATATAGTGAAAATTATCTGGTTTGTGTAGGCAATTCGCTCCGGAGAACACGAGTGGGAGTGAATTAAAGAAATGTCCAACCAATATTACGAGGGAGATAGAGGCCTTGGATTGGCCTATGCGTGAATACAGATGGCAGGGAAAGTAGATGTTGGGAGATACATTTATGTAACCTGGATTGGGGGGAAAAGAACTAAAAAATACAGCAGTGAGGTAGAAGGGGACGTGAAGAGAAGAGGAGCGGGGAGATTAAGTAATTATCCTTTAATTTGAGGTGCTGTTTGAAATTAACCTATGCAAATGAAGTGGTGAAATCACATCGAGGACCACAGTGACTCAGACTCTACAGGAGCAAGACTGGTTTTCACGTCTTATCACGATGCTATCAAATGCAAATTCTGAAGTGTGATAAAAATGTTCATCCTGAACAGTTTTCCATACCGAGCGAAGAGGTTATATTCCTTGTTGGTATGTTATTTTTTTTCCTCATGTTTAAAATGCACTACAATTATCATATATTCAAATAGTAGCCCGTGGCATGGATGGTGGAATTAAAAACAAAGGCTGGTCGTTGATAAAGTTCAAATAAAATTTTCGTAGGATGGTGGAATTACTTGTACTATATTGACTCTAAAGGTAAATGTATATTTAATGTAGGTTTCCACAGCACTGATTCATTCTATTATCTTGAATTTAACAGGCTAACACGGAGAAAGTGTTCAAATTAATGCTAAAATGCCATTAATGGTATGATCTGATCAATCAATTTTATATTAATATTGTATCAGTACGATCATGTATAATACACACCACCAGTCTGGAACAAATTGTATAAAGAAAATGCTGCTTTTCCTCTTTTTTTTCTGATTCTTGATGGACAGTAAACTGTTGCAGACTGTAGCTGCTGTTAGCTAATGTTAGCTCAGTTTGTTAGCCGGAGCACCAGGGGAGTGTTAGTGCTTGTACCATAGGGAGGGAATGCGGGGGATGGGGAGTGAAGCCAGTGTTGTGCCAGAACTGGAGCCGGGCAATGTTACCAGGCTCGGCTGCATTCATGAACATACTGACAGAGGCGACAAAGACTTAAGAGGACGCTGACAGACTAAGCTGAGAAGATATTGGTTGTTAGTCATGTTGCTAGTTTTTGATCGTACGTTATATAATTATAACACATCTGTCTATATTTACCACTTGGAAAGTTGGGGAGCTAAATTGCAAAAATACCAATTTCTGTGCAATGTTGCTTTAAATATTTGGATTTATCAGGTGGCTGGAAACGCAAATCCAAATGAATGCTAATGTTGCTTCATGTCTAGATGGTTAAATGGGCAATAATGCGTCCATATGTTATTCTATCCTGTTGCTCTGCTGCCGCACATGTCATAAAAAACCATCAATAAAGGCCTCCCTTTAAAATAAGTCTGTCCTGCTTCTCTTTGCAGATGAAAAAAAAATGCTTTTTGAGAATCAAGGGTAATGCTCCACAGAGATGGCAGATAACTCAGCTTATCTGGTTGACTAGGCCTGCTCCTGTTTATAAAAATTAACCCCGGAGAGTAAGCTGTGAAACATTTCGAAACAATAAAAAAACCAACGACATTCCAGTTAATAGCTTGTTCGCAAAAAAAATAAATAAACTGCAGCACATCAGAGTGTTTTCTGCATAACATCCCAGCACAATCCTCAAACTGGCACGGGCCCATGACTGTGACCTTCTGTAACGACCTACAACAGCGCAGGATCCCCCAGTGTGCGTCTGTGCGAGTACGAGGAGAAAAGAGGAAGTGAGGCGCATGTGTTTAACCGGCGGAGATGAAATTAAAAGCGGTGATTTCCCTGTCGACCCGCTGCCTCTAAGCAGCTGCTTGCTTTCTCTTTATGGTGGAGATGTCATTATTTAATTCATAAAAGCGTTTTTTTCGTGCTCTCTCACCCCTCCGCACACAGCCACATGCCAACTCTTCCTGTTTACTCAAGCTTGCAACCAGTTGGTCAAAAAAATCGGATTAAAACGCGTTCATCAAGCACGATAAAAGCACTAGGAATTGTCTTGATGCCGTTGACGCGGGCGCTGTCTCGCCGGGTAAGTTGCGCATCATTCAGTGCACAAGAGGAGCTCTTATTCTGCAAGATGAAACAAGCAATAGACGGTACAAATCAATCAGCATTTATACACTCACTGTTGTATGACTTTGTGCATCCGCGCAGCATGGCTGCAGCTTTAGAAAGGGATGAGTGGACGCTATGAAGAGCTTGCTTGGGATCATCTTGCGATCTAAATGCAAATGTAGGGAAGAGTGTGAAAGCGCTGAGGAAGTTATTACCTACATGGCTGGCTTTGATGAACAGCTCACGGCGTTTGCTGCAAATACCAAAGTGGAGGACTGCATCCATGTGATTAAGATGATTAATTACTCCTTTAAATGTATTTTCTTTTTTTTTTTTTGCTAACACCTCCTTCGACCTCAAGTAATCACACGAGGTGTGTGCGGAAGCCGCGGTGCCACTTGTTTGAAAGTGTGGCAGTTGGTGCAAGTGTGAAGAGCGCTCACATGTGATCAGTCACTGACATAAGGAAGTGATCATTATATGTTTTGTCTTTTATGCCTTTATTGATAGCACAGATGAAGCAGGGGGCAGAGAGAGGGGAAGTGACACGCAGTAAATTAACCGTCTGATGCGGGATTCGAACCGGGGCCAGCTGCAGCGAGGACTACAGCCTCCACACACGGGGCGGCGGCTTAACCCACTGGAAGTGTTCATTTAGATTTTGTTTTAGTCGTCTGATTTGTTGCTTTTGTTTTCAACAGTAGGTTTAGTCAAAGTTTAAACGCTTTTTTTCACTAGAATTTACAGACTCATTATATACGCCTGAAGGAAATATCTATAACGACTAATATAGATATTTAAGGATCTATAACGAAAGACTTATTTACAACTTCAAGTTCATTCAGTTCGTTTATATAGCACCACATCATATCAGAAGTTATCTCATGAAACTTTTCTCATATCTTTATGATATTTAATAAACCTTAAATAAACTACTGTGTTTGTCCATAATGACAAAAAAATGTCATATTATAAATACTATATATTCATTTTTTTTCAACTTTAAACAAGTCAGGCTTTTAAAATGACTTCAGTCTGAAATATACACGTCCAATATGTATTATATTTGGGTGGGGGGGTTAACTCTTTAAAGGTCAGTATGCTCCACATAGTAGTCCAAAATTAAATCTTAACATAAAGGAATGCATTAGTTCATGTTGAGATAAATAACATTTTCAGTGGCTTTCGATTGGACTTTGTTGTTGTTGTTAGGAACATGTGTGTCATTTTTCCTGTAGCTTTTAGACATTTCAAGCAAATTTAAGGAACTGAGATGACAATTCTTAAAGTTTTAAGGGAAGGAAATGTATACCTGTGAAAATAAAACACTAAGACTGAAAAGTTACAAGCTTTGAAAACTACAAAAACAGCATAAAACCAAAAAAAATTACAATGGTAACACACACCTCTCACTGCACTGTCTCAATTGTGAAAGCACAAACGAGTTTCCACGTAGCTGTAGATGAATCCAATCGTAATCAGCCGGCAAGTCTTACTAGAGCTAATCAGTGGAATTTAGCTTATCTGGAGGGTAAGCTGTGGAGAAAAAATTGACGTGCTACAAAAAAACTGACCGCAATTTTATTTTCAATTAGCGTAAAAATCTAAGTCAACAGTAATTTCTTTTTCAAATTGTTCCCCAGTGTTATTGGTCAGCAAAAAAATGAATTAAGATGGGTATTTATACGGGAACTGGTGATGAGATGAGATGTAAGTTTGACATTTGTTGAAAAATCTCTGCCAAACCGAGCAAACTCCGGCCAGTTCAAATAAAACGAATCAAAAAGAAACATTAAATGCTGTGAAATATTAAACACTGCCTAAATACCAAATGTAGACACGTCTCTCTTTGAACTTCTCCCCAAAAGTGTTTGAACCAGTACTCAAAAAAAAAAGGAACCAATTTACTGTCTGGTACTCCGCGACGATTCCCAAGGACATTTCCACCAGAGACAGTCCAAAACATATGCTGATGTGACATCGCTCGGTGACAAACCTACCTAAAGATAAACTCCTAAAAACACACTTTCAGAAATAAAAGTCACCTTTAGAGAGGGGGGGGGGCAATACTGAGTGGGTGAAATGAAAGCAATTTTTCTCCTTTTGAAATGTAAATGCGCAGCGATTTGCTGAATACCTTTGAAGAAATCATGTTATTAAGAATCAGGTGTCGCTATGCAGCCTCCATTGATACGGAGTTCATCATTTTTAAATGAAATATATTTCTTCCTCTTGCATTTTCTTCCGCCGCTTTTTCACTCTCTTTCCTAAGTGGAGAGCTTGTGGGCTTTGTGTGAAAAGGTCATG
The DNA here is from genome assembly GCA_004119915.2 of Collichthys lucidus. Taxonomy (NCBI): domain Eukaryota; kingdom Metazoa; phylum Chordata; class Actinopteri; family Sciaenidae; genus Collichthys; species Collichthys lucidus. Next base: position 15,170,570 of record CM014101.1, on the reverse strand, counting down.
TGGCTTTCACGGAGCTGACACTCACCTGCTGACAGCCGAATGTCATCACTTTCCTTTAAACTTAAGTAATGATTCTTCTGATTTTTTTTTTTTTTTTTTACGAGGCTACATGCACTGAAACATCGGAGCGTGGCGCTTTTGAAAAAAAAGAAGTGTTTAGCCTCACGCAGTATGCAAACTAAACGATCGTGCGATGCAATACATAATTAACTGTCGCTTTGAGAACTTCAATCATGTACTATTTATTTGGGTGCCCGTCATCACAAAAATAACATCGAGGATGCCAAAGCAACAAAGATCTTTTAATGCAGCAGCCAATGCCATCGTAGTTATGAGGCACTACAAGAAGTAATGCAACAACAGAATTATCAATATCCAATGATTCGATACTTTCAGCCTTGGGAAAGTGAAACGCTGTTCTTTCACATGGAAGTCAGATAAAACACCGCGCACTGATTCCAGGCTGAGAGCATCTTCATCACTCTTTTTTTTATCTTGTTGGTTTTTCTTATTAACAGTGTCATGAGCAACTTTAATTAGGTCAAATTAGGATTGAATTAGGGTTGTTAATTGTACAGGCCAGTAAAACTTTAAAGAACGAATTACCAAAGAAGTATGCCACTTTATTTGTTTTTATCTTTTCCATTACAGTTTGATGGCAGTATTAACGAGGCTAGGAGCCATGCCGTGAATCTGGCTCCATCTTGGCAGTCCTCCCTCCGCCGCCTCTCGCCTAACCAAACAATTGGCAGAGATGTACGTCGTCTGTCGAGCCGTGAGTGGCCATGCTGTTAAAGCATAACTTTAAGCCTTAATATAATTTGAACAGGTGAGTTGTATATAAATTCAGCCTCAGTACAGTTGTCATGAACGGGGAAATTAGCTATAAAGACTAAAACTGATTTTTGTACCAGGCTGTAAGCATGTTTATTTCTGCTGTGAAGTCATTTGAACATGGGGACTTATGGAGACTGACTAGCCAGCCTCAAGTGGACGTTTGAGGTACTGCAGTTTTTGGCACTTTGGCATTGGCTTCTCCGCACAGCCACGGAGGTCGCCGCTTGATTAAACAGTGACTCTTTGAGCTAAATGCTTAAATACTCATAAATAACTATGTGGTTGATGTTTAGCAAATATAATGTTGCCGTTCACCTCCTTGCTTTAGCATGTCATTGCAAGGCAAACTGAGGCTGGAGGAGTTTGCAGCTATCTCCTCACAAACCATATTGGATAAATCAAATTGTTAACCTGACCAGTAGATGATTAATTTCAAGGGGGAACATGAAAGTCCAATAGCTGTTGAGATATTTCACTTAGAACCACAAATGTTCGACCTTAAGGTGACTTTAGAGGAAAGTCAAGGGATCATCAAAGTCAGTAGACTTTATGCCCTGGGCACTATGAATGTCTGCACAAAATTTCATGTCAATCAATTCAACATTCGTTGGAAAAAAGTTTAAGCCAGATCAAAGTACGGACCAACACTGATATCCCTGGAGCTGGCAATAAAAAACAAAAAGCATATTTCAGATGTACCTTTTTCAAAATAAAAGATACATTTTATCAGAAGGCACTTGCATACTGTAAACTGTAAACTCTCTCTTTCCCAGTCCAACTGTGTTCATGTTCCCTCCGCCGAGTTGCATTTGTCATAAAAACTACAACGATTCCACCGAGACGAAACTAGAGCAGATTGGATGACTTATTCTGTTTGTTCACAGCAAAACAAGGTTTGAAAATTTAACTTATCTGTGACTCGGGGGGTGCTCAAGTGTTGTCTTTCTCCGGTCTGACGAATGAGGATACCACAGCGGCTGTTTGTTCTGCAGTGTTCTCTGTAAAAAGAAAGTAGCTATGAGCTGAGAAAGTTGCGAGGGAGGTGGTTTGTGGTTTATTGGCCTTGGGATTTTAACTCGCTTCGCAGTGAAACGCACTTTCGAGGCACTTGTAATAGTCGTTGAGATGCAAACGAAATGCGCCTGAAGTGTTAAGTGTATGAGAGTATATGATGTTTAATTCCTCACATTCGCTCTGTAATTAAAAATAAACATATGCGGCGACTGGAGGGCACACACTTCACTCATCACTCACATCAGGATGTTGCATCAGGAATAGCTCTTAAACAGGTATAAAAAAAAAAATACAAGTAAGCTTCTGAGCTGTTTATTTCTAACACAGCTGGCGGGCATCTCAAGCATGACCACAGTGTTATGAATTTTGTCCGTACGTGTCTGGTCACACGGCTCAACAACTTTTAAAAGCAACTTTTGGTCACCAAAACTCAAAAATACGGTCACCTTAGGTAATTACAATAAAGATATGACAGGTTGATGACAGGTTAATAATGAAAACGTGACATGAATTAATGTTTAAGCACTGTAATTATGTTTTTCGACAGGTTGTGAAATGCAAATCGTTCGTAAATCACAGAAATGAATGAAAATACGTCTTGATGCACGTGTATAAATTGTCACAACACTGGCAAACTGGCTGAAAAACAAGATTCACATTGTCCATTTTGGACCGTCAGAGGAAAAAAAATCAAAGTTACTACTGTACGTTCAAACGCTGGTACATGAATGATTCATTGTGACCTATTATTTTTCTACGTAACGCTAAGAATACAGCTTAACACCTTCACTTCCAGAGGAGATCATTAACGTCCTGACACGTCTCTATTTATAAAACATACTCAGCCCTATAATTGCTGCTGCCACCCACCCACGTACATCCACACACCTGCCAATCCGAGTGAATCAAGGCATCCCTTAAACCCCTGCCTAACTCCCAAGCGTGCGATACACCCTCCTCGAGTCAACCTCACAAGAGTTGTTACTACAATTCAGACCGAGGCTCATCGCTTTGCTGTGACCTCCATTCCGGCTTTTCCTTTCCACGCTCCCACATGCAATCCATTTTTCATGCCGACTCTGTATTGTTTCAGCCTGTTTTATTTTGCTCCTCTAGAGAAGAGGTGTGTTGCTTTTTCTTTTTCTTTCTGTTTTTTTTTTTTTTTCCCAGTGGAAGCAGTGTGTGCTGTAGCCCGCTGAGTCCAGGCAGTTGCTTGGGTACACCATGTGCTTGCTGAGCACTGCTGCCGTCTGGCATGGATGCGAGCAGTCATCGCTACCAGCGGGCCGATTTGCTTCAGTGAGTCTTTCAAACTTCTTCACTTCCCTGTCATTTATTCTATATGTCTTTGCACACTCAACCACTTGGAAATAATCAAACAGAAGAAAGAGTGTCTACAGACTCATGCGGTTTCTTAGCAACAAAAATCATATTTAACACTAGAGCAAACTTCCCGGCAGTACCTCAAAGTACTTTACTCGTCGGTTTTCTTAAGAACATTCGTGAAGTTTGTTCCCATGGTTGCCCCGGTGCTAGGCAATGAAATAAAAGCATTTCAACTCGTAAAAATCAAACATGTGGGCTTTACACCTGTGATTGAACATCAAGCTGAAAGGTATAAGGGAGCGTCTGCTTGGCTTTACCACTAATGGGCCCCAAACTGCAGCGCTTAGACTGAATATGAATGTACCCCCAGTGAATTATTAATGTTGTGGTGCGCTTCGTATTCTGCCTGGCACTTCCAGAGGTGATCCACCTCCCACACGGATTGGAAGCTGTCACCCGTAATTGGAGAAATCACGACAGCGCGGAGTTAAGTGCTCCACAGTCCCAGGGTGAAGAATCTGACGGTGCACACTGCAGCACCAAGAGGTGTGGAACATTTTCTTATATAGGTTTTTTCTATATGCGTCTTTTCTCTCCTCCCCCCAATATATTTCTTTCTCTTTCCCCAGTGCAGCTATATGTGGTTTTAAAAGTCTGCTCCGCTCTGCAGCCGTATTTAACTTCGGCTGGCCAAGAAAAATCTTAATTTATTAAGGATGTCACATTCAGTAAGCAATGATGAAGAAATTGAGTTGTCCAAGAAATACCCACAACGACAGTTCCTAGTCGTCAGATGACAATGTTCAGTCAGTGCTCACACATTAAGATAAGCCACAGTGACTTTCGCGACCTTTCACCCGACACGTAACCCGCGATTTCCACTGAACATATTCCACGAACCGTGTGAGGTGAACCGCAAATGATGAAAAACGTAGTAATATCTCAGAAGGCACCATTCATGAAGGCTCTGCGGTACATTTTTCTGACAGAGTGACAACTCTGTGCAAAGCTCGCGTGGATCCCGGGTCTCGCCGAGTGCCCGGGGCACCATCAAACCGACAGCTCCATAGCACACATGGACCCCCGTGTCCCAAAGATAGAGGCAAAGTTGTTGGCACAGCAAGGAGTTCTGGTCGTTCCGTTGCCCTTTAACAAAAGGGATCTGTCACTTTTCATGACAGGAGCAAGATTGCAGCGTTTCATTCCGGACCAACTATAGTATCTGTGATCTCTGGTCAAACTCTGGCAGATTCGTCTCAGCTTCAGCGACCGTGGGCTCTTGGAGCGCCGTCTGTCCGTCAAAGAAAAACGGCGTTGATTGGGAGAGACAAAGCCGACGCTGACAGATGTTGACGCCGTTGCAGGTCATGTGTGAACCGGTGACAAGGTCAAAAGATGAAATTCATCTGGGTCCCGTCTGGAAGACGTTGGAGTGCAGCTCTCCAAGCGATAAGCGAAAGCTTGATGCGGCGAGGGTTGTCTAAATTTGATAAGGATCCTAAACTGGGACACGGATTTCGCTGCACCTCAAAGGAGTGCACACTTTTGTCAAGAGAAATCCTGTGCAGTCTGTTTTTAGCTCCACAATTGGAACTTAATCACTCTAATCCATTCATTGGATTATGATGCCACTGCTTCGTGATAAACCATCTGTATGGCAAGGTGCCTCCGTGTTAAATTTGAAGTTCACCTATCACTGCTTGTAAATCTAGTTCACTCGTTTCAGGAGCTTGTTTTCCACAAATTAGAAAAATTCTCACCAATTTATCTTTTAACCATATGTTTGTATGTTTAACCATGGGCTTAAATGTAATACAGTAGATGCTATGCACAGTTCCAGTTAAATAAAAACAGTGTATCTATACATATTGTGCTTGCAAACACACTGGCTCTAATGGTAAACAAAGTATTTAATTTCCCCTTTTGAGTGAAAGAGGTGGGGAAAAAAAAGGTGCAATATTAGAAACGGATCTACGAGATAAGACGGCATGCTGTCTCTGAAATGCAAATTTAATCGACATGAAAGGGAAATGAGAAAAAAGTGTGTGCCACCATCAGCACGGCCAGAAAAAACAATGAAAATACAAACAACCATAGTAATGTGGGGGAATATAGTTCGGGAAAAACTGTACACACACCAAACATGTTCGACTAAACAGACGTAAATGGTCACACAGATATATGTTTACTGGTGGAACCCGTGCACGTATTTTCAAATCCACATACGAGGACGTCCTGTTTGGTTCGGCTAAAGAAACAAGCTTACATTGGTACGTTAACGTGTGCTATGTTGACAGTTTTTCCTTGTGTAGCTTAAGACTACAGTTAGCATTTCGTCGTGCAACCTTGTGTTGCGGAATGACAAACAAACGAACCTTGAACCCAGCGTTGACACTGCGGCTACTTGTAAAAACATAATAAACGCACCGTGTCATAATCCGGCGTTCAAGGAGAAGCAGTTTCATCGTCGTATAACTCAAGGTGTTCAGCCATGATGACTAACACCTCGTCCGTTGTTTTATCTGCCGCGTTTGTTAGAAATGAAGAGGGTTGTTATCGCCCGTTAATGCGGTCGTAAATAATCGCGTGTCCGGTATATGTGCTAAGCTAACGTAGCTGGCTGCTGCTGCTGCTGGTAGCTTCCTATTTATCATGCAGTAAAACGCCATATGCTGACACCCGTATTCACCACACCGCATTCAAACTACACAAATTATTGTTGCTGCTTATGCTATTCATGCTACATAAAATACCTCAGGTAGTCTGGGCTCAGTCTGTGTTTTCTACATTCGTCCCTACCAACCCAAATGCATCAGCAATGGGAAATATAGTTCAGGAAATGTAAATATATGATGTGTTGTGTAGCTCTACATCACTTAATTTACAAACTCGACGGCAACCAAAGAAGTTTTGTTCACCACCAAGGGCACTTGAATACACAATAAGTCACATTTACAGCTTACAGCCTTGATAAGAAGAGCATACGGGGAGCACTTGAGGGCAACGTTACGGTGTACCACATCTGTTTCACCTCAGGGTTTTTTGGTATGATGAGATACGGAATAATTCATTCAGATGTTGAATTTTTAATAAAAATGTATGAGCAGATATGTGAAATGCCTATTTCTTTTCAAAGATTGTGCTTTAAAAAAAAGGCCATAAAAACTACAGTATGTCCATATTTTGAGGGTCATGGAAAAACTTTGCCACCTTGATTTTCATCACACATGAACATTATTAGAAATACATCTGAAATTTTTCATTCTAAACTCGACGCCAAAATTGAAGACTACTGCGGATCTTACAATTTTGGGGGATTTTTCACTGCTATAATCCGGAGCTCGGCTGTGGGTGGTCAGTCTGATTCAAAAGTAAGGGCCACTTTTTCGATGTCTGCCTCGGGTCACACCACATTCAGAATGCTTTATGGCGCAGTAAAGAAGTTTCTGATGGGATTGCTATGTACCTATGATTGCCTATAAGGTGTTATAGCCAAGATAAATCGAGCTTCAAAATATATAGCCTGGCTTACAACACCTTTGCCATTGTGTCATTAAAATTCATAATGCACGATGATACGTCTTGATATATTCCGACGCGGTTGTTGTTAAGGTATGCAAAGTCTTACCGGTTTTATTTTGAAAAAATTTCCAGCAGTGATGTTTCAGAAGATAGGTTTGCCCTTCATTGTAAAGATATTACAAGGCACTGAAAGTACAAGTGTAGTCCTCTTCTTTCTCCCTCTCCCCTCTAATAGATTCAAATGAATTCTGCCTCGCCAAGAGCAACTGACAGAGTTAAGTTATTTGTGCTGGGCCGACACCTCTGTTCTGCTCATCTTGATACAAAATTCAATTTCAATTTGAAAAGCTGACTCTCTGTTATTGTACATTTGTCAGAAACATTCAACATTAGCCTAAATACTCCAGTGGGGGACATGCGTATGTATGTATATAGTTTATGATTGTTTCCCTGAAGAGAACCAGATCAAGTATTGCTAATGTCTCCCACACACACCTTAGATAGGGAGTATAAATTCTTACAAACTGTAGCGACAAGGAAAGGCCTAGCTTCAATGGCCCGAGTCGATATTTATGGCATACTAATCAGTAGTCGATCAATATTTGGCCGAATGAGGAACATTTCTCTTTAGCCGGCATCATTAGAATATGTGAATCACATAAGAGACTGCTTCTTCATTTTCACAGGACAAAGGCAGAAACATTTTTATAAAAGGGAATAAAAATGTTGTGCACGCATAAAATTAAACCGTTAAAAAGCATGAAAAAAAAACAATAATGAAAGCTGCGAGCTCGCAGTGGGAGCACAAGGGTAAGGCTACTTGGAAATGGAAAGTTTGAAGATGAGACTAAAAGTAAAAGGAGGGAAGCGGTGGCAGCGAGTCTTCCTCGGCTCAGGGTCACCAAACACTAAAGGTTCGATCACCCATGGAGCAGAACTTTGCGAGAGTGTGGGAGTGACAGTGTTTAAGAGGGGAGGTAGTAGTGCTGCTAGAGGCTGCCGCATTTATTTTCTTGGATGGAGTGCAAATAAAGATGCCGGAATTTCCCAGACGACTGTTTGTCAGCATTTTTTTTTTTTTTTAGCTTTTCTGGCAGCGTCAGATGAAGAAAAACTTCTTCAAGAAGGTGAATACATAAAAGAGGAACAGTGAAGAGTGAAACATCAGCAGTGGTTTTGATTCACCCATTGATCTTGGCAGACTGACACTCTCTCTTATCCTTGACAGGCTCTTTCTCTCCCACCTGAAATCCATTTATTTGCCCATGTCAGCGGGAAGACAGGAAAACACGGTTTGTGTTGATGAACCTCGGTCACGTGAAATATATTTTTTTGGATGAGGTTCAGTAAAGTATTACGTCACTAATCTAATCTTTATTAGTTTCCTGTTACAAAGTCAAAGCAGTAGTTTAGAAGCTAGCCTGGATCCAGAGATTTAAAAAAAGTTTACTCTATGGATAAAAGTTACGATTTGTGTTTTGAGTAGAGTTTTTATTAACTGGTTGCCAGGCAACCTCACAGCGATGACAAGACTTAAGAAAAAGTTAGAGTGCCGGGCTAACGAATGTGTCACAACATTTATGAGCAATATTTTGAAATTCAGCCAAGCTAGCGGTTTCCCCTTGCTTACAGTCTTGAAGCTAAGCTAAGCTAATTTACTCTATTTAAAACAATGGTTCGACATTTTGAGAAACACTCATTTGCTTTTAGAGCATTTAGATGAGAACAATGCTACCACTGCTACCACTACTATCTTAGCTTAGCATAAAGACTGGCTCGATGGTGCCTACAACAAGGTAACCGGATTTCTGAAATGAAAATCGGGAACATTTTCAATGCGGCGCTGAAAAATAAAAAATTATCATAATGAAATAAAAAAACAGGGACATGTATTTTTCATTTATTTTAACCAGCTTTTATTACACAAAAGGTCAGGGCCGCCATTAGGGGGTTCTGAGGGCCCGTGACTGACAGAGGCTCAAAAATATTAGAATTTATAATTAAACAAACACTTTATCTGTATGCAGAATGTACCGTAATATCTGGTGTCTGAATCTGCATTTTCCCCACATTTAGTGTCAAAATCAGGGACATTTTCTGGGACAACTTTGCCCGGGGTCAGGTCACCCAAAACAGGGACTGTCCTCTGCCTACCACCACTAAACCTCACTAAATACCACGTTATATGCCGTCCGTTTAACCTGCACGTAAAGAAGACACTGAGGTTTTACAAGGAGTTACGTGCCTACGCAGAATGACTAGCTTTAGAGTTAGCTTTACTTTTTTATTAATTTTTTCCTTACTGTTTGACAGAGCGCTAAGCAAACTGTCATATGGCTCCAGCTACATATTTAACTTACAGACATAAGAGTGGTATGTAATAAGTGTTTTCTCGCAATGTCAAACCATTCTGAAGAATATTGATATTTTTCTGAAATGAATGGAGGGTTTTATATGAATCCCTGACCTTTTTTTCTGTAGCGCTACCATCAGATTAAAAAAGTCTACTTGTACACCGCAGATATCAAATATCAAGGTGTACTGCATACACTTGTGTGTCTCAATGGATAAAACCATTTTTACTTTAAACCTTCCATGAACTTGCCCTTTTTTAGCAATCACAGTGTTCTTGTATGTTGTTGGCACCATTATTTCATTCGACTTCAACAGACCGCTGAGGTTTAAATAACGCCATGTTTATGTCAATCAATTTGTCAGGAAGGAATTCTTTTTGTCTCAGTCTGCCACTGGTGCACAGGAGTGGCCCTCATCCGGTGATTATTACTGTAAAAACACTTAATATGCTTAAGGGGCCCCCCAAGATGCAAAGATGCGTTTAAAGTCTGACTCATGGCCGTGTTGCATTTCATTCCCACTGTTCTCCCTGCCTCTCTCTACTTTGTACTGGTCAACGATTGCTTGACTTTCAGATGTTTTTTGGACGTCAGTTCAGAATTGCTTGGTCACAAATACAGGGGTAATTCGCCTTCTGTTCCTGCTACTGATGTATAAAACATCAAAATAATGGGCTGAAGAATACACTGACTTTGGCCAAAATTGAACCACAGATAATTTTACACTGTAAATTGTTAAGATAAAATACAAGTTGAAGTTGTGTTGGTCAAAGTCAAAGTAAACACAGGGACTGAGAATGAACTCATCTAATAGGATTCAAAATCTGAGAACTAATAGTGCCTCTTCTACCTTCAGCACTGTGTTATTAGCTGAATACTTGAATATATGTACTATATGTATAGTGATGTGCATATACACTTAAAGTAAGTGGTCTGCTCTGGGTAACAACACTGCTGTGTGACACTCCAGAGCCGAAGCTAATAGGGAAATACTTTTTCTATTTTCTGTCCTTCATTCCAGGACAGATACTGTACAGCTAATTGCAACCACATCTTTCTGAATCTTTAATACTCATTAAAAAAGCATATCTTACACTTTGACACCTAAGACGGCCCGCTCGAAGTAGATCCATTGTTCTGCTGCGAGGCTATTAATTATCTTAACTTTACTTAAAACTCTATCAGCTCACAAATTAGGAGTGCTCAGTTCCCGCATACGTCGATCTTGACCTTATTGCTCACTGGGTAAGTAGTTCAGTTCATGTTGTTTTCTCTGAGATGGAGGATCGTTTCTATACAGATTTCTAGACATTTATATAAATTAGGCACCATTTCGAAATACCAAAAGGGATTGGCAACTCACCATTCACTGGAGCCATTCCACAACTAGCCCAAAAGGCCTCATTTAAAAGGGCTCTACAGTAAACAACAGCTAGGTCATCAGTGTCAGATTTGACTCAAGTCATTTGGTTTCAATGGTGACTCAAGTCCAAATTATGACGACTCAATTCTTTATCTCTGGTGTCAGTATTGGATTGAATAACTTAAACCTCTTACTCTGCTCGCCGAGAGTTTGTTTATTTGTTTAAACTCTAGAACAAATGGCCAGATTGGCAATAAATTTGGTTGTCACCTTCCTTATTGGAAGAAACCCATTGACCATGCAGATATCCTTATCCTCCTTTCTACATGAAAAACGAATGGTTGGCATGGCACTAGGAAAAAAGGAAAAAAATATTGATTTTGGTTAGCATCACCACCATGCTTGATTTCTCCTCCCAAACAATACTGTGCACATCCATTCTCCAAAAAGGAGGCTTCACCCCATGTTCTTCACTTTGACCATGATTAGTCTAACCTCTTCATGTGTATCTCCTGACCTGTCAGTCACGAACGCTCAATATTTTTGCTGCGCACCATATGCCCACCATGCCCATGCTGTCATCCATCCTTTACAATGTTTGTCTGGGAAAGTAATGGCTAACTGGGGAGATGATTAGCCCTTGTTGGAGGCCTGCACTGTGTTGAGTGCTTTCTTGTTGGCCATCAGTTGCAGGGTTTCGTGACAGTGGTTTTACTTTATAGGGACAGCTAAAGAGAGCAGTGCAGTCCTGCCTTCTGTGTTTTTGAACTCACATAGATTTATAGAATTTCCACAGCAGTTTTTATCCCCATCTGTGTCCTTCATACATATCTTTGCCTGAGTTGTATATTGTTGGTGCACAGTTACACATTTTCAGCTGCGTATGTTTCAACTAGAACAGGGTTACCAACTTTTTTTATGTATATATACAGTATATGTAGGCATGCTAGTGCTCTGGCATTGTTGGTCTTTGTGTTGGTTGGTTGGTCCACCAATTTGGTCCAAACTCAAATATCTCAAAAGCTATCTGATGAAATATGGTAGACACATTTATGGTTCCAACAGCATAAATTATGACTTTTGTGATCCCCATCAATATATGGACTGGTAAAAACAACTTACACAATTATGGTTCCCAGACGATGAATTCTGACTGACTTTGGAGATCACCTTAAATTTCAATGCAATGCAATTGCAGTGTTTCCACTAAACCTAATGATGTATTAACTCATGATGACTGAATCATTCTCACCTATTCTCAGAGAAGATGTCATGAACTCCAGATTACCCAACTCACATTATTTGACATTGTTTTAAAGAAAACTGACTCAATGTCTGAGGCATTGGAGAGAGTTTAAGTAACCTAGAGGACCCAGACTGGTAAATAATATTGATAACCGTATACAAATATACAAACCATCATTAAAATATATTGACTTTTGGTTTGTGCTTTTCCTTTCTTTTCTCCTTTTCTTTGGATGTGAATTTTTTCTGCCTTGATTTGTGCCCATGTGCCATCCAGGGAAGGGAAATAGAGGGCATTAGGATGAAAAGTGAGGGGAATTTTTAGGGGCTGTAGGAGCCAAGAGGAGCTGCTAATGACTGCTTTCATTTATATGAACAGACAATGCTATTGTGTATATATAAGAATGATCATTATTATGTAAAATGTTAGCATTATATACAAGGATACAGAATGTTCTGATGCATTCAATCTACCTAATTGGATGTTTGGCATCAAATTATACAATTACAGGCATGTGTGCATGCTAGTGTAACTTTTTTTTTGTCTTGTTATGAATACCCTGCTTTTGAATTCGCCACCATTTCCCAGTGAAACTGCAAAAACAGATCACTGTCAAGCCAACTTGACAGGAATATTTACTCCGAAGTAGTTTCAACCTTTCAGTAAACTCCGTCTAATCTGATGGTAGGAAATGTAAAAATCGATCAGCGACATCCTTTTGACGTAAATGTGACAAAGATCGGTAAATCACGTCCGTGCCAACATGTCTCAAATATAAATGTCAAAGAATTCAATTTGTCCACAGTATTTTTGCTTTGACAGAGTCAAACTCTTGGAAAAAAAAAAATAGATTTTTGGGGATGTTTTTATTAGTTTATTGGGAACAAACAATCAAATCAGAAGATTATAACGTGTGTTTGAGTTCAGGGATTCAAAAAAAGCTCCCTAGATTGAATTACACTGCATTATGGTTGAATACATTTTCTTCTGTTTCCTTATTTCCAGACTCAAATGAACATTTTTTTTTTAAATTGCACATTTCTAGTAATTCAAAGTAGGCTCGCAGTTAATGAGAGACTAACTGGGAACCACGTCAGCTTTATCAGCATGAAAAAACATGAAAACATGAAACAATGAAGTGAACCTTGATTAAAAAAAAAAAGAAAATTGCAGAAAACAGAGTTCTTGGCACTTTTTCCCCCTTGAGGATCGTTTTAATTAAAAGGCATGCAAACATCGAAACGTGTCTTAATATCGTGTGCCTGTTTAAAGGTAAAAGGGATTGCGTAATTTAATTCCCAGATCAATAAGTCATTGAGAATGTTCTACAAGAAATGTTCCCCACCCCGGAGGTCTACATTAGGACTGTAAGCTGTGATTCAGTGTCAGGGTCTCGTGCTTCCTCTCTCCTCACCTTTTAAGCATCGATTTTCATCCCACCTCTTTGGGCTTTTTTTTCTTCTTCTTCCAAATAACTCTCTCTCTCTCCATGCTTCAAAGGAACCTGCATTTCCTGTTTGCTCTTTGTGCATTTCGCGAATATTTTCGTGCCCTCATCAGCGCGTTTCCGTGTGCATATTAGTTGTAAACAGCAGAGATAGTCTTCAGCAGCGCACCCTGTTATTATTCACCTCAGCCGGGCAATTTTCTCGTCTTTAATAGTTAAAAAGTTTCATGTATCACCCAGCGTGATGCATCTGTGCGAATTTATTTGAATTTATTTGTGAGTAAAAGAGAGAAAATCAACAATATTTCCTTCAACAGCTGGTGTAGATTAATCTCCATCCTTGCAAGACTGGAGAAAGCGTAAAGTTCCAAAATCAAAAGTCTTGCAGGTGCAAAATTGAATCCTAAATGTAAATTGATTTGGAGATCAAACATTCTCCAGCCCCTCTATCATTTTAATCAGGCTAAGTCGAGACACTGGCGGAGTAGAGAGGTGCTTGAAATTCGGAATTCACCAAATGCATCTTTCCAACCTTGATTAAGGGTGTGTGTGTGTGTGTGTGTGTGTGTGTGTGTGTGTGTGTGTGTGTGTGTGTGTGTGTGTGTATGGAGGGTGTGGGGGCTCAGCTGCCGGTGTCACACTCTTAGGACAGGTTTGAGTGTGTGTGATTTCTGCGTGTCATCGGATTCCTCTGTGAGGTCGGGAAAGTTAAGGGTGGTGTATTGATGTGGGTAATCGCTCAGGTTGAAATGATAGAGGAACTACACTATGACTTCAGAATGAAGGCAGTGCATATATACGTGAAGGCAAATACAGATAGAAGAAGAAGAAATAGAATATATTTGAATCCAAGCAACTTATTACCTAATACAGTGTGTTTAGTTTTAGGATCCACAGTTTGAAAGATTAAATATTGAAATAGCGAATATTAAAAAAAATATATATATAAAAAATTGCTCAAGCTCAATAACCTCTATTCAATGAAGTCAAACACTCACTCACTGTGGTACAGTGGAGCATATCCAGTCAGTGATTCTTTCATTTTTAACAGAGGGCTGGCCCAACGGGAGCAGGATCAAGGAAATATCAGATTCTTCTGCAAATACATGTTGTCCTTTTTATCATGAAGCCACACTACTCTAAAGAGTAAACAGGCTAAAGTATAGTATATATATATATATATATATATATATACTGATATTTTTATTTTATGGTTGTGGGTCATGGATTCTAATTTGCACAAACCTCAGTCAGGTAACGGATTAATGAGTCTAGACTAACATATTCAAATAAACAACTGCTCTGCTCTGCTGCTATGGGGTGAAAACAAGGTTAACAAGAGGGGGGATACAGGTTGGTCATTTTGGTAACGAGGGGGTTGACCTCTCACTCCTTAAATCACCTACTGAGCAAATCATTAGCTAACTAGGTTACAGGTTTCGCTTAAAAGAGTTCAGGATGTTCAGGATGAGCAGATCCACTGTCCCATTATGTGGACCCAAGAGAACAATCCTCTATCATTGCTGTTTTTTTGTAGCTTTAGCTTGTCATGTGCACATATAAGATCCATATACATACTGTCATTTTAAGTAATGCAGCACTCCTTCACGCTCCTTCTTGGTCAAAGAGATTTTACAGCGTGGAGGTGTGCTTTGGATCATTGTCCTGCTGAAAATCAAATGATGGTCCGACTCTAAGTGCAAACCTGATGGGATGGCACGTCACTGCAGAACGTTGTGAAAGCTACAATAATGTGTGTCAAGTGAATTTTGAAGAAATATCGGCATTGGGTAAAGGCCAACTCACACCGGAGGCGTTACGGCCGCAAGCATCCGTAGCATCTCTATTTTTGACACAAGCTCGTAAATTTCAACAGAGCACTGCGCACCAGACAAGAAATCCGACACAGAATCAACGTAATAAACTTTCACCCTCTTTCAAAATAAAACACAATACGCTCATGTTCATGTAACTTTTTACAACTTCACATCAACGTTACGTCATGACCGGTGGCACCAGGTGATCAAAGATCGATCAAAGGGTCTCAACATGGACGATAAGAGACTAATTGTTGAAGTGGAACAACACACAATAATTTATACCACAACAGATGCTTTTTATAATCTCCTCCACGTCGGAGAAGCAAAGTCAGCTGTTTGTTGTTGTGGTTTTCTTTATACACAGTTTATCGCGGGGTCTCGCTTACGTCCAGGATTCTCGCGTGATCTCGCATGAATACAGCCGGCTCGCTCTGCTGCCGTTACGCGGCTGACACACGTGAGTTGACGCCGGGCAAAGGACGCAGCTAAAACACGGCGCAGCCGTCACGCTGCTGTAACGCCTCCCGTGTGAGTCCAGTGTAAGCCCCCTCACACCATCACACCTCCTCCATGCTTCACAGCGGGAACCACACATGCAGATGCCACAGGTTCATCTTGTTCATCACGTCTAAAAAACATGGAACCAAATATTTCAGATCTGGACCCATCAGAACGGCAACATTTCCACTGGTTTGATGTCTATTACTTGTATTTCTTGTTTTCTTTTTTGGTTATCTCCCAGCTTTCTTTTAGTCTTTTTTAGAACAGTTGATGATGAAACGCTCTTAATCTAAGGTATAAATAAATCTGCCTCATCCAAAAACCTGGCCATGATGCACAGATGCAAGCTGATACAGTTCATCTGATATCCAGGATCAAAAACTGTAACATTTGGGCTGTGATATATACAGGAATGGACTTCACACAGTCATTCCTGAAAGACTGCACAACTCCTTTGGTCTTCTGAGAAAGTCTCATCTTCTGCTGCAAATCTCCTTTGCCCCGCTCGTGTTCTCTCTCACCCCTTGTGTATTCTTTGCTTCTTTTTGACTTTTCTTCTCCCGTTCTTAACGCAGCGCACGTCTCGCTCGGGCTCGTTATGAGGGCCTGAATGGGAGAACAGGGGTAGGAGAATTGAAGGTGTTAGCACGCCGGAGCGCGGCCTCTCATCCATGATCCGCCCAGCTAATTACCCAAGTGTGGCCAGTGTCACTACACACCCCTTCACACGCACACACACCCTTACCCAGGAACAGATTAAACACTCGGGAATGACCTGCCCTAGATTTTATGCTACATTGAACTCTTAACAAATTAGAGGAGGGTCATTCACGGACAGCTAATTGCAAGAAGCATATGGTGTATTAACTCATAATCAAGATTAAATCACACATTTCCGACTTAGATCTGCATCGGCCTGTTTTATCCATTTGCATCGCTCTAATCTCGACCGCAGATGGTCTGTTTTTGGTATGAATCGCAACTCAAATGATAGCGGAAGAGCATACTTAAATACTTAATACTGAAATATGCAATTTAGCCTTTTAGACCAATAACAGACTTGTCAAAGGCTAATGACAATGAAATTGCAATTTGAACAGAGAGAGGAAATCTATCTAATAAACTGTCATCCGGGCGCCCCTTGTCGTCTTCCATTCGACAAAACAAGAAGGAATTAATTAATCATATATTTAAAATCTGGTATGATTCCCTTTGATTTAGCCAATCGTCTCACAAAGATGATTTTTAAAGAGACTGTTGACAAAATGAATAGACGAGCAATTACGGGCTTCGCGGGGATGGCAGATGGAGACGGAATCAAAGTGACTGTAAACTGTACGGGCTCAGCAGAATTTTTTTACGAGGGGAGAAGAAACAATGCAAAATATGCAGAGATGGTGAGTGAGTTTGTGTTTCAAGTCTTTTGTTGTGCGGAAAAAAAACTAGCTGCTTCATCGTGTGTGAGCTATGAAACAGCAGACACGCCCCCACAGTCCTGGAGATCTGATTCTGACACCTAATTTCATAAACTCATATTTTTAAACATTCAGATTTGTCTGGGTGCTTAATAACGATTTCTTCTTCCCACACCTTTTTCATGAACAAATTCAAGCACTTTTCAAGCACCAGTTTTTCCATTTTTCCAGCACCTTTAAATAGGTAGCCTACTAGTTGTGTTTGCCATGATGGTCATGGGAAGCGCAGCGGTGCCACTGTATGGCATAATAATATGGGTCTAATTAGCATTATTTCATATGGTGGTAGATTGACTGTTTTGATTTTTAACTAATTGTGAAATTTCAAGCATTTTAAAGCACTTCACAAAAAATTCAAGCATTTTCACAACCTTGAAAACACTGAATTGAAATTCAAGCATTTTCAAGGAATTCAAGCACCCGTGGCAACCCTGCATTTTTCTTCTTAGGCCCTGTTTACACGTGCATGGGTATTTTTAAAAACGGAGACATTTCCTTTCGTTTGTATCTTTTACACGCAAACGGTGAATTCGCCTCTGAAAATGAATCTTTGCAAAAACTCCGGCTAGAGTGGGGATTCTGGAAAACTACGGTTTTGCGTTTGCGTGTAAATTCAGATTAACAGAATTTTAGGCAGCCGATGCGCCAGAAGTGCGACCAGTGTTTACCTGTTGCTATGACCATAATCATGGAAGCATTATTCTGATTGGCTTGCAGAGGATTCTCCTTCTTCCTACACTGCCACCCATAGGCTTGGCGTAGTTATGACGGCGCTCAATGGCGTATTTATGTGGGTTGATGTGCACGATGTTATTTTGGAAAACGGAGGGAGGGAAATATTCGTTTCTCAACATATTCTCACTTTACAGAGACTCTAATGTTGAAACACTCTGCTTTAACCTGTGCATGAGTCAGTGGCTGAGTCCACAGTCACCAGATAACATCGATTTCCGCTCTGCATGAGGCGTATTGGTGGAGCTCTCAATAGTAAAAGGCCTGACTTCACACACTTATCAGTCTCACAGTTTTTCAGCCTGACCTCTTTTTGTAAAACACAATGCTTATACTCAAAGGCCTCACCATTCACCCTGGCCTTTAGGTGGCCTTTCGCTCCTTTTCTTCTTCACCCCCTTCAGAGAACGAGTCACAAATAGGCTCGACCCAGACTCGACGGTGTACAGACGTGTGTTTGTGTTTGTTTGCGATGCTTGCAAGGGATTTGGGAGAGGTGAGGGATGAGGTCGACGCTCCCGAAATGAAGTGAGAGAAAGACGAGGCAGAGAATGAAGATCCCCTGCCGGTAAACTTGACATTTCTCCTCTCCGCGCTCCCAATATCTCACCAATAACAATTAACTCTGTAATTGTTTGGCTAATTATGATTAAATATCTGATGCGGTGCCAGGAAAGCACTCTCCACTGCAAGTTTGTGCATCCTCAATCCTCAATGCACAGACAGACCATAACTACCACAAATACCACAAATACCACACCTGAAGATATATAAATATATGTACTGTACATATAGAAAAATATACATAGACCTTTTTTAGCTCTGAAGCAATCAGTTGACCGGAAATGAATTCAGACAATTTGATGAATGAATTATAACTGTTATTCAAGTTTTCTAATTAATATATGCAAGGATAACAAAATCTGCTTATCAGCTGCTACGACGTTCACAAATTAAGACGTCATATCTTGTTTTTGAAAATGTCTCCGTCTAATGCCAGGACCCCGCCAGGCATGTCTCTGTCAAGCCACAGGTGAGACACTTTTTTGGGCCGTTCTCCATGCAGCTTTGTAAACTTTGGTCCAGGGTTCCCACGGGTGCTTGAATTCCTTGAAAATGCTTGAATTTCAATTCAGTGTTTTCAAGGTTGTGAAAATGCTTGAATTTTTTGTGAAGTGCTTTAAAATGCTTGAAATTTCACAATTAGTTAAAAATCAAAACAGTCAATCTACCACCATATGAAATAATGCTAATTAGACCCATATTATTATGCCATACAGTGGCACCGCTGCGCTTCCCATGACCATAACGGCAAACACAACTAGTAGGCTACCTATTTAAAGGTGCTGGAAAAATGGAAAAACTGGTGCTTGAAGGTGCTTGAAAAGTGCTTGAATTTGTTCATGAAAAAGGTGTGGGAACCCTGTTGGTCATTTTATGCACTTCTACCACGAGTATATATACCATGTAGTTAAACTGTTTGCCTTTTGGTTGTTTTTATGATCGGACAAGTGTTTTATTTTGAAAAACCGACCAGATTTTCCATCCCGCTGAGTGTGTCTGACTCGTAGGATGCTTCTGAAACGCACCGCTGCGCTTCTATACAGTAACAAACACTTTTTTTAAAAAAAGGCCACAATGAGCTCTGGCGCATTCGGAAAGCTCCAACTCTCTGCAAGAATGTAATTAACGTCTATTATTTCTAAACGATGAAAACCTGATCAGACAGTCGCTTGAACAGGTTCTTCTGCAATCAGAAGCCGGACCGCGGAGGTTTTTAAAGCACTCGGCCTTTGATAAACACACAATAACCCTCAGATGAACTGATTCGCATTCATGGCGTCGCCTCTCTCCCGCCTCCGTTGGCGACTCGAAGAAGAGACAGGCGCGCATGCTGTCGATGCTTCGCTAGGTCCTAACCTGCGGCTCCAGCTGTGACGATATTGCTGCTGTTCCAGTCCATAGTGTTACCTCTTCTCCTCCCTCCCTCCCTTCCACATCCTTCCTCGCTTTGGGCCGCTCTTTACTCCGCTCCTGTGGTGGAACCGTCAGGTCCTTGTTGCTCGGCAACCGCTGTCTTAAGATTTTCCCAGTGGAGTTTTGGAGGTAATAAAACAATGCCCCGAGACAAGCAGCAACGGGTACCGGAAACGCCTTCGGGAGGGAGGGGAGGAGGAGAGACAGAGAGATAGTAGGTAGTTCTTCTAACTCTTTTCCAGGTTTTAAATTAAAAATACATGTTATTAATAGAGCCAGACTTGGTTCAGATTTGGTTTGGATTAGTGCGGGGAGGCAAAGATACCGAAGGCAAATCTATGAAATTCATTCCACAGTTACACCTCCTGTTACTCAAATTGAAATCTTATCTCATGATGACTGAGCATCCAAGCTGAGAAACAGCTGTCTCTCTTTTTTTCCAAGGTTACCGAGCCCCAAGGTTATGCAAACATATGGTAATGTTTTGCTTCAATCTCCATCTATTGATACGTAACCGTACTCACCTCGATTGCAGTTACAGGACACCTGCGTGCGAGTTTTTGATTGACATCTGTCGGCCTGATTTTCTATATACATTCCCCAGGCGACCTTGCCTCGCAGAGGATGGTCAGCTTTTTATTCACATAATGGGATGGGCTCGGTTCCCACGACTTTGTCCGGGGGGAGTAAATGCAAGCGAGAAAGCCTCTGCGCGCACAGTCGCAAACTGATTTGTCAGGCAGATTTGATTGGAAGTTGTTTTCTCTCTGTGTCTCTTTCTTCCTTTCTACAGAAGACTCCCTGTGAAATTAATGCAGCACAAACAAAACATTTGGAGGCCGCACAGTGAGTTTCTGGCACGCTGAATTATGGCGAGGCATCAGGGAGACGGAAACTTTTTGTTTTATTTCATCCGCCGTTTTCCTCTCTCTCTCTCTCTCTCTCTCTCTCTCTCTCTCTCTCTCTCTCTCTCTCTCTCTCTCTCTCTCTCTCTCTCTTCTCTCTCTCCTTGTAGGAGATGAAGCATCAAAGCGGGCCTCTTACCAATACAAGCAATAAACGACTCCCACAACGTCTGAATGTACTCATTTCCCTATAGCGCGCTCTTTATGAGTGACACAAGACGGCGCGCTCTCCCTTCTTTTAGTTCAACAATAGAACGTGTCACCTCCTTCAAAGTTTGAACCAAAAAAAAAATCAAGAACTTAAGTGATTTCCAGGCTCGCTCTCTCTTGACACCGGGAGACGGTTGAAACGCTGAACCAAAGTAATCATCAGACGCGGCATTCAAAGAGGTCTACAGAGCCCCCCCCACCCCCACCCCTCCACCCCATTTGATTCATTATTTAATTGTATGGTTTCAATCTGTGCGGTTGCGGTTAGACTGTCATCTGCTTTGCCATGTGGAATTGCAAACGTTGAGAGAAAGAGAGAGAGACAGAGAGAGAGAGAGAGAGAGAGAGATGTTGGCCCCCGCTAATCAAAATGCAAATATCTGTCTCCCCATCGGGGTATTAGTGCATCTTGGAGTCTGGATCTCGAGGCTCTAAATTGAAAGATGATGAATGTGCAAGGTTCCTTTTTTTTTTTTTTTGATGCTTGCAATGTAAGGCAGCTCTGAAATTAAAAAGTCATACAAATAAATAAATGAATACAAACAAATAGAAAAGGGGGGGTGATGATACGAGCGTGACAAGGTGCAGAAGATAAGTGTCAAAAGGCTTTTTTTTAATTTTATATATATAATAGCAGGCTGCCAATAACCGCAGCAGCGGTTCACAGATACCAGGTAAAGACTTGATTACATGGTGCAATGACAAACGGACTGCTCGCTCACTCGGTATCCGGCTGTCAATCTCGGGACGCACTCGAGGAACATGACATCCACGTCCTTTGACCGTCAAGAGTGTATCTGCCTGCATCTGTGCGGAGCGCGCAATCAGTTTATGAATTTCTGAAGCGCACACCTCGGTATTGTATCTCATTCCGTGAGACGAGACAGATTTATTATGCTAAGGCGGGCGTGGATCACATTGAATGCGTTCTTGTGAGCCTTTTGTTTGTTTGTGCACATCTCCGATAATACACTTGTTTACAGTTTTTCCAACAACTCCCCGTAGCCACGTTTTTTTGCACCGTTCTGGCCAATCCCCCACCCCCCAGAACGATTCAGCAGACTTCCTCCACTTGCAGCGCTGCCAGATTTTCCAAGTTCAAAGGATGCGTTTGTATTATTTCCAGGTTCCATAAAGTATCCTGTATGTTGAACAAATTATGGATCGCGAATAATTATCCCCTCCTCTCCATACTGGCTGTGAATTATTAGCATTCAGTCCAAAAATGTAACGTGTAAGTGATATGAACAAATCATGTGAATGTCTTTGGAGTACAAACTCCTTCTTTGTGTTGCCAACAATAACCCTACAAGGGATAGCCAGGACGAAGATATGTATTCAATATGTCAAACTCAGACTGTGAATTTCCTATGATGCCGTACGAGGGTACTGGTAGGTGGTTGAACAGATCGCCAAGCACGCAGCAAGTGCTTTTTGAAAATGTGGTATTACACCGCATGCTTTTAATAGGTGTTCATTGGTGTTGACGTGTACATAGAGGTCTATATAATGTCTAAGATTATTGTTAGTACACTCATGTTGAATAAAACACACTATGGTTGTTGTGATCTGTTTTTGACATCTGTTGGACAACAAACAAGTCTGATCCAGGCCATTCCTGTCCGCCCACGACTCAAATAAATGACTTCCTGACAGAGCTACAAACAGTTTCATGTGTCTTTAACATGGATGGAAATAAGTACAAACAAAGCAGTGTAAGTCTTAGAGGCAGCACACATGATTTTCATTACTCTCATGGTATGTTTTGCTACTCGTGTACGCGCGTTGGTTCATAAACAGAAACAAAAGCATCAGGGATTCTCCGCCCGGATCTGTCTGGCTGCCGCCTGCTTCACTTTCCCATCAGGTTTCTCGCTCTCTCCCTCGCCACATCTGCTTGTGTTATCTCAGCCCGGGAGTTCTGATTTTGTGGGAACAACACAGCTCCGTCAACGGGGAAAAAACCCCCGCCGGAGCAAATCGCCCAACACAACGGCGCCGACGCGGCGACTGACTGACAGCGCGATACGTCCTTGTGCAAGATTACATGTGATGTATGAGCAGTTTGTAGGAACATGCTGATACAGATAGGAAGCGGTGGTAAGTATTTAGATTCTTTACTTATAAAATAGCAGCACCACACTGTGAAAATACTACAAATAAAAGTCCTGCTTTGGAAAGTAAGCAATCATCATGTCATAAAATAGTCCCCGTCAGTGTTTTAAAATCGTATCACTGCTTTATTAATGACCAAGTCGCTGTTGTAGATGTTTGAGTTTGTGCTAATTTTACCTACTTTGTATTCTGCACTGTACATCCTTTGGACTGCTGTTATTCCAGTCTGCTGCTAATGATTGGAGATGTTACAAAAATACTTTAAATGGACAAATTTATTTAACAATTTCACTGATTTTTTGGTCAAACTGGACTAATTTTATGGAGAAAATGTTTTCTGGTTTCCTCTCTGCAGTTTCTACTGCGATCTATAGCTGCTGTCAGCTGATGCTGGCTCAGTTCGTTAGCCGGGCCACATACACTGTGAGTTCAGAGCACTAGGGAGTGTTAGTGTTTGTACCACAGGTGATTTGGACCACAAAACCTTAAAAAAGGAGTTTTTTTTGTTTTTTTTTTTTTTTAGGCCCGGGGCTTGGACGAATGTCGACATAAAGCGAGTGTCGTGCCAGAACAGGAGCCAGGTGAGTGAGCGATGTAACAGCACATAATGAGATGCAGCAAGTGTTCATTTGTTAAAGCCGAGTACATCCAGTCTGTTTTAGAATTTAAATACACAACCAAGAAAAGGAAAAAAAAAAGACTTGCACCTACTGACTCCTCTCTTTATTAGCATCTTTTATTATCACTCATCCAGCCATTCATTCCAGTCTTCGACGTCTCTGTGCCGCGCTAATCTTATGAAGTGTCTTTCACTGCGGCTAATGGAAAAATCTTCAAAAGTCTGGAGCACCAATTAAAGATCTCGCCGTCCTTATCCTTGAGCCTGGCTGAAAGCTGCATTACGAAAGATCTTTATTCTCTCCATCTTTTCTTTCTTTTTTGGTCCATTCGCCGCGGGCGCTCTCTTGACCGCCGGTAATGTATCCACACTTAACATTTAAATCACAGCAGGGGGCGTCATCACTGGAATCAAACTCTCACAATGAATGTCTTCTTAATTTACCTCCAGTTTCTTGTGCAGAGACACCAGACGAGTATTCTTTGTCAAGTACCACTTACTGATTATTCCTCCGTTAATCAACATGGAGAGCTAAATCTCTATTGTACAGTGGATCAAAACTACTTAAAGATGCATTACATTCCCATACTGTACTCATCGGGTTTCTGCATGCAGTGGTGGTGCTGCAGCACTTGGACTACAAAATGCTGGATCAAAGAGTTAGAAAGAGGAGGGATCCTGGCACGTTTACATGTCAGATGGCGGTGCCTCTTCTCCTCCTGTCCTGTCACTGAGCTGCTACAGGAGGGTCATTAGAGGCAGAAACATATGCCATTCAGCATGCATGGTCTGCTGTCCAATTAGTGGCCTTGAAGCACTCGTCTGAAGCCAAGCATGGAGACATGCAGACACAAGTTCGGAGTACTCTGCTTCACATTGTGTACCTGCATGTTTGAGCAGCTACAGTTGTAAGTTTCCAGACTTGTATCATAGTTTGAATACATAGTGAGGGAAAAAGAGAGATCTCTTCACCATCTCAGTACAGGAGGGTACGGATACAGGAACACACAACCAACTCGGTGTGTGTTTCATAAATCTTTTAAACTCCTGTCAAGTCACAGCAATATTCCACTCACAAAGAAAGTGTGTCGCCTCTCCGAGACGAAGAGAATCTTAAAAGAAAATATCTTTTTCGAGCTATTTATTTACTTCTCTTTCCCCCTCGCCCACACAATCCTGGCAGTTTTCATCTGCCTCATAGGTGTTGATATCCAGGATTCTAGGATGTCTGGCTTTTTTCATTTTCTGTCAGAGGAGAGGGCAAGGACGAAGCTTAGGTAGTCACGGCAATATCCAGCCAATTCTCCTCTGTTTACTATAGATCTTTCATGATATATATATATATATATATAAATCTTGCACTAAAGCAACATAGATGAATGAAAAATGTTGACCAAGTGGTACATCTACAGGTCAACTGCACAAGATAGTATGTTAAAGTCTGTGTAAATATGAGTTTGTCAGACCATAGAAGAAAGTGTTATTAACCACCCAGACAAATTCAAATTATTAAAAATATCAACAAGTTTATGAAATTAGGTGTCAAAATCAGGTAAAAATGAATTCTCGACTCCAGGACTGTGGGGGCGTGTCCACTGAATGTGCTGAAGCCACGCCCACTCGTGAGAGTGGTCAAGCAGGCGTTATGAAGCGACTGAAACGTGTCAGATGAGTTCAGAGAATAACATGACTAACTTTGAAACACTCTGAGCGAGATGAATTCATCTCTATCTCTCTGCTAGGGGTGCAGGGGTATGCTCAGGGTGGCCTCAGCGTGTCATCGAGCCACCCTTTAAGGACCGCCCACAAAATCCTGGACTGAAAACTGGTGAAAAACTGTTTGAACCTCTAACTCCACATTTCAGTAATATATCATTCAAAGTCTTTTCACATGTTTTCAGCAACTATTTTCCAACATATTTAATGTATTTTAAAAGAAATCTCAGAATTGCCTTTATCTTTATTTCTTATTCCTATATATATATATATATATATATATATATATATATACTGTATGACTGAAATGATTGAAGAGTGAAAGAGATTGAAAGAGTGAACCAGCATGGGTTGTAACAAGCCAGAGACACATGCTGAGGAATAAAAACTTCTATTCCAGTTGCTCAGTGGGTACTTGCCATGGTACATTCTCAGGGTATGAAAAAAAAAAGCAGTAAAAATCTGCCATATTCATAATGAGTACAGGTCAGCTCAGATGACTGCTGAGGTGCTTTAGTCTAGGTGCTCCCAAAGTGGTATGGTAATTTCAGAGGAAGTGAAGGGACTGTTTCTTTCTGCAATCTTTTGCAACTGGTTATGAGATCCTTTGAAGTAGAAAAAATATATATATATTCCTCTCGACAAACTACCGCAATGTCGGCTGATTTCAAACCTCAAATGGCAGAAAATTAGAGAGTCTTATGTGCATTTATATAAATCTACACCCACCTGATCTGAAGCTGAACTGACAAGGCCTTCTTACAGCTGATAGGAATCACTGATTCAATTAGAGATAGGACTGGATGGTACTTCATTGATCCTTTAATGGGAAATTATATTTCATCCTCATGGTCATGACGCACTGTATGTCAGTTAAAAAGCAAATAACTAAACATGCATAGAGGTAACACAATTAACACATCCATTATGTAATAATAAGAAAGAAAAGATACGTAAAAAGTTGTAGTTACAGTGAATCTAGAGATGTCTGTTCACATTCAAGTGACAGACATGTTTCCAACCACATGATTGGTATCCAGAACCTAAACGAAGCAGTGATTTCCCCACAAAGCACGATGTTTCTCTGACCTCAACTAAGTTTAACCCAAACTATGGGTAAAACTTTTTTGTGCCTAAACCTACAATCAATAGTGATTGTTGTGGTCTTGGATGGCGCAGACAAATGTCACTTTAAAGGTTTGAAAACAGTAACTTTAAAGAATTGTTTCGTTTGGAAGGGTTTCGGAAATATTTTGGAAACTTGTGTTGGGTGTTTCATGAGAGCCGACGTTGACGAACATTTGATCGAAGAACGTCACAGTGCTTTCCCCCTTTTTCCAGCAGACGAAGTTGATTGTAAATGTAACCCTTTATTTGTCATTTAGCATTTAACGTTTGGAAGGACCATTCATACTCCACCCCAGAAAGTGGAAGCTACTTTTTGAGTGAAAGATAATGTCAGATGTTGCTTTTTGTTCATGTTGTTTCATCACTAACATTAAGAAATCAGAAACTCTCACAGAAGCCGGTCTAGGTAGTGTTGGTAGCCAGCTGTGGTGATAGCGTGACCAGACTTTGAAAACTCAGGAATGGGTAGTCCTTTAATCTCAGCGGTATACCCTCATGGAGCACAATGAAGTATGGTGTGCTATCATGGCAGGAAATTAGAAAGTTCTTCTTTGAATTTTGACCAAATGAACTTTCTAAGCCAAAAAAAAAAACACACCATTTTATTTCAGTTTCACTGAAAAGAATAAATCACTCCTGGAAACTATACAAAAATGGGAAATGTAGTTGGACCGGAGAAGTAAAATTAACAAATGTTGTCTACAAATGAGTTCTGGAGTATTACCAAAGTGGATTTATGTGTAGGTTTAAAAATTTCTTTTGCAAAGAAGAACAAAAGCTGAACAGGCACAATAACTTTTATGCCCGACTGTTTAAAGCCTTTAAGAAGAAGTCCTCAACTTTTGACATTAAAAACAAAGAGGAAATAAAAAAACTGTATTAACTGAAAAAAAGGAAGGGGTTATGTTTGGGAGCACTTCAGTTTAGTTTGGCCACCAATGACCTCAAAGGAGCCAAGGACTAGTGGTCCAACACCCCTGAGAAAGATGGATTCCGCTGCTGGGAAT
Organism: Collichthys lucidus; assembly: GCA_004119915.2. Lineage (NCBI taxonomy): Eukaryota > Metazoa > Chordata > Actinopteri > Sciaenidae > Collichthys > Collichthys lucidus. The sequence goes on along the minus strand of CM014101.1, from coordinate 15,143,256 downwards.
GGGCCTGGATTATCTCTCTGGCACAGGAGCCGGAAGAAAGGGAGCAACCGAACATCTCTGGGTGGTGAAAAATGAGGGAGCAAGATACTATTTCTTCTTTAATTCACAAGGGGTGGCCTGGCTCTGCCTGCGATAAGACACAAGTGATCAACATCCTTTGAGTTGGCGGTGACTTGGCCCCCTAGCGGCTCCCCTCCCTCCTCCCTTGCTGATATGTAGGATGTATTTTGCTCCCTCCAACAGGTACAGGGTACACAGAATGGAAAGGGAGAAGGAGGGAGACAGAGAGGAATCATCTGGAAGCCGTAGGCGCAGAACTAGCATATACTGTACTGCAGAGCCCAGATCTGGATTTATGATCATGGGCAGTGGAGACTGCTCCATTGGGCCTGGGGGGACTGTTGAGATACTTTTAGGCCCTTTTTCTTCATTTCTTGTCTTTTTTTCACATTCTTTGTATCGTACATTGTATTTTCTCCAAGGACAGAGTATCCCTGCAAACATAATTCTTTCTCAAGCATTAAACTCTCTCCTCCATCCTTATTCAAGTCCTGCAAATCAATAAATAAATCTACATCCTTGGACAAATATATGTTTTGCTTTCCAGTTTTGGAGGTGTTATTACAGTCGGCCATCTTCAGTCATTCGAGTCATATTAGTCAGCAGTTTTTGCGAGTTTGTGAAACATTCAAACAAACCCAGTGAAAATAATTTTGACTTGCTTCATTTAAAGAATTGTTAACACCAAGCACTTACAGTTCACTGGCTCAGTTTGCTTCAGGAAATACATTATGAAGCAATAAAGGCAATCAAGTGACATTTGATGGAACAATATCCCTCATTTTAAGGGATTGTATTAAATTCGACATTTGCTGAGTTTAGCATCCTCCAAAGATAAATAACTGCTGAATAATGACACGCATTCTCTCTCTTCTGAACCAAGAAGTTTCGAAATGCTACCTTAATTAGACAGATTCAGCCCGTGAAAAAAAAGGTTTGATCAAATTAAGCATTAAAGCTTGTTTGTTGTCACGACGCTGAAATCAGCTTCTTTTCACATTAAAGAGTCAAGTTCTGGAGAATATTCAGAGCGTGAACAAAGGGATCCTCATCAGAGATGGAAAAAGATCCACTTTAAAGGAAGATTAATGAAGAGAACTGAGTTTGTTTACTCGTTTGTCGTCTTCCTTTTGTTGCTCCTAAAGAAGACTTTGCTTAGTTTGGTTAATACCAAATGCGTAAAAAAAAGAAAGATCTATTTTGAAATGCCAACATGAAAGTACAGGGAAAGCAAAACAATTAAGAAAGAAAATGTAGCTCTCTTATCTGAATCCTCTATCTCACAGGTGATACAAGTTGTAATGGAAGTCCCCCTTCCTGTCGTACACTCTCCCCAGACCTGGGTTCGGTGTGGCTTTATCTCACCTTGGTCAGGACAAATGTGAATGATTGCTGTCTGGGCTATTTCAGGAACCGGCAGGTTGACACAGAGACTCGGTTCCACAGTTCCCAACGCCGCCCTGCTCCATCACAAGCTCCACCCTCCCTCCCTGCATGCCCACAGTTGTCACAACCAATGAAAGCGATGGTCTCTCAAAGCGCCCCGAGTCCTGATTAAATTTCCACCTCTAAAATACCACAGTTTAGGCTGGCATCTACTCAATATGGGCTGTTAATTACATTCTTCTAATTTATTCATCTCAAAATGATAATTGTTCACCTTGACATAATTCAACTATGTGTGATCCACTGCTGCACATTGGCCTAATTGCTTTTACCAAGTGGGACTGGGAGGGGGAAATAAAAAAGCTCATTTCCAAACAAACAAAAGACGTCGAGGAGTTGGAACTTTTCAAACAACTTGACCAAAAAAATGCAGCAATTTAAATGAGGCGTTTAAAAGTGTTAATGAATTGCATCTCATGACCAGTTTCTACATTAACACGCACGTCGCTACCATAAGCTGTGCTTAATGTAGCACAATGTTGCACTGCCATCAGCGTAAGTATCTCCTTGTTGGATCGGTTTTTCTTTTTTAAAAGGGAAACAAAGACATGAGCACCAGATGAGATACAAGTTCAGAGATTATTTTTCATTCATGTATTAAACTATGGAACATTATTCAGGCTTTCGTGACATTTCCCCTGAGTGAAATATCTCAAAAACTATTAGATGGATTGACGTCTTTTCTACTCGTGAAGTGTCATTATGAGCTAATGGCATTACCAGTAGCCTTAACTACAGGCTAATTTATCTGCTGGCATGTTGACATGCAAAACAATGATGGTAAAAGTAATAGATATTACCGTATTTTCTGGACTATAAGCCGCTACTTTTCCCCCCCCATGTTTTAAACCATGCGGCTTATATAAAGATGCGGCTTTTCTATTGATTGAACTTAGTAGGTGCGGCTTATATTCCACGCTTTATGGTCTGGAAAATACGGTTATGTTTATTATTATAAACATTGGCGTGTTAACATCATGGTCACTGTGATCACGTTAGCACGTTAAAATTAGCATGTAGCATTGAGCTTGTACCATGCAAATTGCTTTACAGAGTTGCTAGGGTGGCCTCAAAGACATTTTAGCACCAACGCCCAGGGCCGGTCTTAGCTATGGGCAATTCGGGTCTCCGTGGGGGGCGCACGAGCGCCCGAAAAAGAAAAAAACCTCGCAAATTTTTGATACCGCTCATCAAGTTAGCGGAGCGGGCGCCCCCGGGAGTGGGGGGTTGACAAGGCAGAGGGGGGCCGCGGACAAACTGATCGGGGCGCACGGCACATCCAGGGGCGCACGGGTGGCCGTGAGGGCGGGTTCGGGGGGGGGGGGGGGGGGGGTTCACCCAGGGCGCAAATGTGGCCAGGACCGGCGCTGCCAACGCTGGATTTGGACTGAAGGCTACATGATTATGGCTAGGCTGTAATTACAGTAAAGGTTAAGTATGCTTCTTCAGAACTGCTTGAATGGCTCAATAGCATCAGAAAAAACACTGACAATCTGACATTCTCGTCGTGATTGGCTAGCTATGCGAAGGTGAGAACTTCTCTCTCGAGCTTCCCCTTTGTCGAGTCTTCACGCAGCTATTTCTGTTATCCTTCATGTGAACAACTGGGTGTAACACTCTAGGAATGTCGCCATTATCTTCATATCAATGCGTCTCCCACCTCTATGACAGCTGGCTTTTCATTCCGCCTTCCAGTGCGACCATTTTTAACCATACACCACACATTGTACCAACCGCTTCATCTCTTGTGTAAACCTGCCTGCTTGATGATGCATAGTCGAAGTATGTTGGTTACAGCGAACGGCTTGTTTCTGTGCAGATGACACTTCTCTTTGTATGGTCTTAATCAGCTGGGAGGCGTGATTCCTAAATGTTGCCTAAATGTCCGCTAATGCTATGTTTTTGAAGTGGGGCTACCACACCACTGTAGTTAAAACAAGCGGTAACTGTTGTTCAACATAATCAGTACTCTGTAACCTGCAAAACTCTAATTGTTGGTCTGTTTGTGTGTTGTTGATTTAGAGGAAGCCTAGTTGGACATCTTCCAGCCAATCAGAACTGGCTATTCCTGCCAGATAAACACACACACACACAAAATCCTTTAAAAGATAATCTTCATAGTCCTCCGTCGTCAACCCCATGAAAGAGCTTTATCTAAGAAATAACGACGTTATGACATTTAAAATATCACCAAAGCATTTCCTCATACATCGTTGTCTTTTTTGGGGGTGGATGCATTTCATCTTATTGCTTTTGTAATGAAGCTCCCTGTTCTTTGGAATTAAGTTGAATCGGCTATGGTGCATTCCTTAACGACATCCCATCTCCCGCAGCAGTCCTGACATTTTGATTGTCTTATTTGTTTGCCACTGTTTGCCTCCTCTTTGAAGGTCACTCCTAAATTACTTTAAAGCATGCAAATCACTATATCCACAGTCCACCTTTAACGCTCGACGAGTCCGACGGAGCGGCAAAGCATGTACAAATACAAACAGGAGTGAATGTAACGCTATGAGATTTCAAATATTTTTTTCGTATTGAGCAGCAATTAACTGGCCGTCTCTCACATCCTCACCCAACTAACCCCACCTTCCCCTCTTTCGTCTCCCAATTGGAAAATTGACTGTCATACTCCACGGGGATGTCAGAGGTGAGCTGCCAAATGGTCTCGCGGGTGCTGGCAGTGATGTCTTGTACAATGACACTTCAATGACACTAATGCTGAGACTGAGAAATTTCTTGTAAGGGCTGCCCTTGAGTTTGCCAGTCAAAAGTCCTTCCTATTCATACATGCCTTTTATTATTACTCCGGGAACCTCCTGGGATTTGTAATAACCACAAAGGTCGTCTATGTTTTTAATCCTGCGGTAAAAATGGCTCGCCATATTTTGCCAAACAGAGGTCATATGATGATATCATGCTTGTGTGAATCAGCGTCTACGTAGTTTAGTAAAGTCTTGTTGGCTTTTCCCACAGTTTTTCCTCCTCCTGCTCCTCCATGTCAAGAATTATGAAGGCTGCGGTGGAAATTATTAATGAAAGCTTCAAAATTCAAGAGGCTCATCTAGCTACTCAGCGTTAAGAGAACTCAAATCATCAAGTCAGTAAATCTGAGTTAAATAGATGACTACATTTATGATGTGTGAATGTGCTGCAAGAAACACGGACGAGGGGGTTGAATTACTGGTTAGACTCCACCAGTATCTATAGGAATAAACTTTTTACACCTCTGTGATCTGTAGTAGCGGCCATACAACCCGTGAAATAACATCTGACAATTCTTCTTCACCTCATGATGCACATGCTAATGCCAACGTTCCTTGCCAATGTAGGAGGTAGTGTGTCCGTTAGGTGGCGAGGCAGCAAGCAAGGGTGTGAAGGTCAGAGGTGGTGGATGGGCATCTAATGAGACGGAGCTTCACACAGGAGTTAAGGTTCAAGATTATAGAAGTTATTTCAGAGGATTTAAGGGAGAACGACGTTCCTCACCTCAGTACAGCCAACCAGTCCATATCTGGAGTGGGTTTGAATGTCTAATTGTTGGTTTTCTGAAATTACTTTTGGATTTTGGATAATTCTGACGTCAGAAAGTTATGAATGGAGGATGTTTCCAAAGATTTTGACCATCTGATAAGAAGTTTGATGAAGCACACAGGCTCCTCAACTCTAATTCTTGTTTAACCAAGTATTTTTTGTTCCCTAAACATACTTTAATCTTAGTTTATTCCACAACCTCCCCTATTATTTTGAAATCCAGTATTTTAAACAAGCGGCCCCCAAACTTTTATGCGACATAGACTGGTTTCTACTCTACTTTTTTTTATTCTTATATTTGGGGTAATGCATTACGTAATGGAGCATCTTGACAAGTTTCAAGAGGCACAGACAGATGTAGCTGGCCATTTTTCAAAATAAAACACCCCTCAGACTTTGACAATCAATAAAATACTGTTTCGTTCATTGTTTCTGTGCACCCTGGCAGCAAATGACCCACGGACCAGTACCGATCCACAGCCCAGTGATTGGCGGGACCGCTGTAAAAACCATTGAAGGCTCATAAGACATAAGTCACACAAACACTGTGGGTTGTGTTTAATCGTTTCACCAATATTTGAACAAACGCCCTACTTGTGTTTTTTTTTTTGCACAGAGCTCTTTCAGGTCTGAACACCCTGTAATTGCCAGATAGAAGACTGATTCTGACTGATCTGTGTATCAATTTGTGTTATTCTGTTTATAAAAACACAACATTCGACGTAGTAATTTGTTCCTATCAGTCTTCTTACAAATGCGACAGCACAGCGCGCAAGCTCTCCTACTCCCAAGCTAAATAACAGTCTGGGCAAACGCTGACCCTTCTGGATGTAAAAAGCCTGTCATTGTTTCACATATTCTCCACATCCATCCTTTTAGTAATATGCCTTCTTTTTGCCAGCGTATATTTGAATATTTCATTCAAGACAGATGGAATCCTAATCTTAGCTCCAAGCTGTGGCGTTTTTGTCACCGATCCATTTTCCAATCAGGCAGCCTCCATCTACTCCTCCATTTTTCCTCCCTCCCTGCTCTGTTTTGTCCTCCCTCTGGCTCCGCCACCCATCGCTCACTCACTCAACTTTCTTTTTGCCCTCTTTTCTTTCCCGGTGACACACTTTGCCGAGGTGCATCAGCGTCGGGTTGGGCTGAATATTTCACTTTTCAAAACATATATTATGCGGAGAGACTAAAGAGCACGGTTTCTTTTGAGACTTCTTTGACATAAAACTGTCTTGAGGGAGTGGAGAAAAGGAGTGTTAAAGGGAGTACAGCAGTGTATTACGTGTATTTGAATGCATGCAAGACAAAAGAGAGGAAAAAAGGTCGTCGAAAGTACACTGCATTGGATAATTGCTCATCATGGCTGGGCTGCAGAGCAGAACGATTGGATTTTACTACAGTGGTTTCACATTTGCATGTGTTAAGCAGTAGTCTCACCCACAATTCTTAGCCACATAATACAGTAGTCTAATGAATAATGAATGTGGGAGGACCTGGACAAGTAAGCAGTGACCTTCGACAGTGGGATACACCGCTGATAGTGAAGATAGCAGCGGTAAAGTACATACAAAGACCTTGCAGAGCTGGAGGTGTGCAGCGCCGTCTTGTTCCATCGCTTCCTGCATTATTTAAAGCTGATCGACTGACAAAGAAACGCTGGGAAAAAAAGAAAAGACTGTTGTTGTTGTTGTTTTGTCGACTCGTTTTTGACGAACAATCACAGCCATCGCCATCGTCTGCAACAAATACATTGTGCTTTCTGTCAACCGCTTTATAATAATAAAAAAAAGCACGTAGTGTTTTTCCGGTTGAACGCTTTCAAGCACAAAAGTAAACAGCGAGGCTGATATTAATAAGATAAATTACAAAACATAATGCTGGATTACATGCTCACATTGTTTCCCGTGAAGGGATTCGGCGTGGGAATGGCGGACCGCGCCACTAACAATGATAACTATTATAAAAGGAAGCTAATTACAGGTTGTAACTCAAATGACTGGCTATACTGAAATTATGCAGGCCATATATAGCGTCAAAAAAAGTTGAAAGAAAAAGAACATTGCAGCTTTAACTCTATATCAAAAGAGAGCACGTGGCTCTTTATAGTACTTACAGTAGTAGCAACTTAAAAGTTCCCGTTCAAGCTGAATGGCAGCCGTCTTCCAGCCAGCTGCCTGCAAAGTCCCGTGACCGGAGAGACCCGCCTCCTCCTCCTGGGCGTGTCTATTTTTTACTCCACCCATTCATGTGATTACAGGGTATGACCAGGAGATGGCGCTTCTCTCACAGACTTCTTTAAAGTTGTTCTACCTGGAGATGACGTAGCTTACACACCTCATTAGCATATGTATGTATGTATGATTAACCCCCGTGAACGAATCAATAGGCAACAAGAACCAGCCAATCTTTCCCTGATATGACTTTCAGTCATCAGCCAACACGAGAAACGTCGTATTAATGTAATTAAATCTCGATTATGATGACTCGTTCAGATTTTGACCCCTCGGGCAGACGCTTCGAGTGCGAGAAAAAGTTTTTACCAATTACACTTCTTTTTTGTTTTGCTCTGTGCATGTTCAAAATCTAACTTTTCTCATCAATCCTTATCAGCCACTCACCCGTAATAGATAAGGGTTTGTTTACCTAACTCTCTAATGGTTCATCTCCCTGATGAGTGTTTTTTACACTCGCTACAATTAATTATCGCTGTTAAATTTACGGGAGGCTCCTAAACAATTACAGCTTTCATTTGCTAATTGAACAAAGTCCATCTATCTCTCTCTCTGATGAGACGGACACTGTTTTGATGTGAGGTTTGCCACCTTGACAAAAGGAAGAAAAAAAAAAAAGGCCCGACTAAGATCTAAGATCTCACACGGCACACCGAGGAGCATCAAAGCGAGCTGAGGAAGGGTGAAATTTGTATTATGTAATACACGTCTGACAAAGGTGAATGAGGAGCGACATAATGCATATTCATTTCTCCGAGTATTCAGGGAATACGCTAGTTTGAAGTTTGCAAACATTAGGTCTGTATGTTGCTATGTACAGGCTGTATCCGAGTCTGTGTTGTGTGTGTGTGTGTGTGTGTGTGCGTGTGTGTGTTGTGTGTGTGTGTGCGTGTCCCTCCGGGTTGTCAGATCCTGTTAATTACTGCCTTCCCGCTGCTTTAAAAAGTTGTGACTAGCTCACCCCCCGACTGTCACTCCGCTTTCATTATTTACCGATTCAAATGAGAGAAAAATGTTCATGTCGACATTAATGACTCTGTGAGAGAGAGAGAGAGAGGCAGAAGAAAGACTAAACTAATTAAGGCGAGTGACTCACCTCGCCATTATGGAGAATTTAGTGGAGATATCGCAGTGTACCTCCACCGACACTTCCACCCTCCACCCTCCTTCTCCCTTCTCCTTTTAATTACAGCGCATGTTTAAAAAAAAAAAAAAAGTTTCTCCACCGGTAACAAACAACCAGCGAGGGATGGGAATAGGCTGGGGTTGTTTGCTTAACCATATTTTCTTATTAAAATGTGAGAGAAAAATGATTTTGTCATCAGTAATTAGCATAAAAAGCAATACTTAGAGTCTTTGTGGACCGACCCACCAAAGGACAGGATGATTATTTCACTTATTTTGCATATTTTTATTGTTTAATATCATTAAAAAAAATATATATATATATATATATATATATATATATATATATATATATATATATATATATATATATATATATATCTTTAGTCCATTGTCAAACAAGTATCCTCGCCAGAGGCATGACGCGCTCTTCTATCGACGACCCTCGGAGGCAGAATCGCTGGCAATAACTCATTAGCATTGACAGTGTGCGTCTGCGAGCTAACAAGCTTATAATAACAAATGATAACACTGAGGATTTTATTTTATTTTTTTGATTCATGCCGCTTCGAACGCAAGGAAAGCAAGATATAATCGAGGACTAAAGATTAAGTGTGTCAGATTTAGGAATGTACAGAATATGGGACATAATATGCCAAACTGTTTTTATTACTGTATAATCAGCTGGAAATAAATATGACATTTGTTACCTTTCAAAGAGCCTTTTATATCTACAAGACATACACTTCACGTTGACGAAATCTTACACTCTTTGGCCCTTAAAGTCGGGTCTTTAATATGAAACTAACTGGAAGTTTCTCATATAAATGAGTAGCATAGATAGACGCAGTCTTTTTATATCAATATTAAAGGGGGACTCTATTGATTTTACACAGATGTAACATATTTGAAGTCTTTAAGAGGGCTTAAGAAGGAGCTGATACTCGAAAACTGAACGCTCATATTTTACAGCTTGGGTTGTAGTTTTTCTATCAGTTATAAAAACACATTATACTCACTGAAGTAATTGCTAAAGTGATGAGGTGAGGAGCGTGAGTGGTCAGCAGATTACATAAAGCAATTTATTCGGAAGGAAAAGTGTTACAGTTACTGTATTACACAGGAAACCTGCGGACGCACAACAACTACTGCAGGAGGTCAAAGTTGAACTAGGAAACCGCGGTACGTTTTCAATACTGAAAAAAAAAAGTGACACCCGAGTCGTATGAATTATTTTCCCAATGAACTGATTCATTGTTTGGTCTATTAAGCGTCAGAAAAACCATCAAATGAATGAATCAAATCATCGTTTCAGCTTTTAGTTCCCATTAAGTATTGGCAGAGTCAGAATTGGCTGGACGTACACGCCATGCACATTAGAGTATTTATAGTGTCTATTAATGGCGGGTGCGTGAAAAAAATGAATGGCCTGTGAATGACAGATTCCCAGGCTGGTGAAAAAAAAGGGATTTAGATGAAACGGCAATGCAAAAAAAAAAAAAAGCGGCAAGACTGATCTTCTCTTTCAGAGGAGGCGACTCCAACAGAAGTACCTGCTAAGCAAATTTATTTCACTCGAGTTTAATGCTCCCGGCCTCTCTCTCTCTCTCTCTCTTTCTCTCTCTCTCTCTATCTCTCTCTCTCTCTCTCTGTTTTCCTATCTCTTCCTCTCTGTCTTCCTCTGTCAATCTCTCTCCCTCACTTCCCTGGCAACCCCTTTTCACAATACTTTCCAAGACAGGCACTTTCCCTCCCCCCGTTTAAATCAAATCCTTTTATTTGCAAGCCCGACACTTTTCTTTTTTTTTTCTCTCTCTCTCTCTCTCTTTTTTTAAAAGGTGGCTTTTAAGAAATTAATCTGGACGTTGAAAAACACTATTGCTAATACCTCCGCAGACACTGAGAAAGCAATCCCGACTATTGAGCCGGTGGTAAATTGCCAATTAGAGGCTAACATTGTACTGCGAGGCCCTATATACGTTTAACCCCCTTCCTATGCTGTAAGACTGGCTGTCAGTCAAACAGCACCTGGGGCAATTTTATATTTCATTAAGCCATAATTAATAAGATAGGTATTATTCTCTTCTATGGGGACGGAGAGGCTGCGCTTCTATTATGAAACCATATTTTCAAAGGAATACTCGGGCAGATATTTGAAAACTGGGGATAATTATCAACTCTCTCTGTTCGTGCCACCTTTGATGAGCTGAGTGGCAAGTGAATACGGGGGCATCTGTCCACCTGAAGTAATACTGCGTACTTATAGATTTGTAATATGTGTGTGTGCAGAGACGCTTCAAGGGACAGAAAATAAAAGTCCTAACAAGCTCCCAGCAGGGGCAGAGAGGTCGACAGACGGGGCACAAGTGTCTCCTGTTAAATCCTTTTTTGGACGTCTGTATCCTGAGGACATCGCTGCTGTTATCAGATGATACAAATATGGGCAAGATAAACAAATACAGGACATAAATTATAGACTTATATCCTTCCTGTGCAGCAAACACAACAACTTTCTTTGGTGATTTAGATTTAAACTACCAAACAGTATATAAAGGAGTTAAAAGGTCCAGCGTGTAAGATTTCGTAGTAGGAGAATCTATTACTGGGAATGAATTACAATATTAGTTCATATGTTTTCATTAGCGTATAATCGCTCCACAGCTGCTGTGCTGTAAAATCTTGTTTTATATCGATTCAGCCTAAATATTCAAAACTTACACGAATGTAATTACAATTAATCCGTGCCCATAAAACTCAGTTTTTCGCATTAGATACAGTATATTTTCACCAATAACATTCTATCACAGTGACTGCAAACGACAGAGTGAGTCTGAAATCATATTCCATTATCTATCTGACAGTATATTAAGGACACAGTAAACTTCCTCATCGGAGCAGATAAGATTTCAATCACGGTTAGATTTAATAACGTCGCCGTATTTATTCTCACTTTCATGTTTTTCATTTCACAGGCTCCTCTCTCTTTCTTCTCTCGCAGATTTCATTGACAGAAATGCTTAAAAAATACTAAAACAAATAAGACAAGACGCTATGTATAGAAAGCTACAGTATGATCCAGCAGTGAAAGGCTCCACTGTACACACAGTTAATCAAGGTTTGCATGTTAACCCCTCTGGCTCTGTGACGGCTGCCTCCAAGAGTTTTCTCTCTCTCCCATCAAACGCTTTATATTTGCAGGGGTGCAAAATGTTTAGAGAGCTTCTGTCAAGGTTGCGAGCATTTTCTCAACAATTGAAAGGTGAGACCCCGAGGTGATATTTTCCTCACAACCCCGCGACAGACGAAGACAACAAGAGACCTGCGAGTGTGTGGGACGGGTTAAGAAGAAAAGCAAGAAGATGTAAGTGCATTGTTGTTGCTTGCTGGCGGGGGGAGAAAAAAAAGAAACGAGAAATCAGCGCCGCGACGGAGTTTACTTTGAGGAGTCAGATGTCAGTGGCAGCGTTTGCACGTCTTAGCTTTACAGACATAAACAGGTGCTTAAATTTTTTAAAGAGCCAGAGTGGTTTGTTGGGTTTGTTGGGTTGGAAACTGCAAAGTAAATGTCAGGGTTTGGAATAAAAGCAGTGAATGGTATTTATCAAAAGAAATACTGCACGGCGTTCATGTAAATAAAGTTGTTTTTTTTGTAGATTGCTTCAATAGAAAACACCTTTCAAAAAGAGTTTAATATCCACAAAAAGATACTGTACAAGCTCAGAGAGGAGAGAGAAAGGGAATGTAGCAGAGATTCTGTATGTAAATATGAGGAAGCGTCAAAGAAAAACAGTTTACACTTGATATTAAAGGTATGTGGTGTAGTTTTTGACCACTAGTAGTGCTACTGAGCAATGTTGTCTTCATTTAGAGCGAGGAAGAAGACTGCTAGCAGGTTAACATGGATGTAACAACGCAAGATTCGAAATATTCAGCCCGACAAAGATCGGAAATGCATGTCTGTTAACAATCTGGATAGCTCATATATCAATAATGCAAGCTTGTAAATGGATGGGGAATGCAGTAAAATGTGATATGTCTTATATGACAAATGACCCAAAAGACATACAAGTTAAAGGTCACGTGACCGACTGTTCAAGGCTAATTGATTTAGCAGTACTGCTCGCAAGTGTCTTCACCGGTACTGATCATTGAGCTGGCCCATCTGTCACGTAACCCCAGGTCATGGAGGTCCAGTGATAGTATCCTGAAATGCTTCCTGTGACCAGAGACTGTTGGTTTACAAGTTTGTAGCTAATTTAGATATTGAGACCTGTTCACGATGAAGTAGAATGGAGATGATGAGGATGCTTATTACTGTACCAGGCGGAAAACCAAAGAGCTATGTTCATGCAGCTACTGGTCAAATTGAGTTAGAGTGTGTTATGGAATTTTCCATTCTTAGGTAACACAAGGTCACGTGTGGGCCTTGAGGTCCTTGGTAGTATTAGTTGATTGGCTTTGACTGGGTGCCAGTCTATCTCAACACTGTGGTGGCCAGGGTCAAAGAGACCTGTTGCTGCCTTCTTAGACATAATAGATAGCTTGTTGTTGACGTTCCAATCTGCTTAAACAGTAACACCTCCATGGGTAAAGACATTTTCTTTGACTAATTCGGGGTGTGTAGTATTTGTAGTGTTATCTTGGGGTTTAAAGTCGATCCACCAGGATGAGTTGGGCAGAATTTGAGACCGACTCAGGCACTTCTGATGAACTTTGAGAGTGTCTCTAATTCAATAAATAATACAGCATAAGACATCAGAGGCTCCTGAACACTTTCTTCCCTCCTGACCTCAACATTGACCTTTGACTTTAGCAATTTCTCCACAACAGAGTGAAGACCAGAATCTCAGCCTCAGCTTAAACAAGATTTACTTCGATTTTGGCTTTTATGTGTCCTGACAACATAACTCAATTACACTAAGAGTAGCTGTTGCTCGGTATCATACATAATGTATCAGGCTACACATGTTAATGCCAGGTATGAATGGAGTCACTGGTACAAGTCGTTAATATAATGTGATGCAGCAACAGAGAAAACCACCGCGGCTGTTTTGTGCTGATTTCATTTCCACCGCTTCTTTTAAATCACAGCAGACATGCAAAAAGAAACAGAAAGACGCCTCATTTGTATTACAAACGCATTTCTTGTTTCAACACAAATACAACACTTCACCTGTCGCATTACATCAGGTCATGTGGGACAAAGCAAAGCCAATAAAATTTTATCTGTATCTTCTGGGGGCAAAAAAAAAGAATTATCAAGCCTTTCATGCTGTCAGTTCAATGTGTGCTGGATCTTTGTCCTGGAGTCAATCTGTGAGGGTTAGCGCGAGTGCAGAAATAAAAAGAAGCTGTTCCTGAAAGGAGGTACTCAGATGTGTTTGGTTTGTCAGTGAAGTATATCCAGAGGGGTTGGAAGTTTGTCAAAAGAATTAAAAAAGTATGAAACGAAACAAGCCCTCAACAGTACATGCTAAACAAGCTTTGCCCCAGATACAAGAATCTGTATGCACGCAAGCGTGTTTGTGTGGCCCGTTCAGTGAAAAAATCTAAACACCAACTGTGATCTGTCTGACTGTTTGTTATTTAATTTCACACCGAGGGAGATTATACCGACAAGGCTTCGGGTTTTCCGAGCAAAAACAGATGTCAGTTCAAGATACTGAAAGTTGTTACAGCTCAGCTCTTGTATTAGTAGTTTTAACTCGAGTGAGGGGAGGGGGACAGGGCAAAAGAGAAATTATGTCTTAAATCATACTGTGCAACAATCAAATCAAATGAAAGGACATTTGGAGAAAAGTACAGAATGGGTATACTTAAAGCAAAGTGATGAATTATTCTAAATTTAAATGGTAAAGAGACCAAAATATAGTGATTCATGTGTTTTTAAGTATATTTTGCCTTGGCAGGGTTCAACCTTGCTCTTGCTCCCTCCCACCCTCCTCCTCCCCCGTCAGTCCTCCCCTGCCTGTTGGATGTGGTTGCCATGACAACACCCATTACCTCTTGATTGGAGATCTAATGTAATCTAGACTACGAGCAGTGCCATTTATCTGCTGTTAACACAGCGGTGGCAGCATTAGCAGCGGCAGTCAGAGTCGGACAGCCACGGATGGAGAATGAAACAGAGTCATTAGAGCGATGAATATACTGTACGGTATGTGTGTGTTTAAGGCCACACCTGGTGCCTGCTGCGTCAACATGCATGTGCCTTTATGTCTGCAGTTTGTGTTTTAGGGTGGCAGGGAGTGATCTCTAACTGGCAATATGGCCAGTGATGAATATTACACCAGATATATTCCGGTGCCAACTGAGCTCGCAGCACACAGACAGAAAGATAAGCTCCCCGACTCCACGTCTGCGTTCTAGCTTCAGATCCCCACAATGAACTGGGACAGGATTACATCAAATAAAATTGGGAGCTTGCTGTTAACAAATCTGCTGCAACGCCTCGCGCTCCGGATTCCTGTCAGTCGGACCCAAAACGACGAGTTTCCTTTCCCGCACACCAGCTGCCATTTTGTTGAATTCATCCAAAGATGTGATTTTCGTTTGAGGGGCAACACAGGAAGGAATACCTTTAGATTTCTTAATGAAGCAACAACGTGGAAAGTCTGTGGTGTCACTGCTTACAATCTGACGGGCTATGAAAGACGTTAGCTTGGCTACTCCAATTAAATTGAAGAACAGAATAAAGGGATTGCTGCATGGTGAATCACAACCTTTTCTCATTTCCTCTCTTTGAGTTTCCCCCTCAGTTCGAATCAATTCTGCCACCACTATCCTCGATATGCAACAAATAAAAAGTGACTGACACCAAATTATTTCCAAGCTGATAGATGTTACACCAGCTTTGTCAGTGTTGTCACCTCTTTGGAGAGATCTTCCTGGTTTAGAATAATTGAAAGAGTAACTGAGTTTTCAGACGAGTCAAGAATTGGTGGAAAAGTTGGCACAGGCAGGATTTCTTTCTTTCTTTTTCCTTCTTCTTTTATCACTGTCATTTCACTCTTTTTCATTCGGGGGGGAAAATAATGATATTGGACTGCCACGGGCAAATAAATAAATAAATAGGAAAAGAAAAAGGAAATGAGCATTGTGCGAGGTAAAATATGACTTCAAAGTCGTGACACTGACAAGACAACAAAGCCACACAGATCGAGGTACTACACACCTGAGGTTCGAGTATTCGTCATTAAAGAAGAAAAATGAAAAACAAACAAACAAAAAAAAAGCATTGCGGAGGGACAGCAACGGTATGAGATGTTGACTGTTTTCTGTTATATTGCCCTGAATTCCCCTGAGTCGGCTGCCAAAAGAGTTGTTTTGATGAAGACTATGACTGATGCTTTAGCAAGGGCCCGAGGACAATCATCGACGAGTAGTCGCCAACCTTTGTTTTGAAGCTCTCAAGAACTTCTACGTTGACACCACCATCATGTTCCAGGTGTGTTAAATTGAAACTGTTGTTATTTAACACTAATGATTTTATAAAAGTGGGATTTGTTACAATGTTTTCATCCATTTGTTAAGGTGACAGTCAAGTTTGAATTCAGATTGGAGAACAGGAAACCAGATGTTTCAAATATTTATTACTTTCGAGCTATCTATTCCAACTGGCCAGGCTGTCCAGGAAACACAAGGAATAGACATTAGATCAGTGGGAAATTGTACTTTGGTCTCATAAGTCCAAATTTGAGGTTTTTTGGTTCCAACTGCCATGTTTTTTGTGATGCGCAGAGGTGGTCAACAGATGGTATCTACATGTGTGGTTCCCACCGTAAAAACAAGCAAGAGGAGGTGTGATGGGTTAGGGGTGCTTTTCCGGTGACACTGTTGGCAATTTATTAAAAATTCAAGGCACACTTATCAGCATAGCATTCTGCAGCAACATGTCATCCCATCTGCTCTGCACTACATGGGACTATCTTTTTTTTAAAGTTATATGTTTTTTGGTTTTTGGGCTTTATTTGACAGAGACAGCTTGAAGAGTGACAGGAATGAGGAGAGAGAGAGATAAGGAAAGGCATGTGGGAAAGAGCCACAGGTCGGATTTGAACCTTGGGCAAAGACGGAGCCTTCGAACATGGGGCCAACTGAGCCAAACAACCCCCGGGGACCATCATCAGGAGTGCCTGGCCTCTGGTTTGGGAGGGGTCGGACCACAAAATTGTCCAGAAAAGCTCATCGCTGCTCATTATACATTAAAAAATTCGAGACTGTCCAGGTGCGTGCAAATCTGTCATCAAAGCAAGAAGAATCTTGAATATAAAACCTATTTTGCTTCAGAGAACAATTTCTATTTGCTTCTCCACAATCGTGCCACTTACCCAAACAAACAAACAGTTCACACTAGACAGAATTGCAAATAGAGTTCCTCTCTGGCAAATACCACTACACAAACACTTATGTGACACACAGCAGTGTTCACACTTTCAACACCCATCCCCCCCGCAACATGCCCCCAAACAGGATCTGTGACACTGTGTACAGTGTATATGTGTGTTGCTTCATTAAGCATGTATCCAATCAGTCACACACGCGGCAGCTTGGCACGTCGCGCAGCAGTTTACTCCCGGCCTATAACCCGTCTGTCAGTCAAGCGGCTGGAGTTCATTAGAGACACTGAGAGCCGCTGACAACTCCCCACGGATCTGACCTGTGTATACAAACGCAGGTGATCTGACCCCTCCAGGAGGATATCAGCGCGTAAACAAAGACATTGTGTCGCTTGAGAGGAGGAGAGAGAGGACGGGGGGTGGGGGAATGAGCAAAAAGTACTCAGAGATCCATAAAAACAGCCTGTGGGATGCACAAGGTCTGTGCTTTTCTGTTTCTGCTGCAGGTTGTTAGGAATTAATAAAACGCTGGCACATAAGTTGAGCCTGGTGGCCAGTTAGCTGCACGCCACAAATGGCCTGAGTGTGTATACAGTGTATGCCTGTAAGAGACATCATTTAAATCCAAATAGGTCCCATTCAGCATCGCAGAAGTTACTCTCCAAACACAAATCTATCACCCGGTGCTCAGATGTACGCTACATTGAAGGTCAGTGATGTGATTTCTTTCGGCTGACTTGAAATTCAGGCCACATTCATTCAATGAAGCACAGCATTCTTTTTTTTAAAGAGTACCGTGCATACCAATCTCTTCATTTTTCGTATCCCGCTGAATGACACGGGGGAATGCCTCGGACTGGGTTTATCGCGGGTAAACACAAGTTAAAGAGAATCTGTTGTGTGGCAAAGAAAAGTCTCAACGCTCCATCCCGTTAATAAGATTAGAACGTGAAATATTTATTGGGAAAGGCTTAATAATAAATGGTGGGGTATTAAAAATTGAATTAATTCAAATTCCGAGCATGAATTTTTAAAGGTACATTATTAAGAGTGCACCAACAAGCCATTTCATTGATGTAGCGTTGTAACTTAACTTAACTTAAGTCCCACCTACCGCTCGTCCATTCATTTCCTACGCTCAACAAAAGTCTTTAGGAAAGACTAACGGGCCGGTTTGACAGCAAGGTGAAATAAAACGCCCCCACCCTTCCTTTCTCCCTCCATTTAGCATTAGCACTCACACCTCCCTGTAAACTGATTGCTGACAGGAGGCGAAAAACGGGGCCAGGGTCAATAATTTAAGGAACTTGAGGCTAATTTTAATCTATTACCCTGCTATGTGCATACAGTGTGTCAAAGGTAAGGCTGGAGAGGGATCCATCATGTGATTCATACTCGGGTGGAGAGAATTAGTTTCATGACACATCATAATTTAACACATTTTAAGGAACTCAGCATGACTTTGCCAGGCTGATGGAGGGGAGGGCGAGGAAGAGGGAGAGATGAGGAACGAGAAGGATATTAAATTATGGAGCACCTTAACAGAGCAATCTGTCTTAGGGAGACATGATTGCCTTACCGCGGTGGATTGATGATAATCTGTTTGTAAGGGGGCTTGTAAAGGCTACAAGGGCTGTAATGTGTGGAGGCTCCGAGCTCTGGCCAGTGGATGAATCACCAATGTGGTGCTTTCAAAAATAAACGTAAAAATTCAATACCATTAGGCCTTTATAATAAGGTATACCATAGGGTAATGGCAGCCTACAGTATAGATACTAATGGTGCCTTGATGGTAAAATGAAACACGCTTTGTACTGGAGATTAGTCATGATCAAACCTAAATAAAATGACTTATTGGATGCCAGGTGGATAGAAAAGTCGACAAACTCAAAAAGTTTGAATTATTATCAGGTGAATTAATATTTAATCACACAGTAACAATTCAAATCAAATCAGATTTTATTTGTATAGCCCAAAGTCACAAAGTACATTTGCCTCGGAGGGCTTTACAATTTGTACAGGGAGTGACACCCTCTGTCCTTAGACCCTCGGTTCAATTATAATAATAAAATTTTTTGACAACATGCAAATGTTCCTCTTGATACTGATCTATAAAGCATCACTTAATAATCGATTTGGCTTGGTTACAGGTTGAACGAGTAACCACAGGTTTACATGCCTTGACAATATTAATAATCTATAAAGCATCAATTAATGATTGATTGATTACTTAATGATTTATTTACATTAGTAGAACAAGCAGCTATAAGTTGTATTACTTCATAAAAATAAGCTTTTGTTCACTAGATTGTAAAAAAACTAAGGCATTTTAATAAAAACGAACAATAAATCACACTTACTTAACATTATTATTATCATTGATGACTCCTTACAGGTTTTTACTTTCTGTTTGACAATCGTCCACATAGCTTTTTCATAATAATGCAAATTTTGATGCAAAATTATTGGCTTTGTAGCTCTCTTCACAACAGGACAGACACAGGTCGTTCTTTGAAACAGGCATTTATTGCTGCGGACATAACTTGCTTCTCATCCCTGCACGTCTTGCTTTCACGCCGTGAGAACTGTATTCACATGAACAAACATATTGCGAACGCACGTAGAAGCTACGTTAGCATGTAGAATGAAATACAAATGAGGTGCGTATAAAACAAAGAAATACAAACTTCAACAAATGCCTCGTTGGATGCTTGTCGTGAAAAGAGGTTAAAGTATTTTTAGAGTCACTTCTTCTCTTCTTTTAACTTTTTTTTTTTAACGTTTTAACACCTCAGTTTTACATTTGCATCAGATTATTTATTTATTTAACTTAAAATTATTGTTTAACTTATGAATTATTTATGCATAACGAACTTAAATTTTATACGTCACTTACAAGCTTATTACTGCTTAACACTACATGTTGTAAAGTGCTATCTTAAAACATAAAAATCATTTTTTTAAAATAACTTTTTTGTCTGTTTGTTTTTTGTCCGTCTCTTTTGAAACCCCCGCACTTTTCCTCACCTAAAACATACTTAAAGTTACACTCTGACAGGTAAGGTCAAGCACCCCCTTTTTCCATTCCTCTTACTTCTTCTCAGTCTTTCTTTTCACCGCAGTCACACACACACACAGGCTTTGTCTTGGCCGTGTTCATGCCTCGGAGCTCGGGCTGGAGTGGGGAATAGTAAACTAGCCTATCGCTGCCAGGGCTTACTTCAGAGAGCAGGAAGGCTTTGGCTGTCATAGGTTCTCAGGATCAGAGCTGAGAGCGGGGACACTTCATTTGCTGGTGCTGAGAAGGAGAAGAAGGTGGAGGAGGGGATGGAAGGGGAGGTGTATGTGCCAGGGTCAAGTGCTGTGGAAAAAGCCAGGCAGTTATCCAATAGAGCTTTGCTCTCCTCTCTGCTCTCTGTTAGTGTCTTATGCAGCTCACTCTGTCCCGAGGCTTTCTCGGGCTTTGCCCGTTCTGTTGTGGCAAGGGCATCCCGGATCAGCATTTGAAAGGTATTATAACTGGAAGAACTGGAGCCGGTCTGTTAAACCTGCAATGCATCAGCAATTCATGAGGTGTAAGAGGCCCATCTGAGGGAGCAAAGCATGTGGATCAGATGCCTTTATGTGACTTTCTTGTGGAAGTGAACAGAGATCACCATTTTTTCCGAAGGAATATTGAACGACGTTGGGACAAAAAAATAAAACCTCAGGGAATCTCGTCTACCCGTGCGCAACTTGATTGCTCGCGCTTTCTCCTGCGCATCATTATTTTAAAAACAGAAGGTGGAAGGTGCTATGATATTGTGCTGATCAGACTCTTAAAACATGGAAACGTTTTACACGTTGAAATAATGTGACAGCGAGCTGAGAAAGTGCGATATGAAAATAACATGCACCCAAAAGAGCGAAGGAGGAAAGAAAGAGAATAAGCAGGGTTCCCACACCTTTTTCAAGAGCAAATTCAAGCACTTTTCAAGCACCTTCAAGCACCAGTTTTTCCATTTTTCCAGCACCTTTAAATAGGTAGCCTACTAGTTGTGTTTGCCATGATGGTCATGGGAAGCGCAGCGGTGCCACTGTATGGCATAATAATATGGGTCTAATTAGCATTATTTCATATGGTGGTAGATTGACTGTTTTGATTTTTAACTAATTGTGAAATTTCAAGCATTTTCAAGCACTTCACAAAAAATTCAAGCATTTTCACAACCTTGAAAACACTGAATTGAAATTCAAGCATTTTCAAGGAATTTAAGCACCCGTGGGAACCCTGGAATAAGGTGAAGTGAATCCTCTTGACTTTATTTGAATCCCTGAGTAAATGTTGATGGGGTAAAGCGGATCACACACTCTCTGTATATCCATTCACACACCTGCTATGGCAGCCCCTAGTGGTAGTGACGGACACTGCAGAATTGTTTTCCGTCATCCGAAACAGGCTTCCTGACAGGCATATAGGAGCTAATCCTCCCCAACCGCACACAAGCTATTTATCAGATCCCACTTTCCATACTGACAGACTTGACCCGTGCACACACGCGCGCAGATCTGTGTCTGGAAACGGGAGCTGGAGAAGGGAAGGGAGGGAGGATAAAGACGAGAGGAGGAGATCAGGGAGGGGAGAAGTGAGAGGAAACAGGGCAGAGAGGAGGAGGAAGGGAAGTATTATCAGTGGGAAGGACGGCAGGGGGGGAAGGGGATAACACATAACGCCTCACTGAGCCATAGACAGGCAGGGGATGCGGTCATCTGACAAACTGGAAGCCCACCCATCTGCCACCGACAAGCCCGTCTGACATTACCACCGCCGGGCGCCAAATGCCGATAAAATTTTGCCTTTGGTGGGTGAGATGCATCAAAGTGACCTGTCAGAGATACCTCAGTCAGTTTTAGTTTTAGTTTGTTTGTCCTCAGCGGCCAATGTAAAGATCATATCGTGGGAACAAGGAAAGTAGCATCCAAGCGTCAAATCCTCTGGCGGCTTGATAGCCATTAGGCGAATGCTAGTCGAGGCATTATTCCCATGTGGTGACTGACTTAATGATTAATTACTTCAGACACTGTATGACTAAATTTAAGATTAAAATCTCTCGTCGCTGTACTTCATTTCAAACATGACACATGCTGTTGTATGAAAATGTCCATGAACATTTTATATTTTAATATTTTTTACACAAATTTCCCATCATCCCACCATTGTCATCACCAATAAAAGATCAATTAGAGCTAGAGGCTAGATCACCATCGCATCACGTCCCGCCAGAACTCCACCACAACTCATATAACACTCTTCCCGGAGAGCCGTTCACCCATGCTGCCTCCACAACATCCCGATGAAGGTCAAAACTTTCAATGTCAAAGCATGCGTCTTGGGGGCTTCGCGAGAACAGACTGCATACCTGCTGGAAATCCCTCTTCCTATTCCCAGGCAGCCAGAGCCCATGCTCACTGCTTCCCGATCCCCAAGAAGCATTCCAGGAAGCTGTTGTGTTTTTTAATTAGCTCAGTAAAGAAATGGGGATTTTTAAAAATTGTACTTTTCAGTAGACAACAGCGAACGGCACGGTTGGGGGGACAGGCATGAACTCCAACAGGAACTCCCTTTGAAATATATCAATGAGAGACGGTGAGACTTGTACAGGACAAACACCACAGGTTTTATGTCAGCAGTGTAAAGGAACTCTGAGATTTCTTTCAAAATACATTAAATATGTTGGTGCTGAAAACACGTTAAAGCGATATATTACTGAAATGTGGAGTTAGACGTTCAAACAGTTTTCAGTTCAGGATTTTGTGGGCGGTCCTTAAAGGGTGGCTCGATGACACGCTGAGGCCACCCTGAGCATACCCCTGCACCCCTAGCAGAGAGATAGAGATGAATTCATCTCGCTCAGTGTTTCAAAGTTAGTCATGTCATTTTCTGAACTCATCCGACACGTTTCAGTCGCTTCATAACGGCTGCTTGGCTGCTTCCACGAGTGGGCGTGGCTTCAACACATTTAGAGGACACGCCCCCACAGTCCTGGAGCTGAGAATTCATTTTTACCTGATTTTGACACCTAATTTCATAAACTTGTCGATATTTCTAATCATTCAAATTTGGCTGGGTGGTTACCAACACTTTCTTCTTTAGTCTGACAAACTCAGAACACACATCTAATCCATTTCAAGTCCATGATTCCTGATGTAGAAGATGGACTTTTCATTGCGTATCTATTTGTACACAAGATTTATATCACAGAGTGGAAAACAAGCCAAGTAGCAAACTACTCTGTTGGTTTTTCTTTATCTCTTAATTTAAGTGCAAGGATGTGTCAAGCGATTTTACTGAGCCATTCCTCTCCTGGAATTGGACATGTGACACTTCCCACCCTTCAGCAGAGAGTGGCTTATTAACCTGCTCATAAAGTCACTTTAGTTTAATTTGGATGCTTTTTTTGGAGGCATAATCACACCAAGACATTTTCTTGATTAAACCTCTGTCTTGGAGGGGGAAAGAGGGAAAAGGGAAACAGCTTGCTTCCCTTTTTTTTTTTGTAACACTTCACGAGCTGATTTTCCCTCTGGAATCAATGTTAATCTCTTGTCTCCTTTAAAAAAGAGAAAGAGAAATCAAAGTGGGCTGTGTTTCTGATAAAGAATGAGTAATCTGTGTCTTTGTGAGAGAGCAAAACATTGAAAATCATAGACGTGCAGTATTTAGTCACAAAGTCTAAATTAACAAACGGCGGTAGTTGTTTAAGAGCATTGCTCGACACGAGTGGTGCGGTTTGAAATGGCTTCCGTTATCTACAAACTCTGCAGGTAGATTAAACAGCCCAGGGGGAAAGGCTTCCTGTGTGCGCTAGCGCTGATGCTCTACGGCTTTTATCGCATGAGGCAAAATAGCGAGCGGGCTTGCAGGAATATGCAGCATGAGCACGCATTAGGCAGGTGGAGGAGAAATCAAGCATGCACTTAAATGATCAAGGGATGGACAACTGCTGATTTGCAGACGGATTACAGTTTTAGATCTTTGCACATTACAGGCGGGGAGGAATTAATGCGACATGAATACACTTTTACCTAACCGCCCATCAAAGCAGCGAAAAAGGCTGAAATGAAGGAACATCTGATCTGTATGAAGCTGCACACGAGGAAATATGTTTTATTTCTCCTTCTTACGCACGACGAATTCACAAGAAAGGAGCGAGTCGTGCAACGTTACAGTGTATTTTCCTCGTTTGGATCAGTATCACCGTTTACGGTTCACTCTCCCATCACCATATCAGAGCTGTATCAAGTTACTGCTAATGCAAATGGAACGCTCCCTGCTGTTGCCCACCTGACGGTGTATTTGTCACCAATTGGCAGCAAGTGCAAAACAAAAAAAGGAATATCTTGGACGCTAAATTGGTTTCACATGATGGTATGATATAAAAAAACCCCATCAAATGTGGCCCAACATACGATTGTTGAGTTCTTTAATTTAAGTTTTTTTTTTGCTTTTCTGCTAATTAAGCTTTGCCCGCTAGTTTGGCAACTCTTTGTACAAGTTGAAGTTGTAAAAGAAAAGTTCTCGGTTTCAAACAAACCACATTGCACTTTGCTTGAAAGAAGATCTTTCCAATTTTCCGGCACCTCAGCGGGGGTTACTTTCTTCAAATCCCAGCTTGAAAAACGTTGTTCTCACCTCTACAAAAAAAGTAAGTTGTTGCAGAGTCGGAATAAAACGCTGTACACGCACGCTCGGTGAGAGAATGTGCCCTGGGTGTAAACATATGGTGGCTCTTGAAAATTGACACCGTGGATTTCGCCTTCTATCGCGGAGCCAGAGCGCGAACATCTGGCGGAGGATTTCAAGGTGGTGCTCGGAAACAGTGGCGGCACTGTGGGAGGCAGCCGCTTTCGCACAGGTTGTCCATTCATCGAGACAAAAGCTAATGAATTCAGACGTTTGCTGCGTTTAGGCAGTATGGCAGCAACAATCGCTGCTGTTAATAGCCATTTGTTTTTTGCTTTTTTTATCTAAGCTAAATACATTCAGACCACAAAACCACATGGATGCGGTTCACAATGAACACGAGCGATGCAGAAAGGGCAGGAAAATAGGCTCGGCTAATGGTTATGAAGCTGCAAATATGAGCCCGAGTGTGTTTCATGCCTCCTCGCTAACAAGCACATCATTTTCAAAAAAGTGCACAATGGTGTCAAGTCGCCTGGGATGATCCCCCCCCCTTCAACGAGTGCCGGGATTACTGTAAGCTGATTTTCCATAATTTACCCTCACCAAGTGGAAAAGCACAATCCGGATTCGCCTTTTAACTCCCCTCTCCTTATCTTGTTCCCCTCACGTCATTGTTGTCCTAAGAACAAACATGAGTTATGTCTGCGGAGCCCTGAGCTGTAAAATGGGCTAGTTTTGAAGTCGGCAAAAATTTGCATTGTAGGTCAAGTGCATGTCGCAGGGATGCAGCCGATGCTCTAATAGGATGCAGGTTTTTTTTTGTCTTTTTAGGAATGACACACTGTAACTGTACCGCATTTCCATATTTTCACCCCGTTTAACGTCTTCAAGAGGACAGCCTGCTGTCCCTATTATTTTCTTGCTGAGTGCTCTGAATCCGGACCCATCTCACACATGTGCTAATAAGACAGGTGACACCGCTGTTTTGGGTTGGAGGGTGGGGAGGGTGGGGGTGGGGGACTCTTGTGATGAAAATGGAGCAGCAATTTCCGCACATTCACAAACAGCCTCCTGCAGACAGTTCGCTGTGGCGGAAAGAAAATTTCTGTAAACGCTGAGCTCCACATTGTTCCAGCTATTACTAACACTTTGTCTGGAGGACAATAAAAAAACGGTGTCAGAAAAAGAGAAAGTTACTGCTTCCAAGTCTTCGATGGCTCCATTGAGTCCGTATTACGGTCCAACGGTGTCGAAGCACCTGAAAATTATACCAGTTGTTTACTCACCGCTGCGAAAAGACAGCGATGACTTTTTTAGCTGTGCTAGCAGCGTGGCTGCAGAACTACACAAATACATAAATACACAAATTATACCTGTCGAGCAATCAGCGTCTTAGTGTTTAGCTACTGTATCCTAGTGCTGTCCAAGCGGCAACCTCCGGTGCTGGAAAATGCTAAAAAACTGTAATACCTCGAGCATCCGCTTGGGGTTGGCTACAGAATCAAGTCAGTCTCCATAGGTCCCTATGGTAAAATGTCCAACTTCACAGCTGTAATAAACATGTTTCCAGCCTGGTACAGTAGCAGCAGAAATCATAATTGTAGTGTAGGTGATTGGACACTCACAGTTACAGGAAGTGGAGTATATTTCATTATAAAGAAACTCAACATGCTTTACATTTACAGAGAGGTGAAAGAAAATGCAACACAGAAAACATTTTTCATATACTGTACATTGTACACATATATCTTTGTTTTCTCTATTAATTATGTTCTACTTGAGGCTGGCTCCAGAACGAGTCAATCTCCATAGGTCCCTATGGTAAAATGTCCAACTTCACAGCAGAAATAAACATGGTTACAGCCTGGTACAAAAAACAGTTTTGGACTTTAAGGCTAATTTCCCAGTTCGTGGTAACTCTGAGGGGAATGAATTTTTATTAAACTCACCCGTTTAAATGATATTAAGGCTTAAAGTTATGCATAATTAACAGCGTAGCTGCTTTAACTGACATGTAGGTGTTGTTACAGATGGCTTATTTGAACACCCAAGTGCCATTTGGACCGCTTTGGGTCCATGTCTTTGTCGATATTTAGATTAAGAAGCAGTACGTTCAGCGTGGCTGCGTCCAGCGTGGCGGCGTCCAGCGTCGTATATTTTTGGTTTCGAAAACCAACAAGCGACGTCACTCAGGCTCCGCCCATTCTTCATACTGTCATTGGCCTGAAACTATCAATTAAACCTGTCAAACAATCAGCGCGTTAGCATTTAGCTGCTGTGGACTTTCTTTGTTGGAGCCAGTTGAAGATAAAGCACGACAGGGTTAGCTATCCCTGACCTACACATCCTGTTCGAGTATCCCCTTTTTCTGTGTGTGGGAGAGAGAGTCAAACAATACTAAGCTAACCATATTTGCTGCTAACCGAGGACACACTAAATCATCAAATTCTGGCACAACGTTTGACACCATATTCTCTCCCAAACCCAGACAGAAAAAGGAAATTGGCACGAAAGCGCGGCGAGGGCCCCAGAGCAAATAGTGGAGGTTGGCTGACGGTGTAGTCTGCATCACCTTCCAGCATTTGTTATTGTTCCTTATTACTGCCCATATTTTTCATCAGCTCTCTCCAAGCTGTCTCTTTTCTTCTCTCACCATACCGTGTTAGGCATTGTTATGCGAATGTCTGGATCGAGCCAGCTCTGTCTTCGACGGCAGTTCTGTAACGGGGTTGCATCGAGGCTTTGGTTAGTTTCCCAGATTGGACAAAAAAGGTGCAGATGAATCAAGGCGCTGTTAAATCATGCACGGATGAAACATTTCTGTAATACGTTTATGAAAAGTGTGTGCGCTGAGAAAACACTTCCAGGTAAATTGGTCAGTGCGGTTTCAGCTTTGTTCAATTTACCATCGCGCTCTTCTCTGTTAACCAGTGAAGCATAGGGCGAGATGCACTACTGTATTTTTGAGTTAAGCCGCTTTAGCTGCGTCAGCTCTACTCCCGCCGCCTTCCTTCATGCTCCGCGTTAAGCCTGATATCGTAACCAATGGAAACGTCTACGGTGGAATTCAATTGAGGCGACCAATCAGCCAATTACACACCGACGTGTCCTAAGGAGGACGCAATGTTGGCCCGGTGCAATCTTTACTGACCATGGAGTGATGAAGTGGGGAAATAAGCCGTCATACATCTGCAGTGCCAGCAGTTATTCCAGCATTAGATCAATCTCTGAATGATTGCTTTGTTTTGGAATGAAACAAAAGCATCTCTTTCCGTTTTATCCCTCATCGGTGCAGCGGAGGGGCTGGTTTGGAGTACATGCTGCACCTGATTGTCAGTATTAATCTCCACGCATTATTTAGGGACTGTACAATAATTATTAGGGTAGGTCGGCGGGGTCAGAAAAGATGGGGAGGGGTTACTTTGTGCCGAAGGGAGGTCATTCAAAATGTTTTTTTGGTTTTTTTTGGGAGAGCGGCCAGTGGAAGTTTAGTTTAATCTTTTCCCATGTCAGATTGTGTTTCATTCTTCCAGTCTAATCCAATTTATTTATTTATGGCCGATAAATAAATGAATAAAGAGATCAAATCGTGCGCTCAGGGTCATAAAAAGGCCGTACGCAGAGGCTTAAACCTGCAGATTTCTTTTGGCCTGCTTTTCAGCAAGTTGCGAGCACATCTCAGACATATCGTCACTTTTTATTTATTTTTTTAATATTGGCAAACCTGGTAGCAAACAGATGCTTACATATCCAGCAGTCACGGAACATTATGATTCATTTGGAGTTGTGTTTTTTTGTCCATCTGGTGAATGTAAGTCCAATAATCACTTTTTTTTTAAGCTCTATTTTTGGTTTCTACGAACTCCTGAGGGAAATATGCGGATGTTCAGATGTTAAATGTTCCACTATGTTCACCAACTAGTTGCTGACTGTGTCTGTCTGCATGTTTAGTGCAGATCAGGTAGTGTTATAGGAGGTTTCAGCTGGAAAACATGATGTGCACAACGTTTTAATGTTTTACGTAATGGGTGTATGCTCCTTGTAGCATATTTAGTATTTATTTTGATTTTAGCATGTCTTTAATTTTATTTATTTGAGTAAATTTTAATGTCTCAGGTATCTTTATTCTTATTTATTCTAGTTATTTAGTCACTTTAACTCTAGGATTTTATTTATGTTGCACTGACTGTCTAGAAGCACTTCAAATCTCGTCGTACCTGTGACAATGACAATAAAGATCTATTCTATTCTATTCTATTCTATTCTATTCTATTCTATTCTATAAGATCAATGAGAGACTAAAACGGTGACCGGACATCAGCTGAAACTCACTATAAAGCTATGCAAAGCAGATCTAGGTGATCATGGAGTGAGTAAACTCTTTGTCATTCTAAAAAATATTGATTATAGCCACCAAACACTTATTTTAATACACTCCCTTACATTAGGTTCTGAATATGACTTCCACTCGACTGCCACAAGGTTACCAACAACAACAACAACAACGCCGACAGGACAGTGCATACATCAATTAAAGTTGTAACAGGACAGCTTTGCTCCGATGCCATTAATTGCCAGTAAAGTCTGGGGGAGAGCATGTAATTGGCATTTAACGCTATTGATAGCAGCATGTGTTGGTATTTAGCTGTCGGGCCACAGAAGGGGCCATGTGGAGTCAAAAATTGTCGAGGTGGTGGCGAGCCAAATCCTGCAGGAGCTGAGGCATGGGCTCAGTGTGATTAGACGGGGTTCTCATCTCGGTGCCAAGAGGAGAGGACACCAAGGTCATACGTGTGTTACCGAATGAACAAGGCGCTGGACAGGCTGCACGAATGGGTGTGTGCGCTAATGTAAATACAAACACGGACAAAGTTTTGGCCCCTCGCTGTCTGGCAAGGTGATCTCACCTGTGTGATTTATTTTCGATATAATTAGTCGATCATTTATTTCTTGACAGCCGGCCCCTCTGTTAATCAAACGCAGGTATAATTTAGAGCCGTATGTTATGTCGAGTTCAGACTGTGTACAGTGCTTTCCTAAAAAGTTGCATGAATAATGTATTAACGTGCTAATGTAAGCACCTATTAGCCCTGGACACAATTACTGGCAGGAGAGAGAGAGAGAGAGAGAGAGAGAGAGAGAGAGAGAGAGAGAGAGAGAGAGAGAGAGAGAGAGAGAGAGAAGGGTTTGGGAGATGACTGACTTCACTGAATGACTTCTGAACTATTGAAATTTCTTTTTCCCAACTGGATAGAAATGCTGAATTCATAACGAAGAGAGTGAAAAACAGTCCGGTTTCCTCTGTAAGCGGTGACACAGAGCAGAAAGACTACGAGCGGTGGAAGTTGATTTGCTGCCACGGCAACTTTTGGAGAAATCAATACAGAAAATGTAAACGACCAATCCCCCCCCCAAAAAAAAATAAAACTGCCTCTGATGTGAATGTATGTTTATTCGGGGTGGCAGTAGCCCAGTCTTGGCCGGTTCAAGTTCTGCATGGACCAAATATAGAAAGTGGACTGGTAGCTGGAGAGGTGCCAGTTCACCTCCTGGGCACTGCCGAGGCGCCCTTGAGCAAGGCACCGACCCCCCCCCCCCCCCTCTCAGGGGGGCTGCCCATCACTCCACCATCTCTCTCTCCACCAATTGCATGTCTATGCCTTGTACTGCATGTGTGTGTCCGGGTTAAATGCATGTAAATAAATAGAGTGTAAAAAGAATCTCTCCGTTCGTGGGATTAATAAAGTATATCTTCTTCTTCTTATGTAAAAGTCACATGTACTTGTTGTATTGTTGAGGTCATGTCACCACTGAGGATTTTTCTCGAGCTCTGCGTTGAAACCAACAAACCTGAGCCCAGTAAATTCAATTAAAACGATGAAAGCTTCCCACGCCGAGGCCAAGACAAAGAACCAAATCAGAAAAATAAGAACCACGTTTGAGCGTTTTCTTTTTTTTTTTCTGCTACAGTAGGAAGAGAGTTGGCACATCTTCCCCACACTGTTGCTTTGACTTCATTCCATTTATTTTTCATCTATCTGTAAATGCCTCCAGCGCTTTCCGTCTGGATCAGAAACGGTCTGTCCATTTTTCTTTGTTACAACACTGAGATTACCGTGCAGCGTGTGCCTCGCCTCACAATTGGAGGGGATCAACTTTTCAAGTGTGCTTTAGAGACAGATTTTTTTTTACCTTTCCAGGAAAGCGCCATGCTGGGCACTCCCCAAAAACACAGCAGGTAGCTGCTGGCTTGACAAGGCGGGAGCATTCAGTCCCTTTTTTCACCGTATCACTTATGCCGGTATTAAGCTGCCTGTGCCGCCGCTCCAACAGGTTTGTAGGTGACGGTTGAGGCACCTGTTGGAAGTGGAACAAGTGTTTAACGTAGTGAACAAAGTCGGGGAGGACAAGACAAGAGAAAGCAAGAGG
This sequence comes from Collichthys lucidus, assembly GCA_004119915.2. Classification (NCBI taxonomy): domain Eukaryota; kingdom Metazoa; phylum Chordata; class Actinopteri; family Sciaenidae; genus Collichthys; species Collichthys lucidus. The sequence goes on along the minus strand of CM014101.1, from coordinate 15,112,423 downwards.
GCACGGGCTAATGTCAGCATGGTAACATCCTCACAGTGACAATATTCTGATGTTTAGCAGGTATTACCCACTGACAGTATAATGAATGGACAGCGTATGCGTGACAGGTTTCTGAAGGCCCGCTTTGAACCTCAAAATAACACCCGGTTGCTCTGTAATGACACCCACCTGTCAATCAAACTGGCTCCGCCGTTAATAATTCATAACTTTAAGCCTTAATATCATTTCAACGGGCCAGTTCTATAAAAATCAGGGTTCCCACGGGTGCTTGAATTCCTTGAAAATGCTTGAATTTCAATTCAGTGTTTTCACGGTTGTGAAAACACTTGAATTTTTTGTGAAAGGCTTGAAAATGCTTGAAATTTCACAATTAGTTAAAAATCAAAACAGTCAATCTACCACCATATGAAATAATGCTAATTAGACCCATATTATTATGCCATACAGTGGCACCGCTGCGCTTCCCATGACCATCATGGCAAACACAACTAGTAGGCTACCTATTTAAAGGTGCTGGAAAAATGGAAAAACTGGTGCTTGAAGGTGCTTGAAAAGTGCTTGAATTTGTTCATGAAAAAGGTGTGGGAACCCTGAAAAATTCACCCTCAGTACAGTTGTCATAAACGGGGAAGTGGACTATAGAGACCCAAACTGTTTTTTGTACCAGGCTGTAAACATGTTTATTTCTGCTGTGAAACATGGGGACTTATGGAGACTGGCTCGCTCTGTAGCCAGCCTCTAGTGGACATTTGAGGAACTGCAGTTTTGGCTACTTGCTTCACCTCACAGTCACGGAGGTTGCCTCTTAGTATTACAATGTTCACCGTCTTACACCGGCCTTAAACCAAAAGACTTTTTTCAATACACACACAAAGAGCTGCTTGTGTTTCCGCTCTGTTGTCTTCCTTCTTGTAAATTTCCATGAATCTTGTAAACAGTGACCCTGCAAGATCCCTCCGTCCTTTTGACACACTGTCTTTCGACGTGAGATGGTGTCAGACTTCATTCATTCTTTAAAAAAAAAGTTTTATAGCTTTTGCAAATAAACTGCTTTCGTCTGAGCTCTTTTGACTTGCAGCCTCACTTCATTTTTCAATTTTTTTTTTTCTACACTCTTAGGTGAGAAAGTAGGTGCATTGCCGGTGTTACGAGACAGTTTTATTGCTGTAATCTTGCCCAACAAGACTATGGAACCCCCGGCTCTTGTGAATGTGTGAGGGGCGTACAAGAAAATCTAAAATCAAAGCGGGAATAAAACCAGAGAGATGAAAGAGGAGAGGCTGAAAGCCCTTCCCGATGAGTGTGTGCTGTTTTTTTCCTCCCCTCCCCTCTCTTGTCTTTTCTTCCCTCTCACTCTCACTCAAGAAAAAAACATTATACCGTGAAATCTAAAACTTCCTGACATCTTTGCGGTGAATGTGGCGAGTAAAGCGGGGCTCACGCCGAGACATGATCAATGGCCGCAGAGATGGCGGGGCGTCACAGAGCGCCTAATTGAAACCTGCCGGGGTTTCGACCGCTCTGTGCCTGCTCATGCCTTTGCCCATCACCTGAGAGCGGCACGGAACATGAAATATTAAATAGCAGAAGTTCGTCACGCCTAAATATCTGCATCCCACCGAGCACTGCCAGACTTGTCCATCACAACAAAGTCCCGTCTTGCCCTTTCACTCCTTAAACCTGCAGATTACTGCTCTGAGCTCCCCTTTATTCCTCCTGTTCATCTTCCCAGTGTGGAGCTCTCTGCAGGAGAATAAGGGTTTGTAAGATCCCTGCAAATGTTAACCATTTATTTACCTGCGGCTGCAGTCCAATCTTGGACGACGAAACTACTGAAAATTCAAATCCTTCATGTTAGAATCAAAACCAGCTGGATTCAGACGAGCCCGAAATGTCGCGTCTATCAAGGTAAACTCGGCAGAATTGATTCATTCTTCTTCCCTGTTGTGATGTGCCTACTTCAGGCTTATGTGCATCGCATTGTGCCTTTGTTTCACTCTCTTCCCCATACTGCATTTCACACCCGTTTCTCCGGGACCTATGTGCAGTACACTGTAGTCATGGTTCTAGGTAGAAAACACAGAGACGCCTTGTCACAGATGGCACATTTCTGCTGATAGCTGCAACCCCTGTGGTCTGCAGTCATGCTTTTTTTTTGCAGTTGCAGGGGGAAGTGATTGTGCGGTGTATGAATAAAAAGCTCCTCCTAATCTTCCATCCAATCTGCAGAAAATCAAGATCAGAGCCACTGAACCAAATCTTTGTTTTCTCTGCTCCCCTCAGTGCTCCCGAGGAGCGGAGCTGTCAGCGACGAACACAGAGATGGGGTGAAAAAAGAGAGAAACGAGAGAGGGAGGGAGAGGAACACTGAGGGAGAGGCGTGCAGTGAAAGTATGGGGAAGAAAGTGGGAGAGAGAAGATGGATGAAGAACCACACTGTGAGTGCTGTCTAAGGATGTTTATGAAGCCAGAGAAATGACCAGGGAGGAAGCTCGCGGCGAACGGTGAGAGAAATGAGCAGGAGGTAAGCAGGGAGGATAAGAACAAGAATTAAGAGAATCCTCTGCAGCCAGATGGTGCCACTGGGCAGGAAATGGTGTCATCTGTGCTCCGCTGTGCTTTTTTTGCTGTGATTAAAAAAACGAGGGAGAGAGAGAGAGATGCATATGCAAGACATGATAAACAATGTGCGTTAAACAGCAAATCCTCTGCTGAGGCCGGTGCCAGAAATTAGCTGACGACCGGGAAACGGAACAAATGAGCCAGAAAGGCAAATTAAATGCTCATCCTGGACATGAGCAGCACAGCTGAGATGCAGAACTAAACTTTTTTTCCACTGAGGTACGTCGTGCATTTATCATTATTTGTTTCCCAGTAAATAAATGACAGCTATGCCACCACGAGTGAAGTAATCTTAGGCCGGGTGAGTAACCTTGACTTTGATGCTCGCCCCCACAAAACAATTAGAAGGTGTTGCAAGGCTGGGAATTGATTTATCCCAAATCGTATTACCTATTTATAACTACAGGATGCAACGTTTTTGCCCAGAGGCAGGAACTGTCTTAGTACAGCCACCTTTCATTGCTTTAGTTGGCCAAAGTTCTACCCAAACAGCTGTCACTCATCCTGATAAGTTTGTTTTCCTACTGTATATTTTTTCTCTTACCACTGTTGTAAATATGGACACATGTACATGTGTATTTGTTATGATTATTTTACTGATTATGATCAAAAAGTAGCAAGTCAACAACTTTCCTAACAGCCAAACATCAAGCATGTGCAGCAACACAAGATACAGCATCCAGCTGATATTAGTTACTAGTCCAACAGCAAGAACTCCAACTCGGCTCAAGCTCAGCTTTGCCTTTGACAAAACTCTCGCAAACGACCGGATTTACTCTCGTTCAGCGACTTCTTGCTCTTTTTTTCCGGCTTCTGAGCCCGGTAACATTGCTGGCTTGCCCAGCTCCTGTTCTGGCACAACACTTGCGCCGCTCTCTGTCAGCAATCCCCCACCCCCTGCCTTAAAACCTTGCCTAGAGGGCCTGGTGGTCCCGGATACAAACGGTAACACTCCCCCCAGCGGGTCCGAGCTCACGGTCTGGGAAGCCCGGCTAACAGACTGAACGAATAGTAGCTAACGGCAGCTACATTAAGCGAGTTTACTTCAGTGTTCGTCTGGAAATCTGAGAGAGGTGATGTGCAGCAGTTAAAGGACGTCAGAACATTTTCTCCGTACAGTTTAAAACTTCTTTTCTATCTGCGTTAGTCTCGGGCAGCTTGTGAGGCTGTCTATAGTCAGACAGACTGAGAGAGAACAGGACGGGTGTACATGTTCAGCTTCTCTCTGTATATTTATTACTCACTGCCTTCTTTGCTTCATTGCAGTGGTAACTGTGACCTCTATTCATAACTCAGCCCTTCACTTGGCATTTCAAGCATCGACGACAAAGAGCTAATTTCAGACAAACGGGGGATTCATGCAGGGATACAGTGATAGTAACAAGTTCATCACACAAACCGATATACATGAGCTTATACTAAAATGAAGTCTTTCCAACTACTACAGGGCATGAAGCAATATTCCATCTGGGATCCAGATCAACTCTCTGAGAAAAGTCTGCAAACTGCTGCCTGAAAATGAGATGCAAAGTTAAAGAAATAATTACAGGAGGTGTTCAAAGGTGTAAAAAAGAAAAGAGAATTTAAGTGCTTGGCACCATAAACTCCTCCTCTCTCACAAAAAAAGAAGTAATATATAAAGTTTGCCATTTGAATCTGCACTGCTTGCTGTTTTTCTTTTTCCCTCTGTTTTTCCCAAAATCGGACTTTCATGAATAGTGACAGCTTCTGTGCTCAAGTAGAGGCGTCCTGCTGGCTAAGAACGGCTATTTTCACCCCGCCTCAGTGGTTCACAACCACGCAGCCACTAACTCAATTTCATACCTGAAAGCCGGCAGAATCTCTTGAGATTTAACAGACCTTCACTCGCACCTGCAGAGTTGAGTGCATACTTTCAGATTAACACCTGAACACATTTCATCGGAGCTTCCATCCTGAGATTATGCTATAATTGTAACAGAGGACAGGTTTGATCGCCTCAGAGACGAGCAGGACAAGTCAAAGTTCACCTTTTAAAGTTGAAACCAGAAGAAAACTTATACAAAAAGGGGTCAAGCTTCGGGGCAGGAGCCCGACGGGCAGGCGGAGGGTCATGCAGGCGGAACAGATGGCGGGAGCGCTAAGGTGGAAGCACAATAGACGATGCGGCTGGAGAATGAATGGAAGTGGGCCTGGGCGTAATACTTACAGGGCTAAGGGAGGGAAGTGGAAGCAGGTGAGCAGGTCAGGTGATGGAGGAATGGCGAGGTTATCGTGGGGCAGGAGAGAGTGGCAGGATTTGAAATGACAAGTGAGTTAGTGCACGGGAGGGAAAGCAAAGCAGGCATGAGGCATTGTGACGATAATCTTAAAAAAACGCTTGGAGATTGCAAGCATAGATCACACGGGATCTCAAAAGTACAAAAAAAAAACATGCCTGTACTTTTTTTCTGGTCTCGTCAGATTAGTGAAGATGTTTCCTTAATTCGCTTGTGTTTTGTCTACATGCGTGCTTTTAATTTTGCGGTGCGTCAAGCTCTGTGCAAAGGGGAGAACGACAGCGACAGAGATTTAAGACGTTTTCCTCTGCCGTGTGTTCCTGAAGTGCTGATATTCAAAAGATTTGCAAGAAAAACATAATTTGGTCTAAAAAAAAAAAAAAAATTCTCAGGAGTTGTAAATTCTTGGTTTAACACCAGTCATGGAAAAAATGCATGTAGTTTATTCCTTGTGGTGATAAGAGGAGTTCCATTTGCATGCATTTATAGAACGCCCCCTCAGAGAAAATAATCTTTAATAGCCAATGGCGACACACGCAGGGCTGCATGTCCCTGAAAGCCTGTGTTTGATTACTGTTTGCCTATTTTCAGTGCAAGATGTCCACCACAAATCCATACACTTGCATCATCTCCCATTCATCCACAAATGAGAAATCCTATTGCACCAATTCATGCTTCAATTGTTGTTGCGCTCGCTACGTTCTTACATCATTCAAGCAGAATTTGCGGTTAAACCGTTTAACAAAAGAAAAAATACAATACAAGTGATGAGTGCGCTCGCCGCCTGAGATTTGCAAAGATGCTCGCAGGGCATTGCTACAGTACGTAGTACATGGCTGCTACGGCAGTCCTAGATACTATGTGTTAAGACCAAGTGCCAATCTTCGTGGCTGTGAAGTAGAGCCAATGTGGAAGTGTCAAAAACTACAGTTCTTCAAATGGGAGGCTGGTTGCAGAAGTAAGTCAGTCTCCATAGGCCCCCATGTTGCTGCCCAGCTGTCCTTGTGTGTGTATTGGAAAAGTCTTTTGGTTTGAGGCCAGCGTAAGACGGTGAACATGGTAATACTAAGAGGCAACCTCCACGACTGTGAAGTAAAGCAAGTGGCCAAAACTGCAGTTCCTCAAACGTCCACCTGAGGCTGGCTCCAGAAGTGAGAAATAAGTCTCCATAAGTCCCCATGTTTCACAGCAGAAATAAACATGTTTACAGCCTGGTACAAAAAACAGTTTTGGTCTCTGTAGCTAATTACCCCGTTCATGACAACTGTACTGAGGGTGATCTTATATACAACTCACCTGTTCACATTATATTAAGTCTTAAAGTTATGAATAATTAACAGAGTGGCCGCTTTGACTGACAAGTGGATGCTTGTTTGAACATCAAACAGGCCTCAGGACCACCGAGGATCACCCCGGATACGACGTACATTCGTAATACCGAAAAAAACTAATCCAGAGATTATTTTTTGCTCTCTGTATCTGTAACGTGGAACAAGCCAGCACAACTATAGCACAGGGACACATCCGACCAACAAAGTGCAACACACTCCTGCTTCACCAACTGCATTTCCTTCCTCTTTTGTGTGTGTCGGCGCGCTCGCGTGTCCCGGACAGGAGTTAAATGGGTTGTGGAGTTGCCAACAATGTGTGAGTGTGTGTCCTACAGCGAGGTTAAATGGTTTGTGGAACAACACCACTGTCTATACGTGTGTGTGTGTGTGTGTGTGTACTGTGTACGCGTTGCTGTTGACAGACCCCCCCCCCCTTTTTTTTCTGCTGACAGCCGTGATCAACGGTGAGCACCCCTGGCTTGGCACCAAGCTATTACTTAATTCATTGACATTTTGTGTAATTGCCTCGGGGCAGTTTGCAGAGGAGGTACGGGTTTCTAATGGGATTAGATTAGAGAAATACAATTACCATTCCACATATAAAGGGGATAATCTTTGAGCGGCGTCACAGCTCTCGGGGGAGGTGGCAGGAGAGATATTCGTATATGTATATGTGCATATGTTCAAAAAAATGAGTCGGTAGGAGAAAATAAGTTTTTGTCAATGTACCCGGAGCTGCAAGCTTCCACATTGGGTGGAAGTGAGTGAAAGAGTGTGTGAAAGAGACACTCTCTCACTCTGGGCTTTGGGTTTTTCTTCCCTCCTTTCTCTTTCCTGGGTTTATCACGGTGGCTTGCCATGGCAGCCTCAGAAATGGCCTGTCAGGGCTCTTGGAAATGTCGATGTGCAGATAATGACATGTTGAAAGCCCTGAACCACCAGCTTGTCACCTGCTGGTAATTGGTTCTTCTACCAGTTTATTGTCTCCAGCTGCACTGCTCATCACTGATATTCCTATTTTAGAAACAGAGGAAGAGTGAGCGAGGAAAGAGACAGAGATAAATATGAACGTTGTTGTGTGCGTGCGCGCACGCCCATATCGGTGCGCCGATATGCACGTGGTTGGAAGGGGCTGCAGGTGCGCGTTAGCCAATGAGTCTATGTGTTTTTGCACTCATTAATGCATGTTTGACACATTCCTCCGCAGAGCTAAGTGTGTACAGTGGAACAAGTCAAAAAGAAGCTACAGTTTACTACATTTAAATAGTTGAGGAAAACACACAGGGCACTTCATTTATCTTATCTCGCCAGTGATGTTTCCAACGGGTGCTGAGCAAGATAACCCAAGCAATCCCCTAGCTGTTTCAATATTTTAAACCATAATCAAATGTCTTTTGGCATTGAGAAGATTGCATTGAGTCCGGGCTTAGCATCAACACTACTGAGGTTTAATCTGCTGTGAAGGCAGAGCCGCTTTTTTTTTTTTTGGTGGGGAGATAGGAGACTCACATGTTACACAGCAGATATTGAGCTTCGGTGCTGGACGTTGCCCTCTGGCTGCTATTGCATGGAACATAGCTTGCCTTTTTTTGTTACAAAGGAAGCATTCCCTCACCACCTGATTTGCAGAATTGGGCACGGAAAAGCCTCCAGCGCATCTTTGTCATTTGAAAACCTGTTTGCTTTTCCTTTTTTTTTTTCCTTTCCTGCTGTGTCAGAGACTATGTAGAACAGCTGTCTGTTACAAATCTTTTTAAGTCCTTATCCCACATATTCAAACTGTGGAATGCATGTGGGTACTAAAATATAATAGACACCAACATCAGTCATTGCTGTCACACTGTAGTATTATCACTAGAACAAACTGTAATTCAGTCAATTAAAGGTCCAGTGTTTAATATTTTTATTCTATTTGAAGAATATGGCAAAATGGATTCATGACTCTAGGTAGGGCGTTTCTTGTTTATCACATTTCGTGGTCTCTGTAGTTTCTTCTATATGCGAGGAAAGAGAGGGTGAGGGAGCTGCAATTCATAACTATGCCACTAGGTGTCACAAAATCCAACACAGTGCTCCTTTAAGTAGCAGAATTTTTTTACATTTCCTGTTGGATTAAATGTAAATCAGCAGCAATTGTCATCATTGCTAAAAAAAACCAAGACATAGTATATCTATCTCCAAGAGGATATCACTAAAAAACAAAAGGTGCATCAGTAATTATTTCATAATGATTAAACTTTGATATTTTGTCACCGCGTAACATTCATATGGCAAATGTGCTGGCCAAACAACTGTCTATTTTCATATCCAGACATGAGCAATGTGACCGCACAACACTGGACAGTAGGACAAACATTACATCTTCTAGTAGCTCTATTTTGGGCTCCACCAATTCCTGAAGACAGTATCTGCCTCTTTCAGCACACAGAAGGTTTACGGGGACTTTTGTTTGGCCGAAAATAGCTGGAAGAAAAGTTAATGAGAGTGTGGAGAGGGGCGAGAGAGCAAAACAATGCGCTGAAAGACGCTAAAGTGCTAAAGTAGAGCTAAGGAAAACTGTAGTTTCTTTAGGTACTATCACTATAAGTATCTCCTTTAATGTAAACAATATGATCTGTGCAGTCATTGAGCTCTTCTTTGTTAAATTTCTGTCAAGATTTTCTGGTTTCATGTTCGCAAGCTGACCCCAATTAACCTGTAACCGGTGAGTGTGTGAGTGCTTTTGGGCATTAGTAAATCACTAAACAAAAACCAAAAACGAAAACAATGATATGAATTACGAACAAATGAATTGACAAGATCACTTGTTTCCTCGCCACTTGAAGTCTCGAGCAATAAACGGATTATATTTCACGTCGTGCTTTACTTGCTATGTTCTCTTCATAACTCCGGGTCGAGTGCGTAGCAGTAAGAATACACATTTGTACTTTTCTTCAAGGTCCAGCTCAGGAGAGACCTATTCAGATTGGCAACAAGTAGTCGATATTAAATGTCATTATTGAGCGATTCACATACCACCTTGTCTGCGTCCTCCTTTCACTGAGAAGTGCTTAAGTTTCTCTCATTCATCTTGACCTTGCAGTCAGCATGTGTCTCCATTCAAAAGGGCACGGGAGATTATGGCAGTTCAGTGATTTTGTCAAAGGATGGTCCGAGTGATGATTTATCAGGCGCCCTCTGTTAATTTTTCAAAACACAAATGATGGTCATGAATCATGCTTTACACTGACCGCCCCCTTCTTGACCACTGTTGACCTTTGCATACATCTTGAATGAATAATTCGCTAATGCTTCAAAGTTGTCTACGCGCTTCACCTGAGCGATCGCGGTGACTTTGATGAGTTATGATTGTTTTTTTCGGGGGGTTATTGAAGTTTTTACGTTGAATAAGACGTTCACCGTGGTGGATTACAGTGCACGGTATAGTGAGCTAGCTTTTCACGGCTGTAATTTTCTATATAGGACGCTGATGATTGGATCTCAAAGCTGTCCTTGACCTTTTTGGAGCAAAACCATGTCATTCTTTTTTTTTAACAAGCATCATAATACCTGTGATTTGAGCAAAGAGAGAAAAAAAAAACTTTACAGGGGTCAGCAGCTTCTCGAAAACGGTTGCTTGTGCAAGACTAACTCATGCCAGAATGTGTTAACAAGGTTATGACAGGAGGTAGTGGCTGTATTTCACACTATTTCATCTGTCATGTGAAGATTTCATAAGTTTAATGGCGACCGCTCTCAGCCGGTGACGTTCAACCAGCTTCCATTATTAGAACCTGTTTCACTCCCTGATTTATCTCTTCATTTTGACCATTGGATTTCTTTCTTTCTCGCCTCACCAATTCCTCCTGCAAGAGGGGTGGGGGGGGGATCGAAAGTGGTGAATCTTGAGTCGTGGTCTTGTCAGGTGTTGTGAAAATCCACTTGGCCCCGGCAATTCATCAGTATCCACATTCTACGCGCGCACATCCCTTCATCTATCTCTCCGGTACCATAAAAATCAATTGATTCGGCCTGCGAAGCACTAGGCCTCTTCTTTTTTTTTTCCTTTTTTTTTATCTCGGGTTTCTTATGATTTCTGCTGGAAGGGGCTAAACTGTTACAATACATCCAGGTGTCAATATGATTATGATACATTTTTCAGAGTGATTGCGTTTGAGATTGTTTATTTGTTTAATACCAACAAGGGCACGTCCTCCTCTTTGTTGCTTTCGTTTGCTTTGATGTACTACAAAGAACTGAAAAAGACTAAAAGATGAAATATTTACATATATCGATAGAAATAAATTGGAGAAATTGTTTGACTTGAATATATAAGATGAATAAGGGTCTTGGTATCGCAGTAAAGTAAGTGTAAAATGGGCATCAACTGAGTATACTCTATATGAGTTATAATAAGTGACTGTATGGAAATTATTGCTTATGGTTGGTTATTTTATTAAAAAGTCCCCCCTGCAGCATTATTAATATTTGCTTTGGATCCTATCCCTGAAAATATAGCTAGTATCTATGCTAAACTGCCAGCGTTGGCTTTCTAAATAAGTGTGGTCAAAGACGTGGATCACCAGCAGAGTTGAAGCCTGGGTGCTCAAATACACCAGTAACACCAATAACCTGTCAATCAACATGGCCCGCTGTTAATTATGCGCAAATTTAATCTTTAACATAATTTGAACGGGTGAGTTATATAGAATTCAACATCAGTATAGATATCGTGAACAAAGACATGAGCTATAGAGACCAAAACCTTATTTTGTACCAGGCTGTAAACATGTTTATTTCTGCTGTGAAGGACATTTGAACATGGGGACTTATGGAGACTGACTCACTTCTGGTGCCAGCCTCAAGTGGACGTTTGAGGAACTGCAGTTTCTGACACTTCTGCATTGGCTTCACCACTTGGTTGCTGCCTGTTCACACATCAAGCAGACACACGGTAAAGTTAACGTTCATGTTTTATTGTGGGATGACGGTGTCAACTCTCCAGGAAAACTCACCCAGGTTCCTGTTCGCCGACTAATTCTTCTGTTTTGTGGTCTCAACTCTAAACTGGGTGTATGTTACCCCGTTAAGAAACTGGTACTTTCATTGAATTATGTTACGCTCCAAGGGATGATTCAATACTAAGCTAATTACAGCATTCTTTAGGCACATTTACAGTTTGTGTGACTTAACTGGCACACGGTAAGAACAGCAACAAACAATATCGGTAAAGGAATGCTGAAGAGGGATGACCATGCGCCTCGAGGTTCTTTCTTTTATGATAATTACCACTGCAAAAGCATGAAAGTATGTTTACAGCAGCACAGCTCATTAAAAAGCAACCCGTCCTTCGAGTCCGGCGTCATTGTCGAGTTTCTCAAATAGAATGGTCACCTTGCAATTAGGGTTTGGTGACACAGTGATCGAAATGCCGCCTAAAGAGAGGCCCACTGTCTCAGACTTGTCTCAGTCGATGCTTATTCTTAGCCCGAGACAATTACTGAAATACTGACTCATTAGTTTCCTTCACATCCTTTTCAACAAAGTGTAATCTATCTCCCTTGTAACCACATCCTGTCCGGGATGTTTTCAATTACTCACTGTGTCCCATTCTCTGCTTTACCATCTCAGCGAAATTCTCCTCCTCCTCGCGTTAACTGTCCATAGGCAGCCAGCCTACGGTGGCTGTGCACATTTCTCAATCCGCAGGGAAACTCTTATTGTTGATGTTTGTTACTTATGTCGCTTGATGTAAGTGTCCTTGCCGAACCGTGTCAGTTCAGCATAAATAAATAGAGGCGCCTCGCCCCGGCCGGTCGCCGTACTCTATTACAAATCATGTGGAATATTTGAAGATCATTCGTCCGCCAGGAAGAAAAGCTACATTAGTAATTTTCCGTCGACAATATTTTCCCATTTCAGTAACCTTGGTTATTTCTTTACTCCCCCCCTTCAGTCATGCATTTTTACAGAGGATTGGCAGCGTCATTATCTGCCCAACAGCAAAGTCCCCTTGTATTTGTGACTAAAAATGTATGTATTTGTGATTGTGGAGCTGTGGGGTGCAGTGATATCTGCCACTCTCAGCAGCGCTTGGGGGGCTTTTGTGTGGCGCTTCAGAAAAGGTGTTGTGTCCCCGGGACTCTACACCTTACCAAGCAAGACGGATTCCCAGCCAGCCCGCTTCCTGATAAGCCTCTGTGAAATCCCAGAGAGAGAGAGAGGAGAGGGGTTGGAGAGGGGGATTCGATTAAAATAATCAACAAAGTGTTGAGAATATCTCCATATTTCTGGTTATAGACATTGTGATAGACGGAGGCTATTCACTCGCAGGAAAATGTGCCTCGTTGAGCTAAAAAGGAGTTTGTGTGGTAAATTGCGCTGCTGAAACAGGCTTTCAGTTATCCCTGTTGCCCTTTTTACCTTTGCCACGGTGTGTTCGTGCATGTGCATGTGTAAGGCGCGACACGCGGTCGTTGATCACTTGTTGGAGGAGTCGGAGGAAGTGGTGCACGCTTGCCAAAATGTCTCATTATCACGCTCGGTGTCGACTTTGACAGCTTCCAATCCCCCCAAGATTTATGCCTTCCCTAAAAACCGCCACTTCAAAGCGCGGAGTCACGCGGGTTTGTCCGACAGTTCGAGCAGCAGCTTTTTAACGTATTCCTGTTGCATAATAAGCCCCACAGCTAGGAAACAACAGGCGCAACTCCAAGGTAAATATCTCCTCCTTTACCAGACTCATTTAAATGCCCCGGTGTGCTTCAAGAGTAGCCGAGGACCACTGTAAAATTCATGACTTAAAGTGGGAGAAACGAGACAAATCAATAACGCGTATTAGCATTTCCCCACAGAGCGCGGGTCCTGTAAGCAGGACAGGAGGGTCCCTAAAATACACATCACGGGGAAAGTTTTAAACGACGGCAGGAATTCATCACAGCAGCGAAACGGAAGACGCACGCATTAAGGCGCTATACATAATGACTGGGAGACGACATAACTCCCTTGAATATGTTCTATTCAGGTGTAAATTAGTGTGAGATTTCTCAATGTTAACGATGTGAAAGCCAAAGAGGTGCTGTGACTGAAGACGAAAGGAAACAGGTGATGTTTGGAGAGCATGTATATATAGATATATATTCTTCTGGAGCTCTTCAGACTTTAATGTTTAACTGTGTGTAATGTTGATATGCAGTATTATTTTACTGTGTTTTTTCCAAATTACACTCGATAAATACTGTTTAGTTGTTCGTCTGTCATACAAAAAAAAAAATCCAGATATTGATATTTAGATTTTTATGAAACTTGCAGTAACATTATCGGTTTGTTTCCCACCGACACAAGCAAAATATTTAATCAGACATGTACGGTGGCCGGGAACCCTCAATGCTGCAAATAAAAGAAACGCTGCAAACAAAAATAAACAGCGCTACAAATAAAAGAAACGCTGCAAACAAAAAGAAACAGCGCTACAAATAAAAGAAACGCTGCAAACAAAAAGAAACAGCGCTACAAATAAAAGAAACGCTGCAAACAAAAAGAAACAGCGCTACAAATAAAAGAAACGCTGCAAACAAAAAGAAACAGTGCTGCAAATAAAAGAAAGAAACGCAGCTGCAAATAAAAAAGAAACAGCGCTGCAAATAAAAGAAAGAAACGCAGCTGCAAATAAAAAAGAAACAGCCCTGCAAATAAAAGAAAGAAACGCTGCTGCAAATAAAAAAGAAACAGCGCTGCAAATAAAAGAAACTTCGGAAGTGAATTACCGGGGACTATTTTTGCCGGTGCGCCTGTAGTTTTTTATGTGAGCGAAGAAGAAAGAAGAAGAAGTACAGAAGCGTATTGCATTCACTTAAAAAAAAAAAAAAGTTACCTGATCTCGTAATTACGAGATAAGGAAAGGTGCCTTATTGGCTACTGCACTTCGGTAAAGTTAGAAACGATATTGGCACTTCTGAGATCAATAACTCTTAATTGAAAAAACACAAAACGCATATTTTCAACCATAGTAAGACAGACAACGAGTTACAACCTGAGTTGAGTTTACAATAATGTGGCACGTAATACGGACCATCAGATTTATTGATATGATCTTAATGTGGAGCACATTCAAAGGAGAGGTTGTCAAAAGACTGACAACAAAATATTCATCCATCCAGGCCACCCACACTCATTCTGAGCCTCGTTTTAATGTTATATATTAATTTCTATGAGTTTAAAGCTTCTTATCGTGTTCTATTTCTGTGATCATTTTCTTTACATTTCACTTTGTTGAGTCTCTTGTATCTTGTTTTATCTCACATCAATATGCCACTCATGCTTCTGATTATCTATAACTTGTAACGCCGCTAACAACACGCCTCAACCATCTTCAGGATAACCAGCGTTACGTCAATAACAGGCCTCGGGACGACAGCTGGTGGTGTCGAGGCTGGCTGCTGGAGAACTTCCACAAACTCTCCACACAACAGTATTGTTGTGTGAGTGTTTTTCCTCTTTTAGACATTGCAGGAGGGGGTGACCCCTGATCCCCTGTGGAGATTGTACACACACATAGCAGGACGTTTTGCACCATCCACAAGGTCACTCCATCAGTCTGTCGTTCTCTCTTCCTTCACTCCTTAATTGGCGGTTAACTCTCCTTAAAAGTTAATTATGACACTGCAGTGAGTATTGCACTCCAGTTTAATTTGCATCACATCTTATTTCTGCATTTGAAATCTTCCACGTAGCATCTGTCAGAAGTTACTACAGGCCAGTATTTGGAAGAAGAAGTTAATTAGTGCGGAAGAAACTGGAGGTGGATTCGGTAAATTCACAGGTGAAAATAAAATGACAACCGTTGTCATTCATTATTCTCCTTTCACACTCACTCTCGCAGGCACACGTGCAGTTTTATAAATATACATATAAAAAAAGATTATAATTCCCTGTTCGGCTTGACAGACGTGAGCAGAAGGATGGAGCGTGAGTGATGAGGTGTGTGCTGGTTCACACTCGAGTCTCCGTTCGCTTCTTACTCAGACAAAGAAGTGAAAGTAGATAAAGTCACGGGAAAAAGTGGAAAGTGGGAAAAAAAGTTTGTTGTTTCTCACCACAAATGCACAAAGGCAGCAAAGCCCAGTTTGTAATGAGCGTTCATCATGTGCTCGTGTTGGAGACGTGACATTAAAACACAGAGTAATCCCTCATTAGGCCAATCAGTGTGATCAGGTGGGCTGATTGTACAGTAGCAGCAGAAATCATAATTGTAGTGTAGGTGATTGGACACTCACAGTTACAGGAAGTGGAGTTATTTATAGAGTATATTTCATTATAAAGAAACTCAGCGTGCTTTACATTTACAGAGAGGTGAAAGCAAATGAAGCATCATTTGGCCCACCTTAGGTCTTTGCCGATATTTAGATTAGCAGTACATCCATGGTGGCATCCAGCGCCGCATATTTTCAGCTTCTAAACAGTGCTACATGTTATATCCTTAGACAAGGTTACACGAGGTCACGTGTGGGCCTTGAGGTCCTCGGCAGTATTAATTGTTTGTCTTGGTGCCAGTCTATCTCAACACTGTGGTGGTCAGTGTCACAGAGACCTGTTGCTGCCTTCATAGACATAATAGATAGCTTGTTGTTGACGTTCCAATCTGTGTAAACAGAAATCTGTGTCTCAGACTAGAATAATTTAAAACATAAGAACTAGAATATTTCTAAAGTAATTTTGAGTGTGCCTGACTCTGGCCCTGTCGCCCCCCATACATTAGTACTGACACTGCTCAGTAAATTCAGTATTAATTCCTTCCTTCCTTCCTCCGTTGTTTTCCTTCCTTTCGCCATTTTTCCCTTCCTTCCTTCCTTTCATCGTTTTTTCCTTCCTTCCTTTCATCGTTTTTTTATTTCCTTCCTTTCGCCGTTTTTTTCCTTCCTTCCTTTCTTTCGCCATTTTTTCCTTCCTTTCTTCCGTTGTTTTTTCCTTCCTTCCGTTGTTTTTTCCTTCCTTCCTTCCTTCCTTCCTTCCTTCCTTCCTTCCTTCCGTCATTTTTTCCTTCCTTCCTTCCTTCCTTCTTTCCTTCCTTCCTTCCTTCCTTCCTTCCTTCCTTCCATCATTTTTCTCCTTCCTTCCTTCCTTCCTTCCTTCCTTCCTTCCATCATTTTTCTCCTTCCTTCCTTCCTTCCTTCCTTCCTTCCTTCCTTCCATCATTTTTCTCCTTCCTTCCTTCCTTCCTTCCTTCCTTCCTTCCTTCCTTCCTTCCTTCCTTCCTTCCTTCCATCCATCCATTCTGGGCATGTAGTATATTTCTGTGTTATCTTGGGGTTTAAAGTCTGACCACCAGGATGAGTTGGGCAGAATGTGAGACCGACTCAGGCTCTTCTGATGAACTTTGAGAGTGTCTCTAATTCTCCTTGGCCAAGCGTCAATAAATAATACAGCATAAGACATCAGAGGCTCCTGAACACTTTCTTCCTTCCTGACCTCACCATTGACCTTTGACTTCAGCAATTTCTCCACAACACTGACAGTCATTGGTCTTGTCATTGGACTATATACCCTGTCTGTCCATTACATATCTTTTTTCACAAGTGTTTGATAACTAAATTTGAGGAATCATTGCAAAACATGTGTTCATTTATATATAAAGCATACCCATAATAGTTTAGATAGCAGCTCATCAAGGGAGTAAGTAAAGACACTTTCTATATGCAGTCATTATTATGGTGAGGTGTATTGTAAATTCATATATCCTCTCCCTCTGTATCATTTATGATGTTTTAGACCATTAGTGTGATCCCGTGTGAGTAGGAACACTTTGACATCCAGCACCATATTTTCATCACGATGTCCATGCGCTTGTGGTTACGGTTGTTTGTCTTCTGGGTTTTTTATCTCGAGCTGGAGCCTTGACAGTTAAAGTTTCCCACCAAGCACATAACGCAGGTAAATTTGAGCATTTTTCTGTCCGAGCTAGCTTTTTCAGATTGTTTTCTAAAAAGTTTGCCAACCTCACTTGTGAAATGTGAAACAATAGCAGCAGAAATCTCTTTATATTACTTCCTGTCTCGTTGCCAACTAAACAAATTATTTGCCTGCCTAAGCACAATTTTTTTTTCACATCCACATATAATAACTGACGTATTTAGATTTACCCTCTCAAGAGAGTGTTTTTGAAAAGCTTAACTTTCTTTGTCAGCGTGGACGGACCTGACAGACTGAAAAACATGATTTAATAGTGTACGGATGTGGCCTCAGACTCCAACCAACTATCCTGACTTGGTCTAATGAGCCACTGCGATGAGGTGGAATCGGGCAGTGGAGGCTAACGGTACACGCCGAAAGGTAAGATGGAAGATGGAAAGAGACAGGGAGGCGGAAGGAAGAAAGACGGATGACAACAGAAAGAGAGAGAGAGAGAGAGAGAGGGATCTCTTCCAAGCACAGATGTTTTCACAGAAGCGCTGTGCAGATGATGAGACTTCTGCACAGCTCTCTCGGTAAGTTTCGGTGATCGCCGCGGACACAAAGAGGTCAACCGCAGCCCGAAGCGGTTAGAGTTTGTTTGCGGCGATGTGCACAAATGCTGTTGATAAAGCCTTTTCTTCTCCGGCTTCTTAAGGAGGAATAAGGATAAATTGGAAAATTGAAGAAAGCACAAATACAAAACACACGCCGCCTCAAGTTGGTGCCCTGCTTTTCATCTTGTAATCTATGCGGGACAATATTTCAGACACCACGGAATATGACCGCCATAAATAAAACAGTATTAATCATCCCAACTCCCATTTGAGGCCCTTCTCACATTTATCAGGCTTTTAATATTAACATAGATTAAGGGCATGTCTCACACCTTCAGTCACTGTATGTAATCTTGCTCCAGATAGGAGCTCTGTAAAAAGCTGCCGCTGCTGCTCCTGGGATGTATGACATAACATCTGGGGCTGAATCGATGCAAATACAATCCTATGAGAGAGACCTATGTATAGAGGTGTTTAACATATGGATAAATTAATTTGTAGAGGATGTAGTTTGATGAATAATTAAATATAATTTACATGAATACAAAACTCAGCGATGGAGTTAATAATTTATGTTGTTTTATTGATACGGAACACAAGGTCATTCCATGATTCAGCTTCGACTATCCTGGAAATGTTAATATGCATGCAGAATAATAAATGTATCATCAGGGCTGGTTTTTAGAAATGCTGAGTTCATGACTCAGAAGTTCTTCTTCCCACATAATATTTTAACCAAGCATCAGAATAAGTCCAAAATAAAAAAACGCCTGAAGTGTCTGTTCAGTTCATGTTGTCTGTGAATTTTAGTTTCCAACACAAACATGTTCTCTACCTCCAAAACTTCTACAATGTCAATGGCAACTTTCATTAGACCCTCCAATAAAAAAACTTTGGATGGGACTTTGTACACTTTGTCCTCCATATTACTAAGTAATGAATAAACCGAACATCATGTAAAAAATTAATGAGAGTACCCCCTTTTGATATGTTTAAATTAAAATTCGAAGACACGCGGTTTTGACTGAACAAATTCTTCCTTAAATTATTTATTTTCGGGCTGATAAAATATCCCAGAAAACATGCAGAAGATATGACTTGAGTTGTAGCTACAGGTCTCTTTATTATTAACCACGATGTCATGGTTTTTGGGTTTTATTTTGAAAGGGGCTTGTATCTTATATCTTAACTTCCTGCCTTTGTTGTGTTTTTCCGCCACTTTTGATGATCTGTTCCACCCTTGTTGGTTTCACTTGTCCCTGATTAGCTTTTTTAGTCTTGTTGTGTTTAGTCCTGGTGTTCCTTGGTGTCAGTTGTTAGGGTTGTCTGTTCCTTGGTACCGTGTTCTGTTTCCTGTTTCCTGTCCTGTGTAAGTTCTGTTTTCTGTCCCCGAGTCCAGCGGCACAAACCACACAAACATGTATTTGATTCTTCTCATCTATAAGCTACCTGCTAGTATCAAATCAGGTTTGCACTCCTCTACCGTGCACAATTTTCCATCATTACGGAATCACCTCACGTTTTCTGATTAAAAGTATCACTCTTTCTTCTGATACCGTTTCTCCATCCAATACAACTTTTCTTGTTTTTTTTTCCTCCCCCGACTGGAACAAGTTGTTCAATCACACACCTATTCCAGTCACTGCTCCAGGCAGGTACCTCTTAAAAGCAAGGGAGGGTGCAGCGCTTAACACCGTGTTCTGATATAGCTAAAGTGGTTCCATTTTCTATGGAAGTCTACATGATAATGAGCAGGTGTGAGGATGTGTTTATGTGCGAGTGCGTGTGTGACTGCCATTGTGCATCTGACAATAGTCCTTGATTAAGGTGATTCAGCCACAATGGAAGACAAGTTTAAGCTGGAAAACAAGGATGAAAATATAGCACATCCGGTATGAGGCACTGCTCACAAGTTGTGGCTCAAACACTGGATCCTACATTTCACTCAATGCACTTACTGTATTTTATACATTAAAATGCAATAATATACTACTGCTAATATAATAATGTGCTTTAATTTTGTAAGTTTTGTCGATTGCATAACAAGACTGAGTCATGATAGAAATGTCTTTGCAAGTAATTATTCGTTAACTATTTTGACCTGATGATGGTGCTAGTGGAAAACTTATACATCTTATCAAAGCTTATTTAGCCTGAGGGGAACATGAATGTCTGTACTAAAATTCATGGCAATCCATCCAATACTGATGAGACATTTCATTCAAAACTAAAGCTAAACCTCATGGTGGCCCTTGCAGATCCGTTATTCTGATTCATCATCTGGGAACCTTGAATGTCTGTAAAAAAAATATTTGGTTCTAATTCATCCAGAAGACGTTAAAATATTTATAAAGATAAATAAAACATTGAACGATGATGATGCTATAAGAAAACTGATCATCAATATTTCTAGGATTCATCCTCAGGGGAGCATAAATGTCTGCACCAGATTTATATATATATTTATAATATATCCAACTTGGCTGACACATTTAATTAAAAACTGAAGGTTTTGAAGGTAAACCTCATGGTGATTGCTGAGAAGAAGCCGGGAGATCAAGAAACTTATTCTGATTCATCATCTGGGAACCTCGAATGTCTGAAAAAAATATTTGGTCCTAATCCGTCCACAAGATATTTCTGAAAATAAATGAAAATTTTACCTGCTGCTGATGCTACAAGAAAAGGGATCACCAACATTTGTAGGATTCATCCCCAGGGGAGCATGAATATCTGCAACAGATTTCATGGCAATCTGTCCAATAGTTACCAAAGGCATTTTACAAAATTCCACAAATCTGAACATCTTGGTGGTGTTAGAGGAAAAAGCCAAGGGATCATGAAAGCTTTTCTGGGTTTGTCCTCTGGGAACCATGAATGTCTATCCAATAGTTGTAATATTTTAGTACTGGGAGCTACATACATTGCTGTGCAGAGAGCAATGGTGCTGATGTGGCTAAAAATGTACATTGTTTACCAGGTGGGTAATTCATGGCCTGTAAAGCAATTTTACCCCTTTCAAATATAACAAAAGTTGACATGAATAATTTCATTTATTGCTTCTCGAGTGGATCAAACAGAATATACACTGTTTACAAAAATAGATGATTCATCAGCTACTAATTATTACAACAGGAAAAGAAGGCTATTCGTTTTCCCAAACCGCCAATGCATCCTAACTCGTCTATCTCTCGCTGTTAACACCTGTTTTATTCCTTTAAAAACATAAAAAAAACTCAACACGCATTCATTTCTGGTTTCAACTCGACAAGGCAGCTTTTAACTGCCAAACAACATCAACCAAAAGGGAAAAAAACATAGATAAAAGCTACATTTCCCTCAAGTTTTAATTATTTCCCCCCCTCCTCTCTCTGTTTACTGTGCAGCCGCTTCTCTCAGACACACATCCACCTACACACACACACACACACACACACACACACTGCAAAAACCTATTGTTTTCTGATGTAAATGAGCTGAAAAAGCTATTACCTTGAATTATAAGAATAGGTTTGTTTTGCTTATCTCCACTTCTGCTGAGGACTTTTTGACTGAGGTGACGACGTGTTAAAGCGAAATGACCTTCCACTCTACTGCCTCTGCAAGATTATGAAGAAAATATATAAATAAACAGAGAGAAAATAATAACAAAACATCTTTTTGGCAGTCGTGATAATACAGTACAGAGTACCTTGTAATTACCATATTATATATTGCTCGTGACGTGCAGTTTGAAAAGTAAAGTAAGCTTGACGAGCGTAACATTTCCTGCAAAGAGGCAGCTTATAGCCCTGCACATTCGATTCGAGAAAAAAAGGCTGTACAATCTAAGAACCTCATCAATCATTAGCAGCAATGCAATTGTTTAAGGCGTCTGTGGTGAGGTTTTTGTCGCACCTCTGCTCCCTTCAGGCTCCACACTTTCTTCAGAGTGGCCTTTGCACAACATGTGCTCTGTGCCTCCCTCTGGCTAATGGGGAATTCTCCTAAAGGTCACATTAGGATGGCAAGCCAAACAGAGAGGGAAGAGGATAATCCCTCTCCGGCAATTCAAACTTCCTCTCCCGACGCATAAATCCACGTCAAAGCCATGTAATCACACACATCCACAAACCTCTCATGCATTTATGGAGGCCTGCGACTGTACAAAAAAACGAGTAAAAGGTTATTTGACCCAAAATGTAGCAAATATATGAATGAATACGTCAATAAAACATCATAGCTCATTGTTTTGTTCCCTGATTTCTAAATTTACTGTTTGCGTACTCATTTTCAGAATTCACAATTGGCGTCCAGTCGGTTAACATAGTAGACTATTTGGCAGCTAGATATATTTCCCTCAGGACAAACTAAGAACAGAGAAAGACTCATGTTCACAAGTTGGCTAAAAAAAGAGTCCAAATGAATGATAATGTTTCTCCTTCTCCTGCTGGGTGTGTAAATATTAAACTACTCGCTAACAAGAAGTTCATGATTTATCAATGCAGTGACAAAACAGTGCTGATTGTTGTTTGGCGTCCACATAATATAATTGTTTGTCTGACAGGAAAGAGGATTTGGGCTTGTTATAGTTAAAAAATTAATGCGGTATTCTGATTTCATGCTATTAAATTGGCAAGACCCAAGAATTCGCATTTAAAGATCAATATCAATATCAGTCATCAATATTCTGCAGTACTGTTCAATCATTCTAAGGCATTACTGTTTACAGTTTAGTGTTAATAACAGTAACTTCATCTTCAATTTGTATCATCCCTAACATTTTGTTGATTATCTCATACCGTCAAACAAATGTAAGTCATGTTTAGAATAACCTTGCATGTACCCTCCACTTTCACATCCTCATTACCGCACAAAAAAGTGTACAACTGCAGCCACACAGGCGCATAATATATAGCCCAAAGTGATAATGATATAACCTCAGAATACCCAACTTTAACCGACTGAAGTTACTGTAGGGAGTCGTCCTGGAAAATGTAAGATATGCACTGTGTTAAAGTGAGACTTGGAACACAAAGACCTTTTCTGTTGGCGAAAAATAGAGCACCCTTGAGACAGGGGTCCTTGATGCATAGAGACGCACTGATCGGCTCTTGGGTCCCAAAGGCTCACTTTTCAAGTCCTTGTTCTCTCGCGCTAGCTATGGCTCCATGCCTGAAGTTACTTGAAAATGTCAGAAGAGACCTATTAGCTTATGATAATGGCTGCCTCTATACAGTATGTCACTTCATAGCCATGTGCCTGTACTGGGTGCTAATGAGACGACTTGGGAGAGAAGCACCTCTTGATCTCCAGGTGAGAAAATCACACAGTCGCAACCCTGTCGTGGCTGTTGATTCAATGCATGGAGGTCGTACATCAAACAAAGACATATGAAATGTTTTAACAGCTACATGACTGTTAAGTGATACATTGCGACGTAACACTTGAAGTTGTTTGAAGGATGATTTATTTCAAGCGTGGACCGGCCCGTGATGTCATAAAACATACCGTAGATGCTGGCGATGTCCGCCCGCCGGCCAAAAACGAAGATTAAAGCCCAAGGTGTAATTTCTCACTGTCATTCAGTTGTATTGTTTCATTTTTGCTGAGAGGCCGGGGACAGTAAAAAGTGTGGCGAGTTCACAGACGTGCCTCTCATAATTGTTGGCAAGAGTGGCAGAGTGATTTCTGTTGCCACTAAACCCTCCTGTGAGATTCACAGCTTGGGCCTTGGGACCACCGCCAAACTAGTTTAAGGTCACCTTGCTGAACAAGCTGCCAGGAAAGCAGAAAGCTCCTGTACAGCTGCTCATCCAACATGCTTCTCTCGCCGACATTCAGCTTGAAAAGTAGGGAGGAAGGGGTGGAGGCGATGGGGAAGGGGAAGGGGGGTTGCTGGCAATCATGTGTCTCGCGTCGCTACCCTCTCGTCGGCTGGATCAACCCGCACTCCCACGCCTTCGCTGAAGCAGTTTCATTTTTCACCTTCCCAGAGTGCAGCTGTGGCCTACTCATTCTGCCCCTTCCCTGAACCTTACAAACCATTTCCCCATCGCTGTTATGTCAAGCCCGTGCTCCACCTAACAAGGTCCTGCTGACCTCGAGCTTGTGTCCTCTTCAGTCCTGGCCTTGGAAGCCCGTCCCCGCCGCAGGGTTTGCAAGTTTAATTAACCCCAAACTAGGATCAAGCCAGTTTCGACAGCTTTCTAGCATCTGGGCTGCCTGCGAGTGGTGGGGCAATAACGCGGCGTCCATAGCTACATACACCTGTCTCTTTCCTCAGCAGCATAAAGAGGACAAAGTAAGGGTGATATGAACTTATCACTAGACGTCCTTCTATGTTAGATAGAAAGATTTTAGGAAAATTAGCCTTTTTTTTTTTTGGAGCGGTACTCCAGTGGGACAAGAGACAGGTGAGCAACTTCACATCCCATGTTTAAGGAGGAAACAGGAACATTACCCTTAACCTGGATTTGAGTCATGACATTGATTTTAGTTTTACTGGCTACCAAGACGATGGTTCAGCGAGGCAATGTACAAAATGGGGGATATTAATGAGGGATAGGGAGGATTTTAATTTGCCCCAAGCACTGATGGCAGGAATATTTCTTCCACTAATTAGTGATGGTTTGAACCTCTTAAGCCCCAGTCTCTTTCTTTAGGATTAGGGTTAGAGGTTAGTCCCTCGATTGGGTGACCCTGGGGCTTGAGAGGTTAATATAGTCCGGGTTGGTTGTCTCAGGGAGAGTCTTTTTCTGATTTCTGGGGGTGTACTTTCTCTGAAAAAAGGAAAACAGTGTCATAATGATCACTATACTGAACATTACGGGCCCATGTGGCTCAGGAGGCAGAGCAGGTTGTCCACTAATCAGATAATTGGCTGTCTGCCTGTCGAAGTGTCCTTGGAAACCCCAAATTGCTCCCGACGCCGTCAGTGTGAATGGGTGAATTAGATACGTAGTGTAAAAGCGCGGTGGTGGTCGGAAGACCAGAAAGGCACTATATAAGTGCATACAAGTACTATCTTGCATGAATTTATCTCCTTGTCCCACTTGATTTAACTTTTTTTGACACTTGGAAAAGTTCCCTCCAAAGACAGGCTGACTAGGACCGGAGTAAACTTGTCGAAACTTTTGAAGGAACTTTTATCAGCGCGGTTTAATTGATCGTTCGCCACATGATTTTGACCTGTCCTCCTGTTCAAAGCCGAGAACAGGTGGTTTGGACAGACGCGTTGAAAGAAAACAATCTCCTGCTCTGGTAAATGCCTTCAAACTTTTTCCAAACTAGCGCAGCATTTCAATTGAGCGTGTACATTTCAAAACCATCATCAAATATCCCAGACTCTCTTGGGCAAAGCAGCTGCGCAGTTCAGCAGTTAAATGAACAGATATGCGAGCGCTTTCAAATGGGCCGTCATTTGCATGCATGAGCGTTGAAAGTAAAACATATTGAAGGCAAATACAACCCCCCCGATCTCTCTTTGTAGATATGGGTCAGCTATATTTCAGACATCAGTAAGATTTTCTTATTTAAGGACTTGTGCAAGGGCAAGCCTACGGGGGGGGGTTGAGGAAGTTGAAGACGCTCCTTGTGTTGACCGATAACTTTATTCAACTCACAGCTGAAGAGCGGGAGTGAAGCTAATCGCCGGCAGACGTACCCAATTCGAAGACTGACTTTGGAGGAAAAGATCTAATTAACATAATAACGAATGAAATGGAGCGAGAAGAGGAGCGGGATTGTTTTCACCTGCCGGTTGGGGTAGCGGGGTGATTGGTGTCAAGGCGACAGAGAGAAAGAGAATTGGTAGTTAAGCGGAGGAAGGTCGAGGGTCATGGAGTTACCAGAATCAGAAACACATCTTTTTATATCGGCTTTGAAGAGAAATCATGTTTTGCATATTACGTTATTATGATTATCAGTCACTTGTAAGACTGTTTTTTTTTGTTTTTATTTTTTTCAAGATAATTTTTTTGGCCTTTTATGCCTTTATTGATAGTACAGCTGAAGACAGACAGGAAGCAGAGAGAGGGGGAGTGACACGTAGTAAATTAGCCGTCCGATGCGGGATTCGAACCGGGGCCAGCTGCAGCGAGGACTATAACCTCCACACACGGGGCGGCCGCCTAACCCACTACGCTACCGACCGCCCCACTTGTTAGACATTTAAACTGAAATGACTATGTTGATTTTTATATTAATGCCCCCCCTCCGCCGCCGCCGCCGCCTTCTCATCCCAAACTCCGTCGACAGTCAGGAATTTCATTTGCGAGAGCTCGCGGAGAAAAGTGAAACAGGGAGGGACAAAAGCAAAAAAAAATCCAAAAGCCATGTCAGCACTGCTCGGTGAATACCTGGGCAGTGCGGCACCTCAGAGTTCTTGTCACCGCTGTCACGCATCACTGTCTCATGAAATTGGAAACACAGAGAAATACAAATCTTGACATTGGCGGATATCTGTATGACATTGGGCACGTTAAACTCACTGTCGCAGTCTGCATATGCAAGCACTTACCGGTGTGCATACCAAACAATGGCTTTTTTGTGGAAGTGCCGCGCGCAACTACGACTGAGACAAAGAAGCAGCTGTGAAAGTAAGTTTTTGTCCTTCTTACAATATTATCTAATAATCCAAATCTGCATCTACTTTTCCTCTCATCTGTGACTGCAGGAGCAAGCCGGGCCTATGCATTAATTATAGCTTCTTTGCCAGGTCACCGCCAGGGCCAGAGGACATGGGGAATTATTCATTGTGTCAGCGGAGCCGTTGGACCCGAGTGGATAAGGAGACCTGTTGATGAGGGCACGGGGCACACAATTCTCCTCTCAAAACACTCAGACTTACACTTCGGCTCCCTCCTTCCTTCGCCCTCCTTTTGCCCTCTTTCCCCTCAAGCTCACTCTCCTCCTTCCTTCACTCCTGGATGTCAAGAGGTGTGAGGAGGGGAGGGAGGGCGTCTTTTCTTTTTTTCCCCCCGTCTCTCAGTAGGAAGCCCTCTCAAGACACAGCAGCATCTCGCCATTATTATTCTCTCCCTCCTCTTCCTCCCTGAGGTCTCTTTAGCGGGTAACTTCTGTCCTACCTTTTCTCAAGTAAAGTCACCTTATTCCTCGGGTCTGATGGAAATGAAGAGGCCTCATCCAGGGGAAGAGGGAGAAAGGAAACAAATAGAGGGAAGAAGATGGCGAAGGAGTCGAGAAGCACCAGATTTCTTCTCAATGACTCCTTGCCGCCGTGCAGCTGTCTTAATGAGATCCGTAAGTGTGTTAGCTCTGAGGTTAATTTGCCCCTAACTGCGGCCCGCACAACACACTCAATTTACATTTCAATGAAAAAAAAAAGGAAATGGTAAGTTTGACCGTTTTGAAGCTTTCACATGTAGGAAAATAAAACTGCCACGTTGCCCTGCTTGGATTGATAGTTGCAGATATAGTTAATCTATAACACGACCTAATCCTTCCTTCAACAAAAAAAAGAAAAGAGAAAAGATTTGAATCAGCCACACGGAGGCCGGTAAGCTCGGCGCAATCAGGGAGTTCAGCTAATGACAAGAGTGCCAGGTGTATCGCCAGGTGTGGTTGATTAGAGGGAATGCAATGCACAGTGAAGGTGACAACCGGCACTGTGTTCCAGCTGAGAGTGGAAGGGAATATTCTGATACAAAGTGGAGCAGAGGACAAAAATGTGAATGATCCGACGAAGACAAACAGAAAAAAAAAAAAAAAACTTTTCCCCTTGATTGCAGAGAGCTTTCAATCTGATGCAAGTCTAGACATTCTCAGTGACTTCAGTGGTTAGATCTGACCTGACCTGACTCAAGGCCCAGCATTTTAATTTTTTTAAAGATTATTTTTTGGCCTTTTATGATAGTACAGCTGAAGATAGACAGGAAGCAGAGAGAGGGGGAGTGACATGCAGTAAATGGCCGTTCGATGCGGGATTCGAACCGGGGCTAGCTGCAGCGAGGACTACAGCCTCCACACACGGGGCGGCTGCTTAACCCACTATGCTACCGACCGCCCCAAGGCCCAGCATTTTTAATACCTCTGTATGGTTCACCCATTCATTTTAACGGGATCAATGCGATTAGGGGATTCAAGTACACATTTTTATGTCAAATTCAACTTGTGTGACCTGTGAATTTGCTGCATTTCTTAATACCAAACCATTTCAACAGTGCTGGAATGGAGAAACCAACATATAGGATGCTATCATAGCCTAGTAGTACTTGCATTCATCTGAGTATAAACTGGCCACAGACTGTTTTGAAGTTCAAATCAATGGTAAAAACACCTCTTCTGAAACAGCCGAACTAACGAGCTAAATATTTTGCCTAAAGGCAAGGTGGTTGGTTGATGGAGGTTGTCGGATTTAAAAACCACCAAAGTTTCCTGACTCATCAGTGTTGACCTCGACTTGACTTCGAACTTCTGCTGGCTTGTGAGTTGAGTTCCCATCCTCTGAGTGAAGAAAAAAAGTGGAAGTGGATGAAGAGCTCTGAGGGGAGAGGTGATATTTCAAACCCAGCTTTCAGAACCCCACACGGCGTCCTTTATATTTGATCACAGTTGATGATGAAATCTCCTAAAAAAAAAAAACTGTCGATAAAGACATTCTTCAAGTTCTAATATCTAGACGGCATTAATACCAATGGCTACCAGAGTTATCTAACTGTATGTCTGTGTCTGAGTTTTATCTGTTGTCAGGAAATAATCGGAGAACTTTGCAGTGTTTTTCAAGGCCAAAGCCTTTTATCGCTTTTTTTTTCTTTATCATTTCCACCCAGTTGGCCACACATAATGGCCCTCATTCATCAGGATATAATATGCTTAAATTTGAAAGTTTTTCTCCACTTTCACTTCACAGTACTGTTGACATTTCTCAATAACTACTTTGTTAAAAGTATTCATCTCAAACGTTTGTTTGTGCTGCTACTGAAAATGGTAGAAATCACCTCATTGGTGTTTCAATATTCAAATTTTAGACCACATGATGATCTTAAACAAGCATGTGTAAAGATGAACTGCTCTGCAAATTGATTGGGAGACTGGAAGACCATTTGTTCAAACGGTGCTGGTTGTTTGGAATAAGATAATTTTTAATCACCGGCAAAGTTGCGTCCACGGAAGGCTTTAGGGTGTTTGTATTTAAAAAACAAAAAACAAATACAATTTTCATGAGTGGTAGTAAAGTCAAGAGTGCCCTCACAATAATAACATCATGGGAAATTTAGGCTTCAGGGGTTGAACATATGAACAGTATGAGAAGTAATTATCATCAGCATCATTATCGTTGTTTTACAAATAAATGCTCACTTGCAAAAAACAATTTTCAAAAGTGGTGCCTTTTAAAATCGCCTAAAGTTACAACAGTACTAATGTAGAAAAGCTAACTAGACCTATTATGGCCTTTAAAGTTTGATGTTATATTTAACTCCTGGAGAGTATTTTCAACTAGAGACTGGAATTGGAAAGGTATGCAGATTTATGAGACATTAACTCGCATTTATGTAGCTATTTTCACCTGTACAAGCATCAACAAACCCGCTTTATATATAGACACACTTAGAATTCAAGCATAATGATCGTAACATGACCATCTCCATAAAAAGCAACACATGGATTTGATATTTATGCCAGTTCGAAGCGCTAAAGCCGACATAATTATCGCCCCTCTGGTAAGTACTCGCGAGCATCTCGGTTTGAGTAATTAGATCAGAGCTGCAGACTTGAGATTTGAGGCTTCAGCTCGAGTAAGATCCGAGCGAAACATAAACACTGAAAAACGCAATATTGTGTGTGGTTTTCTTCCCCTCCTTCTGGAGCTCTGCAAAAACTGTCATGAATAATTAATGACCTAATGCACACTTTCGGGTCTCAGCTACTGGCGTCGGAATAAAACGGAGAGAAAATTTTAAATTCCGATGAAAGAAATTAGCCTTTCATTATGAAATAATTAAGCCTATACAGGAGTAAGCTCGACAGATTCTCCTCTTTTATATCGTCTGTTTGCCTCCTGCAGCCATGCAAATGATCCCGACGCACAAATCACTTATTTATGTGCCAGTTGACAAAATATTTAAAAGATCTGAGGCTTGTCTGAGACCGAGAATTTGCAGAAAAATCCTGACAGGAGGTGAGAAGAGGAGGAAAGGAAGGACCAGGTCCAGCACATAGGGGCTCACGCTTCACCAGGATGGGGCACCCTCATTGTTTTTTTGTCTCTGACTCCAGTCTGATGTTCAGAATGACTCATAGCTTCACAATAAACATCCCAGACTTTGAATTCAATGCCACCTCTTTTGCAGAAACTCTTGTGCATGAGTCACTGATCTGCAGTCTGAGTCAAATCTTTTCAGCCACTTTGCCCATGAAATAAACTGAACTCTCCCATCCCTGCACCTGGAGTGTCACATTTTTATATGAACAGGCACTGTTTCATTAGCTATTCCTTTCCATCATTTCTGCTGTCTTACCTGATTATGAATCAAACACAGACATCTTGTTCCAGGAAAAAAAAACACTTAACACTTGTCCCTGCTCTACACCAACTTTTCGTTGTTATTTGGCAGTTTGCAGATCTGATGATGCCGAGAGTGGAGGCATACATAGGTGTATGCCTCGGGCAATGTGCAAGTCAAGTACAAGTGGAAATGCACGTTTCTCCTGCATTCCCCCTGAGGGCAAAGAACTGGTCAGTGCCACAAGAAGGATAGAGGTTCTTTTTTTTCTTCTTCTTCTTCTTTCTCCTGACTGGCTTTTCTTAAAATCTAGCAACAGCTCAGTCAAAACCTCAAACTTTTTCTGACAGGCGTCAGGGGGGGTGATGCAAGGACGCCGAAAGCTGAATGGGTTCCATGCAAAACTGGAGGTGGAGGTGGAGGAGGGGGACGGTGGTGGTGGTGGAAGAAAAACAAGACCCATAAATGTCAGATTCCTGGAGATATCTGATACATCCTGGCGCTCGCAATCTGTTTGCCGGTGCCGCTGTGTCATCCAATGGAAATACTGTAAGTCGTCTCGAATGAAAGCCACGTCGGCTTGTGTGGGCTCTGAGATTGGGAACGGAGACAAAGAGACATGGACTGTGTGTGTGTGTGTGTGTGTGTGCAAAAGAGAAGGAAAGTGGAAAAGTAATACGAGACGCACTGTTGTCGTCTACTTGTAGAGATGAGAGAACACAGACAGAGAGAGGTATATTTTGACACACACTTTGACACTCACAAAAAAGAATATTTTCAGCCGGTTACGGTATCCAAGGCTGCAACAGCAACAAGCGTTTTCATAGCGGCATCACACAACACAACAGCTTCGGCTCCCTTTTGACCTTTTGGCACTCTGCTGTTCAAGGTCATCAACGTGTGCACAATATCTGGCACTTCTATTAGCTTCCTAAAGCGACGTTCCTCCCCATCAGGCGAGTGTGTGAAATATTAAGCAGCGATGGAATTGGACAGGGGCTTTAAACTGCTGTGAGCAGATGCTCTGTGCTTTTAAGTGCTGAATAATACATTTTGGTTCAATGTCTCTGTCTCCATTAATGCCCCAGCTAAACGCTGCCGGGATTTCACTCCCGCGTTATTATTTCTCATAAACACTACTCACACCCTGACAATCAAGATACGTTAGCGCTCACGTTTGGGCGCGTGCGCGAGTGCCTGCGCGCGTGCGTGCGTACGGGCGATTCATTTGCGCTCGCCGTCGACCATTTGGGTGATAATGCTCTGTTGCAGAGTCAGTCAGGCGGATACCAGGACGGTCAAAATCACCTGCAGCCCAAAGGAACATTAAACCTAATTTTAAGAGTAATAGATCTCATCAGTCAGTGAACCTAAAGCATTATACTTCCACACGCATGAGCGCACGGCCATTAATTCAGCCGTAGTGATACTTTGTCACAAGCACTGACCGCTTGCAATTACAGGACCCGATAGAGAATTTGATATATTTTTCAAAGTTTGGTTTAATCATACTTAAAGATATATTTTCTTTCTGGAGAGCGCCTCAGCTTTGCTCGGGTGGTCCGGTGTCACCTGACATATATAACAGACTATTAATTCATTACTTTTCTTCTTTTGTGGTCAATGCGGGAAGTAATATGCAATTAGGATGCCGACGTTTGCTCACAGGGGTAGATAATATATATGTACTTTATCCTATTGCTTCCTGTCGTTTTTTGTCTTTGTCATTTCACGCTAATCCTCTTCCTACCAGCTGAGTATTTGTTCACGTTGGTCACACTGTGCAGAACCTTTCAGCTTTACCCTCTAAAACCCCTTTGTGTGAACCATTTATCATCTAAGTGGATTGACAGAGGAGGGAACACATCTCTCGAGCCTTGCCGATGTAGCCGCCTTACTGTTATTCAATTACGGCGCAGCATGCTTCCTGGAGTCCACAAAGGCTAACAAGGCCCTATTCTAGGAAGTAGGGAGGAGATGATGCGCAGTTATGTCAAGGTTCACTTCAGACGTCAACGCTGAGACAGTAACCTCCCACCACGACATCTCTAATCCTTCACCAGCTGGGTCGATCCGTGCCTTGCGGATCGATGGTCATTGACAGGTCTAATTGATTTCTGTGGGAAAGGGATGCAGGCTCATCCGGCTGAAAGCCTTCAACCGCCAGCCGCTGCTGCACACGAACAGCCACGTGCAAAGTTGGGTATATGTGTCTGCGGCCAGCGATGCAGACTGAGCGAAGATCAGGAGGCCAGGAGAGACGGCGAGTGACTAATAACTGTTCATGCTGCTGATGATGAAAGTGTGCAAAAAGTGTTGAAGCCTGACATTTTTCCTCTTCCTCAGAGGATAAAGATGTAAATAGTAGAAAATCGGATCCCCAGATATGAGACCTACATGTGATTTATAAATGAAGAATCTAATCAGAATTTGTCATGGTTGACGAAACATAAATTACTATCCTCATTCACCTAAGACACACGCTGAATTTGCCATAATTTCTGGTGTTACTCTTTTGATATCACTGTCTAACCACATCACGTTTCATGTGTTGCAATAGACAGAAACAGTGAACCGGAAATATATCGTTCTTTTTTTTGTTAGAGTTTGATGTGTGTTGCTGCCTGGATTGCAAAGGATGTTGGGTGTAATCCCAAATCGGGAATATCGAACCTCTGGACGTTGGGACATCTACACACCTTCTGCTCTCTGAGCTTTTGAAAGCTAGAATACCAGCACACCCCAGATTTACATTGTAATCATTTCCATAAAACACATTAATTTTAGTATAATATAATAGGTTTTAAACCTAGATTTTAATCCACGGGGTAATAAAGCAGGACCAATTTAAGACCCATTGCACATCAGATAATGTCGTGCTTAAGGTGCATTTCCAAACAAATTAATTAGTCCAAACCAGTTCACACACAATAAGCCTGGAGCTTATGTGGACCTTGCTACTTTCCCTGGTTGGCAATCCAGCCAATTGGGATGTAATGTCTTGTTGATATATACTACCTATGAGCATGAGAACCGTGTGCTGGTGCCGATATCTCCATTGGATCCCAAGAAGTTCCAGATATCTGAATCTCTGAAGCAATCACACCTGTGATTTGTTCAGCAATGTACTGTACGACTGGTGTTGGAGACAGAATCAACAAATCAGAGCTTTGTTGATGCTTTTTAGGATGATAGACGGATGGAAAACTTTGATAACCCCAAACAGAAGATGCAGTCATCTTTCTACATTGCTGGCTAGCTACTACAATACAAAAATGGTGAGGTGCAGTTGCACAAGTTTACTTACAAAAAAAAAAAATATCTCAATATTTGCAGGTTAACTGCATATTTTGGACTTTCATGTCAATCACTTCAACACAAACAGAATTAATGATTTGAAAGAGAAACCAAATGGCAGTTCAGTGGTTGCCAGGCTACCAAAGAAATGACTTTCATGCTTACTATGTTCTAACTGTACTAAACATGCTAGAACGACAGTAAGATGGCATCAAACTGAAGTGCACTAAAAATCTATTCTCCACAATATCTTTATAACAAAAAAAAATCTGTGCCAATCAAGTGGGTATTCTGCACACTGAGATTTGAATGCTTGATGTGTCCTATTCAGACTTGGCAACGCAAGGTAATCTGTCCTTGATTGGCCATTTTTTTCTCCACATTATTGTCCGGCCAATTCACTGGCATGGCGTCGGCTCATGTTACTTTGTGTAACATGTCGGGGGATGCCGGGCGTGTGATCCAGCTCTGCAAGGGTTCAAAAGATACGACAGCTCACTGATCAAGACCCTGATCCATGCAGAAATGCTCAAATGCACTGGGCGTGTGTTAAGCTCAGCACATTTAAATGATTTCTTGGCACGCCGCGTGCACACTGGCAGCGCCAGCTCCTTTGATCATCCCCTAAAACTTGAGCACATAAATGGCAGGACATGTTTTGATTGCTTGAGAGTCTGCACATTCCTTTAAATACCATTCCATTTTTTTTTACAGACCAATCAACAGCTTTGCAGTGCCTAATTAATCCTCCTTGAAGTTTTTGTGATTCATCATTTCATATCTTATTGATGTCTTTGGTGTTCAATAATATGCAGATTTCTTGTTTTACCTCAGCAAACAGATGGCAAGGAGAGAGATGCTGTATGTCTTTGGATGTCAAACAACTCGTGTGGAGAAATGGATTTTTAACTTGAATCAACATCTGTGTAGCGTA
Organism: Collichthys lucidus; assembly: GCA_004119915.2. NCBI lineage: Eukaryota > Metazoa > Chordata > Actinopteri > Sciaenidae > Collichthys > Collichthys lucidus. Next base: position 15,078,052 of record CM014101.1, on the reverse strand, counting down.
ACATTGGAGGGGGTCATGTTTGTTTGTGTTTCTGAGCGTATGTTTCAGCCAAAACTCATTATTTTCATATTGATTTAAAGCAGGTAAAATAAATAATTAAGTATGTGGACAGGTATTTTCCTGGTGACAAAGCTTTGTGTTGTTTTCCATCTACATTTAGTCATTTAGTTGATGCTTTTATCGAAAACGACTTACAGAAAGGGAAACAATCAAGGTACAGTGTGACTAGGACATGTTAGTGCGGCAATAAGTACTACTTGTAGGAAGATTTAGCATGTCCGGGTGTTGGAGAGGAGGTACTGTCTAAAGAGCTGGAGGTCTTCAGGAAGTTTTTGTAGGTAGCGAGGGACGCCCCTGCTCTGGTATGAACTGGTAGGACGTTCCACCAAAAAAGGGATCAACAGACGTGAAAAGTTTGGGTGGCCCTAAGCTTATGGGTGGCAAAGCCAGGGCGTCAACAGTCAGGAGGTAACATTTGCCTGTATATGGGAATTCAAGTAACCATGTGCAGAAACTAGAGACTACTACGTAGGCGAACATTAGCGATTAGATTAGATTTTGGCTACAGGCAGCCAATGGAGCTCGATGAGCGGCAGGGTAACATGTGCCCTTTTGGACTAAATTGTCTTTGGACCTTCAGCTTTGCTGTTTGGGTTCAGTCTCAACACTACAGTACTGTTGTATCTGGCCACAGCAGGAAGCTGTACTCTTAAAAAATCCACCTGAATGCCATCGACCCAGCACCAAATGGCAGACGGGCGCAGTTAGCAGAAAAAGCGGCGGATATTTCTTTAAGGATCCGGTAGACACTATTGCTCGCATGAATCCATATGTCAGCATATGCACTGAAACTCTATGAATATATATCAGTGCTATGGGAAGCTTGTTACCGCTGCACTCAGGTGGTTATTTCAGGGTTAACAAATTCTATGGAGGATTTCAGCCAGATAACAAGTTCCCACACTGATAAGTAACTTTCATAACAAGAACATGTGCGTTTTAATTGATCTATTTGGTATATCACATTATATATATATATGAAAAATGTTGTCTTGCTTTGAATTAAAAAGCTCATGAAAGTATGGAAGAACAAACCTACCACAACGAATATGCACTTGCATGTTCGGCCATGTGCACGTTGAATAATGCTTTCTGTACGAGAGGAAATGAAAGTGATAAAAGAAGAGAAGCACCTCCCTTCCCCCGTAACGTAGCCATATTAAAAACACAGTTTAAATTCAATTAAAAAATATATATAACGTGCGACTGAATGCAAAGAAAAGGTTCGCCCATTACACTCGCAATAATGTTTTAATCGGGTGGAAGGAACATTTCATTTGCCTTTTGTAATTGTGTTTGGTATGTTTAAAACTCGGGGCTGCATAAGTTGTTGATTAAAAAAACACAAATCGTGGCAGTTAATTCTTTATTATGAAGGTTAATAATGATTTGAAGGAAGCGAAATGTGCCACACATGCATTAACATGCACACCTATACTGTATGTTAATGTAGGTTGTGATGTTAAATCAGAAAAAACAGCTTTTCTTCGTCTTCCTTTACTGATTTGATCTAATTAGTATTAATAATGTTATGCTATTCAAGTTAACAAGAAATTATTTGCTTGGCATTTGCTGAGGCTGTCCGTCATCTGCGAGTAAACGTCACTTTAACAACTACATGACTTTAAAACTTAGTCTCAGCATAAATTAGGCAGAATCTCTGGGAGACGAATCTCAGTGGAAATGTCTTCCGCCACGCAGTTCATATTTCATAGCACACCCGCTAGCATTAATTGCGTTCGCACATACCCAGATATTCAGATGCAAACTGCTTTTAATACAAATTACTTCAGACAGCAAGTAATGACTTTTCCCTCTTTCACAACAGTTGCAGCCTCGCACATCTTTCATATTCAGGACTCATGAGAATACACCCACGGCCTTCTAATCAGAGCTCGTTCCCCCACGTCTTTCACTCGCACTGGTGTTTTTTTTAATTTTTATTTATTTTTTTCCAAATGTCACCCGTCTATATACAGGATGGGGGTCGCGTTAAGGATCGTCTGCGTTTCCCGTCTTAAAGATTATCTGCGGAATTAAATTCAGAACCTTATCAATATTAAGATACAAACACTACGGCAGATCGACTGTCCTAAGACATATTAATAATTAAGTAGCTGTAGGAGGTGCGGCTCCATGCAGCCTCAGCCGAGGTCCTTTTTTTTTTTCTTTCTTCCTTGATCTCCATCAACCTCAAACCCCATTTAGAGGAGCATCAAGCACGGACATGCTCTCTCCTTTTCACCCACAGGTTAGGCCGTCTATTTGATATTCTACTGGAGTGTGGCTGTGGCCTGGCCTTCCTCACCTGGCTACCCCTTTGTTCCATTCTTCCAAACTCCCCTTGTCTATTAAGGTCAGTCTACAGAAGTGGCCAGCGGTTCATATTACCTTTCTTGCTGCTCATTTGGCCCAAACGAATTAGGAGGAAAACTTTTATACTTTTATCGTACACACAAAGTGCACAAACTAAGGAAAAAGTAGAAATACAAAACAAGACGCAGCTCCTCCGGATGACTAATGGCTGATCTATATAAAGTTTTAATTGGTACAGAAAGCACCTGGAGTCCAATTATGCACAATTTTTTTTTTTTTTTTAAAGAGTCTCAGGACTTATTTCCATGATGAGAGAACTGTTTGACAATAAACAAATGAGTGACAAATTAAAGGAACATAACAAATGCACATACAGGACACAAGGGATCACAAAATGCAAATCACTCACAGTCACCAGTCACAAGTGAACACTTATGGGAGAGTCTGAAGCGATGTTGTTCTTCATCATCAAAACACCAAATGAGGAAAAAAAATATAGTCTGGAAAAATGGTGCAGAAACTTAAAGAAATTAAATAAAAAGAGCATTGACGCTTTATGTTGTTTTGTTTCCTTTAATTTGTCGACAGGGGTGAAGAAGTGTACTTTAAGGCGTGGCGGTACGCAGTGACATCACTGTTGGGGGTGGTTACAGGTGCAGCAGAGGTAACCTGACGGTGCCATTCCTTTTTTTTTTTTTAAAGATTATTTTTTTTGCCTTTTATGATAGTACAGCTGAAGATAGACAGGAAGCAGAGAGAGGGGGAGTGACACGCAGTAAATTAGCCGTCTGATGTGAGATTCGAACCGGGGCCAGCTGCGGCGAGGACTATAGCCTCCACACACGGGGCGGCCACTTAACCCACTACGCTACCGACCGACCCTGACGGTGCCATTTCTTACACTGAACCATGATTCAAAACTATCTAAAAAGGTCAAGGTGATTGCATGAACCATCTGTCGTAGTCAACGACAGGCGAACTTCAACCAATCAGATCAATAAAGCGTATAACGTAGTGAAGCTTTTACAGAAGCCAGATAGAAAAAGATAAAACAGTTAGGAAAAGAAATGTTTTCTGCTCCTTCAATGAAGAAATACCAGCTCTGTTGAACTGTCGCTACCATAACGCACGTTATGTGCTGCTGTAGGGGGCACCAAAATGGCCCAATTATCATCAAGTTATAAGTTATACAGCTGTGCATAAGGCTGAGTGAGTGCATGAGGATGGCGGAGGTTAGCGGTAGGAGTTAGTTTGGGAAAAATAAATCAGATAAAGGCCATGGTGTCTCAAAGGCCAAGAAATCATGTGTGTTATAACACTGCTGAAAAAGGTAAAGGGGGTTAACCCCGAAGTTGATGTGCACTTGGGCCCAAAGAGATGCCATCTCCCCTGTGCTACCCTTAATTTAATATGAAGCCTTTCTGTAATGTGCATTATTAGTCTACTGTAGGCAATATTTTCTCAAAATAATAAAAATACATCATGGTTTGGTGCCCTAGCCCCCGCCATCACCCAGTGGTTAGTTCGATTAGGCTACACCAGTCAGACACACACCTCACATCAGCCCAAAAGTATGAAAGAATGACTTTAAAAAAGCTGCAGGGGTCAGATACCAAATAAAACAACAACAACACACAATCACAGGTTCAGAATTTGCACCACAAAGCAATTACGCTTAAGGCACCCAAGCATCAAACTTCATGGCGCTGCTCAATAATTTCAGCGTGCAGTCATCTAAATGCTGAAAACCATAACCCAGATGCCGAAAAAACTCTGAATACAGAGTCAATACACTCGGGCAAATACTAACATAATTAAGTGGATGTGGTATTAACCCTGATGAGTGAGTGATTCACCTTAAATACAGTTTTCCGTGTCCCTGTTATTAGTTACATTCATTCAGTCGTGGCAGGCTGCCAACTCAAGTTTTTACTGCCACAGCAATCCATGTCCTCGTGATACCTTACATAAAAATGATCCCATGCAGTGAGTTATACACATTTTAAATTCAGGGAAAATAGAGCGCAGGTATCAGATGGTACTCGGTTATTGGCAGATATCCCAAGTTGTGATATCGGACTCTGGTTGAGGAGAGAAAAAGTCACTTCAGTGTAGAAACTTTCCAACCATATTTAACCAAGTTTCAAACTAGATATTGCAAATTATAGAAGAGCATATAGGGTGTGTTTATCTAACTGGGAAACAATGTTGGTTCTTTATTTTCCGGGTTACATATTGTGACTCGCATGCTGTTTACAAAGAAGCCACCTGTGATTTTCTACTTACTTTAAGGTGACAGGTTAATTCCCTTTTTTTGGTGTGTCTTTAGTCTTTAAATTCCAAAAAAGGTGCACTCAAAAAGAATCCCACACAACTATAGCATAACAAGTTGATCACTCGGTGTGTTTTCCCTCTGTTAAGATCTTTTAAGATTATCCAAGCTCTGCGAAATGTCTCAGATGAAAGACTGCGATGCAGCGGGAGGTCCGTTTTCCTGATGGCGGGGAGTGTTTAAAGAGGGAGAGGTCACTGGCAGTGCAGCGCCAGCCTTTCCTTCTTAATGACGCCTCAAAGTGAGAGCCCATCATTCCCCCTAATTATTGTTGATTGCATTCATTATGTCATGTCCTGATATCTTGGCGGCGCTGTTGGTGGTTTGGGCTAAATGGCAGCTTACGGGTTAGCCTGTTTCTCAAAGCTAATTGGCCGTCAGCTTTGAGAGGCAAACAGAGAAAGAAGAAAGCGTCTCTCATCAGCAGACTGTCCATTGTCAAATGTATTTTTTATGAGGCGGCAGACCCCTCGTGGAGAAGACTGAGGCTCAGGTTTGTGATGCTTGCTGGATGTCAAGCCCCTCTTCCCAGAAATCCCTCAAGCTCTATTTTAATGAAATTAACAAGCCTCTGCTAAAGAGTCTTATTAAAGCATCTGACACAGCAGTGGAGTGAATTTTTAAAAAATAAAGTTATAAGCAGCAGCAGGAAGTTCACGGCGAGCTCAACGGAAATTAAAAGGAGGGACGGATATCTTCATTATTGGAGGTTATGTATATTCAAACTGTATTAAAACAATACAACAAGCATTGAATGTATCAAAAGGTTCCAAAGGGAACGTTTCGTCCGAGGGTTACAATTCCCCTGGAAAGAAGAAAAAATAAAAGAGAAAAGATTAGAGAAGCACTCCGGGAGCGATTCTAAATCTCGCAGATCAGCAGTGAAGGGACAGCCAAGCTGGCGATGGAGATACGGAGGCACAATGGTGAATCACTCCCACACGTCCCCCCCCCCACAACAATACAAGAGAAGGCCGGTGACTCAGAAACTGATTCACCTATATGCATACTTGTTCATATGCACTCCCACACTCCACCACCATCCTCATAAACCGCCTCGAACGTGTATGCATATTATCTGAGCGGGCCATCCTGCTATGAAAATCATAACACATTACTCCTGAGGGTAATGCCAAATATTGAATGCACTCAGTTTTACACAGTTGCTACAGTTCATTGTCCCCCTGTTTAAAACACTGCAACATCAGGTGAGCCGACGCATCATTCACACAGCTCGCTTTCTTAAGGTGAAGCCCGAGAAACTCGTCTCTATTTTTTTCCTACTCCGGTTTTCCCCTCATCAGCTTACTCCTGCAGCGAAATCGCCGCTCCGTCCCCCTCCCTTAATGCAGCTTTTTGCTTGTGTCTGCACGTAAAAGAGCTCAGGGCTCTTCTCTGCATTACCGAGATTGAAGGGAGAGAGAAGCCGAGAGGGGAAAGAGAGACAGGAGTGATCCATCCCTCAGATGCTTCTCTCTCTCTCTCTCTCTCTCTCTCTCTCTCTCTCTCAGCAAACCCTTCAACACTTCCGATGTGTGTGCGCACTTTACCACTTACAGACCATAAATGCCTCCTAACAGATTTTTACACGCCCTGTAGTGTGTATGAATTACATATGTAAACCTCACGTCTGCCTAACAGAGATACGACGATCAGAGCCGGCAGAACGTGACATAGCTTAGTTTCTTTATATCAGACGTTCCTTCGGAATATTTTGTCAAATATCACGCTTGTTTACTAAATTACCCAGAGTCACATGATTTAAAGCCACTTAATGGTTGATTAGCCTAGCTTAGCATGAACACAGGAAGCACAAACCAGCTCTACCCAACGCTCATAAATATGTCGGCACCTTTCAGAGCTCACTAATTAACTCGCTACATCGCTATTTGTTTAATCGCATAAAAGGTTGAAAATCGCAAATTGCGTTTTTTCACGAGCTGAGGCTATTTTTAAGCACGTAGGTCAACGCTGCCGGTTGCCTTGGTAACCTCAGGTCGGTAACAAAGCTTCATGAGATTTATGTTACATTTTGTGTTTTTTTTCTTAGGGGGGCGGCGTCGGACTTCTGTTATCTATCTATCAGACAGAGCTAATTATTGTTGGTATTAGCATGACGCAACAGAAAATAACAGTATGAAACATGGACAATGTTTGGAAATGATGCAAAGATTCAGCGATTGTAGTGCTGTTGTAGTGATATTTAGATTAACTGGGGGTTTAGGAAGGAGAGAGTGAGGCGAGGGGGTTGCAATCCGCAGCTACACTGCTAGATGCTATTAAATCCCTTAAAATGGCGACATGCTTTGATTCTTTTCACGAATCTGAAGTCATGAGTGAGTGAATGGAGGACTGTTATCGGCTCTTTCAAAAGATACATCTTGGTTTAATTACAGCAGGTTGACAAAGCATCCGCGATAATTTCCTGAAAATGCTCAATTTACTCGCGTCTAACTACAAAATACAGAAGCACTAATCACTCCGTTTCTTGCAAAAAAAACAGTCGCACTCGTTGCAAAATAACGACAGCAAAAAACTAAATAAATAATATAAAAAGATCTCATATATTATACAGCCTGTTGTGGTGGAGCAATGTTTCTACCAGCTTAAAATATAATGTTCCAAAAACACAAACCTGTGTGAATCATTCCCAGTGGCAGTAAAATATTGACTTCTCAGAGTTTCACTGTATTCTAACACTTGATAGCTCTTCCCACGGGTAGCAAGAGGCAGTCTGGTCATACCCCGGGCTCTTTTCACATGCAACACAGCAACGCGGGGAGAGATTCCTCGAGCACCCTTAAAAAAAACGCCCGGTGCAGCAGCAGCATGCTCCCAACGCACGCCTCATCAGTGACACCCGAGCAACGAAGAAACCGCTGCCAGAATTGAGGGACAGTTTGAAAAACTCTCCGGTATTAAAAAGAAAAAAAAGACAAATGTAGCACACTGTTCCAGCACTCTCACAGTACCTCTCTGTGTTATATACACTCTGCCACTGGACTGTGTGATACTCAGTGAGGGGGCCAATTTGAGGGAGATGGGTACTGACGATGGCACTCGTTGCCACATGGCACCTGTCATTGCCTGTGCTGACATGCGGGACTGAGGTGCACCTCCTCCCGGCCGAGCCCCCCTCGGATAGAGAGAGAGATATATATGGCAGGTAGCCTTTAAAAGTCTGCCACTTGGCAACACTGCATCATTAACGGGCCCTGCTGAAGGCCCGGGCTTGGCTCGCTTCCAGGAGAGGGAGAGGGAGAGGGAGTTCAGTACTGTAGCACCGTCTCCCCCCTCCCTCCTTGTCCCTCCATATATCCTCCTCTATCTTTAGAGCACTATGCAAAGTCAGCACTCTCCAACCATCTACCTTTAACACATCAAATGAGTGCCCGCTAGCCACTTTTTCAAACTGAGTAAGAAAAAAAAAAAAAAAAAGAACAACAGAAGTGAAGAGAAGGTGGCAGAGTGTAACCATTAGGATAGGCCACCTGGTGGCTGATGCTGCTGCTCTCATTTGTCCCCCATTCTCCCCCCTCCTGTTTTTCCGATTGCACTGAAACCAACAACAACAACAAGAACAAAATAACTCAAGTTGAATTCCCCATCCTGTGTTTAAATCAAGTGGCTTCTCTCTAATATAATCCAATTTCCTGTAAACTACAAAAAACGGTAAAAAAAAGAAAAAAGAGGCCAATTCATTTAAAGTGAAAGTTGCATTATCAGAGCAGTAAGTGATTATAAGAATGCAAGGTGTGCAGAACTTAACGAGTGAAGGACGATCAAAGAGGAGCTCCACCTCCAAACCCAGATTCACAAGAAATTGTTGTCAATTAAAGTCTGTGTAAGTATAATATGCAAATTATTCAAAATATCGACAAGTTTATGAAATTTAGGTGTCAAAATCGGGTAAAAATTAGCAGTGTTCTCAGCTCCAGGACTGTGGGGGCGTGTCCACTGAATGTACTGAAGCCACGCCCACTCGTGGAAGCAGCCAAGCAGCCGTTATGAAGCGACTGAAACGTGTCGGATGCGTTCAGAAAATGACATGACTAAATTCGAAACAGTCTGAGTGAGATGAATTCATCTCTATCTTACTGCTAGGGGTGCAGAGGTATGCTCAGGGTGGCCTCAACGTGTCATCGAGCCACCCTTTAAGGACCGCCCATAAAATCCTGGACTGAAAAACTGGTGAAAAAATGTTTGAACCTCTAACTCCAGAAGTCTTTTCAATGTTTTCAGCAACTATTTTCCAACATATATAATGTATTGCCTTCACACAGACTTTAGAGGAAACTCATAAATATATATTTCGCTTCTGGCCCAGGTTACACATGCAGGTTATAGTGGAGGCATGATCATCAAGAGGTGAAAGCCCTGATGTGATGCAGCAGCTGTGGGGGGAAGCCGTTTCTGGTGGTCTAATGAACTGTGCCCTTTACCCCCACGGATTTATGGCAGTCCTCACATCAGCACCAAGGGGGAAAAGGGATGTGTTGGATGGGTTTGATGTCTTTTATGAGCCACACAGGCCGCCCAGTCACTAACCATTACAGGAATGTTAGAGAGTAATCCATGAAGTAGACACCTCCCGTAAATGATTTCCTGACACCAGCTAGTTGCTCTGCAGCCATGCTTGTGACACGCTAGCAAACCTCATTAATTTCAATATCAGTCCAGGTTTGTGAGTAAAAGCGAGCACGCTTGCTTTGCTTGCATTTGACCGTCCTTCATTTTTCCATCTTTGTGTGTCCATTTCTTCACAATGCAGCGTGCCAGCTATGACCGGTCTGACGGGAGCCTCCAGGGAACATTTCTGTTGCAGTAAAATTCATCTGTTGGCCACAGGGGAAATTGACAGTCGCAGTGGTCATCTGAAATGTTCACACTCTCTCTTTCTATCCTCAAGGCCGCTCCATCAATGCCTCTTATACACAGACGGCATTGTAGTTCAAAGTGTGTTTGTTGTTTCTCAAGGGAAGACTTTACCCTCCAACCTCAAAGACGAGCTATGCATACGGGTTATTAGAAGAGGGAGCAGCAATAAGCCCTATCAACCATAGTTTGCCGTCGCCTGGGAGTAAGACGTTACGGGATATTCCTGCATTGACGAGACTTTTTAATCCTAAATGAGTCTGTGTTTGCATGTGCATACAAGATGTGAATCCAGGAACACATATATCCATGTTTAATTATTTCCAAGAATAATTCTGTGAGCAATTCTTAGACGGCCAGATTGGATATTAAAAAGAGAAACCGTGCACTCCAGCGCCTGGGGCATTACCGCAGGTTGAGTTACTCTGCTTCATCCTCGTGCTTAAAAAAAGCACCAATTTTTGTCAAAAAGTCGACGAGGCAAGTTGGAAACTATTCAGTACGTCTGTGTTCAGTCCCCAACATTCATCATTAAGGTCCAAAATGTGCTAAAAGTGAACAAACTTTTTTTGCTTTTGTTCCCTTTGTACTGTATATTCTGACTTTAAAGCTGCACTAGCAAATATTTTATGATAAGGTCTATCTGCTTCAATATATGTATGTATCTTCTTTAAAAACAGTCAGACAAAAGAAGGAACTTGAGCATTTACAATCGTCAATAGTGAGTCAGCATTACATCCCCACCTGTTACGCACCGCAGCTAGCGCTATGGGCTGGTGTCAAGCGTCTACGTTTCCAGCGATGACAGCCAGATCCGGGACTGAAACACAACCTCCAAAAATCAGCAGTGACCAGTCTGGCAGGAATATACAGTAGCCTACCCAAGTGATTCCCTTGCTGGGTTTGGCAACTGGCATCCCAGGTATGAGTCAGTTTGGTTAGCTACATGGTTCAGGGAAGTCCATAAATTTGAGTTATGTAACGTTTTTACTCTGTTGGTCCTCACAAGTTTTACGCTATCCGGTTCATCAGCTTCATTACGGTGTTCTAGTGTCTTTCAGCTCATTGTTTTGGTTTTGGAGCAACCCATCCTGAAGAGCTGTTGGTTGAAGTCTCTTTGAAAAGTAGCAGCTGTTTTCTTCTGGTCATGTGCCTCGATACTTTTACATCGTCTCTGTAGATATTCAGAATAAATTCGCACCATTTATTTTGCAATAAATAAGCAAGAGAACGGCTGAAGCGGCAACAAATCTTTGCCCCTATTGTCTGCAGTGATGACGCAGCAGAGAGTAAGGAACATATATCTTATCTAAACTAACCTCATGCATCTGTGTGTAGAAACATTCTTCGATTACTCAAACATGCTGCACTGGAAGACGAGAAACCTGTCGCTCATTTCCAATCAATAGTTCTTTAAGCACAAATATTTTGCTACATGCAATCTCCCTGAATGATTTTACATTACGTTCATCGTGTTGCATCGATTTTCTCACTTCAGGCAGACCCCGCTTCTCTCTCAGACTCGACTCTGAAATCTGCTTTTTAGCTGTGGCGTGGCTTGCAGATGAGGGATTAACATGCCGCTCTGCAACGTTCACCATGTCTCATTAATGTATTATATTTATATGTCAAAACTATATGTGCTGTGGTTAAAAAGAAAGAGAACAGCTCGAATTTTAATTAAATTAAAAATCTGTTTTCATTCTTGTAATTAATTTTTTACAAGTTGGAGTAATCACCACAATGCCTAAAAACACTGTGCGAGCTATTAAATTGTCTCATTACGAGTGACCTATGATTTCTAGCTATTTTTCTCCACTAACTGGGAGAAATTAATGAAAAATAATTAATGTGCAATTAAAGTGTCTCTCTATATTTGCTTTTAAATTCAATTTATTAAAGATTAATATCTGGAATGCCACGATTTCTTCAATGTTGCAACAATCTTCAATGTTTTTAAGGAAGTTTTTTAGAATAAAAAGGGTCATTAAAGGTATTGATTTTACAAAAAACAACACCTACAACAGCTTTTTTATACGACTACTGATCACACCCAGATTTCAAACCCTTATTACGTTTCACTGGCCGGAAAGTCGAAGGATTTCCTACATTTCCTGTGCTGACCACAAGCTGTGAGTGATCTACCAAGAGGCGGGGGTGATGAGGAGCTGTAACAGGGTAACGATTGTCGCACCCTGTGCCAATTATTTCACACTGCACGACAGGGGGAAAAATGCCCGTAAGTGCCTTGTCCCCCCCCCAATAAAAATTGGTGTTTCTCGTCTTAGTGGGGTCTTGCAAACGGAGCTTCGGCCACCAGTTAAGGCTAACAAGGTGAAAAGATGATAATGAGCAAACCCCAAAAAGAAGAACTCTGTGGCTCTTTTCTGACCCTCACTGCACTGTTAGTGTTCCCTCAATCCAAATCATCCCATACATTTACTCGGGCTGGAACAGACAGGCACTAAGTGGAAGGGGTGTTCGTTATCCGTGACCCTGCGCCGCCTGACCCCCCCCGCCGCTAAGGACAAAAATGAGAGGAAAGCTCTTGAACAGCCTTGAGGTTTTTTTTTATGTGATGCATGCATCACAAGCTAAAATCAAAAAACAACAACACCAACAACACCAAAAATCACAGGTGAACTGAACAACCACACTCGGTGCTGCAGCATATGGTGGCCGGCGCCCGCACTTGTCTTTTTCTCTTGTATTCGTTACTCGAAACTCTCTATGAAGAGCTTTTGGCATGTCAGCAAAAGCTGTTGGAAAAGCAAATAGTCATTATCTCCTACCCAGGCAACTTTGAGCAGCTTGTTGCCTAGCATGAGACCGTCTGTTGATGATGTAAGCCTATGTACTTCACAAGCACCTTCAAAAACATATTATTTTATCACTCCATGTCTCCGTTTTAGTACCGAGAATAAAGTCGTATCCAACAAAAGCGTCCACAAGGACAGTCTGCGAACATGAACAACGCACAATATAAAACCCCATTTTTCCCTCAAGGAGTAATATATTTTATTTTGTATTAACTTTTGTCGAGCGACGGTGGAAAAATGAGGTGGTGGGAAGTACATTTACTTCAAGTACAATTCTGTTCCACATTTTTTTACTTTTGAAAGTTTTTTTTCAGATGATAAGTTTACTGAGAAAGAGTGTTATGAGATTATAAAATACAATGTAGTGTTAAAGACTGAACCAGACTTGGCCGATGACCTCTTTAAAAAAAGGAGTGTCTTGTTGGGGATAAGATAAGATAGACTTTGCGAACATCCTGCTCTCCCCAACTTGCTCTATGCAGTCTCGGGGGGGGGCAGTCGAGGACAGAGCTGCTGAGTCTTTTCATGTCTCCCTTCTTGCATAGTTTAGATGTTACCACGGTGCCATAAAAAGAGTCCTGCACACTCCAAAGGACCTCAGTCTCCTCGGGAAGTAGAGACGACTTTGTTTCTCCCCATTGTAAGCATGTAGGAGAAGCTACAGTGTCATTAAAACTCATGAAAACATAGAAAGCACACTATCGAGAGCCAGCGATTGGTTTGTCCATTCTGGGCTACTGTAGAAACATGGTGGACTCTACCTGGAAGAGGTACAAGATAAAAGCTCGAAACTTGACTGACACTAATAAAAACATAGTTATGCATATTCTATGAATAGAGCCCTTTAAATTTTACACACCGGACCTTTAACCTCTTATTTTATTTCAATTAAAGCAAGCAAACAAGTGACAATTACAGGTTAAAGGTGAACACTGAAGGCTGGTCTAATAGTTTTACAAGTAATACATATCTAAACAATAGTCACCATAAACTTTTAAATATACTGAAATGAGCACGGATGTGTTTGATTGCTTTAATCTGTAGGCGGAACAATGTCTTATTTACACTTTCAAAAGATACAAAGTCTCACTTTGGAGAACAGTTTGAGGCCAAAAGTGGCACATTTATTCAATATTATAATGAGATTTTTTAAAAGTTTGTGCAGTAGAACATTTGTCTTCTTCCCATTTCCATAAATCATGTCAAAAATCCCCACAGATTTATCTGGTGACCCTCTGGAGGAGGCCTGACCTGACCAAACAAGTTAACATTACATAAAAGTTAAAACTGGCTCCACCTCTATTTACTAATGTATGCATCAGTGTCAATTTCATAACATCATATAGAATAATAATTCAGTCACAGGGGTTTATTTTCTGCAGAATAAATACTTTGTGGGAAATACTAAGTGGGAATTTGAGCGCAGGACTATAACCAACATGTAACACTGTGAAAGGAGTTGCTCGTGGCGATGGACCTACAGAGAATTATCACCTGAAACCTGCTGCTCTGCTCGGATTTTCAGAGCGTCTCAGCTCATTGTTTAGCTTCCCTTTCCACAATTTTCACCGTTCTAGTTCACTCTCACCGCTCACAGTGTTGTTTTTCAGCCGCAGCACGCCGTCTGTTTTCAGAGAAAAGGCTCTAAAAACTCACTGCACTCAGCAACAAACAGCAGACAAACAGAGTTAGATGGTGAACACGGAGAAGCCTTTAGCAAATAAAGAGCCAAATATAAATCTTAGGAGTTTATAGAGACTAGAAAAGAGATAAAAAAAGACATGGATGTATATCTTTCAGGACATGAATGATAATGTCGCTGCGCAGATGTTGGATTGTGTAAATAAGCAAGTTAAAGTTTGTATAAAAGCAATTCTGAGATTTCTTTCAAAATACATTAGATATGTTGGAAAATAGTTGCTGAAAACACGTTAAAAGACTTTGAACGATATATTACTGAAATGTGGAGTTAGAGGTTCAAACAGTTTTTCACTAGTTTTCAGTCCAGGATTTTGTGGGCGGTCCTTAAAGGGTGGCTCGATGACACGCTGAGGCCACCCTGAGCATACCCCTGCACCCTTAGTTAATAACACAGAACACATATTTATTTTTACTTTATACAGACTTTAAAGGTAGAGTATAGAGTATTTTTACATTGTTGTATTGTAACCGGTGACGTGTTCAGGACGCACCACACCTCTCGCGATAAATCAGCTGCGATAGGCTCCAGTCCCATCGCAACCCTGATGAGGATAAGCGGTTACAGATAATGGATGGATGGATGGATGTATAGTATTAACAGCTATAAGGAACCTTTTGATTCTAGTTTTCATGGCCCGGTAAAACCTCCTTGTATGTTTAAGTAGGGGGCTCTAAATACTTCCAACACTGGTGCACAGGCTGAAAAATTTCAATATTCGTCACGTTCGTTCGTTCGTTCTTACTCCAGCTCAAGGTTTGATATCGTGTCCAGCAAAATGCATCACCGGCCGAGCTGACGCTGGAAAAATGTGCAAACAGGCGCATAAAGCCAAACTCTGTTTAGTATAGACTCCATTAATACATTTATGATACTAAACCCCTCAGAAAACCAAAAGAGGATCCTTTATACCAACTGCCATCAAGGCAAATTGCACTGATTAGTGACTCTATTTACTCTTAGTTTTAATTACACTAATATCAAGAGGGGGATTTGATTTTTTTTTCTTTTAGGATGGGAATAAACAAGGGTTGTAAAAGCACAAAATTGCATCATTAAAATGTCATATCATTCCACAAGGGTGAAACTGGGATCTAATTCATTTAATCAGAAAATTACTCAGATTGAATAGATAGAGACGGGAGGAGGGGGGAAATAACTTTGAACTAAAGGTCACATATCAACAGACCAAGGGCTTTCTGCAGTGATTGGGCCTGTTTGTAATGGATTTCTTTTCTTTTTTTAAAAAGGGAAAGAAACGGCTCATATCTATAGGGTGTCGTATATCTCTCCCTGGCCGAACTGTCATGTGACATTCGAAGGCCTAAAAGTGACAAATATTTACAAGTTTAATTTAAGTCAGCATCGCGCCCTCCATGACAGAGAATTTTTGAAAAATAGCCTCTATGCTCGCATGGACACTGGGGATATGACAATCCATGATTAGAAATTGATTTTTCTTTTAACCTCGGGTTCAATTATCAGGGTTTATGTTTGACGGGTAATGGTGCCTATCTGCAAATACAGCCTGTTGCGGCTCGTGCCATTTTGTTTGCTTTTCCATCAGGTTTGATCGAGCTGTAATTGATTCACTAATTACCTTTAATTATAGAGTAAATGACTTCTCCCTGCCATGCAAGTTGGGTTATCTGTTTTGGTGGCTATCAAAGAAGAAGTTAATAAACTGGATGATAGGGTTAATAATCACAATCAGTGCTGTAATTCTCATTAGATCCACATACGCATAAAGAAACGCAATTACTCCATGAGCACATAATAGCTTTGTGCAACATCTTCTACCATCTTGATAACAATTATATCAAATTGTTTGCAGGATAAAACCCAAATAAATCATTTATTGCCTCGAATGTCACCAGGGACATTGTTATTTTTTTCC
Organism: Collichthys lucidus; assembly: GCA_004119915.2. Lineage (NCBI taxonomy): Eukaryota > Metazoa > Chordata > Actinopteri > Sciaenidae > Collichthys > Collichthys lucidus. The sequence continues at coordinate 15,062,054 of CM014101.1, read as the reverse complement.
CTTCTTTCCTTCCCTCTTGTTTGTTCTGTGGTTGAGGTTACGTCGGAGCAGCTGAGCGCTGAGCTATTTGCAGCTTATTGAGGGAAATGAATCACAGGACAGACTTTTTTTTCCAGCATACTATTTCTAAAACAAAAAAAAACAGTTCCCCGCTTGTCAGTGGGTTGGGGGGGGCGGGCGGCGAGGAAAAAAGCACGCTGAGATTTCTGCTGCCGGTTTGCGGTTGTTGTCGAGTTAAACACACCGCTTGCTTAGCCACCCTCTGATAAATAAAACATCGAAGTGCTTCAGGAGGAAAAAGGGGGGCTGCTTCCTCGCCTGCATCACACTTTTTTTCCCCGGATGCACTCTGGACACTGTGTCTCTGCTCTGACACCGCAAACACACACATTGGTTTTCACCCTTCGGCACTCTCCCACCAACCCTATCCCAACCCTGTATCCACATACCTCCACATCCAGGCTTATACTGAAACATTTGCTTGTAAGAGTGTGCACAGCCTTCCAGTACATGGAGTCACCGATGCACATACATTTACATGAAAGAATCTTGCTGCATTAGTCCCTCTCTTTAACGCTTGAATAATCGGAAAATATAATGATTAGATGTTTGAGGCAGAAAGACTCATGAACTAAACTGTAGCTGTGTGTAAAAGAAAAAGCTGTTGCACTTCCGAACCCATGGACTGAAACGTGACCGTTCCTAAAACACCTAATACGACGCTGCTCTGTCGGCAGCGGCATGCTCTCAGACTCCTGACCGTGTTCCAATACAAAAAGCTCGCTGAGTGCTTTCTGCACAGTCGAACATAGTACATTCATAGATAAGAACTGCATGCATAATTGAAACCGCACACTGAATGGCATGACATGAGAGAAAGAGAGAGAGGGAGAGAGAGAGAGAAAATAAATAACTAAATCAATGCAGGCTGTGTCTGGGCACCTCCTTTTACTGCTTCAAAAATAAACAAGAAAATGAATAAAATGGAGGGGCCAAGAAAGAGCCCTATGAAAATTTGATGGAGGGATATTATTTAGCTGTGTCTGTCCTGAATGTTTGTTGTCTTGGGTGAAGACCGCACTGAGCTGAATACAACCGCTGTAGGGTCCGGAACAGTGAGACACTGTGAAGGTGATGAACTGGATGTAAGACCGAGCAAAAAAAAAAAAAAAACTGTCTGGTAAAAGATAATCTGGAAAAAGGACTATTGTCGAGAAAAGAAATCTGTGATTACCGTGACCTGAGAGTATAATTGTAGGGATGTATATGAAAGTCTAGGCGTTGCCATGGTTACGCAGCCAACATCAAATTTTCATAGCATCGCTTTCTTGATGAGAGTTAGATGAGTTTGGTTTGACACCAATCTTATTGGCTATACTCTTAAACAATGCTTAGCTTAGCACGAAGACTGGATACAGAGGGTAAGATGAGCCTGGCTGAAGTTAATCAACACATCTGAAGCCCACCAATTAACACGTTGTACCTTGGATGTTTAATCCGTACAAAAGCGTTATAACAGTGTGAAAATGACGCTTTTTTTTTTTTTTTTTTTTACAGGATGTTGGCTTCTGACTATTTCTCGGACGGGAGGAGTGACTTATAGAGTTTTCCCTGATTGCACTCGCAAGTTTAGCACTTTGGTTTTTGCACGGATTAAACAAGAAAGATATAATTAACGATCTTTAGAGGTGCTGGTAATAAGAGGCAGGCTATGCTAAGATAACCAGCTACTGTATATATTTGACAAATGAGAGAGTTGTATCGATCTTCCTCATTTAACTCTTGGCAAGAAAACTAGTAATAGCTGACACATCTTATATCGTATAAAGTCGAAAATAATCTTAAAACTAACAGGCTAAAATCAATTTGATGCATTTTAAAGATTAAAGATTGACGCCAAAGGCAAATGCTGCAGTGTCGGTACTCGTGAAATTTAGTTCGTCCCTGATTTGCTCTGACAGTTTCTCCGTTTGCTCTTTCGCGATGTTAATAAAAACGTAATTGCTGCGATTGTATAATCATCTTTATATTGGCCACCAACTTTCTTTTTTGTTCTTCCGCTCCCACGGATTTAGTCTCTCCTCAGTGGCAGGTTGTTTGCACCTTAAGATGGCTGCCATCTGTTCAAGTAACCACCGAGGACATCTTCCTGCTTACCAGCATAGCTGACAGCATGTAATGATGGATTACATTATTAGAGGATATAATGAGAGAATATCTCACTTCTCACCTTTCTTTGTGTTGTATTGTATTGTGTAATGTTTATTTTGACTATGAGAGCAGAATAAAGCTCAATTTTTGAAAGTGGTTGGAACAGATGATTTCGAGTCACTTTTTCCTGAACAAAGCTATACGAATCGATACATTACCATCACTTTTTTTGAAATATGAAAGGGCTCACTTGTAGTTATGAACCCCCAGATGATTATAACCCAATTCTGCAGTTATCCTCATTATTTTAGAGTCTTTCAGCTCATCATTTTGGCTTTATGGCCCACAGTTGTACTGTTCTGGTTTAAATTCCCAGTTCTCGCTCATTTTTACCAGCTGTAACAGACTGGCTGTGAGCCAAAAAGTTCTAAAAACCCCAGAGTACATTACCTTCCTGCATAAACAGCAGACAAAGTTAGCAGCTATGAACATAGTTGGGCATTTAGCAAAATCCAGATATCTTCTTGGATAGTTCTTGAGTCGTTGGAGACGCTAAAAACGAGATTAAATATCGAACTTAGATTCACTGGACAGCCAGAAACAGACCTCCTAATGAATGCTGCATTTCATCTTGATGTGCAGCCAACTAGTTCCTAACACTTACGCCAATAGCAGGTTTGTCAATTTGGTGTTTTAGGTTGTTGTGTGGCCCCCAGTTGGCCAAAAAAACAACATATTAATATGGATCTATAGCGTTTCCAGATCATCCACATAGTGTTTTAGAGATCCAAGACTGACTTCCACATAGAAAGTCTCCGACTGGCCACTGGACATGAACCCATGACCTTTTTGCCTTGAGGCGACAGACCGACTGGACAAAAACAAATATACGTTTTAACCTAAATAAACGCTTTTTTAAATAAGTCAGCAGGTCGGCAACAAGCCAAGTCCAAGTTAAAATGCAGGCTTGCTGGAAAGTGACAAACTTGTACAACGTATCATCCCGAACGTGTCATGAGGCAAATGTGTTTTTATCTGTTCCGAAAGGATACACTCCAAGTCGGGGTGAAAAGCTGGCTGTCATAGCAGAAAAAGAGGCGAGCCGTGCTCGTTTAGATATGGGGAATAACAGCAAACACTTTCAGACAGTCACTTCTGGAAGATATATTTATGGGTTGCACTTGTTTGTACACACATAAAAAAAGTTAGGTGGGTGTGAATGTCAGATTTCAGATTCATTCTGTTGGAGATTACCGACCTCTGTAGGGTACCCAAGTGAAGTCTGGGGGTTCAGATGTACTCTCTACCCATCGTGATGTAAAATTCTTGATGTTAGCATATTTGTAATGGCTTGCAGGGTGTGGAGGTATAATTACAGCAGCAAAACTGAAAATGAGTCTTTTCATTAAGTGGTTGATTGACTCTGGCCTGCTGATTAAGAAGCAATGGAGTCTGGAGACCAGTGAGATGCCCAGAGTTTTCCAGCAGGGGTAAAAATAACCCCCCCCCGCCACTGAGAGCAATGCATGGTAAAATGGCGTGCAGGGTGAGTGTTGCGCTCATTGTAATAACATCATAAATATAACAGATGAAAACGATCATACGAGACATACGAGAGTGTTTTTTTGAAGCACACGCGCGTCGAATGCAAAGCCTTAAAAAATAGAAAATGACATAACGCAAAGAGAGAGAGAGAGAGAGAGGAAAATAGTCTGAAAATGAGTCAGCTGCCAGAAAATGCTTCCCCTTCGCTTTTTCTTATTGCTTAACTTCACCTTGCTGAGAATGTATTGTGAGGAAGAGCGGCTAATCCACTGAGAGGATGTCTTGGACTATTCCGGGGGACAAAAAAAGGCTGCTTCAGCAAATAGCAAAGTACAGGAGCAATGACAAGGCACCACCACCACACACCCCCTTCTCGCACTTTACATACAAATAGCTGTCAAAATAAAATTGCCTGTTTTGAATAAGAATATGCCCGGGACGAAAAAAAAACACAAATAAATGAAAGGACAAAGCAGCCCACTGGAACAGACAGAGAAAGCATGAAATAAGATATTAATGTGTTCTAAATTGAAAGACATTGCGTTATGACTTTGCAAATAAAGTAAACTCATGTCACTTTCATCACTTTTTTTGAATATAAATGTCATTATTATTATTACTATGATCTTGGCTGCCTCCCCGTCGCACAACATAGTGATGTTTGTCATTGAGAGAGGTCACCTTGATGTCTTGGATAAGGGTCAGTCGAAGGTTGGCCTTTGGAAGAAGCACGACTATTATAGAACGTGACTATTATTATACTACAAAGGATGGTGTGCTCACAATGTGTAACATCTCCTTCATAATGTTCAGTCATTGTCAGAAATGTCTGAATTCAGTTATGCGTATTACTGAGGTGGTGTTGTAGTGGACTACATGATAGGTGACAAGGTGTTTCTCGTGCTCTGTCCATTCCATTTACATACACAAAGGGGTAACTCCTCTCAATAAAATGTAATCCAGTACATCATCATCATCACTATCTATCTTAGTGGTATATGTTTGTGTAAAAAATTATACCTACTGATACTGAGAGTACTATTATATTGTACTAGCTCACAAAACAGACTAAAAACACTGTAATGAGACACTTTTCGCACCCGAAATGGAAATCTATGTTTACACAGTCACCAGCGAACCGTTTAATATTTTAAATGGATTTACATGGATTGTGAGCAAAAGTGGATATTTTTTTTAATAACTGGTTTATAACGATGTGTGAGTGTTTCCAGGCTTCAACCCTCCTGTTTATACATTTTGGTAGTCCTGCCTGTTATGGGAATTAAAAAAAAAAAAAAAATCTTAAATAAGAAGGATCGGATTCAAAGCATCAAAGTTTAAGTTGAATTTATTGTTTTGTGCTAGAGGAGCGTTTCACAGTGCAACACACTACATTACAGAGAAAAAGGCTCCTCGAGGAGCTCTAACAGTTGGTTCTTATACATTTTCCTGAAGATGGGCTGTCTCAACCCCTGTAAATTGTTAACAGTCAATTTGCATATAATGCATTTAAACAGCTTTCTTCAACATATCACCTAATGTGTAGCCAGTATGTCCCCAATCTTGATGTCACCTCTCTGACCTGTCCCTGACTCATTCTGTTCTCAACTCCCTCTATTTATACAATAACCTCAACTTTACCGTACCCTGCCAGTCTGAGTAAAACATCAATAAATGGAAGTGGCCTAAGGACATGTAATGTAAGAACAAACATTGTATAACTTAAAACATCTAACTAGCTGTGTAACCCTAATTTTTACAACACTGCCTCTTCCACCTCCCGGCTAATCTAAAAATCGTCAAAGACGTGGATAGTCGGTGGACCTGAGGCGGGTCAGGTGATGCCTGGGTGCCCAAACAAGCTATCTCTAACGGCTCCTACATATAAATCAAAGCAGGTTAATTATGCATAACTTTAAGCCTTAATATAATTTGAACAGATCAGTTCTATAAAAATTCACTCTCAGTACAGAAATTAGTCACAAAGACCAAAACTGTTTTTTGTACCAGGCTGTAAACATGTTTATTTCTGCTGTGAAGTCATTTTAACATGGGGACTTATGGAGACTGATTCACTTCTGGAGCCAGCCTCAAGTGGACGTTTGAGGAACTGCAGTTTTTGGCTTCACTTCAGTCATGAAGGTCGCCGCTTGGATGTAACAAAACATCTTGTCATTGGTCAATAAGATTCTAAATACTGACTATAGACTATAAAAAAAAGTCATCAAATCACGTGAAGATACGACAGCGACAATATACTATAATTCTATATGTATAGCTGAAATACTGCTTTGACAACATCCATGCATTGCGTATACTTGATGTGTAGTATGAAGCTGAATCTTTGGGAAGCTGTAGGTTTAGTAAAATAAATGACAAAAAGGGATTGCAGTGATGCCACGACGGATTACCAAAACTCGGCACACAAAGATGGAATTAGCTGCGATCACATTTGTGTCCGTCAGTATAAATCCAGCGGCTAAATTTGATCAGAGCAAAGCCCGCGGGGTCAAAGGTCAAATTGCCGCGGAACATCTATAAGCCGCCGCTTAATTTGGTCCTCTGAAGTGTCATAATCACTGACCATTATTAGCGTCGTCACATAATCTGAGATATATGAGGCCAGAATGGCCCAGGCATTATGTTTGTGATATTCATTTTGATTTTAAGCAACAGCCATATAGATAGGATAATCAAGAAAAATGAGGCGATTATCCATCAAGGGCATTACACGAGGCAGGAGTCAATTTATCCCTGACGAGGAGGCTCTGAATGGGCCTGATAAATCATCAAGAGAGGGGATATCATTTGGCCTCACAGCGGAAAAAAACTGTAGCGCAAGCATATTTCAAACCATTAAGGGCTAAAGTTAGCTCTCAACCCCCCTCCCGCCAATCTATCAAAGGGGTGTGCAGTCTTTAGAGTGAGCCTAACAGCACGCTCGGCTGTGTGCCTGTGAGGTGCCCTAAAGAACAAATGTTTCATTTTCATTAGTTACCAGGTAGTGTGTGTGTGCCTCAGGGCCAGGACAGGCTCCCTCAATGTCTGAGTGTAAATCTCTCCCGGGAAGATAAGGGGATGGAGAAAAAGTTTTCAACCACTTTTCAGTTTCAACAAGGGTGGAAAGTGTCACAGGAGAAAAACTGAATATCATAAGAGGATATTTATCTCACTTTAACTTTCTTTTCCCCGCATTAGAGTGCTGCTGGCTTCCTCGTTCAGGCGGCTTGTAAGTTTAGATATTGTGTGTGTGTGATGGTGAATAGCAACTAATGGCCGATCTTTGGTTTAAAGGCGTTTTTTTCTTAAAAGAGTTTGCTCACGCTGCTGCTCAGACAAAGAGCAAATGTTTAATAGCAGGTTTGAGCACACTACCTCTTTTGTATCTTGCCATAGCGGGGTTGTGCGGTGCGGTTAGGGCGGGTTGCTGGGAGTGTGTCTATTCGTGGGGAATGCAACCGCTGTGAAACAATCATGAAACAACTTTTTATATCTCTGATTAACCAGCTTTAAAAGCAGGCGCTCGCTCACTCTCATTCACTGTCTATGTCTCTCCCTCTCCCTCTCTTAAACCAGTGGTTCCCAACCTTTTATTTCAAGGACCCATATTTTTACCATTGTAAGCTTTGGTGACCCCCCCGCTGCCAGCCCTTAACAAGCTGTGTTTAATTTTCTGTGGCCTGTTGGCAACAAGGAGCTCCTTTTTTCTTAGAAAAAACTCCTTCGGTTTTCCCACCATCTCTGGTGTCGTTTTAGCTCGCAGGGCTTCAAACTTTCGTTCGCCAGTTTGTCACGGCAAAAAATACATTCAGCTCGAACTTCATCCATTGCTTCTACGAACCCAAACTCTATAAAACTCTCTTGGTATCCTCTCTTCCTTTTTTTGACACATTCCTCCGCAGTCTCTCCAACCTGCGGCCTAGCCATCTTTCCCCTTAGCTCAGTAAGTTGCTAGGCAACGGCGACTGCACGAGAGGCAGTGACGTGATATGCGAAAAATTATTTTAGTCACTTTAGTTAGGCTACTTTAAACAGAATAAATGTTTAATGTCGTACTTCAATGTTGTTGCTTTTTCACATATTAATGAAATGCTTTGTCATTTATTTATTATGGTTATTAAATTATGGTTATTAAAAATTAAACCCCTCAAAATCAGGAGGGCTTCGCGACCGCCCGTGGATCTTTGGCGACCCCATTATGGGGTCGCGACCCATAGGTTGGGAACCACTGGCTTAAACCATCAGCAAATCATCTTCGTGTCACTATTTTGCTGCGTAAATTTCGAGCCAGACTCAGATTTAGAAGCTCATACATGAAATAAACAATGCAAGAACACGGACGCAGGTAGATTATTGGGCGAATCCACTGGATAATCTCAGTTTCAGAGACGTTTCAGGCTGACTGTGGAGGGTTTACCCGACCCAAGTGGCTCATCGCTGGGCAAAGTTTTTCCAAAAGTTGGATCCGACTCAACTTCTCCGCCACACGCTGTATCGTTTGTTTTCGCTGACACCCTGAAAAACCTCAGCTTCCTCCTGTCTGAATGCAGCCGTGCTATTATTCATCTATGAGAACAGGGAGAATATATGTGTGAGTATGTCGAGTGTTTGCACCGCTCGTATATTTGTGCCGAGTTGCAGCCAAATTGGTTGTGCTGTGACAATAAATTTGACAAAATTTACCCGTTAACAACAATAGTCTGTATGAAAATGTCAAATAAATAAATAAATAAATACCAGAAATATATGAATGGCAAAAAATTAAGGTGGCATTAGGGAACGATCAGTTGATTAACAGAGAAGAATTGATCCGAGATAGCCATTCATTGTATTCACCTCTAGGCAGTCTCGACTGGTCGTAGCGGGGTCCGCCATGCCCAAAATGATGCATTGAAATTGCCTTCACATGCACGAGGGATTCACAGGAGATGATGCATGCAAGCAATCTAGCGTTCCAGCTTGACATTTCATCTCATTGATATTAGCTTCACTGTTTACGGCTCCTGATGCTTCATATTAAAAGCATTCGACTGGTGAAACACGAGATGGCTTTTTATTACGAAGCAGGTGTTGTGCCGAATCAGCCGGGGGGCTGAGATTACATATTTGAGGAAAAATATTTTTAAAAAATTGCAGCTTTACAAATGTGAATATTTGTTGATCTTTAAAGATCGTATTGGACGTTTTCTAGATTGTAAAAGACTGGGAAAATAATTGGCATATCAAAAGCGCGGGAACTCCAACAAGTTTACACATCAAGCAGCTGTTTCCAGGTCTTGAAGTACTAGTGCATATGTGTAAAAAGCCTTTTGTGGCTCCAGAGGGAGCCGTGCACAGTCTGGTAAATCACTTGAGGCAGCAGAAGACTACAAGACCTCTGTAGCTCGCTCCTCATCTCTGCTTGGAGTTAGTGGGTTGAGGCTACATTAGCTGTTAGTTCCTCCAACCGAACTGTCAGAGTTGTATTATGGGTAATGTAGGCGCCAGCAAGAGAAATGCATGGAGTTAAAAAAGTTGATATCTGTTCTGTAGGAGTGCAATACTAATTCAGTGGACTTCTCATCAATGAAAATAATTAGTTGCAGCCGTGCTCAGCAAACAAATCAATACGCAGCCACTTTTTCCTTTCATGAGGTTTTCCGAAAACGTATTAAACGACTGGGTACAGACACCAGGAAGTATTGAGTAATGAAACAGGAATATTCATGTCAACGATGTATAATTCCGCGTTTGAGAAATGTATTTAATTGCCAAAAGATTCCCCAATTCTCCAGGATATTAGCGTATCTGCTTTCCGTTGGCACGGCGTTCACCTCGGTTCACTAGGTAATCCCGAGTCAATCACCCCCTGTGCCGTTTCACCTCTCAACCCCTCTGCAGTCTTTTATCCGAACCTGTCCGCAGGGCACCCCGTCACCACATGCCTTTGCTTCTGGGCCAAATTTAGACGAAACAAATGGAAGGAATTTAGACAAATGCACAGATGAGACAAACAACTCCTAACAGCCTGAGGGCTCTGTTTCTTTTTTTTTTATGTTGTATTTTTTTTCTTTCTCGTTTCGCGTGTGTGTCTTTGTGCGTGTGTGTGTTACTGTAATTCCCCCTTCCAAGAAGTAATAACTTTATCTCGGGGAAGGCTTATGAAGAAGAGAATCTCCGTTGGTGGATTCTGACAGGTCTGGTAGAACGGGGGGGGGGCTTTATGTGTCCCTTTCGTTTTCACAGCGCTCGTCCTTGCAAGTGCCACTTGATTTGTTGTCCTGCAAATGTGCCATGTGGGGGCGGCACTCAGGCAGATCCCCCCCCATATATCTGCCGAGTGTCAATCTTCCCCTGAGATTTGTTGGAACTTTCCGTAGGGCTATTGTGAGTTTAACAACGTTCTTTTCATTCGGCTGTACATTTATTTCCAGCACTACCACAGCCTTTCCTGACCATTAGTTCCTTTATTGTATTGTGCATTTAAAAGCATTATATATTTTTTTTATGAAAACACAGACATAAACAGTAGGTAGCGCTCCGATAATAAAAGCTGAGAGGCTTATACTTATGTATTTGTTTATGAAATTGCCGGTTTTGGTCAAGCCGAACAATCAGGATGCCCTCTTGTGTCAAAGCAAGGCTGTACTCAAACCTGTTTGCAAATTACGGTCTAGTAAAACTGTTGATTGGGTTTTTTTAAACAAGCAAGTGAACCTGAAATGACAGGTGTGAGTAGACAATTTACGAATCTAAATCAAGTGACAGCTCTGCAATCATTCCGCTCTTGACTCAGAGGGGCTCCATGAAAATGAGAAAGCTCAAAGAGCAAACAAAAACGTGGTCGTATAATTGTTGCGCACTGTAAATTGATTGATAACTCAGAGAGAGGCTCACTGCCACCGTGACTTTCAGCGATTATTGAATGTCTGCGATTGGACTGTCACAATGATCGCTTGTGATATTGGAAATGGATAAAACCAACACAGGTTTTACACATGAGCAGCGATCAGCTACAGTTGTGTCCAAGGGCCTGAGGCCGCGTTGAAAATCTCAAATATTTCCATGCATACCTTGAAATAATCAGAAAGTTTGAGGATTTAAAACCAAGTGTCAGGAGTCAAATTGTTATTCAAAGGAAAGCGGGGCTTCCTCAGTGTCAAATCATCTGTAGACGAAAGGTTTCTAAGAGGGCAGTGCACGGAACTCTTAAAAAGCTTTTGCAGAAACTGGATCAGCTGTATCCAAAGCACGATCAGTCACACCAAAAGTGACCACGCCATCGGAAGATCAATACATCAAGCTTAGTTCTCAGAGAGATAGAAAAAGCAAACTCCTTAGCAGATATAGAATTAGCTCAGTAAGGAATGCAAAGAGAGTCCAGTCAGCAAAAGTACTGTCAAAAGAAAGAAGTGGAAGGATGAGGAGCACTTCACAAGACGGAAAGCAAGGCCAAATACTTTGGGTGGAGTGGACTAAGAAATACCAGCGTTCACAGTGGATTACTGGGGAAAAAAAACAGATTTACTAATGAATCCAAGACAGTAACAGATGTGTGTATCTAAGGAGACAGTGTATCAAATCCACAGTGAAACATGGTGGGAATATTCAAGTCTGGGGATGTTTTGTTGGACATCTGCACCGAATTGACTCCACCCTCTCTAAGAGACATGCTACAACCTGTTTTGCATCTTAGTGGTGAGAATGTTACTCGGCTACAAGAAAAAATACGGCAGTCGAGTAACATTCAACTGCAGTATTTTTTCTTGCAGTGGAGTAACATTCGACTGCAAGAAAAAATACTGCTTTAGTCTAGTAAAATTACAAGCCACTAGAGTAAAGTAGGTAAACCATTGGCATCAACAACAAACATGCCTTCAATAAAAGATATAGATCAAAAGGTGACTCGTTTTTGAAACAAATATACAAACAAAGCAGAAAAAATTTATTAAAAGCATGCTAAAAATGTAATTACTATACACTGCCATGCAAACCAACAGCCCAGCCAGCATTAATCTGTCTCCGTTTGGTTTGTGCTACTACAGATTTCCAGTCCCTAATTTACTGCCAACTCCTGCGCTGTTCCGGTCACTGCGGTCACTCCTCCAGCATTTTGTTTCACTGGCTCGCACTGGTTTCCTTGGCGGATTTGAAACTGCAGATCACGCAGCTCGACGGCGCGATGTGCGTCATACTTGAAGACCGGTATCTTCTGGCTGTCGAGGACTTGGCTCCACAGTCACCTGACCTCACCTGAGAGAGACACGAAGACTGAGAAAGCCAATTATCCTTTGACACAACGCGGCGAGCTCTTCGGAACGCTGTGAAATCATGCTGGTGTAACATGAGTCATCTGGTTTTACACAAACTTGTGAAGTCAACGCACGCTCGTTGTAGTCACTGAAGGAAAAGTTTTAAAAAATGTCCCACTAGAAAATAAAACTTTTCAAGGCCTGGATTCAAAATAATATCTGGCGATACCAGTGGACACTGGTGGAAATGCTACAATCTTTAAAATTCTGTACCCCGTTTTCTTCCCCCTTGTTGTCCAGTCTTGACGAAATCTTTATCTTTTAACTTTAAATGCATTTGCCGTTACTTATTTTCCAAATATTTGCCCAGCACAGTAGTTTTCTTTGAATACCCCTTGTTCATGGCGGAGTCTGCCACTAACAATGTAAAGTACTACATAGAAATGACATATGTAAATATGTTTATGGCATTGAGTACAATCCAATCCATATTTAATATGAAAAATATGATGAAAACCTTAAAGATAAAAATAAATCTCAGCTTTTATGAACAACTTTATTATTATTCCATTGAAACTATCCAAATTTAATGCTGTAGATGAAAGTGCATGCTTCAGAGCTGGAAAGTACCTTAACCCGAGATAGATTTGTATCTATAATATGATCTGTGATATAATTTGACTGGCCGAGCAGCATGGAAGTAGCATGAATGGATCTCATAGAGCTCCACTGACTGATCTCGGGTCATTTCTAAGAGTGCTGTATGTGAATCCTTCCTCGTCTCCTCTCCTGGTTTATTATGCATATGCTCTGATGTTACCGGTTACAAGTGAAATCCGTTTGCACAGTTATGCAAATGCGCAGATTTTTTTAGCTGGAAACGCAGATAATATATACGGTATGAGATTAATAGGTTTTTATGCAGTGAGACATCAATCTGAAATCTCAACATGAGATGAAATTATACAAATCCACAGCAATTAAGTCACTCTAAGCCGTACTCGTCTAGGATCTAATTAGATATGCTGAGATTTACAATTTTTGGGCTATTGTTTTTCGAGCCTTCACACACACACTTGTGAACACACATTTCTATACACTCCTGTGTGTGCAGTAGTGTGAGAAGCCTCTGAGTTGTAGTGGTCATTTTCTCCTTGATAGGAGCCAAAGAGAACAGCTGTCAATGAGAGTGACCCAAATGATAGATAGCCTACTCTGCGGGGGCCAGCAAGGCCATTTGAACACGGGGACATTCACTTAGCAATCCCTCCTCCATCCATCCCCAGTTCTCCTGTACAATTTATATCCTCCATCCTCTCTCCCGAATCAAAAGCCGTCTGTGTCAGTGTCATTTTCACTACAAGCCCATAAGCAGGAACCGCGAGAGGTGCAAAGCAACTTCTTTTCTCGAGAAAAAACAAATAAGCAGCACAACACAACAGAACCTCCCTATGGGAAAGCCTTGAAATGGATTATCTGTCTTTAAACACCCACACTCCCCCTCCTCTATTTCTCTCTCGTCTCGACATCTCCTGTTCTGTGATCCAAATTATAAATCTCAACTGGAGGGTGAAAGATAAAAGTTCCCGCAGGAAAAACGGCTTTTTATGTAAAGAAGAGGGTAGCAGTATGCGGCTCTCGCTGCGATCGTGGGGAAGACCCGGAGTTTTTAGCTATCACACCACACAGACGTGGAATTAAAAAAGGTTTGTGTCTCTTTTAGTGACCATGACCACTGTGTAAACAGCAGATTTTTGTGTTATTTGACAACTGTCTTAGCCCTGGCACGGTTAAAAAACACAGCTGCCCCATAAAGGGATGCCCAAAGTTGTAGCAACTGACCGACAAATGTGGCTGAACATGCTGCATATCCCTTCGGTTTATACCCACAGCAATCGGACCGTCCTGCTCATTCATCAGCCAAGCTGAACATTTTATTCTGCTCCACCACGTGTTATTTTCCATCTGTATGATGGTAGATTTCACGGTGAATAGCGACCCACTTTTTCTCTCTGCTTCTTTATTCTTAGAAAATAGACACAAACTCAGAAACCCGCGCTACCTGGAATACCTTTTATTGCCTCCTATAAATGGTCGAATTTTTGAGGGGTGGGGGTTGAAAGATTTCTCCACAGGCACAGATTGGCTTCCATGGCAACAGGCGTACACTCGCATGTACCAAAGCCTGGCCTTGTTAACCTCTGTGCTGCACCTGACAAGGAAACACATTGCTACAGTCATAATATGATGTCCACGCGTATGCTTTACTCACAATATGAAATTATTGCACTGTGAAAGACACTTTACTATTTCTTTTTTTTGGGGGGGTCCAAATAGTATGAATGTATCTTCTTATAAAGTTGAACTGGAACTTCAATTCTCCTCACTTTTTGTGAGAGAGAATAAAAGCCGTTTCTGCAGTTATTGTGTATATTTTTAAGTTTCTCAAAAAAAGAGGTCAGTTTTTTAAATAAAAAAACAAGTCCAAGTCCACATAGCAATGGGTAGCAACCATTTAAACCATTTAAACCATCTTTATAACATTCAGTATGAAGAAAGAACTGCTTATGAATTGGGTCCAGTTTTGGTCGGAGCATGTGATTTGCCATTTGAGCCAAATGTTCAGCCAGCAGGTCTCACTAGGGTGCCTTTATGTTAATTCGGGGTAGTCTGTATAGGTGGGGCAGGAACAGATATGGGAACTACTTTATGGCGATAAAAGCGTTATCTTGAAGAATCCATGCTAAGTTGGATATCTTGTGAATATACCAGAATAAACCACATCGCATAAGGAGAAGCAACACAAGTTGGACTTGGATGTGTCTTCTGTCTTAGACCCTGAAGTGGCCACGGTGAAGCAAAGCGAGCGCGTCAAAAACACGTTGCCCCTCTGTGCGGTCCACAGCTGCTTAAAGTTAGGTTTAGGTAGTTACTTACTTTAGGTAATCCACCAGGTAATCCTGTAACCTCAGCTACGGAAAGCCAGCCAGTTCAAATATACATGATCCTCTTTGACCGCCCCTGTTCTGTTGGCTCTGACTTGACAGTTTGTTAACATGTTGGTTAAGTGTTGAAAGTCATGTATACTTTTACTGGCTGGCTTTCCATACTCAGAACCCTGTGCATTACCCTGACTGATAAAATTACAGTACGAATATTGCTAGTTGGTAGCAAAACATCAGGCTCACTGGAGAATACAGGTAGCTCCATCACTACAAAGCACTACAGAAGCATTTCTCAAGTAGAAGACATACACCTAACTATATAGCTATATATATACACCATATACACTAACTTCTAATTGTCTTTGTCTTAGGTTTAGAAACTTTTAGAAAGCACATGCACATGTAGGATCTTTTCCAGTCCTGACAAGAAGATAATGAGCCTCATTCAAAACCTGCTTCTCCTGGCTTTCACCACGTTTGGAGCGCCTCGTAGCCAAGCCTTGGCCAGCGACACTGGCTGTTTTATTTTCTCCCCCACTCATAGTGTCACCGCTCTTGTTTAAAAATCTGTTTATGCTTGTTTGTTTCTTCCCTGACCTCTATTAACACTTGGCAACGGGAGCACCCTCACTATTCATAACGCCTGTCCGAAATAGTGACTGGCCTACGGGGCAAGCCAACTGAAATATATGCTCTGGATTCAGCGGGTCAAACATTTTTTGCTGACTTCATATCAATCCATAAACGTCAAGAAGCGAGAGAGAGAGACAGAGAGAGAGAGAGATCCAGACCTTATAGGAGTGGTATCAAACATCCTTACAGAGCGAAACTGCGTCCAAGTATTTTTTTTTCCTCCCCCCATAAAAGTCGACTTTCCTGGCAGGCGGGCAGTAATGCGCCAGATGACCTAGCTTAATTGGCTTCATTGGACACCAGCGCAGGTTTTGTACACACTTAGACATGAGTGATTTAACATTTAGTTTTTGATCCAAGGGAACTGGAAACGCATTTCATTAAATTGAGTAGGACAGATGGCGCCATGTTGAAGTGTCTATTTGGCAATCAATGAATCACGTTTATTTGTCACATGTAATCATATAAGGTATGATCGCCATTAAATATACTCCATCCAGCTCCCTGGGTGTTAAAACAGGATATGAACAGTTATTAAATCCATCTTTTCCAAATTGCCATGCTATCAATGCTGTTAATATTAAAGAAAACACAACATTTGGTCATGTAAATTAT
The DNA here is from genome assembly GCA_004119915.2 of Collichthys lucidus. Classification (NCBI taxonomy): domain Eukaryota; kingdom Metazoa; phylum Chordata; class Actinopteri; family Sciaenidae; genus Collichthys; species Collichthys lucidus. Next base: position 15,045,934 of record CM014101.1, on the reverse strand, counting down.
GTCCGCACAGGCAGAGCATGTATATTTCAGATGTTATTTCAACATTCTGAGGTCTGGACGTGGGCTCAGGAGCATCCAATGCCACCTCTATTATGTTTGCTGTGTGCAAGCATAAACCTCTCCTCCTCATGCTTTCATAACTCTGTGGGAGTTGATTAATGAAGCAGATTTCCAGCTATCAAGCTGGGTGCAAACTGTTCAATTATGCATCTTGGAATCTCCTTATATCATGTTTTAGTAGCTTCGCTAGCTCCATGGGACCGACACGTGTGGGAGGCCCAGCCAGAGACAAACCTCAGTGGCACGAGCTATATTTGTCTGAGTGATGACCTTTGCCATTGCGACAAATTAACGTGGAGTGATCGGTGCGGTACTGTCGATTTGCTCTTTCATGAGGTCTTTGCTGGGGTTGTCACAGCAATCCTGGCAGGACTCAGTTCACATTCAGAGTTAATCAAAATGCACGACTGCGGCGGGCAAGGAAAGCAGCAGGCTCACGCTGTAAACAGTAAAGAAGCCGTTTACAACCTGACGCAGACATCTGTCCTCATCAGGCACAGCTGCTCTGAGACTGCCTTATGATTGTTTGGTTGCTTTTGCAGACACTCGTGCCACTTTCATATTTTATATTGGAGGACGCAATTTGTTATACAGCAGTCTCTTTAGCGGATATAATTCTTGGTGGATAAAAAAAGCCTCGGGTGATGAGCCAGCAGGCTTTGACAAACAAACATTCGCATCTCGGCAGGTGAAAGTTAAGATTATTATTCTTGTAAACACTAAGATTTGAAATTCTTGTTGAACACTGCTTAGGAAGAAAACTTCACATTTCAAACTTCAAACAAAACGACCATGAAAGGCCTCAGTGACCTGTTTCTGTTTAGTCTATTTGGCTCTGACATGACGGGCCGTGTCAAAAAACAAAATATATGTTGTAACCATTTACATTTAGTCATTTGGCTAAACGCTTTTATCCAAAGGAACTTGGAAAAACTGGAACAATCAAGGTTCTAACCAAAAGATGACTAAAAGATGAGTTGAAGAGTTGAAGCTTGGACTGTTGGGTAGTGTATCTACGTTTTTAGCCACATGGATGAGGTTGTAGGTTCGACTTAACATGCTACCCAACTCCTGATACAGGCGACTGTCATGTCGTGGACTGGATTACTTTAACGCCCTCCTGACGGGACTCCCAAACTGCAGAGTAAAACCTTTTCAGATGATCCAGAACGTGGCGGCACGCCTGGTCTTCCATCAACCCCAAAGAAAAACAAGTAGTCTTTGGTTCTGCACCTACTTACTTGAGTCCCGTTATACAGGAATATGTTACCTCCTGACCGTTGCTGTTGGTGGAACGTCCTACCAGTTCCTACCAGGGCAGGGGCGTCCCTCTCTACCTTCAAAAACCTCCTGAATACCCAGTTTTTTAGAGAGTACCTCCTCTCCAACACTACCAACAACTAGACATACTAAATCTACCCCACTCCGAGAACTGTCACTTGATTCCATGTGAGTAGTACTCACTGCTGCACTAACATGTCCTTGACGCACTGTACCTTGATCGTATCCCTTTTTCACTTTGTGTGTCCAACTCCACTGCTACAGTAGTCTTGTTATACTTCTGCTCTCCTTGTGCCTCACTGACACTCACCTACCACATGCAGCTAAGTCTTTGTCTTCACCCCAGCAGTTTGGAAATCTGCCACCGACCAGGCCTGTGCCACCCCCGGAGGACACCACCCCCTTTCCCTGCACAATCTCCCATTGTGAATATGATAAACTGATTCAGCCTCCTGGTTCGTGTTTGCATTTGGAGTCTGAAATTGTTCAGCAAAACACCGGTAGGTCAATTAAACCAGTCCACAACTTTGGTTCAAACTAAAATATTGTGAGTGCATTATAATTCAGATGTGTACACAAATTACTTTTTAATTTAGCACCACCAGCAAGTCAGTTTTATTACTTTTACTGTTGTTGTTGTTGGCTTATCCTTTTACACATAATATCATTGCTGCCATTGCAGCTGTCACAAAAACAAGTGTTGGCATAATAAGGAACACAATGACATTTATTTATTTCTGTATCTGCAGTGTCAATTTTGTTATAATTGCAGATATGCCAACACAGACGTGCTCATAAAGAAACACTGTACAAATGAATAACTAAAGGAAATGCCGCACCGTTGCTGATTGAAATATCACATTCAGTACTGTGAGTTGTCTTCTACAATAGAAAGGGTCAAAAGAAAAGTCGACAATAAAAACAAATGGTTATGCAATCAAACACTCGATCAGGAAAGTTTCATATTTTCTCAGAATACAGTCGAATCATAATTTAAAAGAATCATATGCAGATTGTTGGTTTGCATGATGTGCCTATAAAGAGATGAGGAATAAATCGCTCTGCAGCCAACCGCCGCTTTGCTCTCCGGGCGTCTGTGTGTTTGCGGTTGGTGATGATTCCCCTGTGAGCGATGTAACAGGTGGGTGGATGGACAAAAGAAAAGATCAAATCAATAGTTTCAGCCACCGCTTAATTGCACAGTGGGAGCCAAAAGGTTTTTTTATTACAGACTCCGGTCAAACTTTTAATATACCTCGAGCCTCTGGTGTATACTGTTGCCGCACACCTAGCTTTGTCAAAGAAACAAAGGCTTTCCCATCCAGTTTTTATACACTCTGTCTTCCAGTCAACCTTAGCAACTCACAGTTTTCGGGAGAACAGTTTACAAACAGCAGAGAATGTAATGAAGTCACAGTGTCTGGATTAAGCCGCTTATGAGATTAGAGTATTCAACCCACCTTCTCTGGTGTGGAAATTATTAGAAAACAAAAAAGGGTTTACCAAGGCGGAGAGATTTAAACTGAACTGGAGATTTTCCTCCTCACTTCAAACGTAATGCCACTGAAATGTGCGCGCCTGCAAATTAGTAATGCGGCCTCACTTTTAATCAAATGTGGGACTTGGGGAAAAAGGAGCGCACCTCTGAAAATACCTGCAGATGAGTCTTCCACCTGTAAGCCTGACATTTCAGTGTTATGCCTCTACGCGATTTGGAGCCTTGGATAATTTGACAAAAACAATCGATAATGAGAATATCATGGTAAAGTCGCTTAGTGAAGCAATTTCCATATGAAGCACAGGAATGTAATGTGCTCAGAATATGACACGAATGATCTCGATATATGATCGAGGATTACACCCAGCTATCCTAATCAAGAATCCGAAGCGTGACCCATCAGTTTCCTTAATCAGGCTTCTGCTGATTGTATTAATATGCTCTCATTAGCTTAACAAATCATTCAAAGGGCAAGCTTTGTGTACCTGTGCTCGATAAAGTACATCTCTGTTTGTGTAAACAGCTTGTCCCCTCAGACAGATACATGTATTCAGATTGTTACATGTCTGTAGAGCTCTCCGTCAATAATGCATGAGCGTAAAGCATGAGCACTGGAACGTGTGATAAACCATGCAGCACCTCGAATAGAGAGAGAGTGTCCTGGGATTTTTTTTTTTTTTTTTTACTCGCTGCAAAACAGTGTAACGAGAATAATGCCGAAAATGAAATTCATCCCGGCGGTTTCAGTCCTGAGGACAGCATTGCATTGTGGCACTTTAAACTAAATGCTAATGTAACCAGGAGAACGTTCTCAGATAACAATGTAAACTCAGAGTACAGCTGACAAAGTCGTTGGCTGCAATGGTTGCTATGACATTTGAACAAGAATAGAAGAGGAAAAGCTTCATCCACTGGGGACCACGAATGTCTGTACCGAACGTACCGACAATCTATTTAAGAGCTGTTGATTGATTTCTTTCAAAATACATTAAATATGTTGGAAGATTGTTGCTGAAAACATGTGAAGAGACTTTGAACGATATATAACTGAAATGTGCAGTCAAACAGTTTTTAGTCCAGGATTTTGTGGGCGGTCCTTAAAGGGTGGCTCGATGACACGCTGAGGCCACCCTGTACATACGCCTGGACCCCCTAGCAGAGAGATAGAGATGAATTCATCTTGCTCAAAGTGTTTCACATGCAGCGGTCACACCCTCACAGTCCTGGAGCTGAGAGTACTGCTAACTTTTACATTATTTTGACACCTAATTTCATAAACTCGATATTTTTAATCAATAAAGACGTAAAAGTTAATGAGCTACTGCCATACAAGACCAAGTTCCTACTTTTGGATGATTTGAACATGAAAATAACACAGAATGGCAACTCAACCCAAGTATGTCCCCAATAAATATTAGTAGGGATTTATAATCTTCAAAATATTGTGTGGTTAACCACTTCTCAGCTTGTCCCCATCCTCAATTTAGATTGATAATTTAGCTTTTTGCAGCTCGTCATACATTAGAAATACAAATGAAAAGAAGCACCTTCTGCGTTTTTAAGCACAAAAGCAGAAATTCAGCAGTCGTAGTCAAAGGACAAAGGATGCAAAGACAGTCTCCCTCCGAGGAGTAGCTAGCACAGTAATCATCAGGGCAGGTACACAGTATTAATACGTTATGGGCATTGTGTGCAAAGAGAAATAGAAAAAAGAGAAAAAAAAATTTCTTTCCCCTTTAGCTTTTAAAGCTGAAACAAGCTCACTTGTAACTGCACTCATCTAGCCCACACACTCTCTACACCAAGAGAAAGATCTTTTCAAGTTTGAAAAAAAAAAGGACAAAAAGCTATCGCACCACACCGACTTGCTTTACATAACATCAGTTCGGCGTTTGATTTGGATCTGTTTTATGCCAGCCGCTTGCTGGGTAATGTTACATTCAGAGGTCCTCACTGTCCAGCCTCTCTTTCCCCTTCAGCAAACAGATGTGTGGGCAAGGCACAAACAAGCTACCAAAGCTTTGCTGGGTCCATAAATAACCTGTTTGTCTTAATCCATCAAGTTTGTGGATGTAGAAGCCGGTGCCTCTGTAGCATGTGGGGGCTGAGTATTAGCTGGATGTCTGCAGTATCATGATGTATAAGCTTGTTCTTTGAACAGGGGTCTGGTCCACTACAGGGCTATTATGCCAGGCTAGTGCCACCAATCCATCACGCTTAAGCACTGTACAGCCTATTTCGCTTGGCAGCGAGCCACCGTCACCCTCTGTTCACCTATTTCCATACTCAAATCTATGGATGTGACTTATTCATGAGCTTCGAGGTTTTCGGAGAAACGGTCAGAAGCTCACAGGGATTCATGTGCTTTTGTTTTTTTTTATCTCGACAGCATTAGAAGCATACTTCAGGATTTAAAATGAAAAATATAAATACTGCAGAAAAATGACCACCATTAATAAAAAAAATAGTATTTTACTGCTGTATCTGGTTGAGGTGGAACTAGTTTTATCTGCTGTGGACTGGTAGTTTAGTCCAGTGGTTCCCACACCTTTTTCATGAACAAATTCAAGCACTTTTCAAGCACCTTCAAGCACCAGTTTTCCATTTTTCCAGCACCTTTAAATAGGTAGCCTACTAGTTGTGTTTGCCATGATGGTCATGGGAAGTGCAGCGGTGCCACTGTATGGCATAATAATATGGGTCTAATTAGCATTATTTCATATGGTGGTAGATTGACTGTTTTGGTTTTTAACTAATTGTGAAATTTCAAGCATTTTCAAGCACTTCACAAAAAATTCAAGCATTTTCACAACCTTGAAAACACTGAATTGAAATTCAAGCATTTTCAAGGAATTCAAGCACCCATGGGAACCCTGCCAACCTAGGGGTCAGGGGTCTAAGAGTCACAAGATAAAACTGGTTCAAGACAGAAGAACTATAGCTCGAAGGTGTGTCAATAAAAACAGGCGACACGCTGCCCTCGTCCCCAAGAAGTCCCCTCGCCCAGTCGTTTTACACTCTGGAGCGGGAGTGTTATTTTTCCACTTTCTAATTATATCCTTTCATCACGCCACCCCGCGATTGGTTTTAGTTGATAAGCAGTGGGAGTCAGAATGAAAAGAACATGCAATTGTAACGTTAAGAATCAGAGAGAGCGAAAAAAAAATGCTCTTTTGTTATCTCACCGGGGAGCAAAATGGGAAGCAGAAGTCGATTTTTTAAAACTGTCTTTAAAAAATGATTTGAGCGGGCACCTTCCCCGCGAACCCACCACTCACAGGGATCCAATCCAGAATTATTCAAACCAGAATCGCCTGGCAGCCGCGGCGCTTTGTGGCTCTTTGTGTGGAGCTCATCTCGGTTGTGTTTTGTGAATTGGATCGTGTGTTAATTTGTCTTTGGTTGGAGGTTTTCGTTTATTATACAGGGCCTGGGCTAGGTTTCCTTTATTTCGACTGACTTACACACATTCAGAAGACTTCTGTTAGAGGCACTAGGTTTAGGGCTGCTGTTCGATGTGTTTTTTGGTTCTTTAGAGGTTACTTGACGTTGTAATGTTCGAAAAACAAAGAGATATCTTTTGCTGTTTCTACTATTGGCTTTTATATACCATTTTCTGTACGATGCATGTCCATGTTGGATAAAATATCTTCAGAAAGCAGGAAAATTCAATTATAAAGTATATTGTTTGCGGTGTAATCTTTATGAACTGCATGGTATGGGGGGGGACAGAGCGATGGAGAAAGAATAAGAGAGAATTGTCTCTTTCAGAGACCTGATGAAACTCTGGAGTCCTTACAGTCTATTTGTTTTGAATCTTCTCAAAGAGAAACTCCAGATGCTCAGTCTGAGAACAAAATGAAACTAAAAAACAGCAGACGCTTGACTTTTTTTCCCCCCTCCTTTCTTTCTTTCTTCCTCTGAAATAGTTGCAAATGGCTTTTCGGTGCCAAGTCACATTGTTAGACCGTTGATGGATGCCAACTGCTTTGGAAATTGGCGAGGAAATGGCTAAGACAAACATCTGAAGCAGTGTCTGTAAGAGGGCTGTTTGTATATCAAAGATGCGCCATCTAAGTATAATGAGAACAAAATAGATATTAAAATTTAATCCCCCCGACTTGTATTCATACAGGTTTGTTGTTGCACGGCTGCTATCCACTTTGTACTGCTTTACCTTGTTATCCACACTCAGAAACTAGCAGAGTGTGGCGAGACACACATTGCCTGCAGGTTTCCTATATAAAATCCAATGAATCCACTTTTTCAGGCATTATATATGGTCTCACAGGGTGTTCTCCTGCATTCTTATAGAACCAGGAGGTGATTTTAGGGGGTAAACAAGGGGGGGCCACCCGTCTTGTTGGCAAAATGACCAAAAGACAACCCAGACTCCCTTGTTAAGTTGCCATCTCCCCTTTCCATGCCCGAATACTAAATACCTGGGTCTAGTCTAGATGCTGGGTATTTAAGGTATGAATGTTTGACACACGATTTAGCCAATCAGCGGCCTCAAATCTTCTCCGGAAACATATGTACGTTTCGTATGAAAGAGCTGGGCCCAGATCAACCTCAGACAGCAAGCTAACAAAAAAGGGAATATACAAGGGATATACATTTCTATATTATTCATATTCCATTCCTTTATACAAATATTTATTAATCTGTATATTTTGATGTCATTGTGTATTGTTATTACGGTATGCCTTGTTTAATTTTTTTACGGTACGGTGTCCTCAACAGCGCGGCTGATCAGCTCCGTCACGAGAAGGCGCAGGTTTAAAGTCAACAGCCTTTCAAACTGACTGTATAAAACACTCTGGGTTCTCAATCGACTCCAATATAAACCTGTTCGTCGCAGTAAGAGCAGAGGCTACAGCCGTCCATTCACTCCAGTAATAACCCGATCACGGCGATACATGACGCTGTGAGCTTCAATCTGATTTGTGTTCTGTGTTTTTCCTCATTATTTTAAGCATTTCTTTTAACCCTCTGATGCATGAATTGTGAAAGCCTTGGTCAAGATTTTTTTTCTGAAGTGTTTTTATTCTCTTTTTTTTTTCTGATATGAGTCTGAAAAATGTGTTTTATGTTAAAATGAAATAATAAACCTAACAAAGCATTCACCTTTAGATCCTGAATCAGTCTGAAAAGACATTGTGTGATTTCAATGCGGGATCGTCCTAGAGCGTCGTCATCTCCATAGCAACGGCGGTCGAGCATTATGGGTAATGTAGGCCTTTTCCGCTATCCAAAAACATACAAGTAAAAGTTTAATTCTCAGAATTGAAGGAGAAAAAAATCATACTGAGAGCCACAACATGAAGCTGTGTTATTGTTGAATTATCAGTGACAATTTGGCGTATCTGTGTTGAGAAATGTTGACGATGTCATTAAAAGAAATCCTTAAAATAGTGAGGGAAAACTTCATGGCGCCATGGCAACAGGCCTTAAGCATAATGTTTGTACGTAAATATAGTTTACGGATTATATTCATGCTGAATTGACAATAAGATTGTTGACACGTGATGTTATGTATCTTGTGTTTCATGGGCTCGTGCGAAATGTTAAAACACCCGCGAGGCGGAGTGATACGAGACGCTAAAAGTCCCGCCGCGATCAACACTCGCGGCAAAGTGAGATTTTTAAATAGTAAACGTTCCTGTGTGTTATTTATCCGTCTGAAGGAAGTCTGCCACGCAGTCTTTGAATACTGCAGACTTTTCATGAATACTCCAGTAGCACATGAAAGCAAACATTCAACCCAGTGTATCAGCACATCAAACACATAAACATAAAAAAAAAAAAAAAAAAGATGCCTGCCTTGCACTCGCCACTTGCTTCCTCTTGTGAACCAGATATGTGGCTCTCTCCTAACATAATGGTAGGCGTTAGTGAAACACTCGGAAGAACGAGTCTGTTCGACATTTAATCGTAGAAGAAATGCGCGGTGAATGTGAATGAACGTTTTACTCTGAAGGGGAAAAATGAGAGCTCCATGTAAGCAAAAAAAAAATAAATAAATAATAAAAACAGTAGTATGAATGCCCAAGGACAGGTTATGGTGTCCCTGCTATGTGGTAGATTGATAGCTATAAAATCCTGGATCTGTTTACCACGCAATTATCATGGGACCTCGTTTGCACAAACAAATCTGAAAACAGCATCTGAGAATATACTAATGGCTCATGCTTGCAGGGCCCACACAGGTCAAATCGATGGGATGCTTTGGCTTTGAACACTCTTTTAATGTATTGCCAAGGGTTTTCCCATGTCACCCAATTTACAAGTTGGGAGATTTGTATGTACGCCGATAAGGCAGAGCTCAAACTTCAGATTTTCTTGCACTCGCTCATCTTAAAAACGCTCTTTAAATAGAGCGTTGAAAGCTCATCTTCAAACATCTTTAATGTGGGACGAATGCCAGCTGATCTGTCTTGGATGTATTATTGATGTCTTTCGTGTATGTACCGTAAAATCTCTTTACAATCTCTATCCGCATATGTCGTATTGTCTTGCCTGTGGGGTCAGAGACGTTTAAACAGACTTGTCTGGAGATGTTAATTGTGTAATTTGCATGTATTTGGCACTGACAGAGCTTCTTTATTTCACTCTGAGCCAAAAAAAAAAGTGATATTACTATTGTGCACTGTCAAAGTTGATCATGCATCGTAGTTATTAAAGCTCCTACAAGTAGAATTCGAATAGTAGGAGGTTGGAGATCTATAGAAATGCATGCACGCTGCATTTATGTGTTGAAATGAGTGTTTTAACTGCAGTTGGTAATCTACGTGGAAGAAAATCCATTCGTCAGACATCAGCATGAACCTTTCCTACGCCCGACTAAACAAACATCACTCACCGAGCTGTCATCCGTCTTTGCTTTTGATTTACAAACTGGAAAAACATCGGGGTGTTTCTTTTAAACTATCCATCAAAATCGGCTTAATGAAGAAGTCTGAGGTTGGAAGATAGGCCCCGCAGTTGCAGAATCATGTGTCATTTTAACACCTACAGCGGTTTAAATAATTAATAACAAGGTTGTTTTGGGGGGTTTTTTTTCCCGGTGGCGACTTTTAAAAAATATGACTTCATTAAAAATATATTGAAGCTGCTGTAGGTGACTTTTGACCACTAGGGAGCAGAAAGAGTCCAAAACAAACTCACAGCAGCACACCTTGATATATCATTTATCACATTTATGGCTCACACATTACCAGACAACTGCCTACTTATACATTTATCAGAAAAATACAGGCATTATACTAGACTTCCAGCACAACAGTTGATGGACAGATCACCTTCACTGTAACTGAGTCAGTTTTATAGGGTCCTATTGTTGTCAATGGTTGATCGATAATGGGATCAGCAATTCGATAATAGGGAGTCGGTCTGAAATTAGCTCTTAGGTTTGATTGATTGACAGAACTCTGCTGCAGGGGATTCTTGCTTGTCCGCCCGGATCTTTCAACCAAATTTGGATTTTCTGGCTATGTTAACTAAAAAAAATATGGCAGAAACAACCCTAAAAGTCCAATGGTTATGATGCTACATCAGCTTTTGTGATCTTTTCTTGCAAAACACAGAAGAAGAACTCGTCAGGTAATGAACACAGCCGCTGTGATTTAAAAAAAAGTAATTTCATGATGTAATGATGATGCAGTTTGTTTAGGTTCAGGCAAAAAAACAAAAAAAGACTTGAAGGTAAGGTCACAGTTTGGGTTAAAGCAAATACTTGGGACCACAAACAGTGGTCTTCAGTGTTAAAAATGTATTAACCCGACCATCTTACCTTCAACCCTAAACAAACTTTCATTATAACATCATTAGGCCTCCTCCTGTGCTCCTGTCAAAAGTCCTACAGCTAGAGTGGTTAACCATGTGGCCACCTCCGTGGCTGGCCTCTACATTTAAAAAGCCACCGTCTCTGATGTAATTATTTTTGCTCCCCATTCTTTAGAGCCTAGAACTGTGAACTCCAGTGGCGCAGTGATACCGGTGCTTCTGGCTCCAGAAGTGAGTCAGTCTCCATAAGTCCCTATGTTAAAATGTCCAACTTCACATCAGAAATAAACATGTTTACAGCCTGGTACAAAAAACTGTTTTGGTCTCTATAGATAATTTCCCCATTCATGACAACTGTACTGAGGGTGAATTTATATATAACTCACCTATTCAAATTATATTAAAGCTTTAATTTATGCAGAATTGACACCATTGCCACTTGGTCCGACAGGTTGTTGGTGGCGTGTTTGAGCACCCAGGCTTTACTCCGATTTTTTTGATTTGTTTGTTGGGCGACAGAGGCACAAGATGGCGGCAGCCAGAGCCGCCACACATGAGCTTCACCATGACTTCAACATAATGAAGACTCAAGTCTCAAATATCTGTAGAATCATTGGTCCAGAACCAATAATAAACATTATAAAGGCAAATTTAGTTCGAATTGGTGATTTAACAGTGTGTGCTCGGCTAAATGCAATAGCTTATATCTATTCATAAATAATATTCTGTTATATTTACAGAGGCAGCACCATCTGTGTATACATTTTCACTGGTTATTATTATATGTTATTGTAGTGCCCTCGGTAGTCTCGGTGAGACAGCACAGGCTTGTTTGTCAATCCGGCGAATTAAAGACGCCGTTGATGGATTTTTAATGCGTGTGCGAAACGCTAAAACTGTTGCCAATGCAATAAAAATCATAAATCTGACACATTAGCATGCTTATAATTATAATAATTAATCATACTGCATTGTTTGTGAGAGCGCTTCTCTCTCCAAAGTCAATTATTTTGAACTCTTGGAAAACGAAGATAGGCTTCGAGCATTCCATACGTTCCTAACCTATAAAAATGTATCAGTAAATGGTTTTGACTGTTACTGCCATCAGCGTTCGCTCACCCCTGGTCCTTCCTGCAAAGAGGAAAAAATGTGCTCAGTGATGAAATATTCATAGAAATGTTAAGGATTCAACTTATGAAGTAATTTTCTATACTTCATTTCAAGTGTGTCTTGAATCCCCCGATGCTTTGAAGTGAGTGCTTTTTCTATTTGTACGTGTTGAGAGAGTGACAGAGCGCACGCATGCACACATGCTACTCGAGGGTCTCTCAACAGCCCCAATCGCTCCTCCGGTGTCACTCATTTCCCCCTTGCTCTTGCGAGTCTTCTTTTCTTCTTTTCGCGGACCCCCTCGAGGATCCAACAAACCTGTGGTTTATGTACACTTCATATCTCAGCAGCGATCGTCTGACGGAGAACGGGGGACCCTGGACTGTTATCCCAGCAGAGAACAACACATCATTTTCTCCTGTCAAGCCTTCTGTTAGGCCTCATCACAGAGAGCAAGCACTCAGGATCCATGATATTATTAGTCTCCCAGGGAAGGTTGTTCATTCAATTTTCCCCCCACAACATTGCACTGTAGCAAGGTCTTTTGGTGTGGAGTGTGGAGTGAGGAATAGGAGATAGTGCCCAAGCACAGCTTGTGTTAATCTGGTCTCTGTGTTGAGAGGTATATCTTGGAAACGAGGTGATCCAATATCCAGCAAAATGTATGGAATGTTTTCCGTGTTTGTCTCATATCTCACGGTTTGGTTATAGGATACTTGTGCTTCCAGTGCTGGAAAGCAACCACTGTATCGAAGCCATCTTCCATACAATGGTGTGACACAGTCAGGGAGATTCTCCAGCTTGATAGAAATATTTCCACCTCAATAAAAGCAAAGAAATATTCAACGACTTCAATGAAAAGCAACTGGATTTTTTTTTTCTCCTACATACGCCAGGTCCAATCTTGGGCATCTGGAACCTTCGTAAAAAAAAGATGCTTCTGCTGTATTTTCAGCAGAAGCCTGCACAGTTCAATCCCACTCTCACTTTCAAAGCCCAAGGCTTAATCCCCTCACCGGTGAAGGCGTTTGTTTGAGGATCGCCCCTCACTTCTGGCACCCGCTTCTCCGTCCTTGCGATGCCCTCCAAAGGCGTAACTGGCAGATCTTCACTCAGGATTCCTCTTCCAAAAAAAAAAGAAGCCTACATCGCCCCTCAACCCATCTTCTAAAGTATTTCTCTTGAACATTTGGAATGCAGTTTTTGTTGAATTTACTCTCAGTCTCGTAGTCTTTCTCTTAACTTGCCCACTTTATTCATAAATATAGCTCAAGGATGTTAAATTGCAGTAAATAGGTTTGCTTTCATGAACTTGTGGCCTTATTACGCTAAACTTCAAGCTATTATCTGTCCAATAAGGAGCGACGGGCACTTCTGAACTGTAAGAGGTTATTCATTACAAGAAAAATGAGGTAAATGATGTTGACCTTTAACTGTTTATTATAATACTACAGAGGAGATGAGGATCCTAAATAGACGTATAGATGTATTCATGTTTTTTCTCTTCATGCAGTTACCTGTTCAGTTTAGAAACTCTTTAAAGTTTAAAGACCCCACAAAGTCAAATTTGATTTTTTAAAGTTTGTTGTTTTATCGCATTTGTCTGCCGCCATATGTCACCTATAGTCCAGTATCTGACCCAGCAATAACAACAATGTAATCTTGGGGGTATTTTTATGATAAACAGTTGTTGATTACCACGCTACGTATACTAATTTTGCGCTTATGATGCCGCCACGTGGAGTGATCCCTATTTTCTCAGTCAACTTTGTCATTTTATTGACTGATTTTGCTTAAACTGGATCATATTTTATACATAATATATTTATTTTTTTCTCTAGCTGCTCAGCTTTACAGTGTTTTCTGATGGACAGTTAGCTTTAGAGGGAATAACAGCACCGAGGTGACTTACGGACTTTCATAAGGGAAAGATTGCTACAGTACATAGACTGGTCGCTTCCGTTCACTTGCTTAATTTTTTTTAAATCGTTTGTTTGTATTAGTGTATTTTTGTGTGTACCTACAATAATGGTGGTCTAGTGTTTTATCCCTTGTTCCCTGATCTTTAAGGCCCTTTTCTTGTTTCACGGGCATCATCAGTGACCTCATTACGAGCGCTCAGACAAGCGCGGGCACTTATAAATCTCATCCGAGCTGTCGAACCAATCCCAACCGGCTGGATATGATTGTTATCCTTTGAGAAATTTCCCCGATGCCTAACGAGGCATTTTAAGCCGCTGCGGTTAGCGCCTTGGAAAGTAGAGGAATAATGTCCTCATTCAAATTTGACACACTTGAAGTAAAATGCTGACCATTTTGAAGGCATAAAAAGTGGGAAGTGGGCGAGGGGGGGACGTGGTCTTACAAATGATTTTCACTCCTATTCAGCAGTTTTCGGACCAAATGCGTATTAGACAGGGGACTTTTCTATTAGATTTAAGCCTAGCTTCTCACCAGCCTGCCGAAGAGAAATCCCCCAATGGTCTGCGGAATCAAGGAAAATAATCTCAATCCTTGCATCATTTTTCATCACTTTCCACTGCTAAGAGCAGGCATCCGATATATTTTTTCAAGCCATGCATATGAAATAAGAAACAATCCAGCAGTAAATTAAACTTTCAGCACTAGATCCCTCCTCTTGACTTATTACGGTTTAAATGACACAAATTTGCAAAATGCAGCTTTCTTTGGAGCGCTTTTTGCTTTTCTGTGTTTACTTGACCACTTTCTCAAGGTTTTTTTCTTTTCTTTTGAAAAATAAGCAGTAATGGCAAAGTAAACACTTTCTGTGCCGACAGCCCAGATAATATGAGTTTCTAATTCTTGAAAATCCTGGGCTGATTCACAAACACACACAAACACACACACACATACACACACATACTATAGGGGATAGAGCAGAAGAAGCTGCCAGTGATTGATCGCTGAGCTGTCGAGCGAAGCTGCGGAAGGAGGATTGGAAAAGCTTGAATTTGAGAATATGCCAATAACTCATTTCCAAAGAAATAAACATCACTTGCATTTACAGCAAATCAGAGACGCGCCGAAAAGGAAAAAAACACGGTCATTTTTATCTATAAACGCCTGACAACTCTTACATTACAGCGGGCAATCATTTAATAAAATCGCCATTACTGGCTTTAAAGGCGGACGTGTTAAAGTGAATCACAGCCATAAAACGTAGGTGACAGTTTGATTGCTCTTCCTTTGTTGTTTGACTAAAATATCAGGATTATGCAAATCTAACGATGGAGATGGGGATATATATATATATATATATATATATATATATATATATGACTCCTGTATAGCATGTTATATTAAAAATTAATAGCAGGTTTCGCTTACGAGAGTGATGTAGACTTGACAGCTTCGGAATGTGACAATAAGGGAGGCCTCTAGGGTTGTAATATTTATTCATATCCGAGCAAGAAGCACCTTCCTGCCGGAGGTATACACTATTTTTTTTCCACACCTGAGGGCTTTCAGCAGGAACATGTAAATACCTGGACTACTCCCTCCAGGGCAGGTAGATACACCCTGTCTATATTCAAACAGATAAGGCTAACATGGTACTTGGAAGTACAAGTGACAAGAAATATGAGTGTTCACACTGCAGGCGAAAAATAGCCCAGAACTAATTTAGCTACTCATTATGTGACTCAGTTCTGATTTTGAGTACTTTAATATGTCATTGTAATCATTGAATTCCTTGAAAATGCTTGAATTTCAATTCAGTGTTTTCAAGGTTGTGAAAATGCTTGAATTTTTTGTGAAGTGCTTGAAAATGCTTGAAATTTGTGTGATGTCTGTCTCAATAAACCAAGAGAAAACAAAAATGTTTCCTAAGCGGCTACGCGCTTGATCCGATGCCTTTACATGCAGAACTCAGTTATCATACTCGCTTGGTGTTCTGCAGAGAAATAACAGTAGACTACTATCCACACCTGTTGGTCACTGTTATTGCGCTATGGTAGTTACACAATACACCGCTCACAAGCTGAGAATACAAGCCAATTCACAATTAGTTAAAAATCAAAACAGTCAATCTACCACCATATGAAATAATGCTAATTAGACCCATATTATTATGCCATACAGTGGCACCGCTGCGCTTCCCATGACCATCATGGCAAACACAACTAGTAGGCTACCTATTTAAAGGTGCTGGAAAAATGGAAAAACTGGTGCTTGAAGGTGCTTGAAAAGTGCTTGAATTTGTTCATGAAAAAGGTGTGGGATCCCTGCTTATTGTTCCTTGGGATATTCGCTGGCTCAAGGCTGTGACCAGTTCACACTTTGTTCTGACATTGGCCAAATAAAAAAAAATAAAAAAATTTGAACGCCCACCAAAAAAAAAAAAAACAGATTTGAGCAATAAATCAAAATTGAAAGCTAAGGCTTGCAATTTTCTGACGTGTATATCCGGCAATTCATCATTTCAGTGACATCCCATTAGTTTTTGTTATGCAACTAAATAAAAAAAGGCTACGAAAGGATGAAGAATGTAACTTTCAGAAATTTTAAGTTTTATTCGCAACCTTACTAAGTACGAGAAGCTAGATCGACCCCGTTTGGATCTGCACCGTAAATATGAGGCCGGCAGACAGTTAGGTTAGCTCACTGAGTTAAAGAAAGTTGAGGATAAAAACACTGATACCTAAATCTACAGCTACCATGGCTACCACTGGCTGGGCACAGTGGGCATCCCGAATGAAAATGCTTTGCATCGATAAAACAAACAAATTATAACATATTAAGTTCGGATAACAACTTAAGACGTGCTGCTTCGCATTGTTTCCCGTCTTTATGATAAGCTAAGACACTGTTGGGTGTTGCTTCGACATTTGCCACAGGATTATGAGAGTGGTATCAATCTTCTCACCTAACTCTCAGTAAGAAAACTAAGAAAAATTACTATTCCTTATCCTGCCTTTCCTTTTCCTTTAGCATATCTTCTGGCGCTGGTGTTCTGGGAGTTTGCCCCAAAACTCAAAAAGCATTTAACTGTAACAGTATGAGATACAAGCTTCAAAAAAGTTGGTGCCTGGGTTTTTTTCTTATTCCTTATTCCATTTTATTCATCCCTATATTTCCTTCTTTTTTTTCTGGTGATCCCACTGACTTTTGGGTTGTTTGTCTTGCAGCAATCTGAGCCATTGCTCAGTGAAGCGGCTCAGTGTCTGCCCAGTATCAGAGGCAACCATGTGGGTCTGAGAAACCTTTTCTCACACAACAACAGTTTTGTTTATGCTTGGGTAGAGTCTTGACACCATACTGTAAAATAGGATTATGCAATCATACAGGTAGCGAGGAATGTTTTCCATCTGCAGCATTAAACTCTTTCAGACAGTAAACGGGAAAAAAGTTTTAATTGGCAGTCTCAGTCTTTTTCCTTGAGGGGTCCCTTTTTCTAGTGACATATTTTATGTATATTTCATATTATATTCGATGCATGGCAACAATAGTACAGTACAACTGATAGACTGTAGAATTGCCACAAATAATTAATACAGTAACTGCTGGAAGTTTGTGTCAAACAAGCAATTTTGAGCAGATTATTTCCTGTGAACATTTCAAGAGATTAGTTTTTTTTAGGAACTTTTTAAACAATTCTGTCTGTTAAATGTATCTTTTACATTTTTAACCATCATGCATACTTAATAGGCTCCTTTTTTTTTGGACAAATCCAGTGTTTTCTTCTTGTTCCATGAGCTCTTTGGTTGTTTTAACTGTGTACTTTTCTAATGCAGAGCTGGGCTGTTTAGCAGAGAGTGAATTGAGATCCAGTTTGTATCTTAAATTATTTTAACGTTGCACGTGACAAATTTATTCTTTTTTTTTTTACAGAAAGGAGTGAAATGCTGAAAACGCCAAATACGGGCTTAAATTATTAAAACTGATGATGATATCTCAGCACAAACACTCGAACATTAAACCTTCTGTAAATTATTCCATGAATCTAATTATTAAAGTGCAACTCAACTGAAAATCTATCTGATGTGGTCAAAACTGTGACACGTGTAGCCACGCCCAGCAGTGAGGTCACTGTGTACGACCACACCCCCGAGTACACCTCTACATCACAGCACCGCCTTAGACCACAGGAGGTCTTTAAAAACAAGATTTTAAGATGACGTCTATAAAGAATTGGTTAATAAAGAGTTTAATTATTAAAGTGAGATATATATACTCAGGCTGGATATTGAAAACATAATAATAAATCAGAAAATTAAATTATTACACATTTGGAACTTTTGTTTTTTTGACCATTTAAAATCAATATTTGTATTTCTGCATATAGATGTTACAATACGGCCAGTGTTTACTATCACAGGGACTGTATTGCAAAGCAATACATTGCACAGCTGAAACCTGGCAACAACAAAGGGAACAAACAAATCCTGTTCATCGCTTTGCAAAAAGGTCATATTACAGCGAGCAAATAACTGGTAATATTTATCACCGCATTCTGGAAACGCGCGGCGTATTTACAGTAAGTGCAGATGAAACATCTGCCGACTAATGTTTGCCTCTTGCAGTTGAAAGACTCCCATTGAGCACGAAGGCTGCTCCTGGCTGCATGTGAACAGAACAGCCATTGTGGAAAAACATAGATATGTATTACAGTAGGATTATGCGTTTTTCTATTTAGTCAAGACGCCGGCTGGGTTAACACAATAATGCTGACACACGGGTCAGTTTACATTCTGAATCTCGGCAACTGGAGACTGTATGAAAGTGGAAATAGATTGCATTTGACTTGAAGGAGGAAAGTTCTGAGCCCTAATTCCTCAGAGGAAATAAAAATCTGTATTTTTATCCATTTCATTTCTCTTTAAAGGCCCTTTCCATTTCCCTCCGGAGCTAGAACAAAACTTGTCAAATATGATTTGTTGATTCGTTCCTTCATTCTCATCCTTTTAACCATCACAGCTTATATATCTTTGAGCCGTCGTGCCGGGTTATCTGAACTGACAGCATGGTGAAGGTTCTCCCAAATATAAAGAGCATTCAGTAATCTGTAAACGCGACAACGCAACGAGGCAACTTGTTGAGCGCTGACATGTGCGCGCCTTCAACCGGATGATTACTAGTCATTTCCTTTGATTACAGCTCCTGGAGTTCACCAGAGTTCACGTTGAGAGCATCGGGAAACAAGCAATACAGTATATCTGATTCAGGACCGGTTTGCTCAGATGGCTTTGTTACTGTACATCTCCTTCACTCCCACGCAAGCATCGCTGCATAAACCCGATAGTCCTCTGAGTCAGAGTTGATGTAAACAACAAGAGAGCTTCATGTCCAGCCAGAGCCTAGCAGGAGAATGGATATCAGCGAGGCGACGTGTGATTTGCATAGACAGCACAGAGGGATTAGGGTATGATCTGTAAAGCGTCGCAGAAAAAAAAAAAAAAAAACGCGTTTCTGTAATTCACCGGCACCTCAAGCCCCTCAGATTTGTTTTCATGTGATTCCAACCGGCAAATCCCGATCAGACAGTTATCCTGATAGGAGTAAAAAAAACAAAAAAACATCCTCGGCTTCACATTTAAATATCTGCGGCCCCCAACTTTTATCAATGACAGACAGACAACGGCATGTCAGGCGAGCATCATTTGGTGTTATGCTCTCCTCCGCTCTGTATCTGCGAAGGCTCTGTCACAAAACAAACAACAGGTCCCTTCAATTTATCTTCACATTTTTTTTTTTTTTTTGGACTGCTTTTTTATTTTTTTTGTAAATTCCATATTGTTGCCCTCTGACAGGCCTGCGGGGAAGTCTTTTTTTATTTTTATTTTTATTTTTTTAGCGTCTATCAGCTTGAGTGTATTTTTAAAGGCGCGGGCGAGGCTGACATTATACCTGCTCCTGCTGCGCCAGCTCAAGTAGGGAATCCCCCAGTGGCACCTTGTCGAGCAGCCATGTCAATTGTTTGTTTGCATACTGAACAGCTTCGGGTGTTTTTCTAGCGGCGAGTACAAGCAGCTGATCACTACCCGTGGACCATTAGGAAATGTGAACGCCGGCGCAGGACTGGAGCTACATGTAGCGTACGCTGAAGCATAAGCATACTTTTTTGTGTATTAATTTATTTTACATGTAATATTGATTTCATATTTTTTTGGAAATATTTTGGTTATTTTCTGCATAGTTGGTTTATAATGGAAAACTGTTAAATTAATGTCACTTGACCACGTCATTAGTGAGGTCATCACATGGTCTCGTGCTTTTGGTGAAGAGCAGTCAGCGTGTGCATGTGCAAGCGTTACATGCAAAGCGCAAAGGACAAAAATGATGGAAGAAAAGGACCTTTAGCAACTCCTAACCTTCTGGTATGGACATTTGATTGTAATTCTTTGTTTATGTGCAAGATGTGTTTTTGCTTTAATATGTATAAGTTTAAGTTAAGAAATTCATAGAAACATGGCTGTTTCACTGATGTATGTTTGCCACTGTGTATTTCATTGCAGTGTTCACGGTGGTCTTGGGCGTTTTAAACAGAAAATCCCTGTAATAAACGTTTGAACCATCAGTCGGATCGTTGCACCTTTATCCACCAGTAAAGAAAAGTTGGGAGCGGCTACACTACATCTGCTGGGTTGTGGAGAAAAGAGAGACAAAGTGCTCGGTATTGACATATTTGTAGGAAAATCAGTGGATAAGCAGGGACACTTCATCTCATAAAGAGTTTATTGTACAATAAGCGCTTGTACCACAATACACATAAGAAAAGTTATTGCTCGGCTTACTTAGCATTAATCCTGCCCTTGATCTCGACAAAAAAAAAGGTGGATACGAAGATGAAAAGCAAACTTGTCATAGAGGTTTTTATTTTTTTTGCTGCGGATAAGGTCAGAGATTGTGAAACCTCAACATGAAAGTAATTCCTTTCCTTTAATATGATAATAAACTATTTTCAATTAGTGTTTACCCTGAAGCTTAAAAGCTCAAACTTTCTAAAAAAAAAAGGGGTGTTGAAAAGGATGATAAGTGCGAAGCCGCAAAGTGAATATTAGCTTGGAAAGTTAGCGGCGAGGACCGCGGCGGTCACCCCGAATCAATCGCTACGTTTCTCTTTCTGTTTGGAAATGAAAGGGCTTTTTGAAAAATCAGTGATAGCATGAAAAGACACAGACGAACGTGATACCGCACTTTACACTTTGGCCTCTTTCTTCTGCTTTAGAGAAAGTTTGAATTGAGCCATTTGTGAATTTAATCAAAACTTTAATATGATCCTTTTTCATTTTGCGCCGAGCCGAGGAAGAAAAATATTAATATCGGTCCAACTGCTTTCTGTCTTCTTGGTTCCTACGACACAATAAGACTTAAACTGCGGCTTACAAATAGTGACCCCTATTTTCTCATTTGCATTTGTGGTAAATTGAATCTCATGGGTTGCCTGACTGCATCTAGGCCATCCGTAGTGACTTTGATGAACAGCAGAGTGCATTTGATTGATTCCCTCATGACAAGAAATATTATTCCACCATGACATTGGTAGCAAAACTAGGCCTGAGCGTGTTAACTAATATACATAGGTACAAATAAACAGGCTGACACTGCTCGTGAAATTTTCTTACATTAAACCACAAGACCCAGATAAAAACGTAAGCTGCCATAAATTGTGCCACGCGGTGTATGATACATGACAAGCCGTCTTTCTTTTCTGTAGCAGCCTGTTGTAAATAAACCCTGTGTAGTATGCTGTAAGTAAACCAATTTACATGTGTTGCACAGCTCTGCGGCTCCAGGGAGAGTGCTATACGGTTGGTCCGGTGGGTTGCCAGCTACCTTTTCCCTCGGGAGAAATCCCTGTGCATCTCGTCTCAAAACGCTACTTAGATAGGCCCTGTGGGACGTGAGCCTCCGAGGGGCTCTGTCTGCTGCGGGAAGCACCCGCTTTCTCTTTGTGCTTCGCTGCGTTTGAGTAGGAAGAAAAATGACAACCTGGAACCAGTGTTGCTCTTCAGTGTTGTTCATGATCTCCTATGACCAGATTTAAATGTCTGAAGCACTACATGAGTGCAGGTTCGATGGAATATGTATTTCTTTCATGATAGTATCACGAAATTTTGTGTGATGTGTCTCATTTGTTTGTTTACACAAATTGTAAATATGATATTTCATGGGGGGGTTAACTGCTATATATTGTCTCGGTGTATAACAGCCATCAAACTGTCGTTTCTACATCTTGTATTTTGTATTTAACATCGTACTCTTTCTTCTGCTTTAGACATCGAAAAAGCTAGGCTAGCTGTTATCCCAGCTGTCTTTATGCTAAGCTAAGCTAACTGGCTGTTAGCTAAGCTAACTGGCTGTTACTTTTATGTAATTGTTCTCAATGCCACTCCAATTGAGCATATCCCTTAAAAGTGTTAGAGCTTGTGTAAATAAGTTGATTAAATGTTCAATAACTGTTTTTTGTATGTTTTTTTGGCCACTTGGGGGCAGCAGAAACAAGCTTAAGTTGACATGGCAACAGTTGAAACTGTGTTTTTGGCCACTTAGCATGTTAAATACACAATTAACTAAGCTCCATTTAGATCTCGACCAACCACCACATAACAACACAAGTATTTCTTTGAATGCGGATCATCAGTAGTTTCTAACTTTGTTCCGTCTCCACTAGTGTGTTCCTTGAGATTAGTGTAAGTGAACCAACACGGCAAATATTCTGGCCATGGGCCAAAACTGATGAGCAACGAGGACGGAAAGAATGAGAAAATTTTAATTATGGTGATCAGACGGTTGCTACTTTCGTACAGAGGTATGTGTGGATGCAGAGTCGGGAGTCAGGAGTGGTGGGATGATGATGTGGATGGCTTCACAGAAACAGATCCAAAATTTCAGGATGTCAAGGGCTATTTTTAAACTACATCTGTCAGCGCTTCTCCACAAGACTCTCACAGCGAGACACTTCAGGCGAGTGAGTGACGTAAAAAGTCCCATGGATTTTGAAAAAAAAAAAAAAAATCTGAAATGTGTCTGACTTAAGACCACATAAGAAAGTGGCCTGCAGCGGAATTGAAAAGATCAGATTGAATTTGATTTGCGGGGTTCACGCTCATGTCCTGAAAAAAACTCACTCACTCAACAGATCTGAGTCACATATGAGCAATGTGTGCACCACTTTTGCTTTGCAGTCTGAACATAGCCATACGTTATTTGATCAATTGTTGATTGCAGCTGTTTTAAAGTGGTAGAGTTAGAGTTAAAGAAGTTAAAGAAAGTGTTATTATAGCAGTATTCTCAGCCTCAGGACGGTGGGGGCGTGTCCTCTGAATGTGCTGAAGCCACGCCCACTCATTGGAGCAGTCAAGCAGCCGTTATGAAGCGACTAAAACGTGTCAGATGAGTTCAGAGAATGACATGACTAACTTTGAAACACTCTGAGCGAGATGAATTCATCTCTATCTCTCTGCTAGGGGTGCAGGGGTATGCTCAGGGTGGCCTCAGCGTGTCATCGAGCCACCCTTTAAGGACCGCCCACAAAATCCTGGACTGAAAACTGGTAAAAAAAACTTTGCATTTCAGTAATAAATCATTTAAAGTCTTTTCATGTGTTTTCAGCAAAAATATAAATATATTTTCCAACATATTTGCCTTTACATAGACTTTAAGTTTCTATCACATTCAATCACACCACAGTCAAAATCGAGCTTTCTTTTACCTCAGAAATAGTGAAAGTGGGGTTTATGGGAACCAATCTGAACCCAGATGGTATCATTATTCTGTAGTCATTCAACTGTGCAATAAACATTTACTTCATAATGATGAGCCAAAGCCAAATTGTTGTCTATTTCCACTTCAGTGCTGTGCATACTCATTTTAAACGTAGCCCATGTTCGTTTTTGAATGCCGACAGCGTAGTTACAATTATTCAAGGCATCAACTTTCTCCCCTTGCCTACTGATGCTCAGCACTCCTCTCTGCAGTTCAGTTGCTTGATACCTCCCAAGATAATTTGATGGGAAATTTATTTCATTTACACATCATACCACACTGGCTGTAATTAATTGTTCTGCTGTTCCTTGTACAATAGTTCACTGACTCCTTTGTGCGACTACAGGCTTGTTACTGTTCCGTGATATGCGGTGCCCATGCTGAAACTGTTAACAGATGCTTGCTGTCACCTAAAATGTCCACCTACATGACTCCAAAACAAAGAGTCCCTGGAATAATAATAAACAGCAGCCTTTATTAATGCATTAAATTGTTCTTGACAGAAAGACTATTCACTGAAATATTTGTGATTCGGCTGATTATATTAGAGCTGCTAGTGCATAGTAAAGTAGCTTCATGTTTTTAGTATTTGGCATCTATCTTAATAATATTGGCCCACATGTATCATGCTAATGCCTAAAATATGATCTCAAACGGGCATATGCTTCTTTCTCAAACTCTGATTTTCGTAATTTCCATCTGTTATAGCCACATATCTGGAACAAACTCGCAGAAAATTCAAAGTCTGCTTCAACTCTCAAGACTTTTTTTTTTTTCAGGACTATTCATATCGCTGCACTGCACTGTAGATTCACTGTATACAGCTTGTTTGTCGTTTATTTTTATCTTTTATTTTACTGTTTAAAACGAACCTACTCATGCGTATTTATAGCTCACAAATGTGCCAAGCCTAGATTAATCTCATCTACTCGGAAAAAAAAAACAAAACAAACAATAGGAATTACAGTGGAGTAGTACAGTCATTTCACACTGACTGTAAAGATGCATGCTCGATAACAATTATCATATTCATGTTTCTCGCTGTTTAAGGTTTTTGGGTTTAGTGGAGAAATGTGATATTTAATACATTTTGTGGGTTTTGCATTTAAAATGCATGAAAGAATATGAATCCGAAAAATGGAAAATACTCAAGGTCTTTATTCAGGCACAGTGTATAACTGGATGATCGGGTGTTATGCGCTCCATTTAGGTCAGTTATGTTGCTTCTGAAGCTGCAAGTCTCCATGTTCTATGCTGAATGTAGGCAATCGAGAATTTGCTTGATTGATTGATGACAAATTAATAAGCAAACAGCTATTTTTAGTGATCTTTGCACTTCCACGAGAGGCAGACATATCAAGCTCCAACAATGCTGGTTCCTACATTTCCAGTAATGCACCCAGATAGCATTTTTCAAATGTCAAACAGGCTGACGAGGACTATTCGTGACGTGTTATAGCTGAACTTTGTGTGTAGAAACTGTGGAAAGCAACATTAAAAATACATATTAACACATAGTATAGGTGTGAAGAGTTATTCTAAGGCTTGGCAGTTGTTTGCTACAGGCTACGCTGAAAGCTGACAGGGTCTTCACCTTGACTGCAGTGTTTGGGAGGTGGTAACACATCACAATTTGCAGCTGTAATGAATCTAATTCCATCGCCCTTCATACTCCACGGCTCCCTATAGTCGAGTCTGTTTGTCTGAATACTTTTACGAATTTATAGACTGATGCTGCTTTGCCAGAGACACACAGTTCCTCCTGCTGATAAACATGCCCCGCAGCCATTATTCTTCTTCTTTATGGAATCAGCCGAAGGATGGAGTAGCAAGCCCTAAGCCTTCCTGCCGTTGTTGCAACTGTCCTACGCTCAGCGTTACGAGTAAATATCAATAAATTATCCGAAAAGCTCACGCTCATTGAGTTGCGAAAGTACTCCGTAGGTAAACTGACAGTTTAGGCTACTTTTTATGTTAATTTTGCGTCAAACGTTCATCTCTTGGTGCTACACTTGTGTTTATCGAGACGTTCAACCTTAGAGGAATCAGACAATTTGCCCGTGAAGATACATTTTATGACGTGTTTGTTTCCTTGTTCATGCACGCATGTTGAACTCTGAACACAAAAGGAATCCAGGTTACAGAGACTTCAAGTAAGATTGTAAAGTACCGTAACACGGGACTCACACAGGAGCGGAACGGCAGCGTGACGGCTGCGCCGCGTTTCAGCTGCGTCCTTTGCCCGGCGTCAACTCACACCGGACGCGTGTCACCCGCGGAACGGCAGCGGAGCGAGCCGGCCGTATTCACGCAAGATCATGACATCACGCGAGAATCCTGGACATACGCGAGACCCCGCGATAAACAGTGTATAAAGAAAACAACAAACAGCTGACTTTGCTTCTCTGACGTGGAGGAGATTATAAAAAGCATCTGTTGTGTCATAAATGATTGTGTGTTGTTCCACTTCAACAATTAGTCTCTCGCTGCGATACTTTGATCGGTGCCACCGGTCATGACGTAACGTTGATGTGAAGTTGTAAAAAGCTACATGAACTGCGTTGACTTACGTTGATTCTGTGTCGGATTTCCTGACTGGTGTGCAGAAAATAAAATGCTACGAAAAGCTTGCGCTGTTGCGCGGAGAGACGCTTCTGGGACGCTGCTGAGCCGCGCCCTGTGTGAGTGCTTTCATTGACTAGACTGGCGGCTATTTGCTACGGTGACCGCGGCGCAGCCGTTCCGCTGCCGTTCCGCTGCTGTAACGCCTCCGGTGTGAGTTGGCCTTAAGACGCTATCTGAGGTCTCTAAATGTCAATAATGAGCAGTAAACACAGCGGGGAAAGTGCTGCGATTGTTGCCGAATTCAGGCAAAGTTGCCTATTATATTATAATGCTTGAATACATATTTTACATTTTAATTAGTTTTAATTAGTTTTAATTAAACACTACGCCTCGTTTGTCCTTATAATAGGTAATTTCACGCGTTTCATAGAAAGCACGTAGTATGAGATCATCAAAATCTCGGATATCTCCGGTTTAGTAAAGAAATTGCACACATATAAGGTTTTAAGTGCGACGTACATGTGGTTTACAGTCACGAACAGCCTTTTATTCAAGAAGGTACTACGAATTGAAAACCGTGCTACTTTGCACGACTGCCACGATACTGAACAGAAGACGAAAATGTGCACCATATGGACAAAGAAAATATAAATAAAGAAAGAAAGAAAAACTGGCGAGATAAGCGCCGTGATTCAGAGGTGATGAAACAGCAAACAAACAATATGACAAGACCAACAAAGAAACAGTAGAAAAAGACAGCTGAAGATAGCTCAGTGGGAAGACATGAAAAAGATGAAATCACAGTTCTTTAATATCAAGTGTTGAGAAGTCGTAGGGAGAAAAAGAAAAGAAAGATTATGCTATGAATAAAAATACACTGAGTGGAAGAGGGAGGCGTCGCCTGTTGCGGCAGGAGCGACCGTTTCTCTTGTGCTGCATTGTGCGATTTGTCTGAACTTAAGACATCATGGGAACAAAAGTTGCGGCGCCCTTGGGCGAGACACGTAAAGGGACTCTGTCACTGGCAGTGCTGAGCTGCAGATTCATTGTCCGTTGAAGCAAATCTGACAAAAGTAGTTTGAGGTCAAGAGAAAGACGAGCTGACGTGGGCACGGCGCATTATATAAGGTCTGTTTAAAAACTTAATATGACTGAAGTGACACAAATTACTAAAGGGGGCCATCTCATCGGTGCGTTCCAACACAGGCAAAGTTCACAACGGGGTTTTGGTCCCATGCCATTATGGACTGTCATCAGAGCAGGGATGACTAGAAGGGACGTCTCTAATTAGCCCTTGTCAGACAAATGACATTCTAATCACGTGTTCCTGGTAATTACTTCACTTTTTACGATCTCTCCGCTCGTCTTAGGTTGACACGAACCTCTCTTGAATGTATTCAGAGCTTGCTGGCTCAAGCGGCAGGAGGAGGGGAAGTTAACGGGAGGCAAAAGCTGCCTCGATCCTCCGCTTTCAAGCCCTGAGGCGCCGTAATGTGGAGAGCAGAGAGGGAAAATCTTCTCATTTTATCATCTTCAGTGCATAAAATTGAGAGGTGTGCGGTGTATTTACGTGGACTAACAGAGTCTCGACACTGGCAAGTCTGTACTTATCTGTTTGCACACCTTTTAGGTGGGCTTTGGTTGATAGCCCCGGCCTCCCTGAACTTCTACCAAGTGAGCTGGTTATATGTGAAATTAAAAAAGGGGGGAAATCATTAAACAGCTGGCTGAAGCTAAACACGCTTCCTGGACACAGAGGGCCTGCAGAGTGATTCATTTTCATCCTCTCTCCGCCTGCAAAATTGATTTATATTAGTATTTATGTGTTCACATATTTCAGAGAGAGTATCTATTTATGTAGTAGGTAGGGTGTTTAAAAAGAGGGAATGAGAAGGGGAGGCTTAGCGGAACAAAATGGAAATGTACATTATGAATGTCCAACAACAGGAAGTAGGGGAAATAATAACTTTCTCACTTATATATGCTGCTGCTGCTGCTGTGGAGGTTTCTTCCGTCTACTCGTTGCAGAGCATATTCTACACGCCTGTCTTCGTAGAAAAAAAATAAACTCCTTGAAATTTCAGACTGCTTGCGTGCAGACCTGCTGTGCCCTGTGCCAGAAAACAACTCCCCAACAGTTTCCGAAGCCTCTCCCAGTGGGGAATCATTAGTTGGGACACATTGTGACATCATTTGAATCTGTGACCTCGCAAGCCTTACGGGACCCACTGGATCGGTAGACACCATCATTGAATAATACACAGCTCTTTTGCTGTGTGAAGCACAAGGGAACGGCGAAGGATTGCAAGAAGGAGGTGGGTGAGGAAGCGACAGAGCATTATGCTAAAATATGTACCATTTCCAACTGTGGTCCGCTGGGCCTCGGCGACTGTTGTTTGTGCCGCCGTGGCTGTCTTTGGCTTCTTGGTTCGCTCCATCTCCAACTCGGGCCTCATTATGTGTGACAGTGCTCGGAGATAGCAGGTAGGAAGGCTGGAATAAAAGGGAAGGGGAGGGAGGAGGCTCGCTGTACAGAGATAGGCCTTCTTCTACCTCCTGATATCATGGATGAATCAATTGATGCTGTTTTGTGCACTTTTTCTGCTGACCCAGCAAGCGGAGGGGACGGGGGACGGGGAGGGGGATTCGGCCAGTTGCCTATGGCATGGCAGCTAGAGTTTGAGTTTAGCTCACTCTGTCACTATAATACCCCCACATATCTATGCTTCTTGCCACTGCAAGCACACTCGCACGGGAACATTTGTGCATACACGCACGCACACACCCTCACATATACCCATTCCCCTTCCTCTAAAATGCATTTGTCGCCTGTGGTGTTATGGCATTGGACTGTCTGCTAGATATTAGGGTTGTGGGGGTAAATCTAGATGATGGATTATTTCTGTTGTGCTGTCAAAGCCGGCGCTTGATAAAAGAACAACACAGGACGGGCGCGAGACAAACGGATGGTGTGGAGGAAAAAGCAAAACTCACGTCAATATCTTGCTCTTGCCAAATTCGTACCATTTTGACTCGGGTGCCTACTGTATATGTGGCATCATGAGGCTTCCGCTTATAATCAGATACTTTAAAGCCAGCCGATACATTAAGCACACACCGCTCACAGCCAGCTGCTACTCGCGAGGTAAACATACAATATTGTAGGTTCTCAATCAAACGCATGTTGCGTCAACTCACCAGGCGTCTTCAGCTGACTGTGGGCAGAACAAACGCTGCTGCTGTCTTGTCTGTAAGAGGAATAAATATTGATATGCTCCAGTGGCCTAGTATGTTAATTAAATACATGCTTATTGAAATTCAATGACAGCTGGAATTTCACAGTAAGCAGGGGGGGGGGGGATCTCGCTTCTCCCCCAAGAGTGTAAAACATAATTGGTTGACAGCAAAAAGTAACACACAATTAGTTAGAAAAAGGTTTTAATTAATATTATTCAGGCGAGGTCCTCGGTTTAGATGCGTCCTACAGCGTGCCTTGCCTGTCTGTTGTACAGATGCTGCAGATGTGACGCTGGGAGCTCAAGGCGCCGGGTTGGCGCGTACAACAGGGGTCCGTCGTTGGAGCAGTAACCCTCAGTGGAAACAGATGATTAAAAAAAAAGAAAAAGTGAAGATTCCCCTATGGCATACTCTGAAAATACTTGTTTACTTCTGTAGAAACCAGCAATTACTGTGTGTCTAAATGTACCATGAACAAGACTAAGACATGTTAGCACTATTGGGGAAAGATGACAATTTTGACCTGCTGGTGGTGCAAGGGGAAAGGTCTTGGGATCACCAATGTGATTACAATTCATGCTGAGCGGAACACGAAAGTCTGTAGCAAATTTTATGGTAATCCTTCCAATGGTTGTTGACATGCTGTAGTCTAGAACCAACAGACCAGCATCGCCATCCCCCAGACTGACGCCCCAAGTGTGGCTGAAAATTAGGATTTATGCAGCAAAATATCAAAACCTGTCCAAGCTACCAGGGCAGTATGTCTGGAAATATGCAAAAAAAACACACGAATGTGTGTACTGTGGCAACCCATACAGCAGTTGTGTAAATATTTCAGTCTGGAGCAAAGTGGTGGACAGGGTGATAGACTGCCCAACTGACATTGCCATCCCTGGAGCATAGCATGGCTAAAAAAACAGTGACGCCGCTGTCGATGGGAGTCTAATTTGTCTCTGAATCTTTGCAAAGGCTTCAGCTCGTGAGCATTTCTATTAATGCAGCTACCACCCTCAGCATTTATCCCACAGTCAGCCAATTGAACATGAAGATCCCCAAAACCCATACGCTTAATTCATGCCCACCTTCCCCTATCAAACACGGCTGTCTCCTCTTTCTTCCCACAGTGGCAGCGTTGACACCTGGAGTCCTTTGTGAGTCATGTATCACACTCACTTAAATGGCCTCGCACAGCTTATGGACAAGAATCCGCTTTGTTTTGGGCTATTGTGCGAAACATTAAAAAGCAATTTGCTGGCAGACCTATTGAGCAGACCTGCAATCGGTCCAACAGCATCACTCCCCTGGTGGATTGTTATTGTCATTGAGTGGTTGATAGTGTGGGGGGGTTGGGGGTTGGGAGCTCTGACAGTAGGCGGTTGGGAAATTTAAAGAGTTTATTGAGCCGGGCTTCACAAAAGGCAAATGAAAGTGAGTTTTGAAGCGAGGATTACTGCGATAATGTAGATAGGAGCATATACAGTGCGTGTAAACACCACATAAATAAGTATTCAGTCATGTCTTCACCATGTAAGCGCTATAAACAACAGTTCATGCTCTGCTTTTCCAGTCTCCTATCAGATTTTTTTCCCTGCTCTACCTGCCAAATAAAGACTAAAGATCATTTCAGTATGATCAGAGTAAGAGATCTGAATCTGGAAGCCAAGCCCCAATCCTTATTGCCATAGTCAAAGTAGAGGTTGGTGAAAAGTCTTACCGTCTAATACTTGAGATTGAGTGCCAAACATCATCGTATTCACAGTTGCCAATAAACGAAACCGAGACAAGAAACAAGCGGAAAAACAGAAATACTCATACTGATTTTCACACCTATTGTGTAAGGCAATTTACACTTTCAATACCTGAAACTCGTGCTCATGTGGAAGCTAACGTAACATAATACACACTAAAAATCACTGGGTTAGGAATCAACCCAGTGGGGGTTAAAATAGCACCAGCATTAATAGCAATAGACGAAATAATTAGTTAACTTTACTCATTTCCATTGAGTTTTGGGGCGGAGTCATTGTTATTTTTATATTACTGTGGAGTTACTGGATCTAAACAGTGTTGAGTGGTTTCTACCCATGAGTACTGGATCATGTTTGACCCAATGGTTTTGAGTGTGCAGGTTACCCATTTCTTGAGGCCATAAAATTTTATTTAACCATTAAGATTTTTTGGTTATCCTGACCAAAATAGGCAAAAAATATGAATGTGTTACACACAAATTACATAAGACAGATAACACACAATATCAAAATCTTATTATAAAATAAAATAACTAAGACCAGGGCTTCTCTATAGCTACCATGATTGGTTTCCGGTTTTCGAAAAGTAGGGCTATGTAATAACTGAATCTCTGAAATTGCATTCAGCAAATAATCATATACTATATTATGACTCTGTGCTGCCAAAGCTGCAGCATATAAAGCTACTGTCACATAATAACGTAGCTGCAGTATAAAATAAATTCCTCCAGAATCCAGTCCTCAGGCTTGCTACTCCTTTCCTATCTTGTTCCCAAGGACACTCTCTAACAGCATCCCAGTCCAGTGGGAATTCGGCACATCTTGTGGGAGTTGACATGGGATCCTCAATCCAACATCAGCATCTACTTCTGGCCGCCTCAGCCGCCATCAACACACACATCTCCAACTCAATTGTTTATTTCCCCATACGGAAGAGGTCAAACAAACATGGCCTGCACTCTTTCATACCTTCAAAATCACACCACATATTAAATCAAACAAAATGTGAAGTGGGACATCTCAGTTTCTGGACTGTAAAGCACACGACTGGAGTAAGCACTCTATCCAAGTAACAAATAGGAGATTAAAGGATGTCGGATCACTGCTCTGTGCATATTTGTGTTTGAAGGAATGTGGGTAAAGCAGAGGATTTTTTTAGATTTAAGCTCTTTCATTAGTCTCTCTTCAGTGACACTCTTCTTCTGCCCAGGCACTGATGAACTGTCTAAGGCAGGGCTAGACAACTATTTTTCCAATGGCCACATGAGAAACCCAGATTGTTGCTCGAGGGTAAATAAATTTTGTCATGCCGTAACCACTAGATACCATACTGTGCACTTATTCTTTGAATTTATTATAATGAAAATCTTTCCAAACAGAATCTTATTAAGAACATTAAACAATTTGCAGTCTTTGAACCTGTTGTACCCCTTTAGGGTAAAAAAAAAAAATCCATTAAAAAACAACAAACAAAACAAAAACACAAAAAAAATCTCTCGCAGCATGCCAAAAGATGAAAACATACACCACAGGTCCAAAAAGTAAGGCTGAGAAATAAAACTAAACAAATCTGATATATAAAAAAAAAACATCCGCTGACCTATACCCACATGCTCTTTTTCCACAGCTTATGAGTTTGTTTGTTGGATAATCCACTGTGAATTGTTAATGCCAAGAAACAAAAAGAAAAATGGGGGGGGGGGACTTAGCAAAATAACTTACAAATAACGTTTTGTAACTGCAGCACATTAAATATGTGATACACAGATGCTTTCATGGACAGACGATATTCCCATGAGACCTTACCCATGGACATTATGACTATCTTTTAGATTACAGCAGAAAGATCTCAATCTATGGGTGGGTTTTCCAGCTTACTCAGTGGGTGGTTGATGTTGATTTTGACATCAATCAAAATTGACTCCCTATGTCTTGCCCCTACCAGGGTGCAGAGAAACGTAGGGGGTCATGATTGATGACCAGCTAACTTCCTCTAACCATGTTGCCTCACCACCACTTTGCACTTCACAACATAAGAAAAATCAAAGAGACCGTACCTCCTTTCCAACACTACCAACAACTAAATGCTAAATCTATCCCCTCTAGTACTGTCACAGTTGCTGCACTGAAATGTCCTAGTCGCACTGTACCTTGATGTTTCCTTTCTTTTAAGTCGCTTTGGATAAAAGCGTCAGCTAAACGACTAAATGTAAATGAATGAAGTCTTTGAACTAGCGAATTAAAAGAATTAAATTCCCTAAGTTGCTATATACAGTGCAGCCAAGTATCTTGACTCGAATGTCTGTTCACATACAGTTTGTATGTTGATCCAAAGGGGAAACAGCAACCTTTGATCTAGACTCCTCACACGTGTGTGGGAAGTTCTCGTCTTTGAGAGATGAGTAAAAAGTCAGTACTGGCAACGGTTTAAAGCGTTCTACCAGCAGCAGAGTCGAAGTTGTAGACGACTGCATTAAAACGCTTTGAAAACCCACCATGCAACGCCTTCGATACAGCAGATGGAGTCTCGTTCACTGTGGGAAAGAAGAAGCGGCTTCTTGACGTGGGCCTTGACATGTGCAATTCTGAATTCACTTCATTCATGAGGCCAGTTTCCACCAATAAAAAAAATGCCAAATCAGCCGACCACTCTTCTGTGGTTAGTTCAGGGATTTTCTTTTCTTTGACCGAGCTGAGCCACCTGAGCCCAGATCAGCTTGTTCACTCACACTCTTGCCCTAAAGTGCTGCATATTTTTGGTACTGACCTGCATAGTTGTCGAATATAAATAGTGAAACGCAAAAATAATTGTTTCTGTTCTGGGTTAACCACAGTCACTTTATCATGCATTCCTCTTCAAAAAGGCCAGCATTGTTACCAGTCAAATTAGGACACCCAACAGTTGTGACACTGACGAACTTTTCAGACTGTAGTCCTAACTTTTTTTGCATATTCACCCCTACAAATAAATCCTGACTGGTCGTCGGCCTTCTCATTGATTGCATTGAAGCCTCCCTAACTCTCTTTGGTGATTCCTTTTTACAAAGAGCTGGAAGGTGTCATTGCAGCTCTCATCAAGGGACAAGAGGAAGAAGTTGAGATTGTCTGTCTGCTCTAGATTTCCTACCGTACAATGTCCTCAACCCACCTTGTAACAGTTCACCTTGAGAGGGACAGATTTTGAAAAGACTACCAGGCAAAGTATTGCCACCGAGTCCACCAGGCATTCTTTGATGAATTCG
Source organism: Collichthys lucidus (assembly GCA_004119915.2). NCBI lineage: Eukaryota > Metazoa > Chordata > Actinopteri > Sciaenidae > Collichthys > Collichthys lucidus. The sequence continues at coordinate 15,011,681 of CM014101.1, read as the reverse complement.
CCATCACAAAATGGCTTGCTTCCTTTTGGCCATTTTGTGAGCTAACACATAACAATTTTGTACATTTCCTTCCTTCATTGTATGAACCTTTGTAAAAAAAAATGTCCTTGCTGCTTTTTGTAGCTTAGCTAGCAATCCCTCGAGCTGTCCTGACCTTCTCATGATCTGATATCTCTACTCTTTCACATGTTTGGTCTTGAAGTGACAGCTCATGTTGTAGGCTTTGAATAAAACCACAGGTTCCTTGTAAATTAAGCACACTGCTCGACCTCAGTCTCATGCTTTGTTCTCATTTATAGCAGGTGAACTGTATGCATCGACTGTGTTGCACACACAGCCGAACCCAACGTGCCTCAGCCGCCTCAGCCTCAAACATCACAAATGAAGAAGAATGTTGAGAAGAACTAAAATCCAATTTAGGTAAGTAAGTAAGTGGAATGGTGTCCATTGTTTTAGACCTCCCAGGCTTGGCACAACCATCATGAGGTTAACACACATTAACCCTCCTGTTGTGTACGGGTCAAACCCTGAACCATACCTCTAACCCTGGGATCATAGGACCGTTACTTTCCATGACTTTTCCCTGAGTAATGACGCTTCAGTCTCCTTGTATGTAATTAATCAAGTGTGTACTCCTTTTCGTTCTGTTGGAAGATGCCCCAGCTTAAAACCAAGCCATGGCACTAACATTAGCTTCAATTGGTAGAAAGCTACAGCTGATCAAATCTGCTATCGAAAATTTTCAGAAAGCAAAAGTCCAAAATCAGAAGTCTGCTGAGATGAATTTGCCTGTCACCGTTCAGAATAAAAAACCTTAGCAGAATTAAGCGCTGTAGTCACATATCAGAAGAGTAAAATCTGACAGTATAGGCCTTACTGCTATAATCATCATGTCAGAAGCATATTATCCCTCCTCTAATAAATGTGAGATCCGTGACCAATGATTTGATGTCTTCATATTATGATTAATTTCACATCTGGTCACAGGAGCGATTATATTATTGATGTAGTCACTGTCAATTTGTCATGGATATAATGGTAACAGTGGTTCTTGGAAAATCATTACATTATTAAGCATAGAAGGAACAATTAAAGATTAGTGTTTGCCAAGACTGCCTGACTGTACGTAGGGTACATTATCCTGTCTTGTGTGATTTCTTTTTGCATTATAGATTATTTACTGCAGTCTATTTTGTACTATGGCCGGGGTCCTGATATAGTTTCAGGAAGTAAATTGATGGAATTAGTAATTAATTGTTGTTATGATTGATACAAAAAGTCACCAATAATTACTATATATATGTATACATAATAGGTCTGACGTTGACAGAAGAAGAACTAATCGGTTTGAAGCCTCAAATCTTTAGAACTTTCACGCCTTGATTAAATAAAAAAAACCTTATCAGATCTGTCAAAAAATAGATGCAATGGAATATAATTTTGCAAACTGTTTTACGTAACCAAAGGACAGAGAAGATCAAGAGACGAGCTTTAACTCCACCAATTAACACACATTTCCTCTAACTTGGCACTTTATGCCTTGGACAGAGTCATCACAGAGCCAGGACAGAATAAATTAAGACAAACTTTGAGCCTCCCTTTTTCCCAGCACAGATGATAATTTTCCAGGCAATTAAGATGAGCTGCGCTTTAGAAGGTGGGGTCAGTGCATGCTCATGGGAAACTAGTGTGATAAAACCGGCGCAGCGCTGTTGTGGGCAATGTAAAATGCTGCTTGTCAGCTGTCCTACAAGCCTGGGTAATTGACCCAGCTTCGAGACAGATCACTGATATCAAAGAATCATTAGTTCTTTAAAATTAGATTCCCTAATGAAATGTTTCCTAAATGCTGCATTTCCAGGCCCAGAGTATAAGGTTTACGGGGACATATAGGCAGAATGAGGCACAAATTAATAGATAACGTATAATCATCCGAAGATAAGAATCGATGTGTTTTTGACCCTTCATTTTAGACAAACACCGGCTCTAGATAGGGTGTTTTAGAGTTTTTGCAAGTTGTGCAGCCACCATAGGTCCTCCTACACACTTGAAATGGTGGGGGTTATGCGAGGAGTATTCAGTTGGTTGCAATTTGAAACCTTCCAGCCAGGTGCTACTAACTCAAAACAGTTGTGATGTTATCTTAAAGCCACTGAAACTGTTAGCATATACAGTCAGCCCTCGCTATATCGCGGTTAACTTTTCACGGACTCGCTGTTTTGCTGATTTTTTCAGTGTAATTTTGCAGCTTTTTTTACAGTGTGCTGTACAGTATGAACGCGCATTGTGTTCTGCGTCCTGATTAACTAAGTGAGTACTGTACAAAATGCGTGTAAAAAGGTGTATAAAAGTGTGTGGTTAGAGGTTTTACGTCCTTAAAACATGTATAATAATTGTAAAATTTGCTTTGCGGATTTCGTTTATTGCAGGTTATTTTTAGAACGTATCCCCTGCGATAAACAAGGGACCACTGTATATGCGTTCTGCTGCTACAGTACAGCTTTACTTAGCCTGTATGAATTGCTAGCTGATAGTTAGTCAACTCTATTGGTGCACGACTGCCATTACTGAGTCAATTTTCATGATTTCTCTACCTATCCTGCTGTTTTACTTCATTTTTGCATGTCACAGATTAGCTTAGCATTCAAAATGTGTTACGATTCAATGTGCTTGTAACTGGCACAGTGGTTGCTGGTTTATGTAGTCTTACTTTAAAGACTTCCTGTTTAGTTGGTCAATTCGATAGCCCAAAAGCTGTATTGCTGAAGTCAAACCACACATTTAAGGTGTTATTCATGATAGTGAGAGCAATTTTTAGGCCTAATCTTACAGGCACAGATCTTATTATAAGCCATTAGCTAAATAAAACTACATAAAGCATCACAGCAAGTGATGCTTTTGAAAGAAAATGAATCCTGTTTTACAGTAACAGCTGCCTAATGTTCATCATCCTCCAGCATTGATAACTGACAAGCATAAAGGTCAGTTTCCCACAGCTGACGCTTTTGTAGTTGAAGAAGCACCGCTCTATTCAGGTCTGAGTTGGAAAGCAGAAAACTTTTTGAAACATTTTTTTTCTCCACATCTGTCTCCAAACCGTTGTATCATGTTCTGCTTAAAATTGAACGAGGATGACTCAAAACGGCGTCTATTGTCAGGTTTATTTGTCCATTTTAGCATTTGAAAGATGTTTCCTTTGGAACAGAAATGGATCAGAAATAAATTCACGTGTTGATGTGATGCATGAAGCAGAGTACCTGCCAATACGTATCAAAGGAAACATAAAAGTGTAACAACCTTCACTGGGGCTGGCTCCTGCAAACATTCACCATCTGTGTGATGGAATCCTGTATTGGCAAACTCGCGAGCCTCAACCGAGCCAAGATAGCTGTCTCTCCTACCCAGAATGCAACAGTCACACTTTGTACTTTGTACCGTCTTGTGTTTAATAAAAATGGTTCAGCTCTTTCTCCTGTGTATGCGTGTGAACATTCCTGCTGAGCCAAGGGATAGCTTTGAAAAAAACAAAACAACAACACTGCATTACTTTTTGGCATCGGTTACTGTTATTTTTATGGTATTTCAGATTGATTCATGTCATACTGATAGATTGTATACGCTATATTCAATCATTTCTGAATCTGAGCTTTGACAGGTTGATGGGTTTTAGAGGTTTAAGAACTATTCAGGTATCAACACGTGAATGTGGTGTTTTTAGAGACCAAGACCAACTTGACTGAACCATTCCAACCATACAACAATCTATACAGATGTAGCAACTTAAAAGTTCCTGTGTTTCCGTGACAGGGGCCGTGACTGGTCCTTTACTGGTCCTTCAACGGTACTTCGCTGGTCCGTGACCGTAATGTAATCCCCCGCGATGTCGTAGTCAGTGAGGCCCCGTTTCGCCGAATCGAAACACCCCTAAGCAGTCTGTGTGAAAACCAGCTGCAATGCCTTATTTGTCCACGGGGAGGAGCAGTGATGTTCCGCTCTCACCGTAGACTGTCTAAAGACACATCTGAACAGATACTGTACAAAAACTACTGTATGGATCGCGATAGGATTAGGTCCAGACGTTCATGTCCACACACCCTAGATTGACCTTTCCTTGAGCAGCATCAGAATCTGAATTTGTCCAGTAGCAAAATTAATGACATTCCAATCAACCTGTACCTCAGGGGGCCTTAAACAGCTCCTTCAACAACTCCCACCACCCACCATGTAAGAAGGAGCGCTACCACAGGTCCTTCATTCCAACAACTGTCAGACTCTTTGACTTTCTTCCATATATATCTTATTTATGAGTAATTTCTTATCAACTTTAAGTATACGAGCTGCTGTGACTAGTTTATTTCCCCCTTTGTGGGATTATTAAAGTCTATCTTATCTTGTCCTGTCTTGTCTTACCTGTACACAAGGTTAAAAAAACATCTAAACATGTTTTGTGGTGTCATTTTGAAAATCTTTTGAAATCTTAGCATGTAGCTCAAAGCAGCACTGTGCCTAAGTGTAGCCTTGCATAAAGTCAAAGTCAACTTTATTATCAATGCTGCTATGTGTACAGGACATACAGAGCATCGAAATTGCGCTTCTCTCTTGTCTCAAACAGTATGGACACAAGAGTAGTAAAATATGTAAAAAGAAAAGTATATAATATACATATATATAGAATAAAGATGTACAAATCTAAAAAAATCTATACAGCAAAAGACAAAGACATCTGTGAGGCAATATGGTTACTATAAATATAAGTATGGTAATATGGTTTACATTATACATGTCCAGTCAACAATAAAAAAAATATTTGAATATTTGAACATAACTGCTAGCTGTGTTGTGTGGGTGTAAAGACATTTGTGGCCTTTCAAATAAAGTTTCTTACTTGAATATGACTAGATTTCAGTTGATAAGAGCCCAATACACCAACTTTCAGGAGTTTTAAATGTGTTAATACAGCTTTAGCAACACAGTTTATATAGTTGACAATAGCCTGTTTTACTAATCAAAAGGTTTCAGTGAGCCAACAGAGGCACCTTGGTGATTATCAAAGGGGCTTTTTCTCCAAAACACAAAGCACGTTCATTAGGCTCATGCAGATATTTTAAAAAAATCTAAACAATCTTTGAATTTGTCCTCCGAGTGATGTCATCTGGAGGACAGATTACAGTTTGTGTTAAATACAGCTGAGAGGGAGACTAAAGCTGTAAACGAGCTTTGATGGTGTGAGAATGTCATTTTCCGAAATTGTTAGCACTTTGCTTTGCATATTTTCACAGTGCCTTTCAGCGTATCAGATCAAAACTGAAAGTAAAATTCCCACAAACCTATCAACACTCTGTACCCTTTTCAATATTCCAGAAGGTTATCAAGAGTTCACTAGCGTACAGATTCAAAAAACGCAGACATATCCTTTCATTGTTCACAGGAGCATGCTGAGATGTTCAAATTTGGTAGTGTCACTTTTGAACGAGACACCGAGGACGGGTTCATGCATATATTGAGCATACGGCACAAAGTTTTCTAAACATAGCTTCGCTCGAGTGAAACAAAAAAGGCTGTAAAATGCTTCTTTCTCCAAGGGGGGTTCCTGATATGATAGACAATCGCTTTCTACAGTACAGTTTATTCCAGATGAGAAGAGGCAACACATTTCACTCATCTTCCGTTTTAAATAATTTAACAGCACAAACCGCGTTAATGGAGTGATCCATCTCTGGTAGATGAGAGGTGGAGAGTGGTTATTTATGTACAATACCAACGGGGGAATAAAGCATTGTGTTTCAAATGAAGATGGGGTTTAGAGGAGAAAAATATGGGCATTTGGACAGCTTTGGTAACCTTTGGGTTTGTCCAAGCTGAAGAGTACATCCACACGGGAGCGTATTATATGAACAGAATGTGATATTTAAGTTCGTCCCAGGCCCTTTGGGAAAACTCACATAAAATGTATTTCTGTGTGAATGTATAGAATTTATGTTGGTTGACTCCCCAACAAGCATCCAACGAGTTTTACATAGAAGATAATGGGAGTGACGATAACAAGGCCCCATCAAAACCGCATTCGATGCGCCACCCAATGCCGGCTATTAAATAAAATCTACTACCATTTGTGTCCTTTTCCCAACAAAGCATCTGCCTGTGCAGTCTACTATCTAACTAAACCCAGCAATCCGCCTGATGTGCAGCTATAGCAGATCCTTATTAACACATTATCCTCTCGAGACACGTGACTTGGGGCAGACTATTCCTGTGAAATGTTCTGCAGCATCCATGTGCAGGAATTCACAATTAATACCGATGCAAATACTGCACAAAGATGGATTGCAGCGGCAGCGTAACGGCAGAATTAGCATCCAGCAAATGTCATGATGTTGCCCACATGCGGAGCAATAAAACAGCCAGCATCCTCGTGGCTTCCTCATATTGCCTAAGCACACAAACCAGCAAGAGTTTGCAGCTGTCGTACATTTATTTACTGCAGAGTTTGCAATCAGCAGAAGAGTGGATGGGGCGTTGGAAGCCTTACAGGCCCCTCTAATTGCAAAAGAGTGCGTTGGATATATGTTGCGTCAAGCTGCGGATGTCATGTGCGAGCGGACGGTAGGAGCGAGACAAGCTGTCCACCTGAGCCAACTCTGAAGTGCATGCTAATTTGTTTTAATATTACATTAGCATAAATAATATGGCTTAGAAGTCACCCAAGTCCAGAGGAAGAAGACATAAATCTAGCGAGAAAGAGCCCTGCAGTCCTCGACCCACTCTGTATGCAACTTGCATCTATGAGTATTCAGCTTTCCTCGCCATGGTGTTGGGTCAGGCTCAGAGGATTAAGATGCAGAAAGCTCGTACCAATATGTCCTTTACATACAACAAGTAAAATGAAAACCTGGCATGCTCTGGGTGAGGACTGCGTTCTTTGATTTTGCACAGCAGGAGTTATTATTTGTCATCGAACTGCAAGTTGACATCAGTCTACTGCCAACACCGCCTCCCGAAGTACACTTATAAATGCCCTGACGAGGCATCGAGGACGCACCGTTATTAGACTCTTCATCTGTAATTAACCTAAGATCTATCCTCTCCCCATCATCATGCTAATGAGCAATCTAATACTCTTGAGTGATCTGTAATGTGCACAAGCCATCAATCATAGAGCATGGACGGTGTCTGGTTCCAATCATTGATGTTCCATTGGCGGCGCACTCTTTGTTTACCGTTTAACAGGTTATTGACATCCACCTGGAGTAAAAAGTGATGAGAATTCGATAGAGGCTGGCAAACACTGAAAGTATTAAACCAAATTATAGATCTGAATTGGGTGCGCATGATTCATTCTGCCAGATCAGGTCGTTAGACGTGCGGTCTGAATGGGATCATGATTGCCTGATTTTGGCTCTCGGATTGTTGGTCGGTGTCCCAACAGGTCAGACATTTAGGTTGGCTGCCGTTTGAGCGGTCTGGTTTACCAAATGGCTGTTGCCATGTTTACAGATGTCTGGTTTGAATCAACTACATTGTTCGATGGACAAAACCGACAAGGGTTGTTCATGGTCAGCGCAAGCACACACGTCATGCCCGAGTTTGTCAAGACCGAAGAAGAAAGTGTTGTTAACCACTCAGCCAATCAGAAATTAGTTGTATTACAATGTATCATTCCTGGTTTTCCAACATATTTAATTCATTTTGAAAGAAATCTCAGAATTGCCTTTACATAGACTTTTGCTCTTAAACATTATCTTACTTAAACTTCACTTTCAATTTGTTGTCCCATAATCTGAGCTATCCCCAGAACAACTTTTTAGATGTGTGGGTACATTATATCCAGCGTGAAAATCAGTTTCAATCAATATACCCCTTTTACGAAATCTCCACTTTTTTTTATACACATTACGGAAATACTGTTTAATATGCATTTAATGCTGCAGAGTATATAGCACAGCTCCTCTATCATCCAGCAGCTGCACACACTTCAGAAGGAGCTACATTACAGTAATTGATATTTGTATCCTGAGACAGTTAAGTAAAACAACCTCTCTGGCTCAAGGCAGAAGGATTTCCCTGAAATGTAAATTGAGCTCGAAGAAGGTTGGGAGTGATTTAAGAGTCAGTGACATCCACACTGTTGTGCTAAGTCAGTGAAAGTGCTGAGTGCAGGGCGCCAGGTCTGTCTCCATCTCTCTTTTCTGCTCTCTCCATCACTGTCTCTCTTTTCTATCCCGCCCTCTCCATTTCCCTCTTAAGGCAGCTGCCATAACTCAGACTCTATCTTAATCCTCTCTGAGTACACAAACACACATGTGCACACATGCACACTGCAAGCACACACGCAGGCATGTACTGTACACACAGGAAATCACAAAAGGCATTTGCTAGAACAATAATCCTGTTAATCGTCTCGTGGACTTTAAGGTGGGAGTTCAGACAGGGAGCTAAGCAAAGACCAAGTGGGATGCTTTGTAGGCAGACAGAGTTATTAGAAGGGCATTTGGTTTCACTACTGTATTAATCACTGAAGCACACTGAGACCAGATAATTTACTGTTTCAAAATAATACAACACAGTTTCAGCTTTGTGCTATACAATACAGGATATGATATGATGGCACACAACCTGGAATGCATCTAGATATCACCTCAAGAAATAATACAGAATTAATCGGAGGTTTTGAAAGTCAGTTTATTCACTTTCTTTCTTGTAGAGGGGTAAATAAAACGACTCTCATGAGTCTGTGCAGGACTGACACAATATCAGATTTTCATGAAATAATTATTGAAGGCCAAACAAAACAAACAAAACCAGGTATATATACCAGGTGTCTGTTAGCTTAGCTTAGCAAAATGGACTTGGAATAGATGGATACAGCTAGCCTGTTTAAAAACACAGCATTTAGCACGGTGTTAGCTCAGCGAAATGACTGGGAACAGATGGATACAGCTAGCCTGTTTCGAAAACACAGCATTTAGCACGGTGTTAGCTTAGCAAAATGACTGGGAACAGATGGATAACAGCTAAGCCTGTTTGAAAACACAGCAATTAGCACGGTGTTAGCTTAGCAAAATGACTGGGAACAGATGGATACAGCTAGCCTGCTTGAAAACAGCATTTAGCACGGTGTTAGCTTAGCAAAATGACTGGGAACAGATGGATACAGCTAGCCTGTTTGAAAACACAGCAATTAGCATGGTGTTAGCTTAGCAAAATGACTGGGAACAGATGGATACAGCTAGCCTGTTTGAAAACACAGCAATTAGCACGGTGTTAGCTTAGCAAAATGACTGGGAACAGATGGATACAGCTAGCCTGTTTGAAAACACAGCAATTAGCACAGTGTTAGCTTAGCAAAATGACTAGGAACAGATGGATACAGCTAGCCTGTTTGAAAACACAGCAATTAGCACAGTGTTAGCTTAGCAAAATGACTGGGAACAGATGGATACAGCTAGCCTGTTTGAAAACACAGCAATTAGCATGGTGTTAGCTTAGCAAAATAACTGGAAGCAGATGGAAAGAGCTAACCTGACTAAGGCCAAAGTACAAAAACACGGCTACTAGCGCCTCTAAAACTCACAAATGAACATGTTTAATGGGTATACAAAACAGAAATAGTGGATTTTATGGGGAGGTACAAGCTTTAACGCTTTCTTGGCACGACACAATGGCTTCCAGTTACTACAGATATTCATAGGTGGCGTTTTCTTTTAGCTTTGGTTAAAACCAGCTAGCTATTTTCCCCGCTACTCACGCTGAGCTACTGTAGGCTAACCACCTCCCAGCTTCCAGTTTCATAATATCATATCAACAATACCAAAATGCCATTATTAGTAACCTCTACAGTGAAACACTTGTATGCAACTGGAGTTCACTGAACAGACCTTTTTCACAGCAGCCATTTTGACATGAAATAGCGGGTAAACACTAATTAAGGTTCAGTTCCATTCAGGTCAAACGGAGTCAGGGTTCTACTGTGTCGCATGTTGGTTCGCCGGAAAGTCTCTGCTGGGATAAATGGAACAGAACCTTAATTAGTATCATTGGAAACACCTGCGTTGACCCAAAATGGCTGCTGTGAAAAAAGGGTCTACAGTTCCAGTCACAACAACTTCTCTGCTAACGTCTGACTTAACGTGTGAACAACCTGTTTCTCGTGTCTACCGTACGCCGTACCACAGTGTGATGCTCTGTTTGCAGACTGCTCCATCTGTACACATGACACGACGAAAACACGGGAGCGCTGTTAATTGGTTTATGTAAAGAACACATGCACATGCGGGGTTTAAAAGGGTTCGTGTAAACAAATTTACCCAAATTAAACCCACATTGGAGGACGGCCAACGACTTTGGTGCGCAGGAAATGAAGGCATATGTTGTGTAGGTGCAGCAACCTAGAACGGGTTGGTGTTGATTCTTACGGATGCTAGCAGTCTGCGGTTTAACATATCTTCCCTTTTTTTATTATATATATAAAAAAAGACTCTTTCATGTTCGTTTTTATTATTTGAGGGAGGTTTTCACAGAGTCGGCACGCCAATGAGAGATAAATGAGGTGATTTAGCATAGCAGTCAGAGATAATAATGATGCCGTTTGGGAGCCATAGCTTTCATATCCATGTACGGTAAGGCGCGAACATAGTAATGAAAAGGATAAAAATAGATGATGTTTCATATGTGATGAGGGGCGGGCGGTGGGGGGAGATGACACTAACCAACTGCTGTAGAGAGAAACTCGGCTCTTGTTAACCTAAAATATGCTGAATGCTTCATTCTTCAAACAAACTCACTCCTTTGATCATTCTGAGGTCCTTGGAAGTACAGAGCAACAATAGTAAACATGCTAATTTATTCCAAAGAAAAGGTTGTAGCATGTATTTACAATTAAATGTGAATTACCACAGGGAATTCCAGCTCGTGCTAACACACAATTCTATGTTTCTCTCAGATAAATTTACAATGTCCTCTGTGGTGGTTAAACAGAACCCAGCCAAATCTGAAATAAGCTTGCGTTCTCGTAATGGAACAAACAGACAAAGAGCCCCATTGGTTTGCCTTTGTGGCCTTATCTGGCCTTGGCCAGCTCAAGGCGCATCATGTGCGTGAGAGAGATCCAGTGTATCACATCTCAGTGACTGTGGGGAGTCAGTATCACACCAGATCTCCAGGTCATTTACCAGGGTGGGTGGTTTCATTAGTCTCTTTTGCAACAATACTTGCTGATTGCCATCTTGTTTCGCAGTGATTTATAATTCCAGCCCCTTGGAGTTTGCAGAAATACCTAAAGCAACTGCTCAAATAAGATAAGAAGGGTTCTTTATGTATGGTGTTGTCTGGGGTGTACATCAGAAAGAGAGAGAGGGAGAAAGAGAGAGAGAGAGAGAAGCCTCGGGGTGACGCGGTACTTTATTTTTTGCAAGCATTTACAGTTTTTCGCCGGAGATTCAAGAATGCAAGAGGCTGTTGTTTCTAACTTCAGGAACAAACATTGGCTGCAAATGAATGAGACAGTTGTCAGGTTCAATTTGGTTAACACACGACGTTACGCCACCTTTAGAGGATTGCAGAGCATCTACGAGAATAAAGCAAATCCGCAGACAAAAGGGAGGAATCGTGGCAGTTTTGTCATTTCAGAGGGAGAGCTTCTGTCTTTTTATCATCTCGCCATTTACATAAAACTGTACAACCCCTCAAATGACAAGAAGCGCAGATAGGGAGAGAGGAGGGAAGAGAGACGGAGTCATACAGTGAACATAAATAGACCGTAGAACAGAACAATAAGGACAGAAATAGGAAACATCTTTACAGAGGTGTGATGATGTTAATTGGATACCGCAAAAAAATTACGTTTAATCACAGAGGAGACCTTTTCTCAGAGAAATTATGTATCAATAACCAATTTTCACCTTTGTGGCAGCTCTGTTTCCAGCTTGCGACAATATCACATAGAGAAGTTTAAAAAGACAAGACAAATCAATCTTTTCCCCGTGAGCTTGTTTTAATAGCTTATTTTAAATTTGATATGCAGTTAACTTCAAGCTGCTCTACCTTTACACCGTGACAGTCGCTGAAAGCACAGAGCCATGAATTATGCACAGGAATTTTATTACCGCCGCAAAACAGCTAATGGGCCATGCATTTGCTTCAGATTAACACTGGCACAACAGTGCTCGGTGCATATGTGTGTGAGTGCACACACGAGCAGAATCATTCAGTTCAATTTATAATCAGATAAAGGTCTGCGGTGGTAAAAGATAAAACAGCCAGCACATAAACGACACGTCACATATAGCGCAATGGAAATTCACTGAAACAACAGAGTGTTTAAAAAATACTGAAATAAAACCCATTATCATTCCTACTGGGAACTGAGGGTTTTGTTTCATTTTAATGAGAATTTCTTAAATTCCCCTCAAGTTCTGCACCAGTAAACTAATTTCTTTGGTTTCCGGAACTAATGACGCACAAAAAACAACAACATTTTTGACCAGATTAAACTTTTTTCTTAATGTGTTATTCCTGTTAAGTCATGTACTCCTGACTCAGCATGCTTTGAGTGTGTCTATGCGTCTGTATGGATTAGCAGATCACTTTAATTTAACTTTATTTGGATTGCATGCCTACACAGTCCTGGAGCTGAGCTGCTCATTTTTACCTGATTTTAACACCTAATTTCATAAACTTGTTTATATTTTTCTTTCAAATTTGGATGGGTGGTTAACAACACTTTTTTTTCTTTGGTCTGACAAACTCAGAACACATATTTATTCTTACTTTACACGGACTTTAAAAGGTCCAGTGTGTAGTAGTGAATTTAGTGACATCTAGAGGTGAAGTTTTGGATTGCAACCAACTGAACTGAACTCCCTCTTGGTTCAAGCATGAAGGAGAAACTACAGTGGCGATGAAACTTGTAAAAAACGTAAAAGGTCTTATGTAGAGCCGGTGTTTGGTTTGTCCCTTTAGGGCTGCTGTAGAAACAAAGTGGTTCAAAATGGCAGACTCCATGGAAGAGGACCCTCTCCCTCTGTATTCTATGGTAACATAAACATAACAATTCTTATTTCCAGGTGATTTTTACAATAATGAAAACAGAGTTCTGAATATGATTCAGATTTTTTTGTCAATAGATATGCTTAAATATTACTCACTGGACCTTTAAGTTTCAAAAAATGTACACTGGATTGAACTTGTTCAATCTGTCATTGCTGTGAACTTGCTGTGTATTTATATGACAGTGTTCTACATGTTCATACCATGACGGGCAGGAAAATTGTGAGGTAATCATGAGACCACGTGGAGCCTCATTATTGACCTTGGATGTGCCTCTGGGGCACTAAATGTCCTCTCATTCATTCACCGTCAGACCTCTCAAAGGAGATTAGCAAATACCCATCAATACTCTATCTCATGCCACTCCCACGTCCATAGGTTTGCGGCAGGGGTTACGCCGCCTCCCCTATTAACTTGGCCACGTCTCGCCATGTTAGCTCACTATCTACGTGAACGGCTCATCTCATTATGATTATGTAGGCCAGTGCATCTCTGAGTCCCTCTCGCTCCTCCGAATCAAAAGGGACAGGGCAGGAATAATTCTGGCCCTCAGCTGTGTGCAGAGTCTGCCTGGATGAAGAATATAGCCTGGGGGCGCTTTTTTGGAGAGGGGTTCATGTCTGCTTTGGCCTTTGCTGATGACTGAAGAATAGACCGAGTGTACTCTGACTGAAGTGAATGCTTAACTTGTGTATTACCCAGAATGTGGTATGGTCAGAGTTTGCCCCCAAGACATGAAATTATCCTCTGATGGAAAACAACAGACATGACCTCCCAGACATCTGAGACTGCACATTAACAGTAATTGGTGTTTTTCTTATCATGTTGCACATGCTCGGATGCATTCATGGAGGTAGTAATAAAAGTTTGGAGCCTCAAACAGAAATACATAAAGTATACAAACAGAATACAGTATTACTGAGACACGTTCTTGTTTTTTTGGAACAACCTTAAAGGGAAACTCCACTGATTCGACACATCAAAGTCTGTTTACAGGTCTTGGGGAGTAGACTACTAGTGCATATGTGGGAAAAATAAAGTTATAGGCGCCTTAAAAAGTCTGATAAAATGCCTCAAGTGATGTCACTTGAGGCAGTGTCTGTTTTGGCTGAAGAGTTTGAAAATTAAAAGGAAAAACAGTTATTGTGGAGTTGTGAAAGATGAAGTTATTGGGCCTACTTCTTCTTTTTCAGGTTTTTTCAACCGAATCTCCAACCAAACTGTCGGTGGTTGAATTGCATTTTGGGTATAGTAGGTGGCAGGTTTGTGAAATAAGAGGCATCTTTGAAAATCAGTGTTTTAGGGCTGCAACCAGCACTTTTAAAAACGTCTTTTTAAGCATCAAAGTTTACACTTTGAGCAGCAACACAAATGCCTAATTTATGGAAATTATTAAATCAAATGGTGACAGGCTAATATTTTCTAATTAGCACACAGAATGGAGAGGACACCGAGGTCGGACAGTCATCTTAAAGGGGTATACAAATGTGTGCACCAAATTTCATGGTGATCCATCAACAGTGGTTGAGTTAATTCAGTCTGGTTCGAAAATGATGGACTGATTGATTGACATGGTTCATAAAACCATGTGTTTAGCATAGCTGAAAAGCATAGCGATTCAGTTTTAAAATACTATCTGTAGCACATTTAAAAATATATATACTGGTCTCAAAATACTTGCTATAATTAGTGTAAACAAGTGAGACCAAAATAAATGAATGGGGTTTAAAGACGACGCTTTGATGTTTTACCTCCCTGGATTTTTTGCTTTTTGAAATAACCAGGTGATAATAATGTGGATAGCCTTGATACGTTGTGTACAACATTCCTGCATAATAGGGGACTCGGTACCTCATGTTGACACACTGCCTGTGCCCCTCGCTGATGCAGACCTTCATTAGTTAGATTCTCTAACTGTGAAGAGGTGCAAGGTCGACTTTATTTCCAGGCTCCCCCAAGAATATGAACCCGGTTCTTTTCCAGAACACAAGTAGCAGCTTAATACAACTGGAATGTCCCTATGTGGCTTTGTTTTAATGGAATAAACGTTGCCCGAGGACGATTTATCGGTGTAAACTGAATGTTATATGTGAGACTAATGCTGCAAGAGAAGTACATTGTCCTTTCTTTAACCTCTGCCATTGACTTATGCCACGGTTGGAGTTCATGCATTATTTCGTTATTAAAGAACACTTTGCTAGAAGCCCACTTCAGATTGGATTTTCAGCTTAACGGATCCTTTTTGTTCAATCTACCTAAGCTTCTAAGTGAACCTGACAGCCATTCCCGAGACAAGAGGCAGGATCCGTCCACAGTTTAAAGTTTAAAAGAACACAGCCGAACCTATTTCACTGTACATTAAACCAATTAAAGGGAACGGGAGGAAGGAGGGGGTACGATTAAGCGTTTGGAAAGATTTAGCCAAGTGTTTGTCAGCAGCACGTTTTAGGATGGTTCACACATACTTCATTTATTTTTTTTTTGGAGTGGAAACCAAAAGAATCTGAGTGTTACATGCTGATACTAGAGGACGCCTACAGTTTGGCGCCGGGAAGAATTCATTGAGAGAACGCAGACAGTTGCAAAATAATGATGTTCATGAATAATGATAGAGGAGGTCTCGGAGGCTTCACACACATTTTAGTGCCAGGCAGCTAGAAACTGGCAGGATTGAAGCTTATCGGGCGAATGCCACAAGATTCATGGGGGAAAATACTACAAATCCTGCTTGGCGGGAAAACAGTCGTGCGTGCGTGTGTTCATGCAGCTGAGTGTGAACGTAGGCCTCCCCAACAGCATGTCCTGAGGGTTTATTGGTACGACGTGAATGCGCAAGCTTTGGCACACCAACAATATACAGTCGTGTGTGAATGAACAAGAGAGACAGAGGGAGGGTATAAGAGGAAAATACAAACTAATCCTCTGGATGCTTTGGCATCACAAGGTAGAGGACAATCACAGCCACAGGGTTTTCCGACCCTAGACAGGGGCGCCACAAAAGTCCCAGACCAACACGAGCACCCGGGCTGGTGCATGGAAAGGGCATCTGCGTAAAGCATACCAGAGGCTGAGCAAATCAAAAACAAGCAAAGATAGAGGGCATGGAGGGAGGAGGGGGGAGAAACAATAAACAAGTCAACTCAGTTATATTCCACAAGGAGATAGTTAAGGTCACTCCACCTTTGCTCAATCATTTAAGAGAGGTCCATTGCAGGAGATTGGGTTATTAACCCCTGTGGACACACTGACAAGCACCACTTCAATGGGATCATCAAAGCAATGCAAATCCAAACGGCATGTTGTGTTTTGTTGAATACACGCTGGACGGTTGAAGAGCAATTTCCACTTGACCCCCGTCTTGAACTCTATTTATTTCATATAGCAATTTCAGCCGATAAGGGGCCACATCGAAGGGTTGTCTCTTTATGGATCGTGAAGATGAATTTCAGCATTCAAGTTTCATCTCCGCTGACTTTAGCTGGAAGAAAAATATTTTGCAAAAGTACACATGCAGGAATTTTAAACATACATATATATATATATCTCAGTGTCCCAGATTTCATGAAACCTGCAAGGGAGGGAAGGAAAAGAAAACGAGAAAAGAAAAATAAAGGGGAACTGAGCAGACACCAGGGATCATATTTCTTATTCCTCTGTTTTCTCCCCCTCTGTCTCAGGAAGGATTCTGCGGGTCTGAATTATTAATTCTCTCTCTGCATTTGATTTGTATGGCTTGTCACTTTTATCAAATTATACGCGGGATCTCTCTCGTTCTTCTGCATTCTTTTAATTTAATATCATTTCACCTTGCTCGGAATTCAACATCTTTGGCAACTGTCACATACTCTAAATTTGATTCATACTTTAGATTGAAATAAAATAAAAATTCAGGCATATTTGAAGGTTATTTCCGCAGTGGCACTCTACTTTTTAAACGAATGTTAAAAGTATTACTACAAAAGCCGCCTGCAAAAACTTGCATACATTCACCGAGTAGCTTTATAAAGCTGCATTCATTTATTTATTAGCCACTAGGGGGCAGAGTAAGGTGAGGTCATTAAAATTTTATTATCCTGCCTTACCACCTGTCAATCAAAGGGACCATGATGTTAATTATGCATAACTTTAAGCCTTAATATAATTCGAATGGGTGAGTTCTATAAAATTCAGACTCAGTACAGTTGTCATGAATGGGGAAATTAGCTACAGAGACCAAAACAGTTTTTGTACCAGGCTGTAAACATGTTTATTTCATTTTAACATGGGGACTTATGGAAATTGACTCGTTCCGTAGCCAGCCTCAAGTGGACATTTGAGGAACTGCATTTTTTGGCACTTTTGCATTGGCTTCACCTCCCAGTTGCCACTGACAGAGACTTGTTTGTGTTTCTTTTAAAAAATATATGTCGCAAAAGACCTTTCGATTTTGAGGATTACATAACGTGGAAACTCTCACCTCTCTGGGCTGTAACCCCGGGGAAGCCTAACCTCTGAGGCGTGATTTGGCACAGGTGAGACCACTTATTTCGCAATAACGTCGAGTGGTAAAATGATTCACCTTCTATCTTCTAGTCTCAAAGTGTCTCGGCTGAGGTCAGAGTGACAGCACTTGACCCTTGTCACCTCACAGTTATTACATGTTGCGATGGCAGTGAAGTCTATGTGTTATTTTCTCACTCTGTCTTTGGTCGGCACCTTAGGGGGGCATGTGGTTCACACATAAAACATGGTGGTTTCCACATCCACCAGCGGGAGATCTACAATAGTTTTTGTCCGGCACTTTTTACTCAATCACATCTCATTAAAGACCAGAATTGTTAATAATCACACTGTAGATTGCTCATTAATCCTCCTCTGCAATATCCACCGTCTCTGTGCTTCGAGAACATTCTGCTGTGTTGGCATCCCATAAGTACTTCCTTTGATCGAGTCACGTTTTCGATTCAAATCCTCCTTGCTGACTGTAGACATTTGGACGGAAAGAAGAGAATCCATTCAGCACTCCTGCTAATGTATCTTCAGGGTTGAGGCACGACTGAAGGATTGAGACATTCCCGAGCTTGCGCATCACAACGTGTGCTCTCAGTATTCCCCCCCCTATTATGAATATTGAAATGCATTTTCAAATTGCCCCCGTGGCCCCTTCTCCCCTCTCGTACGGGCTCAAGAGAGGGAGGCACACTTCGAGACCTGAAATACTTTTAGCACTAATGTGCTGTTCAGTGAACCATCACAATGCCAGGATTGACACCATTTTTTATGCGGCCCCCCATTAGTGTCACTCAGCCTCCATTGTGGCACATTAAAATAAACTAATGATGTTTCTTCACCAAATGTCTAATGGAGTATTAGCCCGAGAAAGTGGCTGCTCTGTACTTACTGCACTTTCACCTAAAAAAAAAAAGTCCTACAAAAGAAATTCCTCACCGTGTCAGAAATGTTACACAGTAGTGTTATATGCAAATGCTGCTGGGGGGAAATGATTCCTTGGCGCAGGAAGTCAAATATCTTCATCCCCACAGGAGCGAGACAAAAATCATTGAGATGACACAAAGTGAAAAACCTGAAAACCTCCACTTTCTCCAACCTCTGTCCCCGTGTTGACCACGGTTGCTTTATTTAGGCGGTGTAGCGATGCAAGGGAGGCGGATCAGTGTCAGCGAGGCGGGCGCGAGGCTTAGTTCCAGCCTTGGGCCATCCCTGCTGCTCTAGTGGCCTGCATAGAAAGCTACCGAGGACCCTTTTGCATGGACAGCCGTCTCCCCCCAACCCTCTCTGGACACCACCGAACTACTGAAGGGGAAATTGAAATATGCTGCCTTTCCGCAAGGTCAGGCTTAGGCAGGACTGACACCTGCTGCTGGCCATGTTCAACATGGCATCCAGAGGCTTTGGAAGCCCTGTCTCACTTCTCTATTGTGTAGAGAATATGGCTTTATCACATTTTACTTTATGTTGGATTTGTGGGAGTACAGCTCTGGAACATGTAGCAAAGAGAGAGAGAGAGAGAAAGCATGTCAGGGAGAGTATTGATTGGTATCAATTTTTCTGCTGGAGCTGATTTACTTGAGCTCATTACATCCACAAACCTCCAGGGAGCATTCTTTTAAAGACACGCACAGAGAAGATAAGCCAGGGATGATGTAAATGACAATGAACAGAACTCAATACAGAGAAAACACAATTGTCCAGAATTGACTTTTCTCTGCAGCTAACATACTTTTCATTTGCTTTCCCCCCACCCACCCATCCACTCGTATCTACATGTGCTGCTTTCATTCATTATATCAACATATGCTGCATGTTTGATCCGGAATCCAACACAAGCACACAGATAATGCAGCTTCTAGATGGTTTCAGATATGCGCTATCTTCAACATTCAATCTTCAACATTTCGTAAATGGATTTTCGCAAAAGAGATACTTTACAGATGTAAGAAGATGATCCGCATGGACACAGTTACTCTTATCACTCCTTTAATCCACCGAAGAGATCTACTTATTTCTCAGTCAAGACAGTAAAATCAATACTCATTACTTTACCAATCAATGCCATTGTATATTGATTAGTATTTGCCTATAAGCCAGGTTCTGATGGGAATATCATTAGTTTTGCAGATATGTGGTTGCCACAAGAGAGAATTCATCCCAAGGAGAACATGAATGTCTAGCTTGGTTTTGCAGTAAAAATGCTAAACCTGGGTCAACAAATCACAACACAATGCAGCATATTTGCTGCACTGGGCAGTCAAATACAAGTGTGCAGAACGCTGTTTCTTTATCTACAATTGTTCCTAGCGCATTCAACAGAAGTCGAGGCGTTCTGTTACCATCTGTAACTAGACGTGGTTTCCGTTTGAACAGTTTGGCGTGGGCATGTTTTTGGATAAACTGCTTTTTCAAGTTTGCACAACTTAAAGATCCAATATTGCAGAAAGTTTGTTTTTCTTCTATAGTGCTATATAAATACTGTGAAAATAATTCAAAGAGAAATACACACAAATTGGCAACTGCTCTCTTAAACGAGCCATAAGGACTTCTGTGATGTCACAACTAAACGGACGTC
This sequence comes from Collichthys lucidus, assembly GCA_004119915.2. Taxonomy (NCBI): domain Eukaryota; kingdom Metazoa; phylum Chordata; class Actinopteri; family Sciaenidae; genus Collichthys; species Collichthys lucidus. The sequence continues at coordinate 14,991,571 of CM014101.1, read as the reverse complement.
ATTTATGCCCCCCGACCACGGCCCAGCTGGACCCACCGTCAGGGTAAGGCTGCAATCTGTTTCGTGAGGCCTGGCCATGTGTGACTCAGAAAACAATTAGCCAATAAGACGAGAGGCTCGTTAATATTCATGAGGGGAAAAAAGCAAAATGCCAAGATGGTTTTTGCCACGTTAAAGCACAAACATATCTCTTTTTTATATCAAAACTTCAAAGATGTCGATGATGATGATGATTAAAAGTGTAAAATATGCTTTTATCGCCTTTATCCCGACTCTACTCCTGTGCCACGTACCTCACTACTGCATGCACACATGTTCGGACAGAAAATACAGTACATTAAATTTGTGGAGAAAAAAAAAAGTTGGGTTTGGATTTTATAGGACCCTTCGCATTATCATTTACTCACTTGGCCCGCATAGCAAGCTTCCATGCCACTTATCAAATGAAATGGTTGCTCAACGCAGTGAGCCATTACCATGGAATCCAATGAGGTTTTAAGGTGGGGCTACTGTATGTAATGAAAGCATGAAAGCACATTACGTATGGCTCGATAAAAGTTCACACGGTGCATTTTTGACCAGCAAAGTCTCTTTTAATGAGAAAACAAGCTTCAGCCGGTGTACTCGCCAGGGCCTTTTCGTGTTATGAATAGCTTGGTCGCCTATACATTACAGCGAGAAATTCAACATGTCTGCCAGGGGTACTTGGGGAAATCACATTCCTTGGTGTGTGGGAGTGTTGCTTTTTATTACCTGCCTCAGAGCTTCAAATCCAATTCCATCTCCTCACTTCTCCCTGGGCCTTCCTCTGTCAGTGTAGAGAGAACATTGGATAGGGCGATGATGCAGCCTTCTGGATGGAACGGCTATAGCCTGCAGGTGACTTTAAATTAACACCCTTCATTAAGAGCATCCATCACATGGGATCCATAGGGAATCACCACGGAGCACCTAGGACACGTAAGTAAGGAGCCCCACAGAAAATGGCACTAATGCTGAATACATGCACATCGGTCCTCTGTGAAATAATCCACCTGTCTGAGAAAAAAATGTCCTCAATAGATTATTCTGGGTATAGGTGGAAGATGTCATCACAGGTTCTTGTTTCTCTGCCGGGTTTTCAGCTCTGGCTGGCGATAAAACAAGGCATATTTTCCGACCACGGGGTTGGGAGAAGTTTGAACCTCACTGTGACAATTCTCTGCTGGAATAAGGAAGGCCTGGGCATAAATTCAGAACAGCCGCCTTTCTTTTTTTGTGTGTGTGTGTTTTTTTATTTCTTCATACAGCACAACTGCATCCTTTATGAGGTAGAGGCCTAACCAGCCATCCGAGACAGAAGACAGGCCAGGCGTCTAGGGTGACAGCAAAAGGGTGCTTCGTTTACATTCAGGGGGACTTAGACAATATTCCCATGGCCAACTTATCCTGCTGAAACAGCGGCCACACTTGGCCGACAGAGCTGTGATTTTTTCAGCAGTCTGGAAGCTGCGGGGCTAGCGGAGGCTTTAGCAAAAAAAAAGGGAAGGAGGCGAGAACTCCGGGCTGCCGAGCACACCACTGGGCTGCGATCCCTGAGTTGAATTTCTGAAAGGGCTCATTATTCTGGATTGGGGGTGGGAGGGGTGGGGGTGGCATTGAAGGGTGGAAAGGGGGTGAACCAGGGGTGGGAGAGGCTCAAGGCAGAAGTGTCCATCAGAGCTGCTGTGGTGCGTTTAGACACATCACCGCTGGGACAAATGAAGATCAGGGGCTTGGAGTGAGATCGCATGACTCAGAAGAGTCGGATGTTTTTCAGCGTACAGATGGCATCGTCGTCACACCGAGGTAAAAAATTAAGACTCTGTGGACTGTCCGTCTGTTCCTGTCATCTGAAATAATAAATAAATTATTAATTACAAAAAAAAGGTATAAAAACCAAACCTAAGACTTCATCACAGTGTCACTGTTCATGCACGATTATATTAGATTCAAATAAAAACATGAAAGAATGCACTTCATTCCCTTTTAATTTGACAAAGAGTCCAGTCTTAGTGCAGGTGGAATACATCTATTACACTATCCCAGCTTACAGCACTTATAAACTGACATCTCACCAATCTACATGCAAGGGCTTCAAAAGGGAATAAAATTATGAGGAAATTACAAGGCAAGTGAGTTTTGGTCCCACACGGGGAATTAAAACTTATTATCTGTGACAACCTGTCAGCCAGTGAGAACTCAAACATGAGCACAAAGCTCTGCGAGCCGCAGAAGGGAGTAGAGAGGAAAAAAAAAGAAGAATGATAAAAGAAAAAAGGGAAGGAAAAGAGAAAGGGGCAGTTAGAGACATCGGAAAAAAAGCGCCTCCCTCACAGCAGGCTGAGTGGTAAATGTTTTCGACGGTTGTGATTTGACAAACTTGATCTCAACGTACAGTACAGTCGTATAATTTTTTTTTTTAGATCTTACGTTTGTCTTGTGTTTGGAGTAAACCGAGAGCTTGGAGTCACTTCTTTCACGAAATGGCTTTAACTAACGAGGATACACGTAGCACCAATAATCCCCGTCGGGGGGGGGGGGTAAAGGCCAATTATGACAATCACGATTCTTCAACAACTTTATACCTTTGCTATTAATGATAAAGGATGAGCAAATCATATATCCCCTGCCATTAAACAAGTTCAAGCACAGCCCATCACAGTCACTTTAACCAGTTCAAGGGAATTACAATACTCTCCGGAGTCGACAGTCAGATGCAATTAGTGGGACGGATGGCAAATTAGACTAAACGATCATGCTATCTGATTTAATGGGTCTAGAGTGGCGCACGCTTGCACTTCCATAGTCATGATGTCATCAGCATAAATCCCAAGGGGGCGAGTCAAACATTTTACTTTAATGTCCCCCAAGGAAATCCACTCCGATTCGGTCCACCCACCCTTAAAACCCCCACCTGGGAATGCCTAGAGAGCCGCATGAAAGCGCTGCAAAAAAGCTTAGAGAAACTTCAGAAGGAGACTTGCTTCTTAGAAGTTGGTCCGAAACATCCAAGCATTACCAAGTTTAGGCAACTTCAGAAAAGCCTTAAAGCTTGGCTACTTCTCAGAAATTCTTCTTCTTTTTTTTTAAATTCGTCTTTGCCCCCCTCCCCTCTTTAGAGAAAACAAAAACTGTTCGGCAGTTTTGACCGGCTGTGTGTTTTACTACGGCTACCCCCGCTGAATATGTGAGCAGAATTAGTCCAATGAGCTCCAGCAAACCGCGAGCTTCCCCTGTTAAATAATACAGAGGCGTGAAGGAGAAGGAGGGGTGAGGAGAATTTTTGGTTGCTCATTCCTCGGCTTTGTGTCATCCTGCTGACATCTGCTGCATTTGCATGGCAGCTGGAGATCCTTGGATTAAGCGCTTACAAGAGTATTGCCATATCTCATTTAACAACATAATCATCTTATGAGGAAAGCGATGTTTCATCCCTGGTGCTTTACAAGGCTTGGCATGCAGTTTCGACTCTCTCCCCTTTTTTTTTTTTTTTGCCTCTCATCTCCGTCCCTCCTCTCTTCCCTCGTCTCCGTCTTCCTCTCTGCCTCTTCCCATCAAGCTGTCCCTCTTTATGCTGTGATGCCTTGTAACTTGCTGTTTTGGGTAATCTTGTCGAACAGGACAAAATGTGTGCTCGGACCAGTGTGGATCAAATTATTTAGCAGACAGCTCTTTCAATTTTTATCTCCCTCTCCAAGGCTATCTGCTCCTCAGAACAAAAAAGCGCCAAAGATGGATGCCTGTGCTTCAATGCTGCCTCTTGTAGCCAAACAAGAAGAGCGTTAAACAAATACTTGAACCCACAAGGACGATGTCTGGGTTTTCATTGAGTTTTTATTGATCATGTCCAACAGCTAAAAGAGGCACTTCACTTATCATGTGTGATATAAGACTTGGCTAAAGCCAGTGTACATCTTTACAAAAAAAAAAAAACTTTTGTTTTCTTTGGCTTTCGTTTGATTTTATATTCTTTGTTTTGTGGGTTGGATACCGAGTGTTTTCATTTTTTAGCCAAGAAGCAGAGTCAAGTATTTCAAGTATTGGATGGATTGCGAACAATCGACATTCATGCCTCCCAGTGGAGCGGCACTACAAAATGTGTGTATGATTACCCATGATTGAAAAAGTGTAAAACACAAGACTTTTTTTGGTTTACGTAATATTTCTCTACAGCCTCCTCTTGTCCTCCGGTTTCACCACAAAGCTGACATTTGCGGTTTGAGTGAAATGTCTTCATAACTATTGGATGGATTGCCATGAAATGTGTTTGTAACTTTTCTAGTTCAATACTTTTTTTTGTGTAATTTGGTTAGCAGCAGGACGAATGAGGGGAAAACCTTCTAATGGAAAATCCTGACACGAGTATGTTCCTACATCAGTAACGGTTTGCATGCCTTCACAATCAGAGTTCTTTACTGTGACCTTTCTGGGCTTGAGATTTTGCTCCTTTGCTTCAGACAGGGAGATAAATGGGCTCGTGTCCACTCAGGTTACCAACACAAGTCCAATTATTTTGTCCTGGCCTTCCAGTCTGGTTTGCTTTTTTTTTTGCTTTTCCTTGAGCGTGTGATCAGATCTGTGCCTACTCCTGGAATCTCAGCTCAGGCCATCTCTCCTTTCCACACCATGTTTATTTCATAAAGAAATCTACAATATCAGAATAATCAGATGAGCAGGTGATAAGAGATAGCCGGACGGCGCAAGAATGTGCTGATGCTGTCAAGCCCTTTTTATTCTCTCTATAGCCGCGTTGGTAAGGGGTTCATATTTTGTTTTTGTGGTGAGTCACGGTCAAGATTGTCTCTACAAGGCGGACAAATTGGCTTGACAGAGAAGGCCTCTTTATTTCTCTACAGATGAACAGTGTGTGTGAAGGCTCCTACACGCTGTACATGCAAAACTACTATTAAAATCCTGTAAGGAAATATATAACGGTTGGTATTTCAGTGTTTATGCACACTACCCCTGTGTATATTCCTAAAATAAGAATGTTTGACATCAAAGTTTTGCACGTACTGTATGTGCACATCAAAGAAAGCAGTAGTCACTCATGTTGCCTCTGGGTGACATACTGTGCCTATTTTGGGCTTTTTACACCCACATTGGAATTGTTGCCCAATGTAAGTTAGTTTGTGAGACTAATATTGCTTAGAAATGTTGTGCTATGAACAAAGTTGGTTTTATAATTTACAAATGTGTGATGCGATGATGCTTGCTTTCTAAGTTATTGCAGAAAAATTGTTTGGATAATAAATGTATGCTCAAATTAAGAGTCAGTGTTAGATATAGCATATAATGCTTAAAAAACTTTGCATTTAATTTAAATTTCAATCTTCCTGTGGCTTTTTCCACACATTGTCAATGATTTTTTAAGAGATTCAGCAACGTTTTTACCCAAAAATGTGACAACTTTCCTTAAATCATCAGAATAAATGCTCATATGTCTTGAAGCACATTTAAGCAATGTCTTTAAAAGTCAAATAATCAGAATTATGTGTTCATGGAACATACTGTGACTTGGACACTCCCTGGTGATAGATGGAAAGGTCCATAATTTAACCCCTCTCTCATGTTTTCAAGATCATATTTGCAAGTTGCAGAAGCAACACCGCCCAGGACACCACAAAGCAATAACTACAAGGACGAGGTAATATTAGCCTCCATATGAATTGTATACAAAGAAGGGCGTTCGCCGCAGGGCGAATTTCTTCTTCTTCTTCTCTACGAGACCTATTTTATGTCCGAATTCATTTGGGGATGTTGGAGTTCACAATGTGCACTTGTTCAGCACAGTTTTTTGTCATTTGTCCAACAATTTCTCTTTTTTTGTGACTCAGCTGAGGCATCTCAGAGATCCATCAAAGCCTCCTTGTAAAGGTAGGAGGATTTAGTTTACTCTGCATTCCTTTCTTAAGCACCCCGAGCTTTGTTTGTGCCATAAAATATCCTCCCTTCTGTCTGTGCGGAGTCACATTCTGACTTTATATTCAGCTGTAGAGGCCTCTGTTATTCATTGTGTGGCTGTATCACTGACGTGAACTCTCATGTGCTTATGTTGAACTTACTGCATAATTCGCCTGATTCTGTATATCGGCAACACACAGAATGTTATTTCACAAAATTATCTATGCATAAAGATCCACCTAATCACTTCCAGAGACCCCCAATTGCAACCTATGGTCTTCACTGAGAAAATGGTCCTGTCGTCGCGTCGTAAGGCCGTAGTGCATCGAATCGCTGCAGGGTAGTGCAGTAGCGTAGACAGGGGTTAAGAGGGGTCGCTAGTGGTTTGTTCATTTGCGCTGAACATAACTGCTATGGAATAATCAGAAAATAACTTATTTTGTTGATTCACCAATTTCTCAATCCCGGCGCTCCCTCTCTCTCATTCACTGTCTATGTCGCTTAACCCGCGGCTCTCTCAAACCAAATGACACTTTTTTGTGTCGCTATTTTTTAAGCACTCACTGCGAGAAGGACCCAGTCGTAGAGGCATTACACATGCGATAAACTAAGCCAGAACACAACCGAGACAGTTGAACCAACTCCACCTGGATGCCGCTCAGTTTCAGTGACATTTCAGTCTCGACCATGGAGGGATTTGACCGGTCTGATCGTCGGCCTGGCCACCGCGGCGTGACATAAGGCTTAGCCAAAAAGTTGGATTTGGCTCAACTTCTACCGCCAAAGGTTGTGTGTTTTTCTTTCACCACCTGCATCTCACAATCGCTGCAGCCAAAAAAAGCAGCACCCCCCACTGAAATGAATGGCAGAACCTGCGTTTTCGCTTCAGCGCCATGTTCGATCTGAATGAGAAATAACGAGGAACTTTGGCCACATGGAAATGAATGAGTTTTTTAATTGTGACCCCCTGGAAATTAAACCAAAGGCATTATTAGAATAATTCAGAGAGAGAGAGAGAGAGTAAACATATTCATTAAAAAAGATTAAACAGAGGTCTAAGAAACCAGCATAACTTTGTGTGGCATGAATGTTTTTCAAACTTCTCTTCCCCATCATCATTTTGCATCAAAATGGGGAATATAAAAAAGGATGGGGAAAAGGTAATGTCAGGTGTCAGATGAGGCTTGTCTCGTCCATTATTCAAGTCAGCCCTGCACATTTTGCACCGCAGAGACTTATAAGCACATTTCCTGTTATTGCGATGCTGCATGGCTCTAAAGCAGAGAAACCTGATATATGCCACGAAAAACATCAACTAAAAGGCGTTGCATGAAGTGAAACCTGTCTTCCTATTTAATCACTTTAACCATGACTGATGTCTCCTATTAGATATGTAAGCACCGCAGATAAATAAAAAAGTCTTTGGGGCGGGAAAGAGAGAAGATTAACTTACAGCTATATGCTTGTTGGATAGCTGCAGCTAAGCATATGGCGGAGTAAATCAAAATGGGTCGAGAGGAACAGGTGGTCAGTTTGCCAGGAGGATGAGGTGAAGGTCTCTATATGGAGGGGAAGAGATAAATAATATTGTAAAAAATGCCTGCACAGGTTTTTTTTTTCTTCTTCTCACCAGCGGATAAAACTAATCGAATCCAAACCAAGGGAATGTCTGTGAATATTTTAATACTTGTCCACATGTGCATTATTCCAGAACAAGTCATGGTAACAAATAAATAAATAAATAAATCATGTTTCTCCTTTGTTAAAGCATGCATCGTGGAGCTATTCCGGGCACTGTTTAATTGACACACCTGAATGACTCGAGCGTTTCTTGATTCTCTAGTCTAAATTACTGAGTGGGTTGATGGATTTTCGCGCATTCACGAAAGCCCCGGTTTGCGATTTGCTAATAAGTAAACTCATTACCATACATGCACAAGATTTTCCATTAAATGGAGGACTCATCTCGAGTATTAGCTGCTTCATTCTCTTTCTTCCTTCTTCTTCACACCCACCCCCTCCTCTCCCGATCCACCACAGCCCTCCCACCCTGCTTACTCGCAGACATCCTCCTTTTCTTTTCTTCTAGTATATATCTCCCTGCGAGCAGCCATGGGGATGGGATATAGCCTGGGGGCACTGATTTCCCTGAGCAAGCAGCCTGCAATTGCACACTAGCCTAATAAACCTTACAGTATATATTTTATCTCTCCCATCTGCTTCCATCCTACCTCAAAAATCTGAATATATATATATATATATATATATATATATATATATATATATATATATATATATATATATATATATATATATATATATATATATATATATAAACATGCATTAAATCTGTGCCCTGGCATTACAAATAGATTCGGTGAGAGGAAAAAGCAACCCACAATCACAGGTGTGTTATTTTTCATCCTTTGTTTTACTCTGTTTAGGCCAAAGTTGATTTTTTCGGGTTGTTTTTCAACCTAACTGCTTCTTTAATTCGCTACTTTCTGGCTGAATAATAAGATGAATATTTTTTTTGCTGTGCACAAAGCAGCTGATTGACAAGACGCATTAAAATAATGGTAAAAATAAAATAAATAAGTGGTGGTATCCTTGCTTTTCTGTTCATTTTTAGGAAACTGCATGTTCCATTACCTCTGACTGTAGATTTTTTTTACACAAAGCAACAGTTGGGCAGGACATATGGCAGGAAAAAACGTGGGCACTGTTGTGTAGCGCTGCTTCATTGTACACAGATGTTTGACTCGAGCTGGGGAAACATTACAGCAAAGAAATTTTGTATTAATTAAATGTTTTAACTTCTTAGATTGACATTAACATGAAATATTGTATAATTATTATTTCATCATTGGATTATGGGGTTCACTTTTAAAAAAACCTATCCTCAGGAGAGGATCGGTGGTATCACTGCGTACCGTTCCATTCAATAAGTGTGTATATCATTTGGTTGGCTTTATTGGTTCGTATGAATTGTCTTGTTCCCGATAGAAGGTATCAGTGACATGGACACATGTGGTTAAATTCGGAAGTATTGATAAATGCTTCGCTGTGTGCTGCTGCTGATGAGTCTATTGACTAGATGGAGACAATCTCTAAACAAAGCACTGACCGAGGCTGTGGTCGAGACCACTGAAGTTGTGATCAATGCAAGCTCGAGCAGCTCCGAGACATTGTTGTTAGGTGCCACTAAAACCTACAAACTGGAGCTTTAAGAAAAGAAAGACAAAATGTTTTAGGTGATGTCTCCAAGATGATTCGAGAATATGGGATTCAGCTGTGATTGTGGGTCTTTAATTGCTAATGAACAACTATGAAGACACATGACAGAATCAGTGTTATGACTGGTACTCCACAAAAGCTTGGACTCGAAAGCAGTTCAGATCAGGCAAACAAATCCAAAAAGGTGAATCTAATGAGGGCGGGGCAGACAATCAAAACTGGAGGGAAAAACACAGGGGCAGGAAGTGAGGCGGTCTAAAACGAGAGGAAGGGTAAGTTTCACAATAAAACAGAAAACATATAGTTTCACAATAAAACAGAAATCATATAGTTTCACAATAAAACAGAAAACAAAGCACATGACCTTAGGATGATTGACGAGATGTGTCAATCAGTGGTTTCAGCGAATGCCCCAAAACATTTACAACAAAGTGCCACAGGAAGAACGGGAGTAAAGGATATAGATACGATGTTGGGTATGGATGAATGGGTCAACCAATCGTTGAACTTTAACACAGGAGAATTTGTTTCCAAGCAGCAAGTAAAAGTTTTTTTTTGTTATTCAAACTACGACCACGATCATAACTTTACCACAATATTGTAACCATGATGCTGAAGGTTCCCTATCCTTGAGGAACCTTAGACACTTTTGAAACCAGGGTCTTTTCCTCAATCTAACCTGGTCATTATTGTGAAACAAATGATGTTGAGGTTTTAGCAAAAACTAAAACAATTAATATTCATGTTCTTTTTATTTCTTGGGCTAAATTAGAAGGTATCGTCTCGTGCCACAGTAAACACGGCCGATGGTTCACTGGGTATGTTCTAGCCAATTCCCTAAGAGGGTGAACTCTTCACCAAAAGAATCTGCCAACACTTTTATTTTACTTTATATTGTTACCATTTTATGAATAAACCAACTAATGGACTCAGTTATAACCTTCAAATGCAAAAAGTTTAGAGCCAAAGTGTTGTGGAAGTAGTGTCAGCTGGCAGACAGCTGCTATTAGGAACTTCACTGTCCTGTTTTCTTGAAAAACAAGACATCTGAGATGCAAACACATCTTTAATGTGATACAGCTGCATGTATTGAAGCCTTAAAATGCAGTGCAAATGGAATCCGACATATTTTTCTCCTAGAAAGCACACACAAACACAAAAAGGCATGGGAGACTGAAAGAGAAATAAAAAATAAAACGGGTCTTCTTTGAAACAGGAGAATTGATACCAGGGGCATAGACTAAACAAGTTGGAGTCAAAACACCCCCAAGACCAAGATCATGAAACAGACATCTCCAGACCAAGACTGGGTTCAAACACGACAGCCCTGGCAAAGCCTTATAGCCCAGCTGCCATGTTGCTTGTGCTACTGGCTCAGGTTTCTCTAAATGACTACAAAACAGGATGCTGGACCATGCTTTACTTCCTGTACTGCTCTAATTTCCTGTGTGTATAGCACCGCTAAAAAACATTTAACCGACAAGCATAATTCAGTAACCTCTCCAAGTGGCAGCAGTCACAACAACCCCTCGGAGCGAGTGTTTTAAATAAAACGTGAGGAATTACGCGCCGGGTGCCGTGCATCAATCATATTGATTCTCCAGGCCTCATCATCCTATATAAAGTCCTTAGTATAATAATGCTGTCAGTGGATTTGGCGCGAGGTGTCTTCACACTGCCAGTGTCAGTTCATTTAGATGCTCCCTCGGAGCCCTGGCAGCTATCATTGCTCATAACCACCATGTCATTCAAAGACGGGGGCAGAAACACAGCATCCTGCCCTTCGGAGGTGCTAACGTAATGAAAGAAAGACGCCACGGCTCCATGAGAGGGTGTGTTAAATGTTGTTTCCACGAATACCAGATGTGTGACTTGGGCATGGGGAGACTGTAATGGAAGCAAACTACTTTTGACAGTCTTGACTGTCAGTTTGCTTTCATGGTAAAGTACAATTCGCCGAGACACCAGCACTCCCCAACAGCAAGTGACTGCTCGCCCCTGGATCCCTTCACTTGTCAAATGTTATTTTGAGATAAGCGTGTGCGATCTGAGTTTTGATAGCATGGGCCTCAAATGTCACCCCATGTCGATCGTCACGGGAAAACTTAAAAAAATCTTTTGGAATAACAATCGCAAGAAGTCAAAAGTCAGTCAAATTTGCAAGTACGACTCTGGGTTGCCGCTACAGCTCAATCACGAGCAGAACATGTACGTTTCATTTAAAAAATATGAAAAGAAGATGTCCGGCATGGCCCCAAGTTTCTAAACATGGATTTTATTCCATTGCCAGGAGAACGTAGTGTGTGAGACAGCCGTCGTTCTTCCCTCATCATGTATTCATGAGATGTATTTATGGACTGACAGTCAGGAAATAGGACACAGGGAAACATATGCAGCCAGTACATTGTGGTGTCTAGGAAGGATTCAGACAATTTCAGGAAGTGTTATCACCACGGTTGCATGGAGAAGCCCCCGTCGACCTCTGGATCGCTATGGAAACACAACGTATGTGAAGGTGAAGCGAGGATTTAAACCTATAACTTATGCCTATATGAAATAATGATGAATTCATTGATTTACCTGAGAAATGTAAATATTTTTTCCAATATGCAAAATGCACAAACTTATATTTTCAACTTCGAGGTGATTCCTGAGTCTCTTTTCTGATGTTATGATAAAATGAAAGCAAACCTGCATTATACATGCATGCATATTCATATTGCCTGTTTCTAATCGAGAGAACTCCAAAAAAATGGGGCCAGGGAGTAAATCCAACATTAAAATCTCCCTTTTCTCTGTTTTCATTTCTAAACTATTTGTGCCCTCGAGGGATTTCAACATTTCACGGGCAAAAGAAAAACAGTATTCCAGGTTTTGTTGTCCTTTCTAATAATATCAAGGTCCTTCTCGTCGCCTCAATAGAAGAACAGGCAAAAAAAGTTACAGATATTTCTGTGCATGATCATTTTCTTTCCCGTTTTCTCCCCCCATGTTCCACAACCCAATTAGGCTTGCACAGAACTGTGCAATGTTGCTGAAAATCCCTGAGCAGTAAGGTGGCTCTAAATGCCCAAGGTGTGCTATTATCTTGTATTAGTGCACCACCTGCCTTGCCATAATGATTAGCTAATTGGCTCAGTGCGTGTCTGGAAATAATAAAGAAAGGAGACATTTTACTCTGATTAAGGAAGCACATCAAGTCAGAGCGAGCGAGACCACCGACAACTACACAAAGTACTGTATTCAGACCTGAGTGTTAAGTAGTACTGGCATGTGGGGTTAGGTTAAAGCTTTGTTCGCTTTTATCTGGCACATTTTACAAACATTATTTCCAATGGATGGAACAGTAAAGTAAAATCTAAAGGAAATCTACAGTATCATCCGTCTGTAACTTAAAGGTCCAGTGTGTCAGATTTAGTGCCACCTAGTGGTGAAGTTGCAGATTTTCTGTAAATATAGAGGGCTCGATTTAAGGCAACAAAAACACAGTTATTCTTATTTTCAGGCCATTATACACTAATGAAAACATATTTACGGACATCCTGTCAATACATCCTCTTAAATATTACACACTGGACCTTTAATATTTCACAAAATGGGAAAATATTAGAACTGATTATATGTTAGCAAACACCAATTGGTTCTGATGTATTGATCTCCATGCTGATGAGTTAGACAAAGTTTGTCTCAGAGCTCAAGAAGCTAATTTAAAGTTGAATATGTTTTCACTGTGTTTACACCATATTGTTTTTTAATAATAGGTCAAATTATATATAAACAAAGTTGCTCGTAGTGACTCACAGCAGAGTTTCACCCAACTCCGCAGCACCTCTCGGCTATACGGTGTAGGTATTTTAAGAATAAACAAGGCACATAACGCACAGCAGGTGTGCCGTGTAGGAAAAACAATGTGTTTGCTGGTAACGCATTTCTAGCGATACGTCTCGGTGTGATCGCCCACTTGGCAATGGCAATATATCAACGATGGGTTTTACTGTACAGCTTGTTCTGCTGCTCCTGTGACAAAAAAAAGGGAAAATGAATCGAGTGAAGCAGCTTTGAATAAAACAGATAAAACTTGGGACTGGAAAGGATAATGGCTTAGTTGTCTGGGCGCCATGTTTGATTGATTTAGGGAGTGATGGTGGTTTGAAATTGGCTCTACAGAGGTTTGGACTGCCAATAAAATCAGTAGGGTCATGGAATTATGACAGGGAAATTGTCAAATGTAAAAAAGTTGAACCACAAAAGGACGTTGAACTTTGAGAAAAGATGAGAAAAGTTATTTGAAATTGTGGCTCTTATCCGACAGTGTTTTGTTGAAGGATACAACAGAATAATACAATTGTACCATCTGCAAATCCCCTGTTAAAATCAATATTTGCATCTGTATGATTTCTAAATGTCACATCTCAAACCTGCTGAAAACAATTCAAACACCTTAAAGTGTGTTGATTTATGGGCAGTTTGACTCTGAATGACTTCCCTTTACTGCGTCTAGACTGTACCCTTGAACATAGCTTTGCATTTTTGAATTAAATTGTCATGTATAATGTGAATCTTTCCTCATGGCTATGATCTTTAAATTGCAGACGAAACTTTCAAAGACAATTAGTGCCACCAGTTACTGCAGTTTACTTTCATATGCCAGGAAAACAACTGAGGAGTAGTATTGCTGCAAAACCACTTCAGTGTCAGTATCAAAACAGTTTCCACTTTTAAAATATATACTTTGCACTGCAGGACGGAAACAAACACTTGAGGACCGTGTTGAAATAGTCACGCTGGGATGAGCTCTGTCCTGCTGGGCCGCTGATACCAAAGCTCTGCAATTCGAAACACTTGTGGAGTTACACATTCTGTTTTTGCAGAGCGACTACCGTTACTGAAAAGTGTCTGAGGTTTACTGCAAAGGATACAAACTATGAATATTATTTGTTCAAAAGTTACACACAATTCTATGATCCTTACATCATCGCTGGAGCAAATTAATGAAATGTATATATACTTTCCTTTTATATATACTTTTTCTCTTTAGTATATGTGAGTGAAAGATATATGAGTATATTTTTTTTAACAAGAAAGAACATGCAAACTGCAATTAGTGTTTGGTTTGTCTGTTCTAGGCTACTGTAGAAAAATGGCGGCTCAACATGGCGGACTCAATGGAAGAGGACCCGCTCTCACTGTAGATATAAAGGACTCATTTTGAGACAACAAAAACACAATGATTCTTATTTTCAGGTCATTATACACTGATGACAACAGCAGGATTACACACTGGACCTTTAAAAATAACTTTGTTTGTACTGATTATTTACTTGTTAGTAGTTCCTTGAATGGCCACTTGAGGCTGGCTACAAAATGAGTCAGTCTCCATAAGTCCCCATGTTAAAATGTCCAACTTCACTATATAAACATATTTAAAGCCTGGTACAAAAAACAGTTTTGGTCTCTACAGATAATTTTCCCGTTCATGACAACTGTACTGAGGGAGAATTTATATACAACTCACCTGTTCAGATTATATTAAGGCTTAAAGTTATGCAGGATTAACATCTTGGCTTAATTTCAAATTAAATTTGTTGTACCTAACTGTCAATAAACGAAACGGGATGCAATATTTTTCAGCTACATTTAAGCACCCATGCTTAACAGTGCTTCAGGACGGGGAGCTCGCCTTCGTTGTCTGCTCAGTCCCAGATCGCCTCGGCTACAGCACGTGGGGCGGGGGGGTTGGTTGTCACCGGGATAAATAGTAAGGCGAGGCTGGCTAATTGTAGAGGTTGGTCCGGGGAGTCCCCAGGCAAAGGAGATAACGTGAGCGCTCCACAGGGGCCTTATCAATGAGTAATGACCTTGGCTGTCTTCCTTCACACATACCACAAAGACACGTGGCCGTGCACAAGCTCCCTCAAGATAAAGAGTGACATCATCTTAAAGTAACCAAATGGTTAAGTGGGTGTAGGTTTTGGCGGGGTGGTGGTGGCGAGCGGAGGGGAGGTGGGAGCTCCATTTTGAAGTTGCACTGGGAGGCTGAGGATAGTGGTGGTGGTTAAATTGTCCATTAGTGCAGTTTGGAGATGGACTCCAGGGCTTTGGGATGCTTGTTTCTACTATAGAGAGTCAGATTGCTTGCTATGTGTTGAATTAAGGGGAAAACATTTCTCCTAAAACCCTTTTTTTTTCTTACTCTGTCCCTCCAGTAGGTCACGGGTGGTTGGGAAAATGTCACAGCTGAAGGACGTGTTTGAGATAGATAATCAGCGAACGAAGCGAGGCACTACAACAACAACAAGAACAACAACAGCAAGAAAACAGCCATAAATTTCATGAATCAATGCAACACTACTGCAACCTTGTTTCATCTGCATATAAATGACAGTACGTGATAATAACTTCCAATGGAGACAGTTTACATGATCAATGCTGTTTGTTCCAACTGTGATTAACGGTACAGTGCATGAGCAACCTTAACAGATGTGAAACATAGCGCTGTCTGTTAATTTGCTGCTATTCCCGCCATCACTAATGTGTAGCGTTCAACGAGAACACACTGTTTGTTTTGAACAATTAAAATCATGCAGGTTGTTGCATTAGAACAATAAATGAAGCATTATTTCATCTGGTGTTGAGTTGACACATTTTATTGTTTTCCTCAGTTGCATTACTAAACTGCAGGTTATATTTTGTAGTGTATAATAATATATAGTAACGGGGGGGGGTATAGGGTAAACAAACTAAAATAGAAAAAGAAGTGCCAGCATACCAGAGCTGCTGTAAGATAATGAGAATATAATAATAAAGGGTTTCTGTTCTATCATTGCAACTGCAATATCCATATTTCACCAGCAATGAATTATTCATATTATTTAAAAAATATATGTTGCAAATTTCCATTTTATTCAATAGAAGAGAAAAGATCTGGAGCATATATGATATATTGGAAGTAGTAAGTAGAGTAGTAACTACCCACAATGATACTGGCAAAATTGGAATTTGAATTTTGGGGTTTGATTTCATTTTTTGTTCTTTACACCTCAGAACTGGTGTTCACCACCAACCACCAACTGCTTGTGTTAAAAAAAAAAAAGAATTTTTCCACATTACACACATGAAGGAGACACAAAGGATTTAATACAAACCAATGAAAAACTCAGTGTTATGTCACATTGTCATTATCATAGAGTTTATATGTATTTATTCATGGACATTTCTATTTCAAAATACACTTTTTCTCAATGATACTTTTAAATATATAATAATGTTGTCACCAACATTCCTCAGTGTTATAAAAATTAGGGTTACACAGTTAGTTAGATGTTTTAACTTATACAATGTTTGTTCTTACATCATATGTCCTTAGGGCACTTCCCTTTATTGATGTTTTACTCAGACTGACAGGGTAAGGTAAAGTTCAGATTAATGTATAAATAGAGAGATTTGAGGGCAGAATGAGTCAGTGAGGTGACATCAAGATTGGGGACATACTGGCTACTCATTAAGTGATATGTTGAAGTAATCTGTTTAAATGCATTATATGCAAATTGACTGTTAACATTTTACAGGCGTTGAGACCTCCCCTCTTCAAGAAAATGTATAAGAACCAACAGTTAGAGCTCCTCGAGGAGCCTTTTTCTCTGTAACCCCTTTAGTGTGTTACACTGTGAAACGCTCGTCTTGTACAAGAACAATAAATTCAACTTAAACTTTGATGCTTTGAATCTGATCCTCCTTATTTAAGGGCTTTTCTTTAAAATTCCCGTAACATCCAGAATTGTTGTCTTTGTCTTTCAACCTTAAAATCACCGTATTCCCAACAAAACTCTGAATTGACTAGCTGCTGCCGCTGACTAAGGCGTTTTATGTTGCCAACCGAGCTAGTTAGCTAATTAGGTAGCATGTGTACCCTTTAGAAGCTAAATAACAGTAGAGGTTATTCAGATGCTGTTTTTCCGACTGGAGATTTGGCTCTATGTATTGCTTCTCTATGAACCAACCACTTCAACTCCGTTCATATTTTCGTTGCTGAAATTCGGTTACAATTTTTATTACATTTGGATGGAAACACGGCTGGTGCAAATTCACCACAAAGGCTGAACTCACTTGCGGTTTGTTAATATTCACGATGACGGCATTATTATATTAGTGTATTTATGGCTATCTTCACATATTCACTATCATCAACCTCCATCCACATCTGATTATCACTTTCATTTGAAGTCATATGTAAATCCAATCTTTTTTTGCTGAGTGCAAGTTGAGCTGATTTTGGAGAGAGCCGGAAAGTGAAACTTTTGAATTTTGGGAGCTATAAATCTTTTTCTTCTCTTTGTTAAAATGTTTAATTCAATTTGCGACAAAGCTACTGAGCCATGATTCATCCATAAAGGCTTCAATTCCCACACAGGAACACTAACTGATAGTCAAACCACAACACAGCCCAACAGTGATTAATAATGCATGCTTTAATAGAATACATAACTTACTACAGCCAAGTAAAAACGGGTGGGGAGTCGGGGTGAGGGGTCTATGCGTGTTTATACCTTTAGTATTGTCGCATGGCCGACCGCCTTGGCAGTTTTTCTCCTAACCCAGTTTCCAACAGAGTGTGTTTCACCTTGGAGCAAGCGGAGAGACACTATTCAAATGGGGATAAAGTAGGCTGACAGTCGCTTCCCCCCGCAGATATGTCCTGCTTCAAAACCTAAACATCTCTCCCTGCTCCCGGAGAATAAATAAAGAAATAAATCGACGACAAGCAGAAGAAGGAGAAATACTATGCGCTGCCGCATCCTCCGGAGGATAACAAGAATAATGCCTTCATTTGCTGCAGGGCCTCCACTCTGCACCAACTATAGACATGGCTTTTATGGCTGTAGTATTTCTGATTGGCATCCTAGGACAGCCATTTGAATTATTTAATAGAGCTCCCATTCCTTTAGTGGAGAGAGAGAAAAAGAAATATGTTTGTGTTTGCGAGTGTGTGTGTGTTACTGGGAGTTTTCTACCATGCCTCGCTCTTTATTGTCTTTGCTTTGGCGTTCTCTCAGGCTTAACTTAAATCAAGCGAAGCTATTGTTTCAACAAACAACTCAAACGTCACTTTTTATTCTGCAGAAAAACTACTCGAATCATCTTAAGAAAAAGCCCAAGCATCTAAAAAAGCGCCTTTTAATATTATCGCGTGATTAAAAAAAACGTGAAATCAATCAAACACGATTCCTTTTCTTGTTTCTTCTTGCATCAGGTGCCCAGGGGTTGAATCAGTCAATCCAAGATCACGATGTAGAACACAGACAGGATATTGAAAGGATCTGGGCCTTGGGCTTTCACGAACCTGATCCATTTCCTGCCGCGGAAAAGACAGAAAGAGAGAACGAGGGAGATGAGTTGGTCTCTGCGGTGTAGCTATCTCTCCCCAGAGCCTCGTGAGGGAATGTGCAGGTGTTACAAGATCTCCAGCTCTCCCGTCCTATCAACGTTCTCCAACTCATTCGTCTCCCACTTTCTGTTTCTCTCTCCCGTCTCTCCCTGACAGCGTGTATCGGACATTCCGAAAGACTTTAAATGAAATTAGATAAACCGCAGCGAGTCAGCAAATCATATCCGTTCCTGATAAATGGGATGTGTCGTGACCCAGCAAGACAACATGATCTCTTTTAGGGATAGTCGGTGCATCGGGGGAGGTAGCCTGAATGTGACTCAAATATAAAAGCGCCTCGCTATCTGGGGGGACTGTTCAGATATGAACATCAACAGCTGGACACGACCCGTTTGACCAGGACCTGTCTCCAACCCCTGCCACCATCGCCTCTCCGCCTTCCCCCCTCCCCTGCCTCCATCTTCACATCCTGTCTTTATCGGGACTGATCGCCTCAAGCCTGTCTGACCTTGGCAAGCAGATAAAAAAGCAGACAGATAAGGAAGAAGGGGCCACGAGAAAAAGAACAGGGAGGGAAGAGGGAGAGCAAAGTGGAGTAGCTTTCTACGAGATGCATTTTTCCTAAACTCCGGCTGTTTGAGAACCCCAATTTACATTGCCAGGGAAATCCTCTGGGAGGCTTTATGATAGATGAATAAGACTCCTCTACCAAAAGGGAGGAGATGAAGTCTGGGATGACCCGCTTTTGCAAATTTGGCCCCAGGGAGAAGGGAAGAGGAAGCCGGGAAACTTAAGCTTTTTGCAGAGTGGATATCGCCGTCGAGCCCCTGAAGCTACATTAGAGTGCTAAATTTATCATTGTGTCATATTTGGGATTATGAATTAGGCTTAATAGATGCAATATGCCCCGTCAGCGTGTTAGTAAAAGAGTTTTATTCCAACGATTATTTCACACACTGCATCCACACAAACACATTACAAACAAATGTATTACCATTTCACTAATTATAAATTTAATTAAATCGCTTTAATTTTGTTGAAAAACAACTTTGTGGTATTTTTCATTGACAAATATAACAGAAAATATTTATGGCTTATAGATTTAATTCAATAAATTTAATTTAATCTTAATTTAATTCAATAAAATTAATTAATAATTAATTTTAATTTAATTCAATACATTTATTAAATCTCTTTAATTTAGTTGAAAAACAACTTTGTGGTATTTTTCATTAACATTATAACAAAAAAATATTTATGGATTATTATTTTTATCAGGCAAAAATAAAACAAAATGTAAAAGTCACAGAAAAAATAAGAGTAGTGAGTAAGAGTAATGATTAAAGGTATTACATGTTCTGCTCAATGAATAAAAACATTTCGTAACCTCTTATTAATAGTGTCCCGTAACGTGCGAGAATAAAGTTACTAGCTACTGAACCTCCACATGAAATGTCACTGTAGCTAATGTTACTGGAAGGTAAAAGATATCAGATGTGTAGACTAAATAAAATGTAAAAAAGCATCGATACGTGGTGATAAACTACAAAAATGCATGGCAACGTGCAGATATTTGAATTTCTAATGCTAACGTAACATCAAGGGCTGTGGCTACGCATGTAAGCATTATTTTCATATGTCCCAGTTTGTCCGATTTCCAAGCTTTATGCCCTGAGTTCTGACAAATATCTGTAAAACACTAAAATGTCCAGGTTTGACACTGATTTGTCTGTGTGTGTCAAACAATGTCGTTGCCAAGCCCTTTGACTCAAAGGCTATGACTCTGATAGGTCCTGTCAGCACATCAAGCCGAAGAAGAAGTCGATCTTGAACCAAGAGGCGTACTCCTTCCTTTGTAAAGCACCCAGCAGTGTTTAAATAATTGTGAAAATGACTATGGTGTATGCAAAGGTGCATATAAGCATGCTGTACAATTTAAGGTTGAAAAATATGGTCCCCCTATTCTAACGGTGCGAATGATTGCGGCACGTACGTGGTCAAACATCAAAATATTCATGATGTGTGCTAAAGGGATATTATTATATTATATTGTGTTTAATGTTTTTGCTGCTAGCCCCAAGCTAAACCCAAAATGTTAGTAGTATTTTTGTGCAACAGCTTCAGGGTACTAAGATAAAAATTACATGAGTTAGAGCAACAAATTTTTTTTTTTTATTTACTATCATTCATTTTTTTGAACTGGATTACTAAATTTAACAAAATAAGAGTAAATCAGAATGAAAATGTGTCAGAGATCTACACTGCCGCTTTGACTTTGAGTGTCTGGATATCTGGAGTGTGATTTGCGTGGCCGATACGTTTTAGCTCGTCTCAAATGATGCTTTCCACGTGAAAAGGCCATTACCCTCCACGTTCAACATGTGGAGGGTAAAAGTAATTGCTTTTTCTTTGAGATGTCCAGTGTTGTTACATTAGGCTCAAATTAAACCCCGATTGATTTCAGCCCTGTTGGCGTGATGTCAAAGACGGCCTGTTATGGCGACAC
Organism: Collichthys lucidus; assembly: GCA_004119915.2. Taxonomy (NCBI): domain Eukaryota; kingdom Metazoa; phylum Chordata; class Actinopteri; family Sciaenidae; genus Collichthys; species Collichthys lucidus. The sequence goes on along the minus strand of CM014101.1, from coordinate 14,970,518 downwards.
AAGTTGACAAAGTAAAAGCAATCGTGACACGGAGCATCAAAACCTTTGATTATGATCATGGATTATTAGTAACAGCACAGGGGCGGTTTGTTCAAGGCACACGCTAATAACCAAACTGTGTGTGTCTCCATGTCCCCTCTTGGATACAGACTAATGAGAAGTGACCCTTAATTGTGTTGTTCTGTTAAGGTGGCACGGCGTCGGCAAAGACATACACACTGAAGGACGGGGCTTCGGTGTTTATTCACAAAACCAATCAAAACTGACTTATTGGGGCGGGGGCGGGGGCAAAAATCTGTTATTAGGATGCGTGTGAACTTGTGTGATCCAAACCGCATGGTGTAAAGTGGGACTGTTTACTGTTATTATCATGCGTATGATGCCTGGAGACGGAAATGTCGCCGTATAGGGAAGAGAAATACATCAAGGCAAAGTTCACTTGTCACAGACTAGAATTCTTCTTTATGTACAACCACGAAAGGTTGGCAGGTCCCCCCCCCCGTGTTGTCCAGGGGGGCTGAATTATCTTTAAACAGTCTCGCTGTGTGTTGGTGGTGTAATTGCAGCACTCTAGGAAATGTTGCCCCATGGCTATACCGTTCCACGCCTCCGTTTCCTCCGATGGTGACAGCTGTATCTCAGCTCTGATTGGGCGGTCGCTGTGAGGAGTTCCTGACCTTTCAGATGGAGCCCATGTGGCCCGATTCGGTTGGCTGGTTTACATTCTGTCAAACATGAGTCTGTGAGGCACAGAAAACTGCATCCCTTCCAGAAAATGTCAAACAGCAGTGGCAGGTCTTTGCTGGCACTGTACTGTGATATTATTTTTTGGAAGAATCTTGGCAGAGGTTGACACATGTCTCGCGGTCGACCGGAAGGACTCTGATTTGCATTCAAAGTGCTTGTTCAAATAAACAACATTTGATGTGGTTCACAAAGATCGGGCATTTTCAAGAAGTTGGAAAACAAAGTGCACAGTCATTGCAGCAAAAAAAACTAAGTAAGAAGCATTGGGGCCACAAAGAGCATGTATCTTTGAAGCTACACTAATTCCCAACAGAGGGAGGGGATGTTGCACAGGACACTCCAATGCCAGCAAAAGCTCCAATTAGTAAGTTAATTACTCTTGTATTAATACTTTATTTGTGATTCATGGAACTGACTACAGGCTTGACACTTGCATTTCATTACCTTTGATTTGTGAAGATGAGAGTCTTGCCTCAGACAGAAGAAACCAAGCCTTGGAGAAAAGTTGTGAGAATGTGCATTGATTACGGACTTCTGAAAGTTCAGATCATGTCTTATTAAAGAGGAAAGCGATTATTTTGACCTTTGTGTATGTATGTGGGGAGCACGTGTGTGCATTTTCATATACTGGAGCTCATTTAAGATATGACATTGCCATGCAGCTGCTATATCTCTGTATCTTTGATGAAAATAAAGTCGCTTTTTTTGCCCTAGTCGTGGAAGGGCTGTACGGATGGCAGTGTCAGTCTGGGTGGTCGGTCCATCATAATGAAATACCTCCACAGCTATTGGAAGGATTGCTGGAACATGTTTTCAAGGTGCCCAGAAAATTGAGCCAGCTGAGTCTCACACTATCATGAGGTTGGCCTTTGTGGTTTTATTTGAATTACCATAAGTCTCCATAAGTCCCCATGTTTCACAGCAGAAATAAACATGTTTACAGCCTGGTACAAAAACCAGTTTTTGTCTCTGTAGCTAATTTCCCCGTTCATGACAACTGTACCGAGGGTGTATTTATATACAACTCACCTGTTCAAATTATATTAAGGCCTGAAGTTATGAATAACTAACAGCTGGCCACTGCTGACATCCATTCTTTACTGTCAGCGGTTAGCATTTATTTCAGGGTACCTCTTGCCAGCACGGCTGTAGACTCTTTGTCTTTTTTTCAGTGTGAATAAAATAAAAGTTTTAATTATTTTATGAGGGCTTGCTTTTCGGGTTTGAGTTAACAGAAGTTTGGTATTTTAAAAATAATGGAACCTTTTTTGCAAAACTATATATAACAGTACTTACATACGGATAACTGCACTATGGCATATTCAAAAGCTGATGGAAGTGAGAGACGGGTATTTGTTCTGCTTCACATATACGGGCCCATATCTGTCCAACAACTGCTTGTAAAGCCCCCCCCCTCTCCGATAAACTAGCTTTTAACTACATGCTTCCATGTGCATGATGGCTACCCCTCGTAACCTGCATTCCTCTGGAGCGTTGGTGGTACACGTCCTCATAAATGTGAAGTAAGGCCAGCAGCAGATTGAACAAGCAAACGACGACAGTTCCAAAGAGTAAATACGAGTCCATCCCCACTGCAGCTTCCTCTGCTGTAAGCCTTGCAGTAACAATGATCATAATGGTTGTTGCTATGATTATTTATATTTATGCGGTGCAAAATCACACGTTTTCAGAGTAAGGAGTACCAGCCGGGCATGATTCGTCTTTGATCTCCCACAGATGAATATGATTCTCAATCTTCTAGTTATAACCAAAGTAGCTATTAAGTATATGAAAATGTTTGCTTATGTATGCAAATGGAAAAGTCCCACTGCAGTACGGGACTCCTCCCTCTCCACACGACCCGTGTACTTGCATCCCAAACACCATGTGTGCCTGAATATGTGCAATTGTCAAAGCTCTGGTCTGTCAGCTGTTAACCACCTGTGCAGGTATTTAAAGCCATCAACACACACACACACACACACACACACTAATAAACACATATGCACAAACATACCCAGGTGCGTTACGCAATGGATTAAAACACTAGGGATGGCATTTTGAAACCCTGCATGAGACACCTTCCGACATGTCCCGTTGGCCAGCATCCAAAAATGTTAAGTTACGAAAACCATCAATTAGGTAACTTAATTAGCATACCCTGTGCTAAAGTGACATTTCCCATCCCCACCTGCAGAGCAAGGGTCTGGGCTCTATCCTCCTCCAGAGGTGTCGTGTTGATCCCTCTCCTGCCTCCACTAATGTCAGCATTAATAACTCAACATGATGTCATCTCCTTAGCTTATGTCCAGCAGGAGGTGCTGGGAACCGCCTGTGCCTGTTGATATGACGATTAATCTGGGCCTGGGTTGTATAATGCCAAGGGTGGGCCCAGAGCTGAATGAGTGGGGTCCAGTCTGATGAGAGACAAGGTGATAATTGCCTTTGTGTTGCAGAGGAGAAAGGGCACGGGCGGTCAAGGGCACCGCCTCGGCCGACTATGGTAAATCTGTCACTGCACGCCATGCACAGGCTTCTCTGTTTGGTAGGCGGGTGGTTAATGGGGTGGGCTATGTGGGTTTCAGTCCGTGTTCCTGTGTCTGCATGCTCGGAAAGCTTTTGCTTGTTTGTGTTTACATTTGCCTCGGCCACGTTATCTTGTCTGCAGGATAAACCTAAATGTGTTTTTCTTGTAAACACCATTCCGCTTTTTCTTATTACAGATGTGCATCAGTTGACTCAGGGCGGATAGATCAGGTCATCAGTTGTCTGGTGGCCGTGACACATCGTTCAACAGGTATTTTGGTGAGTGGGGTGATGATAACCTTTATTTATAACGGGATCACAGGTTTGACTGTGTTCAAAAATTCTTACATTATCATTTAATGCGTTTATTATATCATCTAAATGGATGTCTGTTTGTGTGTTGAGGTAGAAAATAAGGAAACCGTGTGGTTCTGTTATCGTTATGGGTACCTATGACACTGAAGGCCATTATACTGTAAATCTTGAGAGCAACTGGATTCACTATGTAAAATCGTACTATAATATGTGCATAGTGCAATGGTTTTTCCAAACTCGCCACCTCCAGTCATTTCAGTGAGGGGTAGGCAGCAGAGAGGAAGCAATTGTGAGAAAAACAGATGCACATACACAGATTGTGCTCTGCCGCTCAATGTGCTGAACTTCTGGGGCTAAGGGAGGGGACGCCACGCACTCTATCTTGGCTGAACAGACCAGCGTACCAAAACGTATTTATTAGTATTTGCTGGATTTAACTCAAGTTCTTACGTAGCCTTCTAATTTCATTAATTTATTTGGTTTGGCTTTACCAACTGGGGACCCATTTTGGGTTCCAACAAAGTTTTGGGCAACGCTGGCATAGTGAACGACTCATTGGGAGCCACTCTCCGTCTCCTTTATGCTAATGTTTTCACAGCTTGATCTCAGTCACCGTCGCTATTATTTCCCAGAAAATCCCACGCCAGAAGAAACCTCAAGGACACACCGAGCTCATGTAATCTAGCTCAAGAGCACTTGAGACACGCGTTCAGAGTGTTTCCCCAAAAGACTGCAACACATCGTTCACATATTTTCTTAGTCAGCTGAATGTTTTATTGTTACTAGTCATTAGTTGTAATTATATTCACGTTATTATATATATTGTATTCTTGGCCTTGCAAGAACAATGTTGCATAAATGGTTCCTGTAAACCGATCCACTGCCCTGTGGTTTGCTCTTGGCATCAGACTCGTAGTTTAACATTTTGCAAATGCCTTTCTCAGCTACAGTCAGCTGCCAGTTAGCTTTGCTTAGCATAAGCGTCCTAGGGATCCAGACATATGTCCAGTGCCAAAAAAGGTTTAGCCAGCAAGACCCCCTGGTCATCAACTCAAGTAAAACAACGCATGCCTGACCTTTTCAAACGGTTTTCCGGCAATGAATTTCAAGAATTTTACCCAAGAGACGACTTTTTGTGCATGTGTGCAACCAAAAGTCAATGTTGACTTTGTTTGGTTTAACTTTTAGGTTCACTTAAAAGTAACTTAACTTGCACATGAAACATAACTTAGCGAACCAACTCATTTTGAAGCAGACCGTAATTTTTTCACACCTAACCAAACCATGACTTCCCGTCAATGCTGCCATAAAAGTCCAGAATGCCTGTCCTGGTACACTCCATATAGTTCTCCAATTGTCTTTGGTATCTTCCGTCGTTTCTCCATGAGGTAATCAAAGAAAGCTCGGTCGCTAAGGATAGATTAATTTCAACCATCGCTCTGTGATAAGGAACATTGGAAAATGTTGTGAACGTTAAAGATATTTTAGACTTTTCATTATCATGCGGTAATAAGGTTGATAATAGGCAGAATAATCACATACAGTGATGGGAAATGATTTGATAGGAAATGGCAAAAAGCTGTTTGTAATCTGACAAGGCTGCGCCCTCACTTATGATTGTTGATTGACTGATTACACCGCCGCCCTGACCACCAGTGTACCTGGTTGAACCTTGTCTAAATGAAGTTGAATTTTAATGAGCATTTCCACATTGTAATACCATACTGGGAGCAATTGACAGCTTTTGTGCTCAGGGAATTTTATTAGGTCTAAACACAAGAGGCGAATCTGAATATGTCATGTATTAACCTGTCAGGGGATTCAGCTCGTGTTTCAGCCAATAGAAGCGAAAGTCTTGTCGTGTTAATCTGTTGCTGACTGTCCCCAGTCAAACAAGCTACAATCTGACATTTGCCTTTGTCCAATTATTTGCATCTGTGGCAGTGAGTCCTGAAGCAAGTTATAGAAGCAGAGGAGCGATGGCCTTTGCTTTGCTTTCTTTCTTTTTTTATGTCCTTTTTTTCCCCCAGTACGTCGCAGGCTGCGAAAACATATTTCATACAGCTGCACATTTTCTCTGTGATTTGAATAAAGAAAAAGCAACAGCAGCAACTTTGGGACACATTAAGCTTCTCTGTTTTTTTTTCCTGAACCGCAGTTATTCTGTTATGACAGTTCTTTTATTAGCCACCGGGGATCTTGACTGTATCTTTACTGGTTGGCATAAATACTAATCAAATCATTATGATACAACGGGGCCCATTTCATGCAGCTTTTCCGTAAGCCCCCTTTTCCCATGTAGGTAAGTAATGTGACACCATATTGGTTCTGATCAAACTACTGATCCCTAAATGGGACGTGTGTTTGCACAAAGGGTATGAATGTGCTTGTTTGTATATATTAGGGAGAACCAGTGTGTGTGAGACGGAGAAAGAGATGAGTTGCTTTGCATGTTGGCTGTGCTAGTCAGGCATTGATCGGCCGCATGCATTAGCAGATTGCCTATTGATGAGGGGAAAGATTTATAATGCTCTGATTGATGGCAGCAATCTCGGAGTATAAATAAATGAATATGTGCCTGCCGTGGTTGGTGATGGCAGTAAAGCCTTGATTTGCAAGCTCATCTGCAAACGCAAATGTCACATTTAGTATGCCCTCATCACCAGGCACCACTGACGGATAATGTATACAGTGAAGTCAGATGTCAGGCGAGCTGAAAGGACAACAAGTCTCGGTATGCTCTTCATTCATAGTGACATAACAACATGAGACCTTGGACAGTGAAGCTGCGTGGGGGGGGGGGGGGGGGGGGGGGGGCTGGACACAATAAACAGATTGAAAATAGAGTCTCCACCTGCCTTTATATTGCAGTTTATAGCCTGACCTGAATTTAAGTAGAAATCTAGTGGGTCTATTTAAAGATCCTGCGTGTAAGATTTAGTGGGCTCTGTTTACAGAATATAGCAGATATGGAATTTAATATGCATAACGTTGTTTTCATTAGCGTATAATCGCCTGTGAAAAAAGAACTGTTTTGTTATTGTTACCTCAGGAGGAGCCTTTAATACTGACCCACCGTAGCTTCTTCTTCATGCGAGGGGGTTGCAATCAATAAATCCTACACAGTGGCCCTTATATATATATATATATATTATATTCATATTTAGGCAATAAGAAAAGTGACTCTCAGCCAATCTGTATCCATATTATATTTCTATATATCTGCATATTTTTGGGATGCTTAGGCAAAATACATTTTCAATGTAGTCTTACATTTACATAAAGATTGTGAACTTAATTTTAAACTTTTATTTATGATCATCTGGTTACACTTTGTCCTTCGGTGCATTTATCAAAGTTAACTTGAGTTCAGTCTTGTGGTATATTTCTTCAAACTCTTGCAGTTAGCTTAGTTGGTACTTTAGTACATTTATTCAAAGCGCACCAGGTTATTACCCGTCTAAAGCGGTTAACTGTAAAAAACGCACAACTGTGCCGGTCACAATGCCGCATGATTGAAATGACTCAGCCAATGGAGAGAAGAATCGGGACCAAAGTGTAAAAATAAATGTGCTCTCTGGGTGGGACGCGGCGAGGGTGACATAATTATGATGTTCCTTTTTAAAGTGAATTCAATTCACGGTTGTGAAGTCTTTGGAAGTCAGGTCTTTGTATCATTTAAGTACATTAGTTTTAATCCAATGATCAAATATACAATATATATGCATATACATAGAGATATTGTATATATATATATATACCTTTTAACTAATCTGAAATTTAATGAACTAAAATTGGTGCTTTACACTTTAGGAAAACTCAATCTTTCAACATCATTTTTGAATTGTGGTTGCTAACGGTAACCAGTGGGATGTCCTTTTTCAATGCCATTTATAGGATGGTAATTTGGTTTGACCTCAGCACCAATAACAAGATGACCACAGCATATCAGGACCCCCCACGTCTGATGGACTTCTCTATCCGAGTCAGTGAGACACTCTACAGACGCCCTAGAATTTAACCTTAACAGTTAAATCATTTACCGCGGACGAAGTCCTGTGATAGCGTTGCTCGTCTGACCTCCACTCTCCCTCCGCCTCAACCACCACCACCCCCTCTAACTCTAACTCGGCTATCTGCCCCCCCCACCGGCCACGAACAACCTCTGACCTCCACCCCTCCCGGCTATGCTAAGGGAATCTAATCACACGTATTTGAGATCGCAGAACCAGATACGAACTTCCCTCCTCTAACCAGAATAAAAGTGATACGATTTTATCCACCGGCTGCGTGCCATGAATTCAAACCAACGCCCGAGTACATTATTTATCTGCTTAGAAGGACCTCTTTGCCCTTGGTGATTTTCACCCATCTCCAATTTTCCTTTTTGGTTTTGATGGGAAGATAGTTACCTGAGGTTAGGTGATGGTTAAGTAGCCTGTCCTCTAACCCAAAGGGGCAATTATTTTATTTTATTCTGAAACTGTAGTGTTATAAAGCGATGAGATTAAGTTCAGGTATTGCAAATTTAACAAAGTTAAAGATCCTTCATGAAACAGTTACTAATTAAAACTTTCAATAATGTGCTTGCAAAGCAAATGTGTTGCCCACTGGGATCCTAAATTCTGTTGCAATGACAGTATTAATTCCAACACATTACGCACCTGCACTTTTTTTTATTTTTTATCCCATTATTCATGGTTTAAAGTCCATGTAAAGAATAAATATGTGTTCTGAGAAGAAAGTGTTAGTACCACCCAGCCAAATTTGAACGATTAAAAATATCAACATCAGGTTTCTGAAATTAGGTGTCAAAATCAGATAGAAATGAGCAGCTCAGATAAGTTCAGAGAATGACTAACTTTGAAACGCTCTGAGCGAGATGAATTCATCTCTATCTCTATGCTCAGGGTCGCCTTAGCGTGTCATCAAGCCACCCTTTAAGGACCGCCCACAAAATCCTGGACTGAAAACTGGTGAAAAACGGTTTGAAAAGAGTCGTTTTATGTGTTTTCAGCAACTATTTTACAGCATATTTAATGTATTTTGAAAGAAATCCCAGAGTTCGATTATATATATTCAAGTGTAACTTTAAAATGATACTGCATTCAAGAGTTGTAAAACACCACTTTCTCTGCTTGTGGTACATTTTCTTGATGACACCCTTGCGAGAGTCACAAAATATAATCAAGGTATTCATATTTGTATGCGTGAGAAACTAGTTATTCTATATATAGGGTGATTTTGCATGAGTGTCTACTGTTTAACTATGCCAACACACACACATACACCAGTGAAATGTGCACTCCACACAGCTCTTGGAGGAACCGGGCCTCCTCCTGGGATTGGGCCTCCTCCTGGACAGAATAAATAAATGTTTCTCCACAGCCTGTGGTCTGCATGCTGAGCAGTCCGTCAAGCTCTCCTTCCTGCTTCTGTGAAGTAAACAAATGCCTGCGCTGATTCACCTGCCACTGTTGCATATTCCCAGTGCACCCCGGGCTTAGTAAAGTATAGAGGAGAAACATAAGGCCATTTGATCAACACCATGTCAGCCATGTCTGAACAAGCACGACCCTGCTCCTGCAGGTTTCTGTCATAAACCAGCCCGTGGGTTTTTACCATGTCTTGTCCCGGTGGTGAACTCGTCTTTACCCGGAGCCACCAGAGTAATAACAATTTTCATGAATTATTTGGACTCTTCAAATGAGACAGAAAGTATTGCTCCTCTGCGAGATCACTTGTTTGCCTGGCTTTTAATTGCGTTGGTGATAATTATCTGTGTCCACTTATATGAATCAATTACAGACAGTTAGCATCGTAATCAATTCTATTTCAGTGTTTTGCGCTGAGCTATGCATGATTAATTATATAATTAAGCACTTTACTTGATTTATGTGGTATCCACTTTTTTTTTTCTTTTTTCTTTTTGCATTATTTATTTATATTTGCCTGCTCTAAGCACCTTGGGTCAACATTAGCTGGAGTCTGCTGCTGGGCAGTTTCCAAAAAAATACCGAAGCAGTTGTAACTGTTGCAACTGCACCATGATGGAGTATATACTCAGTCTCTCTCTGAGTCTTCTGAGATTTGTTTTTCCTACACTAAGAAACGATGTTGGACTAGCAGAGTTGGGGAAGTTACTTGAATTATTTATTCATTCTAGAGAGTAATTTTGCTAACTCTGAAAGAAATAGTACTTTACTTTTGTTACTCAGCATAGCTAAAAAAAAAAAGTGTTCTAAAATAAAAAACAAGACATTGTGTTTTAACCAAGCACAAACCTCCATGACTGTGAAGTGAAGCCAATGCAGAAGTGGCAAACTGCAGTTCCTCAAACGTCCACTTGAGGCTGAGTCAGTCTCCATAAGTCCCCATGTTCAAATGTCCAACTTCACAGCAGAAATAAACATGTTTACAGCCTGGTACAAAAAACAGTTTTGGTCTCTATAGATAATTTCACGCTCGTTCATGGCAACCGTACTGCGTCTTTAAATTATATTAAGGCTTAAAGTTGTGCATAATTAACAGGATGGCCACTTTGATTAACAGGTAGGTAGCATTATTCAAGCACCCAGGCATCATTCGGGACCGTCTCCACATCTTTGCTGATATTTAGATCAGCTGGGAGCTGGAAGAAGCAGTACAGGTAACATGGCGGCTTCGGAAATTTACGACATGCATTGCACTATGTAATCTGCTCCACTCCTTTTAAAGCCATAAATCACTTGAGTAGACCTACATTTTAAAAATATACCCAAATCTTGCTTCTTTTTTGTCGTCACACCATGAGCAGAGAGGAGATGGAGACACCACAAAGTGCTAGCCGCTTCCTCCCAGCGCTCACAACTGGGATGTTGAGACAGAACTCTCTCCAGCATGGAGCTCCGCGGCCGTCTCACGATGCAGTTTGGCCGTCTGCTTTATTTTTAGTGCGCGTCGTGAGTGAATCTGGCAAGGAAACACAAAAACAATGCTGCAGCGGGCGCAGGTTTGGAGAGGTGACCGCAGTGACCAGAACAACGGGAGCTGGAAGTAATTTAGGGACTTAAGATTTGAAAGAGAGGAATAGAAATCGAATAGCTGGTTGTTTGTTCAGGGCAACGGAAGCAGTTTGTAATAATGTCGTACACAGGTTCAAAATAAAAGTCTTAGTCGAAATTGACAGAGAAAATTCTAATATATATAATATTTCACTAACATAACAACACTTTTACTTGAGTACCGATTTTCAATACTCCCATACCACCACCGTGTATTTATCCATTCATCAAATGCAGTAAACCTCAATGAAAAATAGATACATTTAACTCCAGCAATAATTCCTGTAGAGCGTAATTTTTAAAAAAATTTCCATGTTTCGCCTAGAAACAGATACAGATTCTACAAAACAGCATTCAGCCGTTATGTGTGAACTGTTTGTTATTGTAGAATTCTCCCTTGTGAGTTAAATATCATATTATTATTGTAAGTAAAAGCATTAAAACACATGTTGTTGATACATCTGCTACTAATAAACGAACCTGTACGGAAACTGTGAGATACCAGCTTCTAATTATTCACACGTTATTAATTAACATGCAAGAGCGGACATCAATAAACATCCCAACGAGCGGGTGACTTCCTGTTGCCGTGGCTCGGACTTCTAATTGCGCATCGATTAAAACGAGTTACCAATCACACCTAATATGACACGTTTCACTGTTCCAACGCGTTGTGGTGAGGAGGAACAGACGGTCTCAAATTGCCTTTTAATCTCAAAATAGACCCCTGAATCTGGAAAAAAAAAAAAAAGCGTGAACATCCATTGTCGGCAACGTTACAGTATGCGTTATTTGGATCAGTGGGAAGATGAAGCGAGATGTAATAACTCTGTAGAGTACATGTTCACACTTTCATGTCAGGCACATGAAATACAGCCTAAAAGAAAAAGAAAAAAAGGAGTAACTACAAAGAGAGTGGGATGGCATGAGGGCACGACAGAAATCGGAGTAAAAGGTACAAAAAAAAGAATCAATGCATGACTGTAATTTGGCTGCTAGGCAAAATTCACAAGTTGCAAATTGCTGCTGCCTGAGTTTCAGAGCTTTTTTTGCTCCACTTTAGCTTTTCAGCATCTTCTCCCTTGGCTGCTTTTCTCAGGTAGTCCCTGATCCTCATTTGAGCTCCAATCCTCTTCAAGATATTGACTCACGCATCCATCCATGCTCGAGCCTAGATGATCCCTCCACACCAATCACACGGTGCAAAGGAGTGACTGGTGTTAGAAAGAGGGAGGTGGAGGTGGCTGAAAATGTATGAAATAGCGAAGCGGGGAGACAAATGAATCAATAATGCTTGTAAACTGTACACTTACTCTGTTTTCATCACGTTCTGCCATTCCAGGAAGTATAAAAATGGCCATCTGACCCTCACCGCCTCTTTGTATATTTTTGGCACTGCGGGCATCAAGGCAATACCCGAACTATCGATTGTGTTACACTTAGAGCTATTGATCGGGGGTTCAAAGTTAAGGGGGCGAGATGGACAAAGCGGGAGAGAGGTTGATACGTTGAGGGCAGCTCGGCCTGTGGTCATCGCGCCATTTAAAGAAGGAGGATCGGTTACACGCAGAGACAGACGACTTCCGATATGGTGCGGGGAGAGAGGAATTGATTGGCTAACAAATGCATATAATGTTCAAAGTTGTTCACACTGTCTCAAATGTTTCCTGTGTGAGCGGAGAGGCTTGTTTTGCCTCTTCATAATTTATATGATTGGAGGATATGTTTTGCCAACCGCTGCTACTGTTCAGATTCAGCCAACAGGGGTCAAGAAGAACTTCACACTGTAGCCTGAACGGACTACTCAATTTATTTATTGCCTCTTGTCTTTCTGCAACTGGCCTCCGTCTTTACAAGCGACTATCTGCATTTGAATGAATAAGATTCATGCTTACAATGCCTAAACAGAAAAGTAGGTTCAGGTTTTATATTCACGAAATGGTTTTTATTTGCAGCCACCTGGGGATGCATGTCAGATCCAGAAAAGAAGAACCAGTGTCTGCTATTGTACGATCTTATTAGCGATTAAGAAGTCAGTCGTAGCAGAATATTTTTGGATTCTCTTCTAAATGAAACACTTACTAGACTCCGGTCTATTCTTGAATTGGTTAATGTGGTTGCAATGATTGGTTTGTGTCTACAGGGCAGTAGTACCGTATACTAAATGGTATTTGAGGGATGATGTGATGTTGCCACCTCTGTGGCTGTGAAATGAAGTCAATGGGTAAGTGGCAAAAACTGCCACTTGAGGCTGGCAACAGGTCGAGTCTCCATGAGCCCCTATGGTAAAATGTCCAACTTCACAGCTGAGATAAACATGTTTACAGCCTGGTACAAAAAACAGTTTTGGTCTCTATAGCTAATTTCTCCGCTCAAGATAACTGTACCGAGTCTTAATTTCTATATAACTCACCCGTTCAAATTATAACAAGGCTTAAATTTATGCATAATTAACAGTGTGGCTGTTACTTGCCTTGTTCGAGCACCCGGGTATAATTCAGCCCGCCGATTATCCACGTCTTTGCCTAATGTTGGATTAGCATTGAGGCGGCAGCGGCAGTTACTGCCAAGATGGTGGCAGCCTCATCCACCATGCTCCGAGCTTCATTAAGACTCTTCCGAAACCTCCAGGTGACTGTGGATAACACCGTTCTCTATACTGTCTGTGCTCATCACACGTGTCAAAAAATTATCACTTTAATTAACACCTAGACAAGCCTCTTTTTTTGTTTTCATTGCCATTATTCTATGTGAGTGTTATTTTCCAGCCAATTAATAAACATCCACCCACATTTGCGTATTTTATATGATGGGAAAACAGATACAAGCACCGTCTGGAGACTCAATTAAGTAGTATTTACACCAACACGCAAACAAAGATTAACAGCCGATTCTTCAAACCCTGCAGGTGCAGCATCTCTACGCTCTGTAACGTGAGCACTGAACACACTTGATTCCAACAGTGTGTTTGAATGAATTACGAATCATTTGCATTCAGCAAAGGTGAAAAAAAAAGCATGTCCAGTATTCAGTACGACTGCCAAGCTAAGTGGGGTTTGGGTTTTTCTGTATACTGATGAAGTCAGCAGTACTGAACTCAGCTTCTCCGAGAAAGGTGTGTCAGATGGAAAACATACCAGGGGAAATATGACACTATCCGCACTGCCAAAAGTAAGCTGCATTTTGTCACAGTTACTCAAGCAGTATATATATATATATATATATATATATATATATATATATATATATATATATATATATATATATATAGAGAGAGAGAGAGAGAGAGAGAGAGAGAGAGAGAGAGAGAGAGGGAGAGTGAGGTTGGCTACAACAAACTGAAGTCACAATGCTTCCATCACAGTCATTGGCAGTGTCGTTTGCTAATGCGCAGCGGCAATGACATTGTAGGCGAGAGAAACTCGCAAAAAGAGAGAGACAGGCCTCACCGGAAAGCTGACAGCGTTGGTTGTTTGTTCAAGTGCATGAAGCAACTTACATTAACATTTTCTTGACAAGTAAGTTCTTGCACTTCTACAAATAATGAGTCATTTCTCAGAGGCAAAGGCTGCACAGGGGAAGTCTGTGCTGCTGGTTGGGTGTACAAACCATGTGACGGGCTTATAAAAGTCAATGTTAATGAGGGCGATCTTTCCTAACTAAACCCATGACCTCACAAGTCCTGAACACAACAGAGACCTAAGACTTTGTATTGCGAACAAATGCTGTGATCGCGGCCATTCAAGAAAATGTTAGGGATTCCACCAAGAGCCCCTCTGGCCGTTTGAGTTGGAGTGGCTCCAACTCCAATTTATGTTTTTGTCGTAGTAATGATCTTCCTTAGAAAGTTTGAAATCCCGTCAAGGTGACAACTGGCAGCCTGTAGGGTTTTCGATATGATCCGATGTGCATGAAATACGGCAATCTCAACCTATGCAATGACGCCAATTAGTGCCAGTGGTTTGCTGGCCTCATGTGGCGTTAGATTTTCTATCATTCACAGAGATTGTTAAAGGCTTTTCGTGTGTGCCAGGTCCTCACCTTAGCTGTATTGCCTCTGCAGTAATGACTGGGCCAGCACATCTGACCTTGAACATGGCTGGACCATTGTTTAATTAAATTAAATCTCTCTGATACTTCTCCCAGCTCTGGAAAATTAAAGATAACTGGACAAAAAAAAAAAGTGGATTTTCTTTTTTTTTTTTTCCCAACGCAGTCTGTCACATCGCTTAGGTTCCTTTTCTTTTTTGCCTCTGTTCTTTTGCATTCGGCCTCTTTATCTGTTATCTCGTATTACCCTGGGCGAGTAAACATTCATAAAAGGTTGAAAAGAAAGCTGTCAACAGTGAATGTTATGTAAGTCTGCTGCTGATTTGTTGACAAAATCTATGGAACCTGGGCAAAGTCACAAACTATTTGTGTAAAAGTCATACTTCTTAGCAAATGTCTGACTGATACAGGGTGATAGGGTTCTAAAAATTGGTCCCTGTTACTGTATAACACAGTATGTGTGCTAGACATCCTGAAACTTTTACCCCATTAAGGTGAATTCGTGCTATTTAAGGTGACCTGGTAGAGAGGGCACCATATTGGAGGAGGCAAAAGTAGACCTTGGTTAACAGTGGAAGCCACGTTGTCCGCCAATGCTCACATTTGTTACTGGCAATGATGCCAGCCTGTGGCAAGGCTGCTAAAACTCTTAATTATTGATGAACTCACATGCAAGTCAATAATGTAGACAACCACAGAGGCTTGTGGGAAACAAACAGTGATCGAAATGAACACAGAGACGCACACTGGGTTTGATTTTGCTCTCCGAGCAGTCTCTTTTACGAGTCTCCAGCGTGCGGAAACATGTTTATTTGTGATTTATTGTAATGGTTTCCTCTGTGGTTTATGGCTGTTTATCCCTTTGCAACCCAGGAACAAAGTCATCAATTGTACATTACTGACATTGCAATTAAAATTAGGGCATTTTGAGGCGTGTGCGCAGGCAAACGCGGCTCATCAGCGCGGCGGTTGAAGAGTGACTCAGCCTCCCTTCATCCGCAACGACAATGCCAGCGTAGTTGTTCAAAGCCCGTCGTGAGTGAAGGGCAGCTCATTTACGTCATACAAACAAGAGAGATGGGAAGAACAAGTAGATCTACCGGGCTCTGCAGCCAAAACCACATGCAACTTGACAAAAACCATTTCCACCAGTGTACACAGACACACACACACACACACACACACACACACAAGCACACTCACCCCATCCTTTCAACGAAATGGCACAATCCTCAATTGCATGCTCTGAACTGGCATCTGTAAATTAAGTAAATTACAAATGATTGCGTGCTCTTTCCTGGCATACCACTACCGAGAGCGCAATCAAGTCGACAATTTCCCAATCTTGTCCACGCACCGAGAGGCAGGAAGGTAAAACAAGCCCGGGATCTCTCATGGCAACGCACTCTTGCCTGTCATTGTGGTGTTGAACAAAAGTGTAGAGAGGGATAATCTTAGTTGCCAGGGAGTAATGTAGAAAGAAAAGACCAGAGAGACTTTTCCTGTTTATGTACTGCTGTTTACAGTATCCTCCCGGTGGCTTTGGATTTGTGCTGCCAGTAAAGCCCACGGTATCAATCAAAGTCAGTTTAAACAGTCAGCGGGCATTACTGTCACAGTGGCGTCTCTCGTTTCTTCCCCTCGCCATCTCTTTAGGTCAGGGGAGCTTTTGCAACATGCGTAGAAGAAACAAGCCGACGCTTTCTCGTCCTGTCGTCGGGAAACAACAGTCATTGCTATCGTGCCGTGTCACTTCCCTCTGCAGCAGCAGGATTGGGGGGGGGGGGGATCCTGCACGGGCGCAAAACGCAAAACACATTTTTTCTCGTCTTATCACTGCTTGTTTAACTCGTGCGCTTGTGCTGTTATTTACAGGCTTCCACATTTATCCCCACACAGTGTGACACATCCCAAGTACCCTCCTCCCGCTCCCCCCCGTTGCCGATTTCATTCCTGTCCCCTCTTATCTGGCTTCTATCCAAAGGCATCGGTTGGGGACAGGATTATATAGAGAGTTGTTATTAATTGCATCTCCTACTTCCTCCTCTTCCACCTCCACTGTGCCTCTTGCACTGTCTGCTGCTGGGTATCTTTTCTTGTGAGATCCAGGAGGCTTATGAGAAGCAACAGCTAGTGTGAGAGAGACATGAGGCTCCGGTAATCATCATAAACAAAAAAACATAGAGAGAAATCTGTGTTTTTTGCAAAGCCCCCCCCCCTCTAAATAAGAGCAGAATCGTTACTTGAAGTCATTGCAGATGCAATTTGAATGTGATCCAGTGGTTAGTTAATAACAATGACGCAGGGAAGAAATACTTTTGGGAATGGTCCAACAGAGGATATGCATATGAATTAAGAAAAACATGGCAGCAGTTTATTTTTCTCATTTTTGTAACTTAGTTTACCAGCCCTTATGGAAAGCAAGAAATATTCCTCCAACAGTGCAGTAACTGTGCTCAAACCCACACAAATACAGACAGAATAAAACGTATTCATATACATTTTTTAAAGCTGTATAACTCATAGTTAAATCTTTCCCTGCTCCCCCTGACTTCTCTTCTTTGTCTTTGCCCTTAAATCAATAGTTTGACATTTGGAGAAATATCCTTCCTTTGCTGAGAGTCGGATGAGGAGATCGATACCACTCAATATGCAACGACCGGTTAGCTTAGCTTAGCACAAAGACTGGAAACGGGGGGAAAATGCTAGCCTGGCTCTGTCCAGAGGTAGCAAAAACAAATCGACCTAACAGCACCTCTTAAAATCACGAACACTTTATCTTTGTCTATATTCATACAGTATGTTTTGTTTTATTCCGACAATCCGTTGGGGTATCTTCTCGTGTAATTCTTTGGTTCTTTGGTTGGGGGCTTTTTTCTTGTTGTTGTTGGAAAGGCCAGTTAAGTTCACGATAGACCTGTTTCACAGCAGCCACTTTGACATGAAATAGTAGGGTCAACAGGTGTTTCCAATAATACTAACTAAGGTTCTGTTCCATTTAGTGCAGCAGAAACCTTCCAGTTAGCACAACATCAGCACCCTGACTCTATGATTGGTAACACCTGTGTTTACCTGACTATTTCACATCAGAATTGCTGCTGTGAAAACGGTGTATCGGTGCTTTGAAGTGGTTAGCAAAAGTTGGAAGATTCCCCCCCAATTTATGGCTCAACCCCTCAATCGGGCACGGCTGCAACGTGTTCAGCATTTCAGAAGCAACCCGGTAGCATCTATTTACTCCGTTCGACAGAGAATATGCGGCTAGTCTATTTTTTGACGGATGCCACGTCAAGCAGCACAAGAGCGGCTCGAGCTGGCTCGAAGTCAGACACAGAAATGGCAATGAGAACCCGGCCAAGTAAAAGAAACCCAACAACATCCTGATTGAAAAAACAGAAAATCTACGTAACCGACTGACTTATGAAAGAAGCAAGGGAAAATGAGCAAATCTGAGAAAGTTAACAACTATAATAATAACACAACAACAAGTCTGGCGGGCAAAACTCTCCGCTACTGGTGGAGTTGGAAGCTGCATGGCTTAATTAATTAATTTGAAAGGTTCTGTGTGTTAAATAATTGTGTATTTTGGTCGGCCCATGCGGGAACGTGCTAAGTATTGTTTGACAATATCAAAAGTCATCATGACGAATCACCAATGTCAGTTAAACACCAATATGTACCTTAAGTTTGCCATCATAATCAACCAAAGGCTATTTACTGGTCATACAAGATATATAATAAGTAATTTGGTGTGTTGAATTAAATAAGTGTTTGTTTTATTGCTCATGAATTTAACTTTTCATTCATAAGAAGAAGAATGTGTCCGTTCTTCTTTCAAAAGTTGCACTTTAATAACATCGACTATTCTGTGTTTCATTCTCTCCCACCGTACCCGTAGCCCGAGGACTGCGCATGAAAAACTGCTGCAAACTGCACACACATCAATAACACCAGTAACATTAAATGTAATATACAGTATGAAGATAGACGGAACTGATCTTTACCTCTGTACAGTAACAGCATTTAACCAGAGCGAAGCAATAAACTAACTTTTATATATTTATTTAAAGATCAATCAGTCAGATTCTGACAACAGGCATGATAGTGTATTTCCAGGTAATATTTCATGGAGTAGATAGCGGAAATGAAAGGCAGAAAGGGAATAAATACAATCAAAAGGCAATAACCTGACCCTCTAATGGAGCCTGAGAGGGCACCGAAATAAATACAGACATATATGTGATTCGACTGACAGCCAGACAAATTAATAACACATGATAAAGACACCTCTGGTTAACCCTCTCACTGCGGATCATGCGCATCAGATGAGTAAAACTATATATATATAAGTATATTTGTATATTGTTCCAGCAATCAGCTTTTATTTTATTACTTTACAGTGTACAAATTGATATTCCTGGGAGACTAAATATAATATAGACTCTGGAAAAACTGATATTACATTTGTTCATTGTATTTGAATTCCATGTTTACTCTCTTTTAATGACCATTTCTTCCCAAGCGGCAACCTCTTTGGTGATAAATTAAAGCCAATGCAGAAGTGCCAAAAACTGCAGTTCCTCAAACGTCCACTTGAGGCTGGCTACAGAACCAGTCTCCATAAGTCCCCATGTTAAAATGACTTCACAGCAGAAATAAACATGTTTACAGCCCGGTAGAAAAAACTGTTTTGTTCTCTATAGATAATTTCTCCATTTGTGACACCTCTACCATGATTGACTTTTTATATAACCGCCCCCTTCAATTTATATTAAGACTTAAAGTTATGCATAATTAAGAGTATGGCTGCTTTGATTGACAGGTGGGTGACATTGCAGGGGGCTGGTTTCATTAACCAGGCTTCATTCAGCCTGCCTCAGCTCCACCCTCACTCCGTGTCTTCACCCGCCTTTAGATTAGCTGGGAGGTGTAAATGATGTCATCTATGGATGACATCATTTACATTTAGTGCTTTAGCTGATGCTTTTATCCAAAGCGACTTACAAAAAAAGGGAAACAATCGAGGAACAGGGCGACTAGGACATGTTAGTGTAGCATTAAGTTGTAGATAGATTTAGCACGTCCAGTTTTTGGTCGTGTTGGAGAGGAAGTACTCTAGAGAGGGACCTGGCGGGATGTGTGTTGTGGATCACAGATACGATATCCATGTTTTAAAGAGTCTATGTTTCTTCTATGTATGTTAAAACTAAGCAAAGATGGACACAAACACAGGGAAAGTGTCAAAAGAGCAAACCGAAAGAGTTTCTTTTGGGTTTCTTTCCACCCACGCTAGAACCTCTCCTCATTGTGAACCACCACCAGCACCAATGTCTTTTCACTTGCACCTTGTGTGTGTGTGTGTCACAGTCTGGAAGCTTTGTCCTAACAGATGGAGAGAGAGAGACAGACAGACAGAAAAAGAGGAGGAAGAAAAAGGCCTGCTGGGTTAATTCTCCTCAAACCGATCCTGTTCCTGTTCTGTCAGGGAGCGCTTCGTCTATCCAAACCTCTCTCTCTCTGGACCTCGCACCTGCTCCGAGGCATGGCAATGAGCCTCCAACCACTCACACACACACACACTCATACACTCACAGGATGACAGAGACGGGTCCATGAAGAAAAGAAGAAAAAGAGAGGTGTGGTAGATATAGAACAAGAGACGGGAGGCGGGGCAGGTGGAGATGGAACAAGACGAAAGAGAAGAATCCGCGAGCTGGGGGGATTGCGGGGATGTAGAAAAGTTGCGAAAGCCGGCGGGGTGATTTGAGCGGTGTCAGAAAAGGAGGGGGGGGGGACATTGGGAGAAAGGCAGACAGAGGTGATCTGGGGGAAGGAAATGAGTGATGCCAAGGTTGGTAGGGGAGCGAAAGAGTGAGAAAAGAATGGAGAAAGCGGCGATAAACAAGAGACGACGTGCTCGACAGTTACATGTGAAAGTGGAAGCGAGGAAGACAGATGAAAAGATACTGCAAAAGATGAAGACTGGCTATTCGGCTGTACGATACTCCGCATGAATATTAATAAAGATATTCATTCCACATGTGGACGAGCAAGCAGCTGTGCCAAAACAGAAGCTATTATTATACTTTTATGTGGATGTACAGTATTTTAATAGGGCCACCGAAGAATCCATCTACTTATCACCTCAGGGTTGAACTTGGAGTCCAGAGGAAAGAGTTGAGATGCCCTTCCATCACTCTACAACGTGAGGCCGTTTTTTGTTGTCACTCTGATTTGAACAAACGTCCGCTGCTTTGGCATTCAGAAAGGTCACAAGCTGTTGATATAAAGATGTGTCGGCTGTCTGAGCGATACCCAACAGTTCATCTGAAGCACAGGTGTCAATCCCCCTACCCCAACTCTCTCTCTAATGTTCCTACCGGGCGCATTGTTTCAAGTCTTATCTCCAAACTTGTTGCCACCTGTCAAAGGCGTTGCCTCGAGGGGGAACAAAGAAATCATATCTTCAGACACCAGTGACACTCCACCCACTCGTTGATGGATTACATAGCCATGGGTTCTAAATGACAATAACGTCTGGCGACGATATACTTTATGGAGCCTAAAACTAAGCGAACAGAAAGTCCAAAATTGCAAACGTACTGTAAAAGTGAGATAGAGGAGAGAACGAACAGCAAATGTGACGGCATCAGAATTTTCATTGACTTTTGTGCGTATATTCAAACACACACACACATTTTTAATATTCTTTTTGTCTCTTCTGACATTTATGGAACAATCAACGGGCTAAATCTCAGATAAAACAGCTTGCTCGACACTGATTTAAACTAAGTGAAAAGTCTTTTTTTGTGGAACAAAAATGTGTCGAGTTATAAAACCAGAATTTCACCTGTTGTGTTACAGCAACCTTGAGTAGAAATGTGCAATACCACAGACAGTTGTATACGTGAATTTGTTATGATTATATAACTTCAAAAATTAGTGTGCCAACAGCCAAACATCAAGAAACCGCAACAACACAAGACATAGCAGCAAGATAATAATAGTTACAAGTGCAACAGCAAGAAGCTGAGCTGGGCTTCAGTCCCAAATTCACCCTTATTTACTCTTATTTTCTCTTCTTAGCTTCCTCCATGAGCATCTCCTTTGGTCTTTTTTGCTTTTGTCTTCGTGTCCAAAGAGGCTGCTGAGCCTACTTACGTTGTCTGCTTGCCCAGCTCCTGTTCTGGCACGACATCAGCTCTGCGTTCGCCCATCAATGTTAGTTCCAGTCCAGAAAAAACCTCCTCCTCCCTGTGGTCCAGAACATCTGTGATACGAACGCTAACATCCTTGGTGCTCTGAGCTTGAAATTCTGGGCGGCCCGGCTAACAAACTGAGATAACATTAGCTAACAGCGGCTACAGCTTGCAGCAGTTTACTGAACAGGTGTCCGGGGTGTATAACCACACCTTAAAATGTACTAAAGTGAAAACTCTGATACCTCTAACCAGGTTCACTGTGCCTCATTTGGTTTGTAGTAATTCATTAAATGCAAATTTTATTTTTTCAACTTTTGGAATATTCACCACTATAGCAGAATAGTGAATATCATACTGCAAGTCCTGCATCGTCTTCTACGAGGGCCCAGTTTATTTTTAGGTGGTTGTCATTACATGGTGTGTAACTATTAATTGCTCATGTGTGAGTGTTTTTAGTTTTATTCTAATTGCCAAAATTAAACCACAAAACTGGCTTCTTTTTTTTTTTAAGTTACGGTGAACTCGGCGCATTGAGAAGGAGGAGGATGAAAAACTCTTTTGCAGAGTTTGAATTTGTTAAATAACGTCTCTATTTAAAGATATGTTTAAAAAGCAGCCAGCTGCAAACACAGCAGCAGGGCATCAAGCTGAATTATCACATCAAAGTCATTTCAAAATCCAACTTATCTACTGTAAGTGAACGGCAAACACAGACTGTAAAGCATTGGGAATGACTAAGAATAGTATAGTAATAGAACTCGTGCAAAAAATATCCTCGACTTCACACCTGCTGTGTCGTGAATACAAGAAGTTACAGTCTCAATCACAGACGTTTCCACATCAGTTTTCTTGTTAAAAAAAAAACAAGTTTTAAAGAAAATACAGGCTGACATCTCCCCCCACTTATGTTGCCAGCATGCCGCAGTGTATTTCCCGCAGCCCATTAGCTGTAGCCTATGCATGCCACTGTTTTCCAGCTGTGACAAGAGATACTGAATTCACACAGAAAATTGGGAAGGTATGCGCAAAACAGTAATGAGTGTGTAAGGGACACCAGGGGAGCCAGGCTGTGACACATAGCAGAGCGCTGAAAAGCTCAGGCATTATATTATACTGATGCACACTCCACAATGCAAACCACCTGTTCGTCATGCCCCCCCATGATTCTCTGCACACTTGGCATACGGCAGTGACTGGTCTCTCTGTGTAAGTAACAAAGTATTTTGACTCGAGTATTGCATTGAAGCGTGGTTCCTTCTTTCATTCATGCCACTCTGCATGTCTGACTGCTGTAGTTTGCAGCATGAGGTTTAAAAAAAAGTACTCGGATTATGATGTGAACACAAAAATGTGTCACCACATTAATTTGAATTTAAAAGGAAATGAATCCTGTTAATTTTATGGATTGAAGGTGATTCTCTGGTAATTCCTGTTATACCGACATTTTATTTTTCATGTTTATTGTGGAGAAAAAGGGTGGGACCTTTGAGGCTGGGACTGTTGCCACCCAGGTGGTCTCAGGTGTGGATATCCGCCCACTCGCCAGACGCAACTTGGACGGCACATGCACAACTCCGTGTCTTCATTGTTCTTCCATTCTGTCTGTTTCCACAGGTCAGTACATGACAAAGGTTGAATTATTTAAGTTTGTTTCTACTTTTATTTGTGCATACGTACACTAAGAGTGAGTTTTATGGTCATTTGCGTATGTTTATTGTTGTTGAAGAAGTCGAAAACTTGCGCTTTATAATATGCAATGTGCCTTTTCTTACAGTCAGATTACAGGGTAATGCTGTATTCATTTGTGATTGATTTGTGTCTATGAGATTATTGGATGGATGTGATTTATAGGATATGACACTGCAGAGTTCCTGCTATATTTTGAATATGTGAGAATTAAACGACTCTCTGTCTTCATTGCTCTTCCATTCTATCCGTTTCCACAGACATTTGTATTTGTCCCGAGGTCCCACGTTCGGGACCAGTAACAACAAGCTAACTGCTACAAACACATTACCTCTGTGACCTTTGTCCGAACACAGAATTTAGACACTTAAATAAATGGCATACAGTAAATACAGTGCACTATAGTAAGGATAGCATAGTACTTTGTTTTGAATTAATCTCTTTATTCTTCTCTATTTATTTTTCCTGTTAGCAACAAAGCTAACGAACTTGATAAATCATTTAGCAAGCTAACTGTGTCTCAATTACTTCCATTAGTCAGGCCCTCCAGTTTTCCGTGATTTTGCAATTGCGTGGATTACCGCGTAATCAGCAATATAACGCATATTTTGAGGTACGAACGTTGATTCTTACAGAAAATGAAAAGGAAACAGTGTTTCTCAATCTGTCTGCCTTGTTTTTGTCTTATTAAGCCTGTTTAGACTTTTTGATGCGGTTTAAAAGTAAAGAAAAGGGGCGCAAAATTTTAGCAAAAAATGCGAAAATCAGTCATTTCGCAAAAAAAATCCCCCCAAAAAAATCGTGAAATCCTGGTGGGACCGATTAGTACACTTCTATGTAGTACACTGTGTACACTGTACAGTGCGGATATTTTAGCAGGGTAATGTCGTCTCAGTTCGAGTATGGCCGTTGTGCATTCACCAGAAACTATGACTGCAATACTTGAGCACTTTTTCTTCAGCTTTTTGCTGAATTGCAACCATGGGGAGCAACATTTGACTTCCAAAATCCAAACATAAAACATGCGTGCAACTTATATTTGTACATTGCGGGATTCACCACAGCTACGTAGCCGAAATGGCGACCCCTGCGAGCGAGAAGTGTCCGACGCTACACACTCAACAGTACACTGAATTTTGCCATATTTGAGCGTGACACATTGATATACTCAAAATAACAAGCGTAAGTCTACAAGTACACTCATTTAGACATAGCACTGGCTAGCCTGTTCGCTTCCCAACTACCAAGACATTTGTCAACCACGGAGCCGTGGAAGTCGTCCTGACATCACCGAGCTCATTGCACAATCTATTATACTACCTGTCCGGAGAAAATAAAGTGATGTAGAGAATGGAGATCATTTCCCTTTTATTCTTTTATTCTTTAACCAGCTGACATGTAATCAATATCAACAAGAGAGGACAAAAATTGATTAGTGATTCCTACGAGCATTTGTCATCCACGATAACTAATCTTCCATAGCAGAGGCCTTTTCCTGTAACACTGTACACCGCTCAGTCTCATTACAACCTTCTGAGGACAGCAGGTATCTGTTCTATCCACCGTCTCTAATTAGAGTGATGCTGAGGTGCAATTACGGATGGCAGATTCTGCTAGTTTAAAGTTTGTGCGACCTGCATCAAGACCGGCTGCAAAAATAACAACATCAAACGTCTTCTTGGAATTAATTAGTCTCAGCAGTTTGTGCTGCAAATCAACAATTGTGTTCGGGAGACAGACGCGCCGAAAACAGTTCACACAGTCCCTTGAAAACTCGGAGATCAATTGAAACTCCTCTTTCTGCTAATAACTCCCCCAGGACAGTCCACTCCTGCCAATCCTCCCCTTGTGTCTCCATCCAAAAACATCAGGTAACCGGTTTTAAGAGTCGCCTGGAGCTCAGGTAGACTGTGATTAGGGACATAATGTGTTATATATACTATATATTATATAGTTTGTTGCGTTTTTTGATTCCATTTTTGGTTTCAGTTACAGAAACGGTGACATTCGACTACATTTTCAGTGTAAAAATTGATAAAATGCTTTATTACATGCAGAAAACATGGTGACGGCAGTGTACTCATCATATTTGAGACTCTCTCTCTCTATATATATACATCCAAACAATAAACAGCGCATAATGACGGGGAAAGCCCTGTGTCTTAAAAGAGATGAAAGCCTCCAACACGCCCACCTATAATGTATGATAATGTATTCCTCGCTCGATAACGATCTGCGACCACGCCGCGGAGTGTTCGATGTCCAAAAAAAAAAAAAAAAAAAGAGTTGTTCTCTGTCACCCAAAAGAAAATCTGAATGGCATCTCCGGGTCGCTACGTTCTCCCCACATCTGTACTTCAGATTTATGAACTTGTCAACGCTCTGTGATATTCATTTCTCTTCGTAACCCCCTTTTTCTTTAGCTGATTAATCTCTCTTTGTCCTCGCGTTGGGCTAGTTTAGGGATGTTATTTTTCCTCCTTCCCCTGATGGCAGCCGTGAGGAATATGGCTTGATATCGCCATGCTTGTCAGTCAGATAGTCAGAAAGGTGTGTGTGCTTAGAACTGTGACAAATTAAATGGGCGTGAGTTTCCCATTTAGACAGCCATTGTTTGCACGTGTGTGTGCGCACACGTATGTGTGTGTGTGCATCAGGTGGTGGCAAACAGCAGACGGGAGGAGGGTGAAGCTTACAGTATCTGTGACAGATGAAGTTGAAGAGTGGAAAGGAGGGAATGTGTTTGCCTGGGGAGATGCTACACTTCCTTGGGTGGCTTCCAAGGGGAGCATGTAGGTATTCGTGACAGATGATATTAATTCACTTAGGTGCCCGTGCATGATGACAGTGTCACACACTATGGTAAAATCTGACATTTCAGCAGCGAGGAAGCTATAGATTCAGTGAATTCAGCTGTTTATTTTTTATTTTTTATACCTCCCCCTTTTCCAGTGTGTGTGTGCAGACAGTTGCTGGTGTTGGTTCTATTTTAGAGGCCACGGCTTCGTCTAAACAAGCACAGAGCGTACGTTTATATTCATATACTGTATTTACAGTAGATTCATATTACTGGCTGATGAACAGAGCAATATGCAAAGGAAAAAGTGCATTTGTGTTATTATTATTATGTAAATAATTAATTTTTGACCCTCAGGTTTTGTGAAAAAGTGGCTTTACTTCCTCGTTTTGCAGTCTCAAGTTTGGCAGAAGTTACTTTTAAATATTTATTTTACTTCAGGTTGACCTTATTTAAACCCGCTATTGTATGGAAACTCACAAACTGAGCTTGCATGTTTAATAAATGCGAATAAATTGGCATTACCACAAATATATATATATATATTTTTTTTTTTTTAAGCTATGCATGAACAAATGTTTCCTTTGTTAGACGAAGCTTCATTCGCAAACAAACAAATGGCGGCGTTACTCACTTGTATATCTGAGGGTCAGTTAGACGGCAGAGAGGTCGAACTTGCTATTAATTATGACTAATAGAAATCCAAATAGACTCAACTTGGATCGGAGAGGGAAATACTTTAAACATTAATTACCTATAAGTGGTATGAAAAGGAATTGTGTTTTTACAGTAGGTGTCTCTGAGACTCGTCTTGTTTTCTGCAACGAGTACAAAAAGAAGTCCGAACTTTTTCGGAGGTTTTGCAGGACGACTTCTGACAGAACAAAAGATTTAAATACTTCTATCATATCACATCCTGTATCATAAATAAGTCAGATTTACTGTCTCACCTGTACTCAATGCATGTCTGGCACCTTCCCTACCTTGTCATACATTAAATGTATTAGGCTGTTCATGTCTCGTCATCAATCATGACTCACAGTACAGTATATGACCCTATGCTACTGCGCGGCCTAATCCATCCCACACTATAAATTTCGGGGTCTTGTGTTCAGCCGACAAAAGGCTGTAAACTTATTTGCTCCCAGAAAAAAAAAAGTCTCTCTGTCAAACGTGAATAAATTGCGGCGGAGTGAAATGACTAAAGCCGAGCCTCGTTGAATGTACATCCTGTCCTGCCTTTCAAGATGACAGTACGAGCCGGATTGTGCACGTCTGAGTGTGAAAGCAGGTAATTTGCATTCGGGAGAAGAAAAAAAAAAAGAAATGACAGCGACAATGTCTACAAGTGCTCATTAGGAACAAGGCGAATATTGGTGACTGTGACATCGCGGAGATCTGTTCCGTGTAATTTGACTTCACAGGTGCGAACAAAGCGGCTTTGCCTTTATATATATATATATATATATATATATATATATATATATATATATATATATATATATATATATATATATATGATTCCTGGGACTGAAAAGCCCCCCCCCCCCTTCTTTATGGCTAACAAAAATACAAATTGAGGATATTTCATGCGTTTTATTCTGTATTATTTGGCTCAGATCTCGTCCGCCCGGCCTTTATCTCGCATGTTACGCGCACAAAAACGCTGAAAACCGTGCTCCGGTCGTCGCCCACCGCCTCAGCGGCACCTTGATCTCAATCACTAATGAGAGGCCTTTCACCCACGGTGCAACCGCACATTCCTCATTTATCCTAATGAACCGGGATACACAAACACGCTCTCTCTCTTGCTTAAAATCTCCTCTGTGGTCTATTTTGAACCATCTATCTTTTTTTTTTTGCATTAGCCAAACCCTGATTTGGTAAAACCCTCGAAGCGCCGATCTCATAGAGGAAGCCAAGACTCGAATCCGTTTTTATTTACGGGGCGTAATGGCGTACATTTGTTATGTAACAAAAAAGGAAAAATTGTTTTCATTACGTTCATTTCGTTGTACTTTATCACCGATATTGAATCATTGATTTTTTTGGGCAGGTGGAGGAAAAACAAGGAAGCTCTGTGGCCAAGAAATTTGCCTCGAATCAAGCTCATGTGATATCTTATCGCCACTTTTTTGCATCTCTCCATCTCCTGGGTGACCCGTTTCTCTACCGACAAGCTCTCAGTCGCGATGCCAGATCATATAGCCGAGGCTCGTTCTCTGATCGCTGACCCGGTGCCGAACATGTCTCTTTTTTTTAAAAAAAAATCCTTCGAGACGCAATCAAACACGATCCTCAGGTTGAAAAGTGAGACATTGCCGTGGCAGCCGTCAGATGAGTCATGCCTTTCTCTCTCTTTTTTTGTGCATTTCCATTTACTCTGCCGCCGCCTTTGTGATCTTTGCAGACGAGGTCCCCTGCATGCATATCTCTGCATATCTTTCCCAGTGTTTCATGGCTGTGGGCGACGTGTCACAAGCGTTTAGCGTGAGGTATGAGCCGGGGTGGCATAAACAGATTGGCAAAAATATGAAAATTGGATGACAATTAATGTGTTTTTTTTTTTTTTTAAGTGCAGAGAATAATGATTGTGTGCGCACCTAGGCCTCACTCTCTCTCTCGGCTATTAATATTCAGTGTTTGAATAGGCACCTGCCACCACATTCTCACCAGTCTGCCCTTTTTTTTATTTTATTTTTTACGTCCTCTGTGCACAAAATTGTTAAATAGAGAAGCTGATGAGGTGGAATGTAGAAGTAGATTGCACACGACAGGCCCCGACTTGAGGAGAGAGAGAAATCATCATTTTCATTGCTTTTCTTTCCTCGTTTTTTTTCCCCCTTGACCGGCAAGAAACTGATGTGACAATCGGATTTGGAATTGCTGCACGAGGAACGAGGACGGAACAGAGGGAGGGTGGTGTAGGAGGATGGCGGGGCAGAGGGCCGTGCAGCAGCAGCAGCAGCAGCAGCAGAAGAAGAAGACAAAGTGTGTGTGTGCGACTGTGTTGAAGTTAGTGTGTCTGTCAGTTCTGTGTTCGGGTGTCATTTGAGCGCATGTGGGATGATTGTTGCTGTGATTCATCTCCTGAGTAGCGGATAAAAGGAATGAAGAGATATAGTGCCTCGCAGCCCGGGTTGGAGAACAGGAGAGGGAGATTGGAGCGTGACGGATAGCATGAAGCACATCGGGGCAACAACATCTTGAAAATTGTCTTCAAGGTCGTGCGGCGCCTTCAGATGGGAACTTGCTCGCCGGGTTTTTCCCGGGGCGCATTGTGTACAGTCATGTAAATTCCTCGCGACGGCGTTTCTCCGAGTCGTCAACAAAGTGTCACGTTCCTGCTACTTATTTCCGCGCGTTGAAGAGCGGGCGGAGGAGACAGATAAGGCTTTTCTATTTAGTCTGGTTTCCTTCGGCATTATTTCCCCACCCGTTTTACACCGTCGCCCATTCGTTGTAACACTTGCTTTTTTTCTACCTGCTGTTTTCATTCCCCTTTTCCATCATCGCACAGATACAATCATCCACTTTTTGCGCTCCTTCCTCTGCGCGCTCTCTTATACATCCTCGGAGAACTGAAACATATCTTTTCCCCCTGTGATGACACCGGCAAGGCTCTGTGATGTGAAACGGTGTCCATATAACCTGAGCTACGCCCTCCCTATCCCATTTGCTCCGCTTTTTTCCTTTTCACCTTTCCTCCTTAAATAATAGGTCTCCGGCCTTTATTGCCGGTCACGGACATTGTGGGTCCATAAGACAAGACGGTAACCAAAATTAATGGGGCACCCGGCCTGGACTTTCTCCTGGCTGACCGCTTAACGGTCTAGAGAGCATGGACAAAGAGTAAAAGACCTCTAATGGGAATTGGACGAGGTAAAGCACACACCTAACCGTTCAATTATGGACAGTAGGACGGTATTGACAGATCATTGCGGATAGATAACCGGAAGATATTTCCTTATATTGTCGCCCAATGATATATCGTGGCTTTAGTCATTTCAAATGTGCGCTTGTGTCACTCGAACGCCTTTAATAAAACTCCACAAGGTTATAAACGACAGACGCCCCATGCCGGGTTGATTTCATTTTCTTACGTTCGGGGCTGCTTTACTACTTCCTCGAGCTCAGGGTGAAAAGTGGTGAACTACTTTTCCCTTCCGTCTTATCGGCAAGCTGGCAATAAAGCTTTCCGAGTGGGGATGTGGTGGTAGTGGTGGTGGTGGTGGTGGTGGTGGTGGTGGGGGGTACCTATATCAGATCCTTCACGCTTGTCATCATCAAGCCTCTCATCAAGGTTTGTACTCCTCTAAGTCTGCTGCCTTTTGTTTCCCCCCCTCCCCGACAGCATTTTTGTTTTCCTGACGAGAAACACAAAGAGGAACATATTGAATAAGGAGGAGGAGGGGGCGTCAGAGACGCCGGCGTACACACATCTCCTGGCTAATAATCCGGCAGAGGAGACAAGTCATTCATCTGCGTGCCGGTACTGGCAGGTTGACTTTTCTGACTGAAGAGGGGGAATAATTGCGAGGCTCTCGTAACTGATGAATGCAAGCTGAGACTGTAGTGCTGCAGCAAGCGAGCGAGCGTCCCGACTCAGCCCCCCTCCTTCCCTTCCCTTCGCTTCTCTTTTTCTTTTTTTTAAAGAGCGGGAGGAGAAGAAAAGAGGAAATGCACACAAAGGAGCATTTATGTAACAACACAAGGAGTATGTATCAAATAAGCCCGCGTTCCACTTAGCATAGCTCCAGAAGCCAGACAAGAGGAATCAATAGGCAACTGGCAATTTTGCCCTCTCTCTCGAGGAGAGGCGGCTATGAGCAAACAAATTCCCTAGTTGTGTAACTACAAATTCAAACATCTTCTTTTCTTGCCATTCACTGCAGACGGTCAGGATGAGTTGTTTTTTTTTGCGTCGCGCACGTATGCAACTCAAGCTTGAGGATGAGTGGAACTCATCAAAAAACATGTACAGTACAAAAACACCCACCGCACTTAAAATAAAAAAAAGTCTGGCGTCGATATTCGCTGTCTGTACGAGTCATGGGTTTGATCACGGCAGCTCTGACAGAAGTCGGAGTATAAAAGCAACTTTCTTTCCCTTCTTTTGTCTATCATGCTATCTCCACACACCCCTTACTCATCATTGTCTCTCCCGCTCCCTCTTCCCAAACTTGTGCCAGCGCTTCATTTGCAACAGTATCCCCAGGTCAGCGCTGTGGTGGTGGTGGTAGTGGTGGTGGTGGAGGGCGTGGTACAGAATGTGAAATAATCTCACTCGCTTGATTCTATCAATCCTCTTTTTTTTCCAACCCGGGTTTTTTTTGAACACCTCAATCAAACCTCCCCTCAAGGTCGTCTTTGTAGCATGCTCGGGCAGATTAAGTCCCCCGTCCGTGTGCAGTGTGCGCTTTGAACTGGAGACATCACCCAGAGTAAGATAAAGAAGAGAGGGGGAGAAAGAGAGAGAGAGAGAGAGAGAGAGAGAGAGAAGAGAGGGAGGCATGGCAACTGCTGAGATGGGAGAGTTTCTTTTTTTGTGTGTGTTGCTTGATCCTTTGTGGGGATATTCAGCTTTTAGTTTGGCATAAGAAAGCGCAGCTGAGATAAACACTCGAGCCATCAAGGTCAGTATACTCACAGACTTGATTCACATTTATTTTTAAATGCACAGAGGCAACTTTTACAAGCTGAAATCTATTGTAAATGTCATAACATGGACTTTTTTTTAAGGGGGGGGCATTTTATTGATGTCAACGCTCCGTTCAGATTTGTGCAATCTCGTTTTTTTCCGCAGCGGTTTGACCCCCCCCCACTACCCTCCCCTTCCTGCGCGCTATTGTCAACACTTGAGCGTTTCAAACTATTCCATTAAAGCCCCAGCCTGTCAGTGGCGGACTACGGCGTATGATGTCGATGATAGCGGCGGGAGAGGGACAGCGTTATGAATGGTTCGCTGGACGCAATGTTCAATTTACAGCGGTCTGAGATTTCCATCTATCATCGGCACAATGAGAGTCGGTAGAGGGAGAAACAGGAGAACAGGAAGAGAGGAGTGAAGCAAATTCTTTTCCCTCCCCGCCACCGCCACCACCACCCCTGTTCTACCTCATGAACTGAATACCAACCCGGAGAGGCGAGATGGAGACGAGAGCATGTGTGCATTGCTCACGCTCTTATCGGAGCGGTGAATGTTTCCACATCTTTCTTTCATTGCAGTGCTGTTGAATCCTATATGTGTGTTTTTTTTTCCCCACCCCTCATCAATAGAAGACGTACAGTATCTCCCGTCTTTCAACCGCACCCTCGTCTTATCCCGCTTCCATCCGAACGCGCCTCGCAAACATACATCATTGGGCATCATTGTTATGCTTGAGGCTCAACGGCATTCATCCTAATATCTGCATGCTATCCAATTTGGAAGAGGAATGACATGATCTCACCAAGACAAACCAATCATTTATCAAACTCCTTGGTCACCCCCACCCTGCTTCCCTTACACCACCCTCTTTCTGAGCCTCCTGTTGTCAACAATGGTAAGCTAGAAAAATCTAGGCAGGACACTTCCTGGAAGATGGAGTTATGCTCAAATACCAAGACATTAATACATTCCACGTTTTTCAGGACCCATGGCGCCCACACTTTGAATTTCATTCCATCTGCACGCTAAAATAAATCTTAATTTAGCAGCGCTAGCTTTTACTTGACCCCCACCCCTCACCTCCCCTTTCATGTATATACATCACAGACAGCGAGACATATCGGCGATATATATTAAATGAGAACTGCTGCCGGGACCGCCACCCCGCCCTGTCTAATTACATGCACCGAAGATCTGTTGCCTGGAAAAGAGGTTGCCTTTAGCCACAATCCCCTTGAGGTTCTTCCCCACCTCTCATCAACTCCTCCTCCATCCATGTTTCGGCGCAATTCTCCATTCTTCTCCACGAGGCCTAATTCGCTCCATCTGTAGCCTCTGGCTCTAGCCATGTATCGCTATGATTCAATTAATTAGTATACGGCTCGTCCAGAGAGTTAACGCATAATGATATGTTAGGCCCCCGCCACTGTGAGTATCTTAAATTGGTCAAATCCCGACGGACCACGCGGGTAACCTCTTGTTCCTCGCGAAAAAAGGGTCACATTATTAGAGAGCAGTAGGGTGTATGAAGGGGAGCGCGGTGATGTGGAATACATGTTGGACTTGTGGGAATGTGAGAATCAATGAAAGCAATCAACGTGTACAATTGAATTTGTTGTTAACCGCACAATGGACGGGGAAAAAAAAAACAGATGTATGGATTATGCATCTACTGGCATATTTTAGCTTTGGGATTACAAAGTGCGATGACACGGAGAACTGTTGGGGAGACGGAAACCACTGTGGCATATTAATGATCACTCACCAACTCAGTAGATGACAGTGTGCATACCTGCTGTGCTGGTCTTAAAGCCATAAACTGGGTTAGCTCAGGACTAGTGTTGGTGGAAATTTGGCCACTGATAAAAGAGACAAATATAATGAATGGCCAAGTTGAAAAGGACGACAAAGAGTATTCAAAGCCTCTAAAAACCGGATTTCAGTTTGTTTGTTTCTATATACCGTCAACAAAATAATTTTGACACGGCGTCTTTACTAACTGAATACCACGTCTCACTGAGCATTTCTTTAAACTGGGCTCGACTAAGTTGCACCCTTGCCTCGACTTTCCTAATGAGCTAGTGAGATTTAACCTGTGATTGTCTGTGATTGGTAATCAAAGAAATACTGAATTTTAAGGTCCAGTGTGTAAGATTTAGAATATAATAGCAAGAAAGTGATAAACTAGTCATGACTCTCATAACACACTGTTTTCAATAGTGTATAATCACCTGAATATTACAATCCTTGTCTCAAAATGAGCCCTTTATATCTATAGAGATAGCGGGTCCTCTTCCATGGTGTCCACCATGTTGAAACACCACTTTTACGGTAGCCCAGAACAGACAAACCAAACACTGATCTAGAGTTTCCTGCATGCTTACAGGACGAGGGTGAGTATTCATTTGGTTGTAGTTTGCAACTTCACTGCCAGGTGCCCACGGTGTACACAAACGTGACTTGGGCTCCCAATTGGAGGATCCCATTCCTCATATTAAGAAGACTGATTGGGAGGAAAATCTACTTCCAGAGCCTTTAAAATATGACCGTGTTCAGTGTGATATCCGAAAATGAGAGCAGGACCATGAAAGTCAGAGGGCGCAGCCTCACCAATATGCTGTTATACTGACCTTAACAAGCAATTTTTCCCCTAATGATGCAAGATTGTTCTCCTTCTCCTTGTTTATTTACTTGGTGGTCCAGGTTTCTTGGTGTGAATATTTACACCAGCACATGATTAGCATTAACTTATCCGTCCTGTGATGAGCAATAGAATGAAGTTTTCTTGGTGTAGGTGCTCTCCAAGGAGAGGTCATTGATCAGCGTGTCCTGTTTTAGGTCATGTGCCATTCACAGCAGCACGAGGCTCGGACTCTAGACGTTAAAGTATCACCTAACTGCCTGACCTGTCATGTTTTGTTCTCGTGTCCCACACACCCTTCGACACATCCATCATTCAGCGAAAAGAAATGATTTGACTAATGAATGACCGGGATAATCAATTGATCACTCATAGTCATCTCAATGGGAGCTCAAGGTTAATTTTGCACGTCTATTAGCATTTTAAGAAAATGATTGAGCGCTTTGACAAGGCCACATTGATTATATTCAAAGCTGCACGTCGCCTCGTGAGGATAGTCATCGAGGGAAAATGTGTTTCGCATGTTGACAGCGATGGTGAGTCCATGTCTGTGGACCGGTATTATATTTGGTGTTTCGTGTGATGCATCACATTTAATCCAAAATACTCTTTGTGAACAACACCAGATTGTGCAAATAATTATATGCAACACCAGCTGCTAAATCCAAGCATAACAAAAGACATTCCTGTAATGAATGCAATCATTTGGGCATCCAAACGAATTGGACGAAAAATACTGGTAAATTGTACCATAAACAACAATTTGATGCCTCTCTTTGTAGGCTCCCCCCACCTCTCAGAAGCACAGCTATAAGCGGCCCCATCTCAGGGTTTGTTGATGGCTTCTGCCAGCAGAAGGTAGGGATTCCTTTTCCTGCGATTAGTTTCATTTACGCCGTTTTTCTTTGCGTGGCAAATTGTTGCCGGTGAATGGTGGGCGGAAAGACGCCCGGTTGGCGGAAGCTAATTTTCCACTTGAGGAAACTGTCTGCAAAAAATAATCTACGGTTTGTTATGTGAAAATGATGATCTCCCCTCAACCCTGCCGGGAGCTGGGTAATGGCACAGCACTGGGGAGGCCTTCACGCCATAACTGCGCTTTTCCACAACTGGCTTGTTAGCCGGAGAGCCCCGAACCTGTCAACATGCAGGAAGGCAGGCAGGCAGGCAGGATGAGACTGCAGCATCTGCCACAGGCTGGCATGGGGATGTTTTTGAGAGTGGCACTGCATGCTGAGCAACATATTTTATCAGTGGAAAAAATGTGGACGTCCCCTTGTGTGTCTGTCTTTGTTTGTGCTTGGACAGCAGTTTCCTGGACATCTTGTATCTGACATTGTGTAACATTTACTGTTCTTGTTTTTGCATGCTACAGTTTGTCAAATGCGTTTTTCATGTTTATTTGCTTTTTCATAATCTTATGAGCTGTTAATACACCCCACAGTGTCCAACGGGGGAATGTTAATAAGCACATTTCAGATTTGAGTCTTTCATTTTTATACCTCTTACTTTTTTTGACAGCTATAATACCAGTGTGTCAGATTCAGGATCTCTTGGTAGAAATGTAAAATAATATTCAAATGTTTTCATTATTATCTAAATACCTGAAGCACTGCCCATGTGGGTTGTTTCCGGGTACTCCGGTTCCACCCACAGTCCAAAGACATGCACTTAATAGGTTAAATGGTAACTCTAAATTGTCTGTAGGTGTAAATGTGAGTGTGAATGGTTGTTTGTCTCTATGTGCCCTGCGATGAACTGGCAACCTGTCCATAGTTTTTCGTACAGGCATGGAAAAGTATAATATTACATACAAAATACACAATGAGCTCATAAAATATGATGTCTTTTTAGAGACTAAGCTACCAAATATGATCAGAATCAGTTGTACTTTAACCATTTATTCATACTTACAATTGAATGCACCATCATCTGATATAATATGTAATAGTATATCACTCACAAGGGCCATTTTTCTTCATCAACTATTGTACTTTTTATGATTTAATCACATGTCACTAGTAATGCTTACGTACCATTACCTAACATTTCAGTGCTGGACGTGATGATGTATTTTTTTCTATTACTACTTTAGTAAATCATCTGAAAAAGACAGCTAGACAGCCAAAAACTTTCAAACTGATCCAATTAAACGACTACACACATACACAGGTCTTCTTTTTTTTAATGGTAGAAAAAGGGGGAAGCAGCTCCAGGTGTAGCTTCAAGATTTTGACAAAACAAGATCATAGTTTACTATAAATAACTCGCATTGTCAGATGAGCTCCGTGAGCCATGAAACTTATTACACTATCCCGTCTTCAGCTGTGACTCGGTGTCGTACCAGTATAAGAAACAAAAGGTCATTCTTCACTGAAGAGTTATGCAAGTGGCCTTTAGAGGAGCTTCATTTGGTATGTGGCGTGTGTGTGTGTTCCTATAGAGGGAGGTCTAGCAAAAACAGCACATGGGGCTGCCCAGCGTAAGCAGGGCTTCTTGTAT
Source organism: Collichthys lucidus (assembly GCA_004119915.2). Taxonomy (NCBI): domain Eukaryota; kingdom Metazoa; phylum Chordata; class Actinopteri; family Sciaenidae; genus Collichthys; species Collichthys lucidus. Next base: position 14,933,359 of record CM014101.1, on the reverse strand, counting down.
TCAGCTCAATGTAGCGAGGGCAACAATCGACTAATCCTCTTTCTTCCCCCAGAAGTTTGTCTGTTGATTCAAATCCGCTGAGCATCCAAGAGGAGATAAGATGTTAAGATACGCCAGTGTGAGACTCAAAGTCAAGGAAATAAGTTATAGGATTTTGCTCTGTTTATTTCTTTATTTTGTGCTACATTTAAACTTTTCTCCTTTGGTATAAAAGGCACTTTGTTTCGCTTTGAAATCTCATTGCTGAGAAGGATTTACGATCTAATCATATTTAAATATAAACTGTCAATGTATCTATTTTTCTCGGTTTTCTTTAGATCAAACTTTTTGTAAGCTTTCCAAAGACCCCCCCTATAATCCTCACACCGGTTAAAAAATGTTTACTGACATTTCCTAAATGCATTACGAATTATTCATTTTTATTTAAATTATATTTTAACTCGCATCATTTCTAATTTTCAAGTAACAAATCTTAAAATCTTCCAGCATTACTTAATTGTTTCAACTTTAAAATCAATTAAAAAGTAAGAATAAACGTCTTCTGAGTTTGTCAGACCAAAGGAGAAAGTGTTATTAACCACCCAGCCAAATTTGAATGATTAAAAATATCGACAAGTTTATGAAATTAGGTGTCAAAATCAGGTAAAAATGAATTCTCAGCTCCAGGACTGTGGGGGCGTGTCCACTGAATGTGCTGAAGCCACGCCCACTCGTGGAAGCAGTCAAGCAGCCGTTATGAAGCGACGGAAACGTGTCAGATGAGTTCAGAAAATGACATGACTAACTTTGAAACACTCTGAGTGAGATGAATTCATCTCTATCTCTGCTAGGGGTGCAGGGGTATGCTCATGGTGGCCTCAGCGTGTCATCGAGCCACCCTTTAAGGACCGCCCACAAAATCCTGAAAACTGGTGAAAAACTGTTTGAACCTCTAACTCCACATTTCAGTAATATATATCGTTCAAGTCTTTTCAGCAACTATTTTTCAACATGTTTAATATATTTTGAAGGAAAAAAAAAACTCGAGGTAACTGTCATCATATTTTCTAAGTTTAGACGATTTGCATCACTTGATTGACATAGGTGCTTCACATTTATAGTTATGCACTTTTTAAATGATACACCATAACTTTATTAATTTATTGCTACTTTTTTTACACAGACCTCTCAACCTACACAGATGCCAAAACCTGGCATCTAAAAAGAGGAACTAATTAACCGCGACATAAATTGTTTGATATGAGATAGATGTTTTCATCTTAACCGAGTTTTTTTCTTCCAAAGAAAAAAATACACCTTATTAGCTGGGTCCTTTTTAGCTATTCATAAGGCCGCATATTATCCAGCATATAATTTTTCCTCATTTAGTATTGAGTCCATGAGTGCCTCCCTTCTGCTGGAAATTAATTACTTGAGCTGACTTAATGTGGAGCTATTGAATAAGACAAAGAGCGGAGGTTTTCCACTCACTTCGTTTTTGACACTTGATACGGAGTCTATAAGTGAATTGCAACAAAAACGCAGAGGAGAAAGAAACAGAAAACATTTTAATTTAATGCCATTATCCAATTGAGGATTTAATTACATCATATCAGTGTAATTTTTTTTTCTCTCAGAGTATTGATGACCTACTTAAAAAACCCCATTGATTACGCTCTATTTGGCTTTTATCAGCTTTGCTTTCGCTTGCTTGCTTAGCTATTTAAAAGCAGGTTATAGGGTCGTGGCTTTTAGGCCTCGGGCTATTAGATTTGCCCCTAATGCACTCACGCACATACACACATGCTGATCGACTCCTTATTTTTTTAAAGGAGCACGGGCCAACTTTATCATTTCCCTGTTCAATAATCCATCAACATTTACATTCCATTAATCATCCCGCCATCTGAGTTGGAGTAGCGCTCTAGGAAAGGGCCCCCTGGGCAGTGCATCGGCCCTCCCTCATTAGCCATAACGCACACACACACACTCGCACACAAACACCAGCACTCACGTGACTTACAGCTCAGGACAATATTGACTCCAACAACTCAATCAATGTGCTAAAATGCACCAAATGATGCGCAATGGTGTGTTGGTCGACAACAAAAGGAGCAAGAGGAAAGATAACGAGATGCAAAAGAGCGAGGTGTTGCCTTAAGGTTTGAACTAAAAGCTGTTTACATGGGGACGGGGACCTCAGACTATCCACCTGAACTGCACACACACACATATGACACATGCATTCACACAGAAGAGCTGGAAGAGCTGTGAAAATGGGACTGTCACCAGGCTGCAGTGGCGCAGCAGTAGGGGGTGCTAGTGAGCTTGTGAGGTATAATCCAAACCCCCTGCTGGGCTCTGTGTGAAGCTTTTGGGAGGTTTTACTGCAAGACACACACACACACACACACATGCACACAAAACATACTGTAGCACCAAACACTCTCACACATGGACTTTCGAACATCCACATCACACTCCCTCCCTCTCTCTCTCTCTCTTTCTCCCACTCACATTGCAGCAGATAAACATGCCCACAAATGAGTTGCTAATCTCCTATGCATTAGTCCACAGAATAAGATTTCCGTGGGATTAATTCCTCGCTGTCGCGCGGATGAATGAAACATAATTTGACGTTCTGAAAGTACACCACATGACAGAACAGTATGTTCGGTACTAGATGACAGATCATGAATGCATGACTTTTTTTTTGCTGTCACCACACTCCCCACAGTGATGACTGCGTACGGTGAGTCATTTCATGCACAATGTTCAGTCGCATCTCCTCGTGATGTTCGCAGGGATCTTGTTCACTTTCAAAAAAAAAAGCCATAAATCCATTGGCGGATGTAATCTTTTCTTCTTCTTGACATTTGTTTAATACATGGAAATCAGATTTTTTTAAAAAAAAGAAAGAACAATGTGGTTTGTGCCGGAGCTGATTGTTCCTGACTTTTATTTGGCAAATATTGACGCAGCGCTGGTGTTTGATTCAGCTCGATTTTGCTTCCCCTTTCAAAACAAGACGCCTTTCGACGAAACTCTTTTTGGTATCTCATCAGCAAACCCTTTTTTAGAGACACATTTATGTGGAAATAAAGAACACTGAACTATGCTGACCGGCGTTACCGAGGAAATGACATTTCAGAATGGATGCATTAATATAAATCCTCACTTAAAAGCCACAGTGATGGGAAATAGCCATGCAAAGCGTGAGTGATGAAATTATGGAAGTAGTTTTCTCTACTGTGAAGGCAAGCTTATTACTGCATCGAATATATAGAAATGTAGAATATATCAAAATGTCCAGAAAATGTCCACAAACTATTACCTTTATAAATTGTCAAGCACCCAGTTATAGACTAAAGTTTTTATCGATAGTGAGTGAAGAAATTCAGTGAGGGAGTAGTCTGCATATCAAATATCCAGATGACTGATGACAGACCTCCCAGTTGGCGTATCTACGGTTTGCACATTAAGGTAAAATATGTTAATGTGTGCATGTGAATATCACAATGTGGAGATTAAATTCATTATGGTTACATAGTCACTGTGCCTTGGAAAGCATTGGATATGCAGTTTAAAACTGTTACGGGCCTGTGATTGTTGAATATACAATATAGAATAAAAGAATTAAAAGGAGCAAAAAGTGTAGCTGCAAGTTAGTCTGGAGGTTGTAAGTCTTTAAAGTTTTTCACTAGTTTTCAGTCCAGGATTTTGTGGGCGGTCCTTAAAGGGTGGCTCGATGACACGCTGAGGCCACCCTGAGCATGCCCCTGCACCCCTAGCAGAGAGATGGAGATGAATTCATCTCGCTCAGTGTGTTTCAAAGTTAGTCTGAACTCATCTGACACGTTTCAGTCGCTTCATAACGGCTGCTTGACTGCTCCTACAAGTGGGCGTGGCTTCAGCACATTCAGTGGACACGCCCCCACAGTCCTGGAGCTAAGAATTCATTTTTACCTGGTTTTGACGCCTAATTTCATGAATGTGTTGATATATATTTTTTAATCATTCAAATTTGTCTGGGTGGTTAATAACACTTTCTGCTATGGTCTGACAAACTCACAACAAATATATGTTCTTACTTTACACAGACTTTAGGTACAAACCTAAAATTATAGCGATAGAAATAAACGATGTTTTACTTAATTAAAAGAGAATTAGATGTTAATTTAAATAGGAGAGGTCTTTTTAAGAAACCAAAAGAGACTTTAAAGACTTCTGTTAAATGACCCAGAAATGCTATCTGGTAATTCATAAGTAATGTAAAAATGATTAGAATATGTTAATATAACGGATATGATGAAATGCACTTGATTAATCTAACAAGACTGTGGGGCTCGGTCTCAAAGTTTATATTCAGCGTGGTGCAGTTATGTCGTGAGCACTCCTTCAATGCTTCTATTTTTATACGCAGACTATGATAATTTATAATTGTAGCGATTGCCATGAGATTCTGCAATGTATATGATTTGCAAAGTGTAATTTGCATGATTGTACTCATAGTCGGATAATAACGGTGCAAACAAATGCCTTAATAACTCTAAAAGTACGTGCATTGCAGTTTTCACAGCTTGAGTGTTTTATCGTTTTATGGTTGTAGTCTTTTATCGTTGACACTGGTCACTATGAAACACCGAACCCTAATCGCATTCGAGGATGAAGGTGAACTATCAGAAGTGTGAACTCTCAGGTAGTTCTCTATCTCCACCTGAGTCAAATAAAAACTATGCAAATTGACACCGTCTTCACCTTTGCTATTATCAATGCACTGTTTGAAATAGTTGCTTAAAATAATCCAGTGTGCTTGTAGGAGTGATGAGGACTGTAGGGAAGATATAACAGGTAATAGTGCGGTGGTAAAAAATACTTTTACTACTATAGGTGATCGAAAAAGTAACAATAGTTGTTATGGACTCGATGTAAACATCCACTTTATCTATTTTATTTGGCTTTTGGCATATGGAGGAGACTCTGGACACCTTTTATGCCAACAAATTCAATAACACATTTGAAAGAAAACAGAGCGGTACAGGGGCTTTAAGACGCGTTCGACACACTAAAGGATAATGCTCTCATTCACGGGATTAAAAATGCATATTCCCCCATGCTATATGCAGTCTATTTATTTTTTTAATGAAGCATAAATTGCTTTCGAAAATGCACCATTCTTGTAGCGTATCAAGAAAATAGTTTTTATATTGGCTAAATTTGCATTATATAAAGAACACCACCCAAACCTGTGGACTTGTGTGACAAAAGGCTTGGCAACGGGTCCCAAGACCTAATTAAATTATTTCCATATTTGCACACCACAATAGGGAAGAGTAATTAATTTTTTGCTCAAGTGCAATTCATTACCAAAGGCAATATCAAGTTTATTAAATGTGTCACAAATTAGTTTGATTAATTATATTTGCTGGAAGTTGGGAAATTGAAACTTCATCCACTTATAATTATACCTAATGGAGATATTTTCATATTTCAAAGACTTGTGGAAAAAAAAAAGTGTTGGACATTAACACGTATTGAATCACTCTGCAAGACACTTTTTTTCCCTCGGCACACTGGGAATGAAGTGACGGAGACAAAGTTGCTGATGAAAGAAGTCACTCCTCGCACACAAACGCAAGTTGACACCGCGCATCCGCTCACCACACATCGATGTGACACAAGAGGAGAAGCAAGAATTCTGTCACTCCTGAACATTTTGCTGTTCTCAAGAATTATTTATACTATGTTCACACTCCGCTCTCACACCACCTTAAACCCCGGTAATTAAACAACACCTGTTCTATTCTCGTCAAAGAATCTAATAGCTGCCATCGCTGCTTTCGATCCCCTATGGAGCAATGCTTTTGGCTTGCGTTGCTTCTCTTACTTTGTTTGCCGAATCCGAAGGCAATACTTAAAATGTGATCCGTGAAGTCTGAAAAGCACAGTGCTTTGACAATGAGCATAACACTTGTCAGGTTTAAGGTTTCATTTTCTATCCCCACTATGCGCTTTCAGCACTAATGCTTTTTCCTTTCTCCTGTGAGACAAACACAGGACTAAAGGCCCGGGCACAAATTTCACAGCCAAATCAATTCACGCCAGCGGATGCGTCGCTATTATTGGATTCGCTCGAAGTGGCAAAGTAAATCCGTTTGAATTTTTCATGCCGAGTTGAACTTTGAATTGCAAATTTGCACCGTTGACCAGTAATAAACTATCTTGACAGTTCTGACCTTTGAGGGGAAGGGACAGTCGGCGAGTCCGAGATGGAGGAAGCTATCACGACCTGTTAGCCGTGTGTCAACGACCACATTTATTTAAAGCTCCTCCGTCCGCAATGGTTTACATGTTTCCAATAAACTGTGTGTCTTTAAGCAAAGATAACAAGCTAGATAACTGACATTTAGCAAAGCTGCTGTCAACTTATAAATACATTACCAGACTGGCAATTAGCACGCAGATGACAAGGTCGTTAGCTCGGTATGTTATGTAGAGCTGTTTTCCCCTTAATTAAAACAATTTATTTAAAAGGAATGATGAAGTTAAATGTACAATACAGTCGTCCCTCGCTATAACGCGGTTCACTTTTCGCGGACTCGCTGTTTCGCGGATTCTTTTCTGTGTAATTTTGCATGCATTTTTTTACAGCGTGCTGTACAGTATGAACGCACATGTGTTCTGCGTACTGTTTAAATGAGTACTGTACAAAATGCGTGTAAAAAGGTGTATAAAAGTGTGTGGTTAGGGGTTTTACGGCCTTAAAACATGGATAATAATTGTAAAACTCACTTCGCGGATTTCGTTTATTGCGGGTTATTTTTAGAACGTATCCCCCGCGATAAACGACGGACCACTGTACAGAGAAAATACAAAGTCAGGGCGCTATGACTAGCACTGGCATGTTCTAGCATCGTTAGCTCGTCAGCTACAGCAATTCATTGACAAGTTCTGGAAACAAACGTCTCGCAAAGACGCGCTTCGTTTTATGCCACTTTCTGGTGCAAACAGACTCCTAAGTAATAACTCAAGAGGCTCGCGTTGTGAGATAAACAATGTTTATTGTGCGGCCCATTTGTCCCGTTTAACCAGATTGGATTTTACAACTCGGATAATGCACTACAGTGGTCCACATTTCAGAATCAAATCATCGTCATTAATTTAATCTAATCATCGTCTGCATTGACATCATCAGCACATTATCTTCAGCGCCGTATCATCAACTTCCTCTATCACTGTCTCCCCTTCACTATTAAAAAGGTAAATCAAAGAAGAAATGATGAAGGGGGTAGAAAAAAAAAAGCCCATGTATCCATCTTAACTATCTACTATATCTCAGAAGCTTTTTACTCTCTCCGGTAATCACGCTGCACACCTCTCATTTCAATTCAGGGCTGAGTGTGCTGAGTGAACGCCGCAATATGGTCCTTGTAATGAAAACGTATATTCCAGCTCTCCTTCCTGAAAGGAGGACCCATTAGAAGACTCAGGTCTCATTGATTGAAATGCTTTTAAACTTGCACGTGTCCATTAATGCAGGAGGGGAGGCTTTTGAGAGGCACAAGACAATGGTACCATACATAAGGCCATTCAATATGAGAGTGTATAGGAGCTGTTCCCGGCTAAAATTTGAGTTTCTATTGAAAACCACAGAGCCAATGAATGAATAGATTCCAGCTCCAACCACATTCAGAAAGCCTGTTGATACCAATCAGCAATGCAAACATTTTATTTTCTAATGGAAGGATGTTTAATTAGAAAACCTGATTGCTCACACACCTTGAAACAAACTCCATCTGATAAACATCGAGTTACTCACTGACGCATCCTGGAACAAGGACACCAGAGATACAGCACTGACTTGAATTGGTAATGGGTGTTGCAAAAAACACACCAAAATCCAATTCAGTGGGTTTATAAAGAGCACTGGTGGGATATCCGTTCACCCTGTGGCCAGGATGATCCGCTATAATATATATCCCGGTGGCCTCCTGAACCTGTCTGCGATGATGGTCACTAAGTGAACAGTGAGGTCACATTCTCGACTTTAAAGGGATAAGATGAGTACGCAGGCATGTGTGGTAATAGGCTCAGGCTGCTTCTGCTTTAATTAAGGGAGATAAATTGATTTGACATGCTTGGCCCCTGCAAGACCATTAAAGACCTCGTTGAGGTAATACTGAGATTTATTCCGAAATACATTAAATATGTTGGAAAATAGTTGCTGAAAACGTGTGAAAAGACTTTGAACCATATATTACTGAAATGTGGAGTTAGAGGTTAAAACAGTTTTCAGTCCAGGATTTTGTGGGCGGTGCTAAAGGGTGGCTCGATGACACGCGGAGGCCACCCTGAGCATATTTACCTGATTTTTACACCTAATTTCATAAACCTTCGATTCAAATTCGGCTAGGTGGTTAATAACACTTTCTCAGAACACATTTATTTTTATTTTACACTGACTCTCGCTCTTCAATCCAGCCAGAAGCTTCTACATGAAGTTAAGATCTTGCCTTTTTCTTTTTCTCCATTATGCATACTATCAATTGCATCTAACATAATCTTCTCCCCGTGAAAGCACAATACAACCCGAACGCGTACAGTAAATGGTCCCCCCTCTCCAGACCTGCTAGATTTAATCTTTCCTGCTCCCGACGGAGTTCGCCTCCGCATTCCTCTCGTTCCTTTCCCAGGAGGTTATCGTAGCCGTCAAGGGGAAGAGCTGTGCGCTTGATCTGACCCCTCAAATTCAATTACTGCCCAATCAGATTCCCCCTGAGATTGACCCCCCGAGCCAGTTGAAGTGGTCTTGTCTCATTTGGAAAATAGAGGCACAGATCCAGTTATGCGTTCAGAAAGAGAAGTCTAGGAGGTCTTGAAGGGGGTTGTTCGAGATGATTATCTAATCTAAGGGTAAGGAGGGGAGATAAACAGTAGGCGCAGCAGAAAGAGGCAGACAGACGGGGGGAGAAGTCGGGAGAATCACAAACGACAACAATGACAAATCTCTTGATTCCACAAACTAACACACGCGTTCGCTCGAGTTTCCCGCTGGTTTTAAAACACACGCCGTCTCTCTCTCGATCCAGATTCATGGACTGCTCGTGTAGCCAGCAGGTTGCCTCAGATCAGAGCTTTTTTTCTTTTTTTTTTTTCTTTAAGAGATGCTCAGAGATGTGTGGGTGCAAGTATCTAGCACAGCATCTTTGGTTTAATTTCCCTAAGTGGAAAAAGAAAAAAGAATAAAATGTGCATTTACTCTGGAAGTGCTGCAGCATGCAGACGGATCAATTTTGTTATTGGTGTGGAGAATTAAAAAAAAAAGACTACCTCACCCCGACTGTGCCCCGACATGACATGATAGAGAAGCTAGCCTGGAGATGGATTTAGTGTAATCATTCCCTGGTGCCGTATTTCGAGCTGTTTAACGTAATAGTTCCAGATAAAATAAAGACATGTAAATTTCCTTTTTTTTTGGAAATGCTTGTTTTGCTTGAGGAATTTAACATTTTGACAGCGAGCTGTTATGTGGACCATCCACTTGACTGTCACCGGTCGTCCATGAATTATTCAAAAAAAACATTCCAAATATCATATCATTCTAGCAAACAGAGGGAAGAGAGATATTCATTTTTCATTTGACTCCTGACCTTTTTCGCAGGCCTGTTTCTCATTCATTCCCGTTGCATCAGTATAAACCAATAAAATCTGACGGACAAAGCTTTGATCAAATAGCAGCCGCACCGGAGAGGCGTCGAGGAAAACTGGAGATGAGACTGTCTCGCGGTGGCAAGCACTTGGCAAGTAAAAATAGCTGTAATAGCCTCAGGTAAGTTAACTGCCTGAAACTCCCCAAACTGATTTTAGGTACAGCAGCAAGTGTGGGTGTGAAAATGGCCCCGGGAGTCGTTAATCCGCTTTATGAGAGGCAGCAGTGAGAAAAAAAAGAAAAGATATGGAACAGCGTGATAGCTTAACCAAACATTTGCACCTATTAGTGGAATTTTATATGCTTTTATTGTGACATCCAAAACAGATTGCAAATGAGCTTTAATGGAGTCGAGCAAATGAAAATACAACAAAGGTGAATGGTACTTAGACTTAAACAAACGATCACATGAATTATACATAAAACTGTGATGTAGCCTTAAAAAAAATATATAGCGCATGTGAGAATATATTCAGAATTACTGTTTTCAATTTATTTTCTAAAAACTCAAATGCAATGTGCTTTAGAAGTTTCCATTAACATAATGAGTAAATCACAATGCCCCCTGAGGGCAGAATGGAATGGATGACACGTTTCCACTAATTAATTGGTGCCGTTACGCTGACCATCTTGAACCCCCCGCAGCATGTTTCAAGTATTTGTTTTCCGAAGCACTTCACGATTTAAAAAAAAAACTGAAGTAGATATGGTATTCAATTACAAAAATAAACGGGCGGGATGCTAATGGATTGTCCCCTTAGTAAAAGAATATGGTGTCTTTTTAAAATATGGAGAAGAACTCTGTCCATGCACACTGCAGAACGAGTGCTCTTACCCCTCACGTGTATATACATCCATCCATTTACTGCAGCGCTAAAGCTGCATTCAAACAGGTTCAGGCACTGCAGTGAAACGCTGTGTAGTTGAGTGGCAGTGTGCCGATTTGTGCTGAGCGTAACCACTGTGACACAATTAGAAAATAACTTCTTATTTCTCTGATTAACCGGCTTCATCCAGGCCGGCGCTCGCTTACTTTCATTTACTGTCCATGTCACTGGATCAAAGTGTTCCAGACTCAGATTTAGAAGCTGGATACATGAAGTACACAAAGCCAGAACACAACAGTTAGAGTATCAGAGTTTAGTCCATGAATCCACCTGAATAGTTTCAGGCACATTTCAGGTGGATTCATGGCCAAAGCCGAAACGGACGACCCCCATTTAAATCAATGGAAAACCTGCGTTTTCGCAGAAGCGACAGTTCCAACCACTGCACCACCCATACGCAATATTATTTTTCTTTATTTGTTATTTTTAACTTTTGCTGTTTGCTTGGAAACCCACCTGAAGAGTGGTCAGCCTTAGTATTGTCCAAGCTGGAAGTACTGCCAGGCCTAAGCTCCTAACAGGGGGTCGGTATGTGCAAGGCCTTGCATGATGAGAGCAGCGGGAATCCACTTTTCTCCCCCCTCCAACTCATCATAATCCTTTCACATTGCGCCACCAGATCTATTTGTGTGTGTGTGTGGGAGTCAGCGACAGAGTTAGTGAATGAATGAATGCGTGAAAAGCTGTTTAATGGCTGTGTCTACCACCATGTTGAAATGTTACCAAGTCAACCGTGAACCTAATTTCTCGCAGCCGCATACCCCTGACGATAATCCCAATTGCGAGGAACTAGTTGGAAATGTGATATCGCTGCGAAATACTCATCACACAGGATTGAGTCGGGCTATTTAGGCATATCCCATTTCCCATTATTAGAAACAAGAATAATTCTTGCACTGATGTCACCGCACAAAAGAAAAGACTCAAGTTTGGACCGTGTTCCCCCTTCTTTTATTGCTCCCTCCCACCCCTTTATAGGAGCCAGGGGAAGCAGGGTGAGAATAATTAGTCCAAAGAATGATTGAGGAACTTAAATGCAATTAGGTGGAGAAAATACATGAACGGCCCCTGGTAAATCCCTTAATACTCGAGAACTGCTGCTGCCGTGTACCTGAATATGATTGTCTGTAGTGCTAAAATAAAAATCGATAAAAATACAACAAAGTAAAACAGAACCTTGGGGAAAGAACAGAGATATGCTATATTTTTACCCAAAATACTTTGTACCTGGAGTCCAGTCCATTTTTCTTTTCTTTTTTTTCCATTGGTGTTTAAATGAACTCCATAACCCTGGCGGTGTTGCGGCCACATTCTACCAGCTGTGATAAACACCAGTCTCGCAGTCCAGACAGGTCTTTCAGGTTGATCACACTGTGAAAACACATCGGACACTTTTCACTGACAGCGGGCTCGTAATACTCTCGGTAGACAGTCATGCACTCCACAGACCATACATCGCTTTTTGTGTGAGGACGTGATGCGTTTGGATCATCAGTCCTACCGCATTTAGGATGACTTCGATCTATGATTTAAATCTCTGCATGGGGAGGGGGGTGTGGGAGATTGAACGACAGGGATATTCTCATGTAATTTAGCAAAACCAGTCTCTGAAATACAGATTATCAATTTAACACTAAAAGATTATACTGTATGTGAAAAGCATGACCTGGACACTTTTTTTTTTTAACCTATTAATCTAACCCAGGGGTGTCAAAGATGCGGCCCATTTTTAATAAAATATAATTTGCTTAAATTTTTTATAATATCGTGACGCACCGCTGCGCCGTGCAGGGAGCGTCTGCAAATTTCAGTTCCAAGAGAGCTGCAAACAAAAATCAATAACTCCACTGTTATACAGTATGGAGACTCCAAAATGACTCCACACATCAACAGTCTCCTCATGGTCATACCACAACAGCTGTTTTGGAAAAATAGAATTTTTCATAATTTGGGTGAATTTTTATTGTGAATAATAATCAATAACTCTACTGTTAGCTATACATTATTATGACTCCAGAATCACCCCACACATCAACAGTCTCCTCGTGGTCATACTACAACAGCTGTTTTGGAAAAATATACTTTTTTATTATTTTGGGGAGACTGGAGGTCTAACTTGGCTTTGATTTCTGTCATTGATTTACCCTAAAACATTTCTTACATATTTTTTTTTTATTGTTCAAAACTATATTGTTAAAATAATCCAAGCTCATGCCTCCCATGACAAACATTAAGCCTCGGGTTGTTACTTTTTATTTTATTGAAAAAAAATTCTTTAAATCAAAACGATTTTGTATTGCACTCGTTTTTAGCACATTTTTTTTATCTATATATATTTTTATATTTTCAAATTTATGCAGTGATTTTTGTGCTCCGGCCCCCTTGAGCTCATATATAGTTGTATGCGGCCCCTGGACCAAAATGAGTTTGACACCCATGATCTAACCGGACGGTTAGAGGCAACAGTTTGGCATTTAGGGGAAATATGCTCATTAGTTTTCTTTTCAAGAGTTAAATAACAATATTAAAGAAGAAGTCCATGTATTGAGATTTCTTTCAAAATACATTAAATAGGTCGGAAAATAGTTGCTCGGCACATAACCCCTATAAAACTAGAACATTCAGTTTTTACACTTTGGTTTTGTACAGATATAATGTGTAACCAGACAGTGTCTTTAGTTACATATTTACTGCATAGATATGCAAATGTATCAATTTCATGGTCTAACTCTCAGTAACATGTCAAACTATTGCTTTAAAAAATCCATTCATTCATAGGAACGTTCATCTTAGTATAAGCAGGTTGAAGTCTTTAAGAGTGTTGTGTCGTGGTTCAAACCGATCCTAGGCCGTCTGTAACTGTGTCTCGCACGTGAACACAACAGAGCAGTGTTGTCTGATAACAATAGAGCTGTGTCATCCGAGAAATGTAACTAAGAATTATGCGATTCGCGTGTAAAATTCCCGATCGCTTCCCCTATCTCGTAACAGGATTCATTACCAACCCCCCGGGCCATTCCAGAACCAGCGGGTCAGCACGGAGCTGCTTTATACCCCTCGGAGAAAAGGGCTCTACCTCGTAAAAAGCTTTATGCTGTGGCACTGGCAGACATTTGGCATTTACATTTATCGCTGACTCGGGTTAATTAAACTCAACCCATCCACCATCTTGATTAAACAATGGTAAATAAAGACACAATATTTCTCTGCAGAAGAGAGCGGTGTCAGGGTGGAGGGCGTGAGCAGGAGCGCTAAACAGCCTGAACTAAAGAGCTTTGACACATACACGCAAACGCACACAAAGTGTCATCCTTCCCTAACAGCTAAGTAAACAGATGATAGAGACATCTACAAGAGGCAGGGAGACTAAGGATGACAAACTATAAGCAAAGTCATTAGTTTAATTAGATTGCTTGTTGCGTGCACTCGGAGTTGCATATTCAATACTCAGGTCCCAGCCAAGTCATGCGTAGGCAAATGGCAGTGAAATATGTTTGTTTTTACTGGACGCTGCCTGCTGTGCACGAAACGGCATTTTGAAATCATCTTAATTTCTCGGTCGATCCTGTTTCCAGCCTATGAGCGAATGACGTGCAGGTAAACAAACGCCTCACCCCTCTCATCCCTCACCCCCTCCACCACTGCGCAAGTACTCGGCCTTTAAAATTGATCCTAATGACTCATGGCTTGCGCTGGGGCCATTTGTATGAATGTGGGAGTTACTGTAATTGCCTGGCCATTAGAATGCTCAAGATTGTTTTACTTGATTTTTTTCTGTGCGCTAATGCAAAGAGTTCTCACTTCCTGAAATGAAGTCATCGTCTGAACTGGGTTTTAAGGGCTCATCGGTCTGTTCACGCCTGTTGCTGCCAATTCAATCAAGGACTAAAGGGGGTAATCCAGCCAGCATAGAGCATCCTATTGGAATTAAGTTTCTGGGTCAGGTTGGGTCAAACATACTCCTCAGTTTTCTGTGTTTGATGCAAGTCGTCAGGCGCTGTTTTTACTTCAAGCTGAGCAGCATACATTTGACTTCTGTTAGTTTTGTTTGTTGGAAATGGCTGGCTGCCTGCGGTTATGTATACAGAGCAGAGAGTTAAACAGTGAGCTGGAAAAAAAAAAAAAAAGAGCAGCCTGATAATCAAACTGAACTGCCATTTCGTTTCACTTTCATTCATTAAGCCTGACATTGTTTTCATGTTGGCAGATTTCTTCTTGAGAGGGTGGGGGGTATATTTTTGTTTTGTTTTTGCTCCAACCAATCAGCAGCAAGTGACATTTTCAGTCAATCCCATGTTCCCATGAGTCGGGTGTAGATGCAGTTGCAGCTGACTAAACCAGCTCGCAGGCCTTGCTTGACTCAGGGTTCCCACGGGTGCTTGAATTCCTTGAAAATGCTTGAATTTCAATTCAGTGTTTTCAAGGTTGTGAAAACGCTTGAATTTTTTGTGAAGTGCTTGAAAATGCTTGAAATTTCACAATTAGTTAAAAATCAAAACAGTCAATCTACCACCATATGAAATAATGCTAATTAGACCCATGTTATTTTGCCATACAGTGGCACCGCTTCCCATGACCATCATGGCAAACACAACTAGTAGGCTACCTATTTAAAGGTGCTGGAAAAATGGAAAAACTGGTGCTTGAAGGTGCTTGAAAAGTGCTTGAATTTGTTCATAAAAAAGGTGTGGGAACCCTGTTGACTGAAGAAATATGTCAATTAAAGAACAGTTATGTCAGTTGACCAACAAGAACCTCTACAGTTGCACCGATTTTATCAATGATAGTTGCTACCTACGTATAACTAAGTAGCAACCGGGCTATGATGTTGGTATTCCTTACAGTGGCCTACTACTTAAGCCCATCGTACAAAGCTTTTATCAGGCATTGGCTTATGTGGTTGTTGAAAGCACCTTCCATGGGCTATATTTAATCACACCTGTAGTAAGTGCTGAACAAATTGGAGACGGCGTTTTAGAGGCTTGGAATAAAGATAGATAGATAAAACTGCAAAAAGTAGATAAGAATATGTGATTTTGATGTAATAAATAGTGACTATCTATGATCCTTGAGGGAAATAGAAAGTAGTCCCAGGACTGAGCCTTGGGGAACACCTCTCTGAACGGTATCTAATTTGGACTGGTTAGCATTTAATACAACACATCGTCTCTATCAGAAGATAGAAAGTAAATCAAACTGAGACACCAATAAAATAAAGTGCATGTCAGGAAA
The DNA here is from genome assembly GCA_004119915.2 of Collichthys lucidus. NCBI lineage: Eukaryota > Metazoa > Chordata > Actinopteri > Sciaenidae > Collichthys > Collichthys lucidus. Next base: position 14,917,552 of record CM014101.1, on the reverse strand, counting down.
AAACATACAGATCCACTTGCTATATTAAGATCAAGACATATTGTTTCTGTTCATCAACGTTTATCATTAAGTCAACCATAAACATGTCATTAGTAAATTTAATGAGAACAGAAGTTCTAGACACCAATTACCGGTATGTCGACACCAAGATTGAACCTTTTATATGTAACTGATGTACTTTTTTATTTATGTAACTGATTTTAAATGATATATAAATGAGCCAAGATCAAATACAGCGCCTATGGCACAAATATACATATATAGTGTATACAGTAGGTCTGCATTAATGTAGCTCTGTAGTCTGAGGGGTTATCAAGGGAATACTTTCCTTAATGTACTTTGCAAGAAGTATGAGAGCAGTAAATGTGTAATCATGTTGTATAAATTATCAGACTTTCCAGATATTGTTTGAAGTTGCAGGCATACCTTTCAATCACACGCAAAAATAGAACAAATAGTGAAATCTCGACCATGACGGGCATGCCACGTATGCCATGGTGCGTGACATAACAGTCTACCAAGTCTTGGCTCAACGCAACGCAGTAAAATCAACTCAGTGTTATTTGTATTGCCTGCCACTTGTCGTTCTTTCACTCTCATTTACTCGCCTTGCTTTTTTTTTTTTCCCCTAACGACAAGCACAAAACATTGTCACTGGACCATCACTGACTCGGCTCAAATGACTTCTGAAATTGCTTTGTTTCCCCTCCCTTGCACACACATGTCACAGATGTTGTTTGGCTGAGAATGGCTGCATGCCAAAATCAAGCGTGACGTGCCATTAGCGATTGAGCTGACTGTGCACGGTTTGGTCTTTTTTCCATTATTCATTTTTCTTTTTGTCGGGGGGCGCAGAGTAATGCAGCCTGAGAAGTAAGTTTGTTGTAGCAGGGTGCATATGAACAGAGCATGATGTGTTGATGAGACGTCTTTCACCTTTGACGCTTCAAAGAAATCCTGTAATAAATCGGCGGGATGTATCTTTTTGTATTTTGTGTGAATGTGAACAGAAGAACAGAGGGAAAACAATTCAGTGAAAGCAGCAGATTGCCTAATTTAGGCGAGTCTCTGCGAGATGACAGATTCATTTCCAGAATCAAATGCGAGTCTGTCTGTTTTGTTCGGAGGAGGCTTGGCGCAGTAAAGAGTCTGTTGTCTCTCTTTTCCCGAGTTGCTCTGAGGTCAACTTCAGATTAACTAACGTGATGTATCCCCGCTGCCACGATGCATTACCACTCACATTGTTCTCCGGGTTGACTCACAAGGCAGGCATTGCTTTCAATTACACCCTCAACTTTTCTTTTTAATTAAATGTACAGGCAGATTAATTACAGGACAACTTAAATGATGAAAAAATTAGAGGTGTCCTGAAACATTGTGCTTGGCGTGGATCTGCCTGACTCCTCTCTGCCCCCCCCTCCACCAGCCCTTAAGCTGTCACGCCCGCTGTTCAATAAGCAATCTGGTAGGGAGGTGTACAAACGAGTGGAGTCGTGCAGGGCAGTTTGTTTCTGTTTGCCAGACAGGTTCGATTCTTTGAGAGACACGGCCCACAAAACCAGACAGCCAGGGCCGGAGGCTGGGTAAAAACTAATTATGGTGGTGTTAAAAGGCAAGCTCAATGAGGCACAGCAAAGACAGCCAGATTCTCAGCACCTCCTGACTTAAGCTCTCCAGCCAACAGTGGAAGTAGCCGGGACTAAACAATGCTGTTTAGGCTTCGGTTTGAAGAATGGTACTCCCAGATGAACATCAGAGACGTCTGTGATGTCATCAAACATTTGAAATTCACAAATTGTCACAAATTTGGACAAGTGCAGTCGTAGCGCTATAAAATATAGCATCGGGTAATGCTTAAAGTCTGTGTAAAGGCAATTCTGAGATTCATAAATATGTTGGTTGGAGTTTAAAACCAGTTTTCCAGTCGAGGATTTTGTGGGCGGTCCTTCAAGGGTGGCTCGATGACACGCTGAGGCCACCCTGAGCATACCCCTGCAACCCCTAGCAGAGATAGAGATGAATTAATCTGTTTCAAAGTTAGTCATGTCATTTTATGAACTTATCTGACATGTTTCAGTTGCTTCAAAATGCCTACTTGACTGCTCCCACGAGTGGGCGTGGCTTCAGTGCATTCAATATACACGTCCCCACAGTCCTGGAGCTGAGAATTAATTTTTACCTAATTTGACACCTAATTTTATAAACTTGTCGATATTTATAATCATTCAAATTTGGCTGGGTGGTTAATAACATTTTCTTCTTTGGTCTGACAAGCTCAGAACACACATTTATTCTTTCGTTACCCGGACTCTAAACGTGCACTCTCATTCACTGGCATTGATTTTCATTCAAAAAGAAAAAAAAAAAAGAAAAAAGAGGAATGACAGCACGGAAACGTCATGGCTCTTTTTCATTTCAGACTCTCAGATGTCTGTGGTGAGACCAAAGTAGACAGATATCCATCACGCCGTCCAGATGATCATTGTGATAGAGCTGGTCTATATCTGGAAGACACCAGAGGGCCTTTAAAGAGGGAGAACAACGGATATATGGGTATCAAATGAAGGCATTAGGGAGAAAGTCTGAGTGACACAAACATGTTATGAGAGATGAGCAACATCTGGTGCAATGGATCTTATCCTCAATCGCAGGTCATTACTTTGAGTTCTGATGCAGACCCACTGCTCTACTTGCGATACTAATCTTGGCCCTAATTCCCATGTATCCCCTGGCTTAATGGGCTCTTTAGAGTATTAACTCTTTTTTAAATTTTTTTACTTTCCCTACTTGTTTCGAGTATTCTTTAATGTTGGCGTTTCTTTTCTAACACAGTACAATGTGTTAATACCTATTTAGTGCAGAGCATGAGTTTCTCCGATTGTTTGCTTTGTTTAAGTAGCATTACGGGGGATTTTCAGGAACGTCTTGTTTGAACTTAGGCATTAATTCTAAATGATCAGAACGAGAAAAACAAAGGAATTAGGCGAGATCTTAGCGTTATTGCACAAAAAAATAAATCAGCGCGGGGTGTTTGTTATTCTGCAGGATGTGTCGAGGGATTTATAAAGTGCATTATTTCGCTCCCTTTCAAAACTGCTGGAATGCGAGGGAGAGAAGGCAGAGAGCAATACAAGGGGTTAGAGAGGTGGTTGAAACTGCCTCCGACAAAATGAGCGCGGCCCCTGAACTAAACCCAGGGGATTGAAAGTGGATTGAATGCATCTCACCATATATAGACAGCTGCTGGCACCGCGGGGACAGCGATAGGGAAGAGGAGAGAGGAGAGTCGGAGTGAGTCAACGAGTGGGACGAGGATGAAGAAAAGGAACACGGGGAGAGTGAAAAAGAGCAGTGGTGTGTTACCAGCTGACCACTGGAGCCTTTCAAAACCCCCCTCCTCTCCCATTATACCATTACCGAGACCAAGGGTTCTGTTTTCACCCAGCCATGCAGCATTTCTGGGAGAGTGCCAAGCCCGCTGGCTGCCCCCGCGGAGCGTCCCACCACCTCGCCGCGCCGTCAACACCGGGAAATGGACACAATTGGAAGAGCCAGACTAATTCCTGGATGACAAGAGCAAGAGGGCATTGGGTTCCTAGGGGTTAAAATGCCTTAATCTTTTTATCCAGTGCTGGAGAGGACTATTCACAGATTTGATACACTCACTCTAAATCCTTAAGTGGCATGCAAGGGCAAGGCTGAGGGGAATTCCACACAAACAGATGAATCCTGGCAGCCGGCCGAGGACGCTTGAGCTATAAAACATCAAATATACGGTGTTAGGCTTAAAATGTACACGTCCCGCGATATAACACATCCTTTGTGCCGTATGGAGTCGATGTGTTTGTGTCAAAATGTCAAAATAACGGCTTGTTTTGTGACTTGAAGTGGAGCTCGGCGGTGAAAAGTGTCGACAACGAATTAATCTGCTATTATCACATGGAAAACTGTTTTTTTTGTTTTTGTGTTTTTTTTTGTCTCCCCTGCAAGCATCTATATTCCTTCCTCTTTCCTTCTTACTCTCCAGCATACTCGCGCACATCCTCAGCATCCCCAGTTCCCTAATGAGGCGTGATCACTGTGTTAAACTGCTAATTAAAATCAGATATTAAAGCCCACTACCCATAATCCCTCTTGGCTTGCGCTACAAACACCAGGCTGGCTGTCGCCTGGTATTATGCGCCGACAGATCCCAGGCAAGGCGAGGCAGGGCAACAAGTAGCTCCGAAAAACACCTTCACAGAGCTGCCGATGCATCAATCAGCAACTAATCTTCAAACTCTGTGATATGGGTCGCCATGAACTTTGATTTTCCTCCGTTCTCTCGGCTTTCTGACCCAGTTATCTGCTCTTGTGTGAGGTGTGAACGAGGATAAGCAAACAGATTATTAAAAAAAAAGCATGCAGACATATGGCGTATGTCAGCATTGCACATATTTGAACAGAGAGGCTTTAATTTGAACAAAACGAAGGGCGACGCGTCAGCGAGTACCACTGATTCCGTCCATGAGGGATCTGGCTTTCACAGAACAGCTGGTGGGCCATTATGGAGCATACACTAATGATCAGCCATGCAAAATTGATGAGTCATTGATCTCTGACATTCATTGGGTTTTAGGTTATGAAACGCACTCCTAATACGCTCGATCCGTGATATATATGTTTGTGTTTTTTTCGCCTGTAATTTCTGAGTGGACATTTTCAGCCCATTAGCTACCCCTTCGTCTTTTTAAACCTTCACAGCCTCTGCAAAAAAAATGTTTTTCCCCCACCAATTTCCGATTAATATTCTGTGCTGTAGTATGGTCAGGACCTTAGTGATCTTCTGTCTCCTCTGTGCAGGCCGATGCGGAGCTGAGGGCACGGCTCCAAACAAACTCAGGTCTCCACGGTGGAGAGTAAGGGTGAACTCTGAACCGTACTCTGCTACCTCATTAGCCTGCATACACACCGGCATCTGTTCTATCATGAACCCTAATATGACCGCACGGAACCGGAAAATAACTACTCACGCTGGACGATGTGGGATTAGAGTTCAGCGGCTGCACGGCACCATTCAGCTTTCATTCACGTGCAAAAAGAAAGAAAAATAAACGCCTGTTTGATGGCGAAGAATAACCAAATGGACCTTTTCGGATGTGGTTGTAGTCTGTTGGTTTTTCTTGCGCCTGAAGAGAAGGGAGGAATAAGAGGAAGGGGAGCGGGCCAAGAAAGAGAAGGGAGAGAGAGAGGAAATCGACAGTCAGAACGAGAGGGGTCATTGAGCACAACGGGAACGACGGGGCCCCCGCGCTCAGCTGGAGGGACTCTGGCGAGGACGAAGCCACCTATCTTATGGTGACAAGCGGCAAATGGGGGCCCATTACCGTGCGGAATGCTAATGCCAAACTTTGGGCCCCGGGGACTGGCCCCGTTCCCCAAACACAAGGGAGAGGAGACCTGCCAGGGTGCATGCATGACAGCCTCCATTCACACCCACAAGTGCAAGAGATAATAACCGTATAAATCACAAGAGACTCTTGCACTCTCTCTTTCTCACTCCTCTGCGACTCTCAATCTGTGTCTTGACTGCTTCTAACGCTCGCGGTTCCTAATTGTCCCCTCGTCTATTTTTTCCTCCTTCCCCTCCCACTCCCATTCTTTATTGTCTCTTAACAAATCCCTCCACACGCGCGAGCGCTCGCGATTCCCTTCGATGTGCTCTCTTTCATTGTCAGATTCCTTGAAATATGTATATATAAAGCCAAGGACAGCTGGTGAAAACCATTCATATTGATTAAACAATCTCTTGTTCGTCATATCCCAAAATAGTGCTGCCGTCGTAGATTGAAATGCACGTTACACATCGCTATATGTGCACAGCAACCGGCTGCGGTAATAATTAGACAAGCGTACAAGTGCTCACATGCTGTATGTTTGGTTGAAATGAATAGCAAATTTCACATAAATGCCCATCACGAACGAAAAGTTTCCTTTTAATCGATATATTTCCCTTTATGCCAGTTTCTCATGGCAGGAAACAAATTTCTTAAATAACAATCTAAACTGTGGATTTTCTTTTGCCATTTTATTCCAAAAGAAAAAAAAAGAGTGAAGGGGAAAGATGAAGAGAGGAGACTGCAGAAAGGCAGACTTGTCTCTCCGCTCCCTCAGGCCTGTGGTGTGGGCACTGACTCTATTTGACATCAAGTTGCGGCGCTGGGAAAGACAGAGCGAGGCAGAGACAGAAACACAGAGAGGGAGACATCAGAGCCTCCATGCCTTCGGGGGTTGTGTAAATGTAAGTCATGCCATGATGGGGCGACTTGTTCAGGGTAACATCGCCCTTATAACTTTCATTTCGTTCGGGGAGTTCAGACAGTTTCGTCTTCCGTGCTCCTACTCTTTTTTCTGAGTGGCAAAAGGAGCGATGGAAAAATACAAAAGTGGCAAACTGAGATTAGATATTTAAAGGGGGACAAGGTGACGCCTCGCTGCGTCTGACCAAAGTTCATGCGCCTCGGAAAAACACAGAACAGACCCCGAGATGAAGGAAAAAGTTTCATGGTACAGCAAATGGCATGCATGCTGTAAACAACACTGCGATTACCAGAGCAGAGCAGAGTTGAAAAAGTAGAATATATCTATTAGATGATGGAACTGAAAATAAAAAATTTATAATTTTTATTAATAATCAAGGTCCAGCTCTTCTTTCCTACAAAACAAGCACTTTGCAGAGGTCACCTTGGACTCTAAAAGATTATTAAAGCACC